>OX375879.1:86428184-87095081 GCA_947359465.1 Metellina segmentata
TATAGATATATATATAGATATATATAGATATATATATATAGATATATATATATATATATATATTTGTGGTAATTTTGGCGGTGTAGGGAGGTTGTACCGTAGCTAGAAAAGAAAAAAAGGTGTGGCAAGGAGGCGGCTTTGCACTGTAGAACATCGTAACTTATGATTGAAAAAAATTGCCCAAAATTATGATATAATTAAGGAAAAATTGTTCTCTATAGATTTAGTTTGTTCAGTTTTAAGCACTTTCTGCTGAACTTTACACTGTTCAGTTGAAAATTTTTCGACAAAATTCTGACGCGGCAAAATTTTTTTTTCTTACTCTCCTTATGATACCCAAAATTTCAAAGAGGTTATTTAGTTGGTCTTGGACTTTTTTAACGCAAGAAATATATTTGGTCAAGCTACGAGAAACACTAGACAATGTAAAGCGAAAATGTGAACTGTGGAAAGACACTGAAAAGAAAGGATGGATAGTAGAGAATGATCACTTGAGCATCCTGGGATTTAAAAGAGGAAAGCAATTCGTAAAAGCAGCCAAAATCGTAACATAAAAGAAGCTTACTAACCCTTCTTGAACAAAAATCAGGATATTTCTTAAATTTCTACAATTTTTCAAGAAAAACTGTGTTTATTTTACAAAATTTAATCCTGAATATCGTATCAATGTAACTCGTCATCATTACGTTATATATGATGAAATTTGGAAATGTGACATCCCTGATAAAAGAGAGGTTCATGCTAAGTTAAAAAATTATCGATAGAAAACTTTGATGAAGCTTTGGCTTTAGTGCAAAGTTATACAGCAAAGATTCCTCATGTTTACGATTTAAAGATTATCTATTTTATGGGAACCAATCTTAAAGAAAAGGCGTTTTACTAATTTCCTTCCAAATCTTATAAATCTATTTTTAACTGACCATGTTTTTATTTTTCGTAATTTTGTCTCGCAACATAGGTTTGATGCTTGTGAAATGGATTATATGGGTTTAAAAGGCATGTATCAAATTTTTATCCAAAGTAAAGTCATAGAAATTAGGAAAATGTCGAAATGGTGTTAAAAATATATCTTCTAGACATTTGGCTAGAATTTTCATTTTGTATGAAAGATAAAGAGTGATTATTTTGGTTGTTTTTCAATCTGCAATTAACCAATTCAACTCGAGTAAGACAGGGTAATTCGGTTGGGTTTTTTTTTTGTGTAAAAAAAATCTTCATTTACAGTAATATAGAATGCAAATTGAGAATGTGCATCCACCTTATTAGTATACTACCTTTAGTATATTACCTTTTGCCGTTTTCAATAAAAGGAACGACTTTTTTTTATGATTTTATAAAGTTAGTAAGGTGATTTTAAAAGTTGATATTGTTATCGAGTTTAAAATTGCTATAGGGTATGAAGTTAGCTTGTCTAGCAATACGATAATTATGGATCTTACGGAACCAAATTCTTCCTTTATTTAATCAATTTTGTATCACTACACAAAATATAATCAATACTTATCAATAAAAGCAATTAAAATTTATTTCTCCTGCATCTGCATTTATTATCACATTGCATACAATTTCAGAATTATTTTAATTCAAATACAAATTAACTTTTCTGGCGCGATTGTTTTGAGCACTGATGTTGCCACTAAAGAGGTCACAGGTTTGTATCTTTTTTATAGGGAAATACCAAAAGGGAATTTTGGCTGAAACAAGAGGACATTAAAGGATTCATACGATAAATAAATTTAACAAATAATGATTCAATGTGAAAGATAATTTGTCAGAAAAAATTTAGCCATTTCCGTTATATCATAATTTCTGGGTGAACTTTTGCATTCTTTAATCCCTCTTTGAAAAATATCATTTAAAAATTATTGCTGGTTTTAGTATTATTCCTTAAGATGTATGATAGTAAATGTGAATACAGTTAATAAAAACGATGTTATGGTTTCTATTCCATGTGTACTACTCAGTTCAGTTAGAAGCGCATAAATTCGTATTAAGTATGGAATGCTTAACAAAAATGATCGTGGCTTTAAGTTGTAAATATTTTTTTTTGAGACGAGAAATCCCATTTGCGGGGTTGTTGGGAAAGTAATACCCGTTTTGGTTTAAATAAAATACATACCAATTAAAGTTTTTTTAACTACACTTTTTATTTTACATTTTCATATCTTGTATTACTTTTTTACATTGTCTCCTTGCAAATTTAAGCATTTGTAGTATATTGTGACGAGCTTTTGAACACCAGCGTCATACTTCTCTGACACCAGTCCTTTGAGATAAGCGGTAACGTCTTAAAGCTTTAGTGGCCGTCATTAATCATGCCACCTTGCACAATTTTTTATGAATTTGAGGTGATCTGTTACCATTTCGTAAATGATAGTGCGAGATACATGTGAAAATCTATCATGAATTTCATTCGAAATCACACGTGGATCTTGTTTAATGAATTATCGACAGACTTGACAAGCTCATGTGTAATGACACTTGGGCGGCCACATCGCTCCTCATCATGGAGTTCTCTCTTCCCTCATTAAAACTTCGGCATCGACGACACACACATGATTCATCCATCACATCACCATACACTGCTTTGATTTCACTATAAATTTCGCTTGGTTGCACATTTTATGCGTTTAGAAATCTTAATACTGATATCCCTTCACATTTGGCGGCACACTCGATTATCTTGTACAAATTTTTTGCTTACCAAAACTACAATTACCGTTGTAATGCGATGTAATTCAGTAAACAGCTGACATACGAGTCCCTAAAACTGGTTGGTCTTGACCGGTGCACCTGTCACTGTTACAGTGGTGCGCATGCTCAAACGGGTATTCATTTAACCCTTAACTGCTGTGTCAAACTGTCACGTAACTCTAGTGTGGAGGGGTCTCTCAGACCTCGCTCACTAAAGTGCGTATAAAGTTGATTAATATAATATATTAATGAAAGATTCTTTAGATAATTATTATTTATACATTTAAATTTGGATAATTCAATTCTTAACATGAAATATATTTTATATTACTATATAAGTTAAGTAGATTCCATGTCTCTTCTGGCTCAGCTTTCGGACTTAATTTTGCAGGACGTTTCAACCCTGGAAACTGTAAAACTATGTTGTGTTTTGGTGTTCTACGGCACGATTAGATCCCCCCCCGGGCATCCCATTTGAAGTTATTTTTTCCGTAGACATATTCTTCTTGTGAAGACTCACTTGAAATGTCTACATCATCATCTGCATAAATTTACGAATCCGTTTCGTGTTCGCTTTCAATAATATCCGAAATTTCACTGTCCCAATACTCTATTTCCGACCCATTATCAACAATATCCTGAATTCCTTTTTGTGTAAGATACAAAGGTTGTTTTTTAATAAAGTTTGTTGCCATTTTAGGTTCTCTGCCGAAATTCCCTACTCCAACTTAGACACGATTTGGCAAAAGTTCCGCAGAGCACCTGCTTGGCGATATTTTTTATTTGTATTTCTTTTGGCGATATTTATACAATATTAGAAATCGCTTCGCTTGCATTTGTCTCGGTCTACTTATCGTTCGTGTTTGTTTACTTGAATAAATGACTGCAATTGGCGACTTTTAAGTTTGCAAGATTCAGCTGGTTATCGCACATCAGAAAGAGAAGATCGAAAAGCAGGTGCCCTGCGAAACTTTTGCCGACGATTTCATCCAACAAAAACAGTAACGCAAATGCTGTGAAGGGGTCTAAGAAACCACGCGGGAAATGCAAATAGTGTAAAATACAAAATAGTTGGGGCAGCCAAACCAGTCTTGGAATGTGGCTTCTGCTGGACGTAGTAGGAAGGTACTGAATAGGACAGTGACCAATATTCACTTTAAAGGGTGGAAACGACCTGTCAAAAATGACTCTGGGTCTGTGAGACCCATTACAGCAGTTAAAGGTTAAATTGAATAAGAGCAGAAAACAACAGATTTGCATATCAATATCTATACATTTCACTATCAAACGTCACATAGAAATCGACTTCGAACACCGGATATAAACAACATAAAACTGGCAGTTTCGGGATTTATTCGTAAATTTTACCTCTGAGTTTAAATACTCTTGATATGAGCTATGAAGTTGCATAAAATTGATAAAACTACACGAAAGAGCCAGCCAATATAATGAAATTCTTCAAAAGTCTTATGACATTAAAGTACAGATAAATCTAGAATAAAGAATCGTTTTTGAATAAGGGAAAGGGCTGAAATTGAAACAGACGTTCAGAATCTAATTTTGGTAAAATGAATGAGTTGCGTTTTTTGCCATGCTTGTTCCTGGAAATACGAATTAACACCAGTAAAAGTAAACAAAATGTTGTTATTAATATTTTTTGATAATTTTATTTCATTTAAAGGCAATGAAACTTATTTGTGTATACATGGGTGCTATATTCACTATAAATGAATTGAAATAAGATAGGATATATGATAACCGACCCATTATCATCAATAGATGTAAGTAATTGAGAAAGTTTAGCCTAAATGCTATAAACTGATTAAATCCAATTGAATAAAGTAGCTAGATAAATTGACGTTGCACTGGAGCAACACAAAGGGATATTGGTGACGGTCCAGGATCACTTTCAAAGGGAAAGATACGAGGACAGCATCTCGTAATTTTGGTCAAATTACGGGGTCAGAACCTGAGGTGGCACCTCACTCACCAAACTTCTACACCACACCAACATACGCTTACTTATGCAATGGATACTTTCCTTATTCCGAGTGAATATCGGTACATCAATAATGGATTATCCATAAATCTATTGAAATTAACAACAGCACTAATGGGTATATCATTTCAAACCTGAATTTGTACATTACTTACATTAAGACGTTTAAATTTCAAACAACGCAGTGAAACATTCATCAAAACAATAGAAAACTTAAAAGTAATACTCGGAATCAATCTCTGCTCAGCTGTGACCTCATTGAAAAGGAAGTTCAAATAAGCCGTGAGGGAACGTGTGAACGCACCACGTGCGGGGCAGGGTGTGAGCAAATATATCCATTAGAGATAACCAACATCAACCCATTACTCACAGACATAGATCGCAGCAATAAGTAACCGAGAAATCGATTGTTTAAGTGCTAGCACATATCGTATTTCTTACAGTTATAACCTCTAGCCAAATATGAACAATCTCCTCTTCAGCAGTATTAAGTATTATAGCTTAAAGCATTCTTGAAATCAGTAAGCAAAGGATATCTCTTGTCTGAATCCTTTTAAGAAAGAGGATTCCAAGGAAAGATAAAATGATGGAACAACACTTTAAGAAAAGTAGTTCGCTTATCGGAAAGCATGGATTAAATATTTAAATGCTTCAAAAAGATTAAATGAGTATGCAAATATTTTGTTACGATGTATATATATATATATATATATATATATATTTATTTATTTAAGTTTGATTTAAAAAACGTCGCAAAGTTAAGTTATTGGAAACGTCTCCAAGACGTTCTTGTGTTGATCCTGATAAAAGCAGACGGGATTCTTTTCCAACGGAGCTGAAAATAAAATTAGGCATCACCAATCACGGTAAATCAAATGCTTCGCTTCATAACATATGCCACGGCTCCTATGTTTTGCCACAGTCCATCGGTGAGGTGAGCAGTAAACTGCCCAAAAGAGGTTCAGGTGCAGTTCCGATTTAATTACAAGTATTTGATAGTTGCGTGCTTATGCGAAGTGTTTGACAATCAGCCTGCAATCAATTGAGTATGTATGTAATTTTTATAACACAGAATTCAACCATTTTAAACGAAATATTTAAGGAAGAAAATCAAATCATTATCTATAATAAGGAATTTCCAATAGCAGCCTTAAAATTTCCCTATGCATTTACTGTGTACCCATTACCTGACGTTGTCTGTCATGTATTTGGACCAGCTTAGCCAAATATGGACCATGCGCCATAAAAACCAGCAAAACAACCCAACCTAAGCAATATTTTCTATACTGGAGGCATACGTATCAAAATTGTAACTGGGAATTTCTATTGCATATTTGAAGCATTGGATATTCATGAAACATTCCATTTGAATCTTAAATATTTGGCATTTGTGATCCCAAAATATACTTGGACAGTTTGTGCATTTGATGATTGATTGTTAGTTGCACATATAAAAATAAAATGTCAATCTTGTAGAAACATAAATAAATAATAAAGACAAAATACGGTTCACGAGAGCATGAAAGAAGACTGACTGTCGTGTAGGATGGCCTAGTCCTCTAAATAGGGCTCTGCCCCAAAATAATAAGACTGCTGCGTCCAGACTGAAGTCTTTAGACCATCTTACGTTAATGCGATTCCTTGGATGAATCGCCATGCGTGGGCATGTGACGAAAAATGAACACAAACGAGGACTTCATTTCGTGATTACTTTTGTAACGTGTTTTATTGCTGCAATATCGATCAATAAATGTCTTGTCCGTGAAATTGAATCGAATGTCTTTTTTATGTTCCTGAACACGTTGCGGAGATTCCGAAATGAATATAATTTCTATTTTGAAGTGAACTCAGATCATTGGACTAGACCAAATATATTAGTAAATTCATGTTTCAAATGCATACATTATTATGATAATAAATAGGCATTATACACGGAGGTAATTTTTCTGCAACAAATTTTATTTGAAAACAAAAATTTTCAAAATTTAAAATTTATAATACGAAAAAATTTGTTTACAAACGAAATAAACCAATAACACTTAACAGAACCTGAAACACAACCGACGATTTTTGAACGTAAATCTGAGGGATATACGTTAAAAAATAGTCGTATTTGCTTCAGGCTTTTCTACTTTAATGTCCTTGATTTTGGACTCAAAAAGCCAACCAAGGAATGCAGATGCTTCATACTTTCAACCTTAAATAGTATCTTACTGCGATGGGTTAATGGAGTTCTTCATCCCCAATGGATACCCTTCTGCTTACAACGCTCTTCATATTGAGGCTAGCATGCAGTTCAAGGAATATGGGCAATGGATCCTTGTGCATGGCCTGTCATTTTCTCTTTTATTTAAAATCCTTTGTAAAAGAGAGAAATCGTTAAAATTCTCTTTTACTTATATTTAGCAGCTTCAGGTTTAGTATGGAAAGTTATATTGAGTTTTTATTTAAATCACAGCTGTTAACGCCATTTGAAGAATTATAAGTTCAAAAAATATCTTTGCAATTTTAAACTAGTGTTTTACACTTCAGCACGTCTTTAAGTGTCTTTATTTCAGTTGTTTATTGCTGTTGGTAGAATTATTAGGGACGCGTAGAGTTAAATTGTTCTATTACATTATCACCTTCGTTATTAAGTTGGTGAGTGCATCGTGTTTCCTTGACATTTGTGAGAGATTACACATCTATTATAAGGTTAGACGACGCTCTGATGCTTGTTGAAATTTCCGAAGACTTAGTTTAGTATTTCTATTCTCATTCGATTCTTCAAAAGTAATTTTTTTGGCGATAAGTTTTAATAGACTTCTGTAAAACAATTTTACGGTTGCTAAGTAATTAAATGTCCTACATTGTTAGCTCAATTTGATCATATCAACAGTTTTTTTGTGTGGAAGTTTTCCTAGTTACTAGGGCTTCGTGTTGCTAAAAAGAGTTAAAGAATTTTTTTTCTTTGTATAAATTCTCTCTCTCTCTCTCTCTCTCCGGAAAAGTTAGTTTGCGTAAAGCATAACGCATACGCATTTAAATTGTACTTAGAGCAACACTTAAACGAAGAAAAAGAAATGGATATGTTTCCAAGGGTTTATTGAGACCAAGTGGTAAGACAATTCAGAGCACTCTTTATGTCTTGTCTCACAAGTGGAGTTTAGTGCGGATGATATGAGTGTTTAATCAAACTTATCTGCCTTTTTTTTTTGTGTCTTGGTAGATGAAAATAAAAAATGACCTGTTGATAATTAAAAAAAAAAAAAAAACAGCAGAAATAGAATTTGGCCTAGATGAGAAGACAGTTTGGTAGACTGAGTTACAGTCTGCAGAAAGCTTGGAGTTGTAAAGAACCATTCACATCCCAAACCTATAATTGGAAAGAAAATGGCAATTATGATGATTTAAGATGAACCAAGAACACACAAAAACTTCTTTACTGAATTATAATTGATACGCGGAATGCTAGGAAGATTGTTGTTGTACTAAAAATCAAGTGAATGTATTGTACGAAGGCTCTTCAATAAAGAATGATCATAAATTAATAACAAATAATTTCCTGTACCTCCACATTTTTATGGTCTTTCTCAAAATTATCTCCATTACATGCAATGCACTAACTCCACATCTTTTCCAGTCTTCAAACACATGCTGGAAGCCATTTTTTGACAGGTCCTTCAAAATTGCCTACGCAACTGTTACCACTTTTTGTGATGATGAAAACCGCTTTTCCCGGAGGTGTTTCTTCAAATTCGGGAAAAGAAAAAAATCGCATGGGCTACATCAGGACTATATAGAGGATGGGGAGCACACATAACATTGGTTTTTGAAAGATCTGGCGATTTTTTAAGGTGAAAACAAAATTTCAATGCAGTGTATTGTACTGCGCATGTCACATCCATTTTTGCCGTAGGCGAAAGTAAAACTAGGCGTACTTGGCCGGCTGCCAAGGTCACCAATGACGTCATGACCGTGAAACTTGCGCTTTCTATTCTCCACTTATCCCGCTAAACATTTAATAGGAATTTTAATTTTCATGGTTTTTTTTATCACCTTTAAAAAAATTATGATAATTCTTTATTGAACAGCACTCGTATATATGTAAATTTCAAATTATTACTACATGAATGTTTTTTCTAAAATGGATATAATTATAATACTTGAGGGAAAAAGGAGAAAAGAACAGTGAAGGACAAAAATTTTATATAGATTCTTCATATCATTCAAGTTTATATTATTTATTCATAGTATGAGTTTTAAAAAAATGGGCCATCTTACCTCCATTTTTAAGGTTGAGATGGAGCATTAACAGGTATTTAAAAAAATATTTTTACTGATATTCTTGTTTTTAACAAATATATCTTACACATTTCCTTTTTTAATAATATACTTTTGATTTGAAAAGAATTTTTGGGATATTTTGTTTCTTGAATTCGCAGGAGTCGATTTTCTTGAATTCAGCCCTTTACGACTTATATTCTTATAGATACAGAATGTTATGAATGATGTTAAAGTACAATTCGAATCATGCCAAACAAGGAGAGCTTAAACGGTGTATTGTGTTTTATGAATGCAGGCATACAGGATATCGGATTAAAATATCTATTTAAAGTTCACACACACGAGCCAAACATTATTATTAAAAATACATTTGATGTTTCACACACAGGCTCTATAAATATTTTTAAAATACACTTATAACAGTAAGTTTCTGTAATCTTCTCATATAATTAAAATTATAATTAATATTTGAACACTTTAATTTTTTAATGTAGGTGCATCGGTGCCCAGAGATGTAATGTTAAGGACATAGTAAAGCTTGGTTTATATGTTGTACAAAGGATATTACATCCATCAAAACGAAAATGTTCAGAGTAAAATTGTGCAATAAAAGTATATTTTTTTATGTAGACAAAAGTTTTTGAAAAAATGCGATTTTATTTTCACTAAGTAGGAAATTAATTTTCTTTAGTACCCAAAAAATGTTACTACACATATATCTAAAATTAAAAGCATACCAGCTTTTTTCTCGTGTTTCCTTACCTACTAAAATCTTAATTTATAGATCCCATGATTGTCTTCCAATAATTTCAGGAGTTTCGAAATTTACTATGAATAAATTATTTGTCAAAGTATTAAATGTTCCATCAGTTTTCAAGTAATGAAGTTTAATTAAAACTAGCACCCACGCTTTTATTTTTAGTCAAGTGGCACATGAACATTTTTAGGTTAAGGAAAATAACATATTTATATTTTTAGCACATTCTTTAAATTAAAGAATGTTTTTGATTTTTTTCTACTGTCTAAAATTAAAGTTTGCCAGACATGTATAAATGTTTATCAGAAATGCCGAGCATAAATATCATATAGTGTCAATCTAATTGCATTATTTTTTCAAACGATTACATTAGATACGATCATATCTAATAAAATACTAATACGGAAGAATTATATCCACCATACGCACTGCATAATGATAAAATTATCTGCAGATAAAACACTACGAACAAATCAACTATCCATAAGTTTAGAGAACTAAATTGCGAATTTGAAAGAGAAAAGTGCAAATAGTTTATTTCATTTTATTAACCTCTTAAAGCTGTTATAAAAGGCACATTGTACTATTTTTATTCTTACATTACAAATCACTGAGTATTACATCTAAATATAACACTTCACTGGACCATTCATTTGCTCTTCCAAACATTAACTCGGCTGTCCACTTTCAAGAATACATTGTATGCACGATGTTTCCAATTTTTTTTATCAGTCCACATTGTGTGGAAGGGAGGTTTTTTTTAGAATTCATCAACGATTTGATTGCTCTATTTTAGGCGTTATTCATTTCGGACAACTTCATTTTGCAATGATTCTTTTCTTGCTGGATGTCATCTGGTTTCTTCTAAGGGATCTGTCGCTTTATGTGAACGCCGAAACTCGGAGCAGTAAAGAAAAGCCGCGATGAAAGAACCTTCGTAGAAATTGCTGAGCTTCGGGCGGTTCTTGACTTAGATCGTCTTGAAATAACGTGCGAAGATTCTTGCTCCTTTGACTCGAAGGATTTTTACTTGTACTGTTTAGAGTTAAGCTTAGTAGCGTTAGACGATTTTTGTCTGTTATAGCATGTTCTTATAAAAATCACCTGCATTTAGTACTATATGCGGAAAGCATTTGTGTGTCTAAGTCCGATCGCACACTGGACTGGATTGTCAAAATCAATCCAAATATTATGAGAGAGTGATCTGCGCACATATATTATTGCGAATCTATCAGTCTAAGACCCGGTGCACGCATCCGGTTTTTCAACGTGCGGCGACGCTGCAGCAACGCAAGTGCGGTCTGAGATACATTAGCTCCAATGGAGTAGTGCACACATGCCACCGGCGCCGCTGCAGCGACGCACGTCCAACTTGCGTGCAATTTGTACCACAGTTCCACACGGCGCCGCAGCTCGCCGCATATGCGTCTCCGTTCTGAAGAACCTTGTTTTCATAAATAAATGGAATATAAATAATAATTAATAATTGGTTGTATCCCGTAACGTCTATTTTGTTTCAAAATATACTTTTGTTACACCAAGTAAGCAAAATAAACACGTTTTCTTCGATAGAATATTTAACGCAAATGGCGCGAAATGAGTATTTGCGTCAATTCACGGTTTGTGTGCATAGTTGGGCTTCGATGCCGCATTGGCGCCGCACGTTGAAAAACCGGATGTGTGCACCGGGCCTGTAGGTGCAATTCCTATAGTGCGTCTATTGCAGTACAGCTGGCGCATATTTGGCGCTTCCGTAGCTGACGCACTGTTGGAAACAGTTCCATTATCATCCCGATTAAAAAAATATTACAGCACTTTTATTGCTTAACGGATTTTCATGTTTCATAGCTCATTTTAAAGAATTATTTGTTTTCTTTAACATGATTTATCATGTGTAAAAATCGGTTTGAGGTATAATGTAATTGATCCCCAATGAACCTGTAACATCCCATTGTAGCAAGCTATTGGAATTTCACCTTTAAATGTATTTTTTTTGAAAAAGTGTCTGTCAGAAAAACATGGAATCAGAACCATAACCCGTATATGCGCGCGGATTCCCGAAAATGGGAAGCGCATATCAATAGGTTCATTTGTTCAGCATCTTATAATCTAGTTCCAAAAACTGCAGCAAGCAATGTTAAAAATAGTGTGAAGTAAAGTAAACCCCGGAAGACTGGCATAGTCCCATATACACATACTACACCTACTGAACAAAAATAAAGTCCGCTTTCAGTTGAATATGCGCTGCTACCGTTAAGTTACATGGATTATTCTTTAAGTTTTCACTGCACAATGGAGCTACGACACACAACATATGCACGAGTACTTTGTTTCTGTACCGAAAACATGTTGGTACGTAAGCGTATTTCAGCCAATTTATTGTCGCAGGACTCATGTTGGACCAATGTGTTACTTGCTTAGTAAATAATTTTTATTCTTGTAAACATCATTTTTGTAACTTTGACTACACTAAGTCGGATCAAAAATGGCTCAACGAATTTTTACATTTATTTGTTTGTGGTGCAACGTAGATCTATCTCTCATTAGAAGCGTTTCTGCGGCTGAATGATCTACACGCTTCGACAATCGCTTTACTACTGGTGATGACTGTCATGTTAAACACCTGCATCGTATATCTCTAAACTAAACAATCTTTTTTGCCAGCTCTGTTACCTTCATGAGTTTATGAGCCGTGCACACCTGTTAAAATGTGCTCGATACCAAAGACTTTTTCTTCTGCTTCCATTTGGTTGTATTTGTTGTTTGATTTCAGTCTGGTCTTTTATAATAATAACCCCCCCCCCCACACACACACACCATTGGATATTTAAAGAAAACTTTTATTTATTTAATCGATGACACAACATATAGAATTCAAATGCAGCATCCTTGATGAACTTAAAACAGAAATATGCAAGAAAGACGCCATTTATAAATATGTTTATACATATGTAAAATATAAACCTGATGTAGACTCTTTTTAGTTTTACTGTAGAGAAAAAGGAATGTTTAATAAAACTTTGGACACTGAAGAAATATTGGTATGGCATTGAATAATAAATCGTAACTCAGGCGAAACAACACAATTATTCAATAATTAGTATTTTTTTTAAATTAACATCGTACAACGAGCTATTGACGACGGTCTGGGACCAACCTCTTAAGGGAAAGATCCGAGGATAACACCACGTCGTTTTGAACCTCGGTCACAGGACGAGGCAACACCTGAGCTGGCATCCCACTCTCCAAACTTCCACACCAACTCAACGTGAGGACTTTCGACCACGACAGATTTAAGGTGCACAAGCCGCCTCTACACCATACGCTTATAAACATTCATGCACTGACCCGGTCCAGGAACCTTCCAATCCAGAGGCTAACGCCTTAACCACCAGACCGGTTGATCGGCAATTATTATTCAAAGTTTGAAGAAAAGAGCTAAACAAAATATTCCCGTGTTTTTCCGAGCAAATAAAATTATACGAATCAAGTAAGAGAGGTTTCAATATCAATTGAAGATGGTCATATTTTTAAAAGTAGACTAATTTATCACATTCTATTTCGAATTCATAGAAATGAAAAAGGTTATGAAATTTTAATAAATATTTTCGATTAAAGTTTCACAATATACCAGTAGCTAATTAAAAAAAATTGAATTTCACCGGCTAAAAAGGATAAATATTTTTTTGTGTGACACTAAACACTCTTTTTTAAGCAAAAAAAACGCTTCTCTGACAGTTTCATGTGTAGTATCTAATAAAAAAAATATTTATGTGCTTGTAAAGAGGTAAATACTTTTTACCAAATGTCTAAAAGTCGCCATAGAACTGTATAAATGTATTTAGGAAGTTATAAGCATATTCAATTTTCTTAATTAAGGAGGATTCTCAAAACATGAGACTTATTCGGATTAAAAATGATAAATATTTTTTGTGTGACACTAAACACTCTTTTTTAAGCAAAAAAACCGCTTCTATTACAGTTTCATGTGTAGTATCTAATAAAAAAAATATTTATATGCTTGTAAAGAGGTAAATACTTTTTACCAAATGTCTAAAAGTCGCCATAGAACTGCATAAATGTATTTAGGAAGTTATAGTTAGCATATTCAATTTTCTTAATTAAGGATGATTCTCAAAACATGAGACTTATTCGGACACTTCAGAATTTCTTGTAAATTTGAGTTAGACACAATTTCGATTCCAACGTCCTTGATTTCGAATACACGCCTGGTCATTTCAGATTGAAATGGATTCTTATATGGTGCTTGTCATGCACAATGGGTACCCCCTTTCAGCACAGATCCTTCCCCTTTTCTCCTTCTCCCAATTGAGGCTAGTTTAAACCAAGCCTTTTTCCCCAACCGAATTTTAATTTTTTGCGCGGACGTGGACGCACCCATATCAAACTGGGTACTTGAGACAACCCTTAAACAACATAAAAGTAGGTCATGAATATTAAATGTCTGAAGTAGTTTAGTGGTGCTACTGAAACGTTTAAGAGCGTTTAACGCTCGTTAAACGTTAAGAGCGTTTTTTAAAGATTTTCCAAACGTTTTTATCATCTCATTCATTCGCTATAAAAAAGTAAATAGGTACTTTGTAACTGGGATAAAAGATAATGGAAATATATTTATTGATTAAATTCAATTAGAAGATATCAAAATGATGTTCATACACGAGTTTAAAAATCAATTAATTGAATAAAGTTATTTTCAATTTCTTCATGTTTTGGAGGGTGTTTAAATCTCTATAGTCAAAAGGTAGGGAGCCCCTTATGTACGCCCCTGTAGCTTAAACTTCGAGTATTCAAATAAAAAAACAAAATTGTACAAAGTTCAGTGTAAACACATCTCAAGCATAAAAGAAGAAATCTTATTCCTCACGTATCAATCTTTTGAGGTATGCATTACTAAGAGAAATTGGATAATTTCATTTTGGAACTGTTCATATCTGATTTTATTAGGGATGTATAGAGAAACAATGTATTCAATACGTCGCGGTAAAAATATTTTTGATAAACGAAGTTTACATACTTCCCACTGTTGGCTTTAAAACACCAAATATCAGAACCACTGGGAGATTATCATCTGATATAAACAGTGCCGTAACTAGCCATTCCTGTACCCTGTGCAAAAATTTGCATTTCGACCCCTTAATTACTTAGGTTTCGGAAAATAATAAAATAAATACATTACAATAGATGTTTAATAAGATTTATTTTAGTTGCACTTTTCTGGCTTTCATTCCTGCAAATTCATTTATTACATCATCATAATTAATATTTTTAACTATATTGTCTTCTTTTGAAATAATAGAAAGATTGAATAATTACTCTTGTTCGATAGTTGATTAAAATAATTTTTTATTAATTTTAACTTGCTAAAACTTATTTCGTACGAAGCAATAGAAACAGGAAGAGTTAGAAATATTTGAAGAGCGACATTGATATTTGGAAAAGACTCAAATAAACCCAAATCATGAAGAGCTTGTAGAATATTAAGCAGAGATGCAGTTTCTATATTCTGTATGAGTCGTTACTTCAAGCTTAGAACTTTCAATTTCACATGTGAATTCACACATTTTAAAATCTTTGCTACATTTAATTGCGAGAACTGCAGCCAATTTTTTTTTAAATCGGCAACGCTCATGTATTGTAAAGACGAGCCATAGAGAAAGCAAAAATCGTCACAGGTGGTTTTTATTTTTCGATAACGCCAATCTATTTGAGACTATAGCGTCAAGAACACTGTAAATGTGTATTTTAAATATTTCTTCGGGTGTCAAGTTTATTACTTCATCTATTTCCATTATCTTTTCTCTTTCGTTTATTAAGAAATCATTTCTCTATATCTATTTATAAACTTCAGCATATACCTATTTATACATATTTATACTTCAGTCAAATTTCGTACTTCCTAGAAATTTTGTTCAAAACTTGTGTCTCGAAGCCCTTGTAATTGACTACGTAATCCAGTAGTTAATTTTGTTCCACAATCTATTTACAAATCTTTCTGTTGTAATGCTTTATTTGTTAGATAGATGCATTGTAGACTTTTATTACACATAGAAAGAGTACTGATAAATCTATAATTAATTTGCAAAATCAAACTTTTTGCAATCGATACAGCTTTCGGATTTGAAAAATTGTTTGCAATAGTTTGCAGTCCTATCATTAATTCAGGTAATTGTAATTACAGCGCCTTTATTGCACTGGCCTTTGATGACCACCTTGCATCAGAAAAACTGTTAAGTGATAATTTTAGGCACATTAAAATGTATCAACGTGTTTTTGAGGATTAGAAGAAATTATATAAACTCTGCACTGTACCAAAAAAGTAATCATTTCTGAAGCTGAAGTTGCAGCGGGGACACCGGATAAATTTAGATTATGAGCTGCACAAGGTACAAAAATATTGCTAAATTATTAATTTACAAAATACGTGCACATACTCTCTTATATTTGCCTCGTTTATTGAATTAACTACGTAATCACAAATTGCATTACCTGATTTTAGATTATTTTTCATCCCTTTCCATTTCGCATACGAATTTCGGTGCTCCAGAGAATTTGTGTGCTGGGGAATAACCGAATGAAGATGCCACCAATCATGAAATCCTCTTTGTGGGTCTTAAAGATTATGCGATTTGTGTCTAAAACGTATGCAAGGAAAGCAAAATACTTCATTTTGATTAATGGAATATAAAATCCACTTTCTTCTAAAAGTTTCTTCATTAATGTGTTTAACATAAAACTAATCCTTCATAAATCGTGTGCTTTCAACGAGTTAAAGTTAATATTGTTGCCTTGATTCATATGTGACAAGAGAATATATTAATTTATTTGTATAGCAGGCCAGGAAAGGGGATTGTTGTAACATAGCAGTATTTCTTCTGGAAAAGTATAGAGCAATATTTCGTAAGGTATTATCGATATGTGAGTCAGTACTTTGTGCAGGAACGTCCTCTTTTGAATTATTACGGGGCAACTGTAGTAAAATATCTTGTGAAGCAGTACATTTTTATTTTTGGAGTAGCTCATTGTTTTTGCTTCTCTGAGAATTGTTATTCATTGAAAGGGTAGAAGTCAAATGCAGTGTATCATCAGCTTGTGAAGCAGTAGTAGATTTGACCTCTTCCGCACTTCCGCCGTTCTCTGGGGCTTATGTTCTTAGCCATTTAACAAACGGTTGAGACATTGACTTCCATTATTCTAATTTTCGTTTTCTTATATCTCTCTTTAGTGCTTTAGTCTCTTTAGAAATTTTAAACTAGAACTAAATATAAATATTATTTTTAACATGCTACCTGTACAAGTATAAAACTGTTATCATATACCGTAAACTGTATTCTAACTATTATTTATAGAGCGAATGAAAGCACGTAACGAAATATCATTTGCTTGCATGCCCTCGTATCCCAAGTTTCCAAGTTTTTTCCAACCAAACATTTTACAGAAAATAATAAAAACCTAAAAATTCGTTGCATATGAAATTAATTATTAAAATTTTACTATAAAACTCAAATGGTACATTAAACAATACTAAACGAAATAATCTACAGTTACATAAAAACTTAGCATTGTATATCACTTCACTACACAAATAAGAAAGTACAAAATTACTTATAGAAATAACAAAAACCCAACATAGCAAAATTGACAGGATTATCCAAGCACGTTCGTCACGTGTCTGTTAATGAAATCCTCAAAATATTGCAGTCAAATAATCTTAATATTATTATTTTCATTCTTGCCTGTTTTCACAAACACATATACGCGAAAACACAAAAATAATGACTACCTTGCTGTATTCACACTGCAACCTAACCTAAGGCATGTTAACATAGGCACGTTGAAACTATCGGTCAGCTGCCAATCATTCCAATGTTCATGTTGGTGAGCAGATACATCTAGGGGCAAAATCTAATCGCAGTAGAAGGGCGAAAAAATTTAAAATTTAAAAATATAAATTATTTGTGGAGGCCCACAACAGCATTGTGGGCCCCCTTCCAAGTTGACTCCATTCCAAGTGGGCCCCGTGCGGGTGCACCTGTTGCACTGGCCTGGTTACGGCACGGACATAATACAGTTGATGTGAAAATTTAGTGATGTACAAATATGGTAAACCGACTTGAACTTTGTAGGTAAGGTGACAGAAAATTAAGTTTTGTGAATGGATCCTTTGTAGCCGTAGAGACTTCCATCAATGAATACTACACCCACACACATCCTTGGCGAATTATTAGAGAGTCAAAAGCAATTAAAAGTGTCTAAAGGAGATACATATGTAAAATGTTTTTTTTTTATCTCAGTTAAAATTGGCGAGGATGGTAACCCTGAAAGACAAAAGGAATAGTTAGATTTTGTCACACTGTTATTTCATTTACTTTGTAATAATAAAGGCGTAGTGATTGCAACAGTGATCAAAAAATATTGATATAACATCAGTCGTGCAGTAAAAAAAATTGGCTGAAAAACAAATGTGTATCGACACATTTTCTTTACAGAAACAGAATACTCATGTTAAGCATACCGTATGCTGAATCACATGCTGTTCTAGTATGTTATTGAACCTAAGCACAATGCCAATTTTAATTGGCAAACTAAGCTTAGTTTATAAGTATGTCACAAATAGCTTAGCTAACGAATTTTGTCGTATTTCTTAATAAATTTCAGAAGTAAAATATAACATTACAATACTGAAACTATAAACGTCTTTATTGCCATTCCATACGCAATTGCTTTTAAGTGCTCTGGGTGTTAAAATTTTGGAACGGTTTAAATGCTTTCATCAATTGTTTCAGCATCGTAATGAGTTGTGTGATCGTTTCTCCTTTCACACTTCCTGACACTTATCACCCTCAAAAGAAACACCACCATAAAGAACAAAGCGACTAAATTTGCGGACGAACCTGTCCATTACAAGCAGCAGGGTGCCACCAAATTGAGGACAAACATAAAGCCGCAGACCTGTTTTATGCACCATCTCTTTCTGTTGTTATTGTATCTAATGGACAACGGGGCCAGCGGTGGTGTTTAAAAGGATCTCATGGCGC
Organism: Metellina segmentata; assembly: GCA_947359465.1. Classification (NCBI taxonomy): domain Eukaryota; kingdom Metazoa; phylum Arthropoda; class Arachnida; order Araneae; family Tetragnathidae; genus Metellina; species Metellina segmentata. The sequence goes on from OX375879.1 coordinate 86,446,957, forward strand.
TATGATAGATGATGTTGGTTTGACACCAGAAATAATCCATCTAGGTTAAGACAGATCGCTTTTAAGCGTTGCGTAATGTTCTTTCTCCGTTTCGATTGGAAGACCCTTTTCCATGTCACTGTGGTCGAGGGTACAATCGTCGCTAGTGTGTTTTTTTCTTTGTTCTTTTATTTTCTTAACCTCGGTCCCAGAGGTTAGGTCTTCGGGTATATTAATCAATTGGATTCCAACCAGAGATGGCTAATAGGCCTGAAATGCCCAGCGAATGTCTGTTGATCGTTTCGAATCAGCCCAATTCTAAAGGCTGGTCTTTCTGTGGATGATTATTTATGCTTCGGAATCGCTTGGGAAGACTGTTGATGAGTTGTCATTGTCAACTTTTTTTGCATTCTAACCTTTTCATGCTAGTTGAAGAGGGGGAAGACATACGCTTTTTGGTTCCGGGGTTTATAATCCCGTGATTGAATTCTACGAGGGAACGTGGCTGTGGTTTTTAAAAGATTAAAAATAGTTCCTTTGGGGTTCATTGTTTCAAAAATGATGAATTGCTGTCACTTTAAATGTCTTTTAGATGTAGTTCATTCTTCAGTAGGTGATGATGGAGAAGAATAGATTATGCTTTTGGCGTTTTGTGGGTCCGTTCTTTCAAAAATAAGCTTCATAATTTAGATCAATTTTGCAGAGTTCTGTCTGAAGTAAGCTTACCTTTTGATCTATTCACAGAAATAATCAGACAAAAAATAAGATAGAATCATAGCAGCATTATGTCCAAATTGTATAAAATGATTACCAATGCACATTAAAATTTCGTCAACGATTTAATTAAATCTAAATTTAAACCAGAAATTTACTTATATATGATAAAAGTAATATAATTATTAATGTAAATAGATAGCAAAAACAAAAAGTACATATTTACAAACTATATAAAACATTTTCTTAGCTAAAATTTCTTATCTCCATTGCCTAAAGCTAAATTTATTGATTAAAGTAATGTCTTAGATTATTATGTCCTTGAAAGCTTGAATTCCATAATTTATTGATCTCATCAATGAATTACTTTTCAGACATTGACAAACAACAGAAGTATATGATTTGTAACTAGATAATAAACTTTTCTCTTTGAGTTGAGTTCTTTCTATTTGTAATCTGTAATTTACGAGTATAGTGATTACGATACATAATAGCAATACAGTGGTAAAAATTGTCATTTGATTTTTCGTTTGAACTAAACATATTTTCCAAGTATTTTGAAGCAAAAAGGTTATTTAATTAAAAAATATTTTTGAATTTTTTCGATACAATCCTCGCTATTTGAAAGCACATTATATTACTACACGAAATAAGCTTGTACTTAAAAAATTTGACAGATGTACATTATTCGTCCTTTAATCCTTTTCCCGTCAAAAGACACACACACACAGGATTTTTTCGTTGAATTTCAAATATATTAAATGCAATACAATGTCGAATGCACAAGAAAAATCTTGCATCTAAAAGGTTAATACAAAATTTTAGCATAAAATAAATTAACAAACCTATTAATTTTTATGTCGTTCATGGGGTGCAACAATGGCACAGCCTAAAAATCACATTTTGAGATAATTTTAGTAGAACGTTTTCATTACTGTGAAAATACTCGTATCTAGCATAATGTAAAATTATACTACTGTCTAGAGGTTTGTCAAGTATTGATTTTAGATATGCCTATTTACTGCTTAAAGAATGTAATTTTGTACATTGAGACGTACTAAAGTGTAGATGACATAAAAGTATAGTGGAAAATAGTAACCATTTTATGTGCCCGGATCATGTTACCAAACTAATAGTAACGTGATCCTTAAAGTACTTCCGTCCGCCGAGAGGAAAAGAACATTCATCATCTGATTGGTTCATGGACGGAAGAAGACAATAATCCATTGATTCATCATTTGAGTGGTTCGCGTAACATCGTAATAGACTTTAGCAATTTCACCATTTTGGTCGCCATTGCATAGAAACATTAACACACACACACACACACACACTCACACACACACACCACACACACACACACACACACACACACACACACACACACACACACACACACACACACACACACACACACACACACACACACACACACACACACACACACACACACACACACACACACACACACACACACACACACACACACACACACACACACACACACACAGTTCACACATCAACCCTGCAATTATATCACCAAAAATAGGCGATAAAATGCCAAATCGACCTACCAAGTCATTAATTTACAGTGCCGTTACATGACTAGCAGTCGACATATTGTTCACGCTTTTGAAGTTCCTCTCAATACTTATTTACACGTATTTACTCCAAAAATCATACTTTTAAAATTTACAGCATTGCATCTCATGAGTGATGCGTTTCTCTCGAATTCAGGAATTGTATTTAAAAACCCTACGTATTTTCAAACGGTGCAAAATCCGAATACTACAGTCAAATCACATGAAGACGAAATCGCTTAGTACCGAATTACTGATAGTAGGAACTAAATTCCAATCCATGTCAAAATGTATATCCAAATAATATTAACTCACGCTTACAAATAATTCAGGTAACACTAATATCTGATTCAGACTAAAAATTTCTAGAAACTTAAGTTCAAACGGATTGTTTTCAATAGTATTATCAGAAATATTAAGTGACTCCGAAATTATAGAAGATTCATTGGTGGAAGAGAAGTAAGAAATAATAAACTAAGTTTATGCTGAAGAAGAAATAAGCGTGCCTTCTTTATAGATGTTACTGTCAGCTTAGGAATTGTTCAGAATTAATAGGCAGTGAAAATTAATAAGCCCAATTAAACAACGCAGATCTCATCAAAGATTTTCTTTAAAAAATGCCTTTGGAATCAAAACACAAGAATGGATAACAACTATTTTATAACAAAAATTGTATGTAATCTTGAATCATCTGTATAATCTTTAAGATGTATCGCAATTTATTAGTAAACAAAGAATTGCAATGTAAGCATTAATATCTTGTTTTAATGTTTACATGTTAAAATAATGCCTTATCTGATTTTATGTAACGAAAACTACGGCCAATAAGAATTTTTTTTTTGCGGTCTTGTAAAATTCGTTTTAAAGAGATTGGACTGTATTTTATAGAAAAAAGAAAAACACCTACATTTAAAACACTCACTAACTTCCAAAGAGCAGATCTCTTTTGTGGTCGATCTCTTTTACATGCGCGATTATTTTCAGTAGCATTAACATCTTTTGCCACTTTGAGCAAAGAAGCCTTCATGAATAAATACATTTCGTTGTTGCATGCAACTCGTATCACGCGTAAGTGGTGTTTCTTTCCTCAAGCACTACCGTTTGAAAGAAAAATCAGTACGAATGTTCCATTAATGGTACATTGTAGTACCTCCTGCTGGCCGAGACAAGTTATTAGCTTATTGAGGTGGTTAGTGGGCTGTCAGATTGCGCATGAAATATGCCTTCAATACACCATAGAATATTTTTTCTCGAGAACTCACCCAAGGAAATTTTCTTTCGTTGAACGGATTAAGTAATCTAACATTGTTTCCGTTAGAGAACGAATAAGTGTTTACTTCTGTAATAGCGAAGAAGCGATTTCTGAAGGAATATTGTTGGTGGTGAAACATCGCACATTTCAACGGCCCACACAGGTCTGTTTCTTTTATTGTTAGATTTAGACAGATAAATAAGTCGTCAATAAAGCATTACCTTTCCATTATTTAATTCATTGTTAAAATAAATTTCGAAAAATGTTTTTCTGGCACACGTAATTTTTCTCCCAAACATAGTTTCGAATATTTGTATCTGTGTCGAGAACTGATCATAATGTAGCAATATGACATGTTGAATGGGGGTATCCATATATTTAAAAAAACTGTCTGTAAATATTTTTTACATAAAGTTGTAACGCTTTTTAAAATTTAAACGTTAAATTTTGCTTTTTATTAACTTTTAAACTATAAAAGCGATCAACAGATGTGTTGAGTATTTTGTATTTGATTAAAAACTATTACTTTTTTCAAATACAGATAGATAATGAAAGTACAGAAAAATAAAATTACGCTAGAGTAATTTAGTAAACATTTAAAAACTTTTATGGACACATTTTTACGTTTTACGCACTTTATTCCGTTTTTAAAACAGTTGAAAGCTAAATAATTATTTTTCCCTGAAACATTTATAATGAAATCGTTTAATGAGTTTGCATCGTGTTAGTATATTTTTTTATTTGATTATTAATAGAGATAGTTTGAATGGTGTAAGTAGAAATTTTATTTGAAAATATATTTTGTACATCTAATGTATGTAATACAATATAGGTATTATAAATCTTCCTTTTTATAACTGAAAAAATATTAACAGAACAAATATATTAGGTTTATAAATTCTGAATAAATATTACACTTTTTTGTTACAAGAAAACAAAATTAACGTTAACTATGTTTAAAAACTCCATTGTTTGAATTTAGCAACTTTCAACTGTCATTCCAGCATTGCGGTCATAACAACCTTCACAGTGACAAAATTTGCCTAAGTTCTGAAACTGCTTCGATTTCAACACTGATAAAGTATTGTTTTAATCGAATCCTTTAGACGCAGTCGGCATTAAGTGCTTTGAAAGCGAATGTTTTATCAATTTCTTTACGTCCATTAATAACAAAGGAATCAAGATCTTCCCACCTCGGCATTGATGGGACTCTGTAGGTGGTGTAAAAGGAGTGGAAATATTCTTTAACGCAATATGATAGGTTGTGGTAAGGCATCGTAGAAAAAAAGTGAGACCCTCCTAAAACTCATCAAGAAGACAAATTTCGTTTCTGGATCACTATCTGGTGTTATGATGTCGCACCTTCTTTCATTTGTGTTTTGAAATACTGAGTCATTTATCGTAGCTCTTTTTCAATACGTGAAATGATCACTTAAGGTACGGCGTTGCTATCATATCTTAGAATGGAAGCAATGACACGCCTATACTTACGATTTAAGTATCTTTCAACACAATAAACTTTTAAATCGCGTAGTATATATGTTACCGTTAAAGCTTGAAAACCGTTAATGTGAACATTATTAGGTAATCCGCAGATTAGCTGATTTGTTCTGTTAAAGAGTGGAATCATCTACAAAATAAGAGCTTTCAGCATCTTACCTAGGTAATGTGCACATTAATGGCTTTCGACTAGTTAAAGTGCGAAAGTTCGTTTCTCTGATTTATTTTTCCTTTTTCCTTCTGCCTCCGCTTTCTAAAGCTTATAGCTAGATTTAATCTATTAACTTGATTCTTTAGATATCGAAAAAAATAAATAAATAACCTTATGTTTCAACAATTGTCAGCATGATTTATTTACATATGCTGAATTCTTATAAGAAATTACTTATAACTTTATGGGATAAAATTATAGTGTCTTTCGTTGGTAGTACCTAGTATTACTGAGTTGTTTGTCTGAGTATAAATTTAAGCGTATAAAAAGGTTGCCGTTATTCAAGCAAATATTTTATTTTCATTTTAATGAATGCCTTATAGGTAATGTACAGATTGTTTAGGTGATCTGCACATTATCTAGATAATTTGAGAAATGAAACAATTTTACACACTTTAACGTATCCACCTAGTTAATCTGCGCCTTACCTACGTAATCCGCAGATTATTTGATTTCCGTACTTTAGCGGTAAAATATATACTGACGAGCCAAAACACTATGACCATCCCCACATTTTTCAATGAACTCGTCTGGATGACGTGAAGGGCACGTGATTAATCACGTGCCCTCCTCTAATGAGAATGGTATTTACCTGCTGCTGGAGAAGGTTAGTAATTATTCTTGCACTTACTGTTGCGAGTGATGGGAAAGGCTGCTGATCTAAGCGAATTTGATAGATGGCAGATCGTAATGGCCCGAAGACTCGGAACGAGTATCACCGAAACTGCATGACTGGTAGGTTGTTCACGATCTGCCGTTGTTAGTATTCATGCAAAGTGGATAAATGACGGTAACACCAGCAGTAGACGCCAAGGTGTTGGTCGTCCACGCGTCATCAAAGAAAAAGGACGTCGGAGACTATCCCGCTTGGTAAAGAAAAATCGTCGTGAGACAGTGGCTCAGCTGACAGTCCATTACAATACAGGTCCAAGCGCAGGTGTTTCGGAACACACTATTCAGCGGACACTGTTGGATACGGGACTGTGCAGAAGACGTCCCACTCGTGTGCCTCTGATGACCAAGCATCATGGTAACTACGCCTACAGTGGGCCTGGTAACATCGAGACTGGACCATGGATGAGTGGAAGAGAGTTGCTTGGTCAGATGAATCCCGATTTCTCATTCATCACGTCGTTGGTCGTGTCAAGGTATGCCGTCTGCCAGGCGAACGGTTGCTCCCACTTGTACAGCAGGTCATAGACAGGCTGGTGGTGGCGGTATTATGGCTTTGGGGAACGTTCTCATGGGAGACATTGGGACCCTGTAGATGTGGTAGAAGAGACCATGAACGCTGCGAACTATCTGAACATCCTTGCGGATATCAGAAAATTGTAAAAGTGTTGCGGCGCATTTTATCTGTATCAGTAAGAAGTATCGATGACCTAGGTGGTCATTTAAGAAAACAAAGTGTACCATGTTTATACAGAAGTGGTTTTCACATCTATTTACAGTAAAATACTCTTAAAATTTAACACAATATGGAAAATAAAAATTGCTCCCGAACACTTCGTTCACGCCATGTATGCTGCAATCGTAGAAAATATCGTCCTCTTCTCAATTTATTAAATATCTGCTCATATGGCAAAACGTTATAAGTTACTTTTTTTTTTAATTTTTCGTGATAGCAATTTTAAGATTCAAGATTCAACATGTGGTTCTGTGGTTTTTGATTTATTACAATTTTTCAACCTTTGTTTTCTTATAAACTGAAATAAAAAGACTTACGATATTTTCCCACCTTCTAAACATTAGCAAACCAGACTCCAGACTCAATATTTTGGGAAGAGTGACTTATATCATTTTGCCATCTGAACACAGAAATTTTCTTGTACGTATATTTTAAATGGTCAAAAGCTGATAGCAGTATAAGTCGCTAAAGTATTACTTAAGCAAAACTATTTATTTAAAATTTTAGACCAGTGTTGTAATAGAAGTAAAGTTTACAATTGTCCATTTTTGACTTTGTCTTAAAAAGTCACTTTACAATCTTACTGTAACATCAAGAACCCTAGCTCAAGAATAAAGGTACATTGCACAATAACCTCTGCGTGTACTTACAATTCGAGTTCGTCTGCAGCAGCGGGGAATTTTTTCGGGGTCCACTTCTGCGTCAACCTTTGCGCCGTGCGCAGAACGCTGCATGCATGCACAAACGAATATCATAATACTGTCTTTTCAGATGAATCTGTCTGATGAACTATTGCACCACGATGGTCGCATCCGAGTCTTATGGTACCCCGACAACAGACTACATGATGGTATAGATTGTCAAACGTCAGCTGGCATTATGGATAGTTACCATTAGATTCCATTCTGAACCCGCCTAGTACAGAATACCGGTGTACTTAACAGTCACCATTACATCTCTGAAGCCTGTAGTCCTCCCCTACCTTCAAAGCTTGCCTGCGGGCAGTTACGACCAGCATGACCAGACGTGGAAATAATTCCTCAATGTCCACCAGGAGTCATTTCTTCCATGGCCTGTCCGTTCGCCATATATGTCGCCCATCGAGCACACCTGGTCTCAGCAGCGGTCTTAGGGTCACCTGGCGCTGACTTTGGGGAGAGGCCGCTGAAATCAAATACTACACGGATAAAACTATAGCTATTTGTACATTCAGTTGGTGTAAATTTTACAAAACATCAATAGTAAACATTACTAAACGATATTGTACAAATTATAAATAATTCCAACCTAATACAGAAATTCACCAGTGATAAATCGAGAAAGGTGCATGTGGAATTCTTTTTATGTAATTGAGATCTGTTCTTTAGTAAAAATCTACTTATCGAATAAAGGTTGTATTTCAACAAAAACAGTTATCATAATTCCTACTAATAAACAAACTGTAGCCTATTTGCCACTTTATTTATCGGCTAACCACTGCATAGAAGGTGCTCTGAGATTTATGGTGTGGGGGCGCAACTAGGTGATCTCGCACCGTTTAGAAAATGTTATATGGACGTCATTGTCTAGTCTATGATCATACAACTTCTGGCACATTACAGAATACCTTTCGTTACGCCGGGTGAATTTGGGAAAAGTACGAAACCAGCATGAATTCAAAAATACCCCCACACATCCAAAGTCTCATTCTTTCAATACCAAGACATGTAGCAGCAGTTATTATCGAACATGGCGGCTACAAAGTCGAACGGAGATGCAATTTCAATGGCTTCACCCTTGTGTCTTAAGTTATTTGCATAATAAATATGGCTTCGATACCTCTTGTCCTCCGTAGTTGTTGGTCATTGGTGTATTTTTACCTTGTGTAGAGACACTAGGGAATGGGTACAAGTGTTTCCTCGCTTTTGCACGAGGCCCAGAAGTACTTAATGTAGAATGTAAGTGAGGACAACATTATTCTAGGATAACATATTTAAATTCACGTTTTTCTCTAGTTGTTTATTTCTGTTCTGACGGTGGCAAACGTTTCGTTCCACCGAAACAGCTATTGACAATTTTATCACCTGTTTTAATCTTAAAATTTTAAAACTTTGGCAACCGATCTGATTAAGATTTCGAAAGTATATGTATTTGAAGTTTTATTTTTCGAATAACTGCATAGTTGAGTGCGTGAAATAAACGTTGAATTTCCTTTCGATTGCATAAATGTTTTGGGTGTTTCTTGATAAATTAAAAATATACCTTCACTTTAAATTTAATGAATTGCATATTAAGAAATGTATGCTCTTTTAGAACACAATCTATTTATTTTTCATCGTACCTGACAATCTTTTATTGAACAGGTGTTTGCTTGTCTGTGCCAATTAGAAAAACAAAACAAAAAAAACGAGCAGCTGACGATTTAGCATGCAAAATAGTATCGAAAAATCGACCAAACCACTACATCTTCCTCACATTCTCCACCTGCTCCACCAGAACAACACACTCAAAAGAACATTGTTTCTTTTATTGCCTATCCGCGATATCCACACACGCTCCTTGAGAAGACGACCGGTCCTTCCCAAAAATAATCAATAGCCATCGCAATCAACCTCGCCGGGCTCCTTTTTTATTCCCGAGATTTCACACTCGGGAGTGGCAACAACGTGTTTGATTTATTTCTCACTCGGCAGATGATTAGCCCCCCGCAGTCGCGATTCGTTTCGTTTAGTATCAGTTCGGTTGCAGGGCGTTAACACCTCCGCAGGTGCGAATATCGGCTCAACACGTCGTGTCCATCCTTAATTCCGGTGTCATTAGGCGGAGATGGGTCCCATGGGTTGTTTTGGATTGAATATTGCTTCCACTTAAGCATCGGCGTGGAAGATTGGCCTCTTAAGAGCTATTGGGCAATAGGGTGACTGATGTGGAGACAAATTTGACGAGAATACAATTGCTTCAGGAACTCGGTACCTTAAACCTTCAAGTGGTTTAAAAAAAAATCTCGTCCACGATCTAGTCAGTTTTGTTAATTACGATATACCTCGTCGAGACAAAACAGCCCTATTGCTACAAAGGGGAACAAAAATGCCAGTAGGAAAAACAAATTGTTCCTTGTTTAGAACTGGTGACAGTTTGATACAGGTTTTTGAATCCGAGGCATGGATTTACCACTACAGAAGGGTTTACAATGTGAAGAGACAAACCATCAATACAGGAAAGATATCTATATGAAAGTTGAATAAGCTGATCATTTGCGTAAGGTGACTACTTTCTCTAAGAGGAATCAGGGGTGGCACAGGTGTGAACCCAAATCTTCGAAGTTCATATTGAATCAATTACTACTACATCCTAGTAGTTTTTAAAAGTTCATATTTTTACTACACATTCACCGACCCTTTACTAATAAGTTTACTCTTCTTTTAATTTACTTAAATTTACAATTGATATAAATTAAGAAATATTCTATAATGTTTTTTTTTCCAAAGTCTGGTCAATTTTAACTTGTTAGATGTGTTTTAGTTATCATAGCCCTACAGGGACGGGATTGTAAAAAAGGGCAGGATTGTAAACCACTATGCGTTACCCTGGTGCTTCACGGGATGGATTCACGTTACAACTCACATACATTCAAGACGCAACCCCTCTCATAGAGAAGTCATACATTCACTCCAGACAGACAAACATCCATACCAAACCAGATATGGATCTAGAAGCCAATATCGTGATTACCAGTCCGATTGGTCAGTCAACTTTCCAATGCTATTTTATGGAGTCTACCTTACCCTACATGATGGAATACCATGGACTGTTATATTGCTTGCGATGTGATGGTATTGTGAGTGGGGCAAGATTATAGTATTTCATTTCATACCCTTCTTTGGTCTGAGAAACAACCTTACATAGATTCAAAGCGTTATATATATATATAATTCTGGGTACTTGGGACCCGCAGAACTCCATTTTAAATAAGACATTAAATGAAGTCTATAAGGTAAGGTAAGGTAAGTTTTAGTTAACGTCGTACTAGAGCAACACAACGGGCTATTGACGACGGTCCGGGATCAGTCCCTTAAGGGAAAGATCCGAGGACAACACCTCGTAATTTTGAACAACGGTCAGATGACGAAGCAACACCTGAGCTGGCACCCCACTCTCCAAACTTCCACGCCAACCCAACGTGAGGACTTTCGACCACGACAGATTTAAGGTGCACCAGCCGCCTCTACACCATACGCTTACAAACATCCATGCCCGGACCCGGATTCGAACCAGGAACCTTCCGATCTAGAGGCTCACACCTTAACCACTATACCGGTTGGTCGGCGAAGTCTATAAGGAGAGGTACTTGGATGCTACGATAACAACACATACTATCATTAGATTATTTAAAAAAATTTACAATCCTATTTTGCTATTGAGTAGAACGAGTTACAAAAGGAATTTTTAAAAATAGAGGGGAAATTGTATTTTAAAGTATATTTTGCCTGAATATGATAATGATGATGTTTCAAGGACGTCTCGCATCTGTTTAGATGCTGATTATTGTCCATTGAGTGTCTGAATCCATTAAATGGTTGGGTTTAATTGCGCACGTTCCATATTTCGACAAACTGCGCCAAGTGCAAGACTGACAACGTCGAGTATAATTGACACACATACATAAGGGAATTTTTTACTGACATAGAAAATGTAGATATACATCCAAGGTGGTATCCAACCAGCACTATCTTAAACTCGCTCACACGTGCTAGCGCAATAGACGAACTCACTGTGCCACACGGTATACGTTTTTTAGGTTTTAGAGACCAGCATGTGCAGCCTTAGACTGGTACACTGTTATATTTCCTTTAAAAGTTTGTTTAGCGAGTTTATCTTAGTGAGTAGAATATTTTTTCTTCACTTTCTCATAAATATGCTTTTTGAATGTGTTGAGTGCTTCATTTGTAAGCCGGCGATATGAGGAAACTACACAATAACTTTTTATAAACTTCATTTACTAAAAATCCCTTTGTTTATGGGGTTCTATTTGGTCCCGTCGTGAGAACTTCTTCAATATGGCATTTTTTGTATCTTACTTCAATATTAAGATTCTAAATACACTATCTACTAATATGTATTTGGACACCTGTGACAGAAAAAAAAATTTATTCGTATTCAATAGTTGGTAGAGCCTCCACGAAATGCAATTACAGCCTCATCCCTCCGGGGCATGCTTTCCACAAGGATGATAGCTAGTGGTATTTTCCTCCACTCGGCTTGGAGAAGACATGTAAGTTCCTTCACCGATTTTGGACGGTTGTTGCACTCCTTAATTCGGCGATCGAACTCGTCCCATAGTTTCTCGATAGATTTCAGGTCAGGGCTCTGAAAATACCAGTCCATTCGGTTAACCCCATTGTCATCATACCAATCCATAGTGGAACTAGCAACATGACAGCTGGCGTTGTCGTCCTGAAAGTAACATCGGTCCAGCCCGTTAAACAGTCACAACGTAGGAAGCACACTGTTTTCCAAAATAGTGCTGTAGGCCTCGCCGTTGAGCTTACCATGATTTTGGACCAAGGGTCCCAGTCCATACCAGGAGAAACACCACCAGACCATAATTCCACCTCCGCCGAACTTTACTGTGGGCGCAATGCATTCTGGCAGGAGGCGTTCTCCAGGCAGACACAATACCCAAACACTGCCATCCAAACGGTTGAGGGTGAATCTTGATTCATAGCTCCAAAGAACCCGTTTCCGCTGATCTATTGTCCAGTTTCGACGGTCTTTGCACCACATTAACCAAGCAACGCGGATGGACTTCGTGATCAAAGGCTTATGGGCGGCAGCACGACCAAGAAAACCAAGCACATGGGCTTCCCTTACGGATGGTATTAATCGAAGAAACACTCCCGGATACCTGTTGAAACTCCTGGAGTATATGGGTCATCTGTTGCATGCGGTTCTTCCGAATTTCTCTGAACAGCACCCGTCAGTCTCTATCTCCCAGTTCCGTGGGTCTGCCGACTCGGGACACATTCCGACAATCACCGCTCACCTTCCAATTCTGAAACATAGGCCACTATCGATTTTGGGTGATTCAGCTCGCTAGATATGTCCCTTAAGGAACGGCCATTTCCTGTGATACCCGATGATTACACCTTTCTCGAAATCAGGTAACTCTGCACTTCGTGGTATCTTGCATGTGACTCATGCCAATGTTGTTTCCTACACGATATTTAACGGCGGAGGGCGTGACGTATATCAATACCGCAGATATCGTCATTTGCATGGGTGTCCAAACACTTATTGGTAGATAGTGTAGAGCTAATTTTAGTAAATATACACTGATAGGTTGAGTTTCGTGGATATGAACACACACAAGCTCTACTAAGAAGTAGGCTCATGTCTGTAACAACTTCTCATGTTATTCATAAACTATAATACACAGTGGACTTTATTTTAAAATGTCATTAATCTAGCATTTTTATGGCAATTCATGATACAGATAAAATGTTAAATATTTCCTAACACTTTTATTTGTGTTGAAACTCGAAAGCGAACTTTGGAAACAATAAATATATATGTGTATAAAGTATAAAAAATTTCTATTTTATTAACAATGTTCGACTCAATGAAAATTTGTCCTCTTTTGACAAAAAGCATTTATAGCGATATGCTTTTAAAACTAATATCCATCTCAAACTTTTACGATCGTTTCATCGTGATTGCAATGTGAAACTTCGTGTAATCTATTTTGGCTTGTTAAACGAGGATTTTGACACACTCAGCTTCAAAATAGCAACCACTGAAATTACACAGAGTTAGAATAAAAGATTTTCGCACCCACGCATGGAAAAATCTCCCACCCTTTTTTCTCCTTCCTCCTTTTTACCACTCTCTCAAAGCACCATTTCCTCCTGCACATCAAAAATACCGCTTTTTCAGCGCCAGGGTGAAAGGAGATGTGATTGTACAATCTCTTAAAGAGAGAGAGTGAGAGATAATTCGATCTACCCGAAACATCGGCGGTTCCACAGGCCATTTCTATCTATGACGGCAGGCTGTGACTGCCCTAGAATGTCTGGTGTATGTACTATGTGCTCCTGCTTTTATTTCCCTTTCTTTTTTTATAGTCAAAGCTCCTTTTTGATCCGAGGATGAGCGAACGTAATTTAATATAGTTTGCCAGAGCATCAGACCGCTGGCATGCATCACGATATTAAATCTACCTGCATTTATGCCTTTTCTTTTTTGCGCTTTCGGGGGGTGGTTCGCTCATTTCGCGTTGCCAGGGTCCTTTTTAATGAAAGGTGACAAGGGAGGTACAATCTGTTGGAGAGTCGATGTTAAATGAGTTTAAGGTCTGGTATAAGATATCATTTTCTGGCATTATCGAAAGCAAAGAAAAAGCCAACATGATAAGGACGCTTGGTATTTTGTAATAGAAAGTAAAATTTCTTCGAATTGAAACTTGGAGCGAGTCGGATGAATCTGCACGTCGTTCTTGATTGAAATGATTTTAAATCATTTTTCAAATTATTTTTTAAGTTAATGTATTCAATGAGACACTACTCTAGAGTCATTTTGACGGACGAATTAGTGATGGGCACTACATAATTGAGTGACTGATTTCAACTCGCGGAGAATCCGTTGTTTTTCGTAATATATAAGTAAGGAGTTAAGAGTTTGATTGCACTTTGGAACAAAGTGCCAAAGTGAATAGTAATTTTTGAGCTCTAACGCAGAGAGTATACTTTAACATTAGCATTGCTCACAAATATTATAAGGATGATTCTAGCTACACATGTATATCACCGATAAAATAAACATTGCCACTACCTACTGTGTATTTTATTCACTATCTCATCATAAACACAATACAGGGTCTACGAAGTACTACGTTTAAGCACACCGGACATACCCAAATTGAACCATCGTTTTTTTTATTTTGTTAGAAAGAATCCAAAACTTAAGAAGTCTGGAATTGAAGTCTAATTTTCCCCTGTGTAAACGTGCTGGTTGAACAACCTTATGGTTCTTGGTTTGTTATTTCCCCAAACACAAATCAAGAATAATATTTCTTTACTTTTTCCATACCTTTTAAGTAGTAAATTTCTTTTGCGAAAGTGGAAAGTTTACGTACTAGAGTGATAAAAAAATACCCGGAATGCTGTCATAAACCAAAAGGTATAAATTTATTGGTCAAAATGTATTACATCTCCTTCAAAGTAAATTCCTCCAACTTCAATGCACTTCTGACAACTTTTTTTCAGTCCTCAAAACATGTCTTAAAGTCGTGTTTGTGAAACCCCTTCAGGGTTCGTATCGAATTTACTTTTATTGCATCAATGGACTCAAAACGGTAACCACGAAGAGGGAGTTTCACTCGAGGAAATAAGAAGTCACACATGTAAATATGGAGCTTGTGGAGCCGTACTTGTTGAATGATTTGTCAAAAATCACGAATAATAATGGCATTGGGGGAAGGCGCATTAGCGTGATGCAAAACCCATGAGTTATCTCGTCATATTCAGGTCATTTTCTACGAATTGATTCACGCAAACGGCGCAAAACACTCAAAATAATCTTTGATCGTCTGGCCAGAGTTGGTAGAAATTCATAATGCACACCAAGACAATCAAAGAAAATAGTCAACTTTACCTTGATTCATTATGGATTCTCTACCTTCTTTAAACTTTTTATACCCATCAAATACTGTTTTTGTTTTGTTTTAAACAGTCGTCTGTAAAAGCTTTTTGTAACATTTCAAATGTATTTGTAGCAGAAATTACATTGTGGAAGCAAAATTTAATGCATGTTGTTCACTCAATTACATTCGACACCTTGGAAATTCAACGAAGTGAAAATTAAATAAATCCCTGACTGTTGCCACATGTTAATATATGTCTTAAAATATTTGATAGAAGTTTGTAGACGTTATTTACTATATATATATATATATATATATATGTATGTGTGTGTGTGTGTGTGTGTGTGTATGTGTATGTGTATGTGTATGTGTATGTGTATGTGTATGTGTATGTGTATGTGTATGTGTATGTGTATGTGTATGTGTATGTGTATGTGTATGTGTATGTGTATGTGTATGTGTATGTGTATTTATTTAAAAAAAAGCACATTCCGGATAATATATAAGTAGTACATAAGTAAAATAATATATACTACTGTATATAGAATACTATATACAGTAATACATATTATTCTGAGCATATTCCTACTTTTATCACCCGACATAAAATGTTTCAGCTTGATAGTTTGTATCGTCAAATACTATTCCAAGAAATTTACATTTTGAAGCAAAGAAAAAGATCCATTCAAGATCGTTTTTCCCTCGAAAATGTTTTACTAGAATTGTATATATTCATATTTCTCTTAATACTCTAGTGGTTGAGTTAGTCTGTCAACTAAATTTTTCATCACTGTGACTGTTATTCTTTTCCAATATCGTTTAATCCTCTACATTATTTTCAACTTTAAACATTCTATGGCAAACAAGAGATAGTGTTTAGACTCTAGTGTTTTACATGAAGTGTTTTAGAGATAGTGTTTTACGATCACGGGATACACTATTCAAAAAGTTAAAACTAATTCAATTCTCTATATACTAACAATATTTTAGAATGTAGAACGTTTATTTTGAGGTTAAGCAATACCCTGCAAGGTTAAGGTGATCTATCCCGTCAAAATAATGTAGCACTGAATTAATATGGTAGAAAGTTGAGCAATTTAAACAACAAAAAACTATTCAATAAAAATCTCAAAAAATGAATTTTTACCGTACCTTTAGGGTTATTTTGGTGGACGATGTTTCAAATATGGCAAGAATGTACTTCACAGTTATTTGGTGACATTCAATATTACATCCTTTCTTAATGAAATAATAGTATGAAACATTTAAGTACTATTTTGAAATGTTTGAGATTCTAGAGTGAATTTTGATTTATCATCAGGGCCGGGACTTGGATCATGACGGTTAATCGAATTGACGGATAACAAAAAAACCTTATCCATTGCACCCCATCCATCGCATATGAACAAATGATAAAAATATACGCATTTAAGAACTGGAAATACACTGTACATACATGCATCAAAACAATAAACAGTTTACAGTAAGTATAGTACAGTACATATTGTTACATGAACGTAAGCTCCACACGTACGCACATATTCAAAGTTTAAAATAGTCTGTCATTTTCTTTTGTTTCTTCGAGGCTCGTGTTTTCTGAGCGACAATGTTCCGTAATAATGGACTGACGGTTAACAGATACTGACGATTAACAGAAATTGACCGTTGAAAAGATTGACGGATAACCATTTGACAACGGCTATAGATATAAATAGCACGATTCTTTTTTGGTGCGATTCTAATAACCTTCAAGGTACAACTGCTGTACCGGCCGTAGTTTTAATTCTTTCTTGACGTGATTCTTATAACTTTCAAGGTATAATTGCTGCACTTGCCGTAGTCTAAATTTTTTCATCATGGTACAATTGCTGTACTGGCCGTAGTCTAAAAGTTGATCGAAGCTTCACTGTCGTGGTTCAGTATATTTGCCTACTGCGCTACAACTTGTAGGAAGAATCTAGAAGATTTCTCTTGATAGGTCCATATTTTTTTGTTGTTGCTCCTATAGATTAGCGTCTACTTCTCTGTATATTACGTAGAGGAAAGAGGATTTCGTTCGGGACATCAGTGCTCCAGACTTATAAAACGACCATGACCATCTATGAGGGATTGTCAATGTAAGCAGACAAACCAGACAGAAGATTTTGCTACTCAAATGCTCTCGCATTATATGTATAACTGGGTTTCCTAAAAATGTTATTTATCGCTATTTTGACAATTTTTGGGGTTTAATCTTACAGGCGTTGATTGATCAACTTTTAGACATCGATTCAGAAATCATTTGGAGTTTTATTGGAGAAAAACTAAAATCATAGAAAACTGAACTAACTGACCTCACGTACGGAATACGTACAGACGACAGGTTCTACCATAGAAGCACTATCGCTACGTACATTTAACTTGAAGGAAAATGCTTCCTGTAAGAAGATTAAAAGCACTTGGCTACACTTTTACGTGAAAAAGAAATTGGAGTTATTGTTTTTCTTCATTAATTGTTCTTACTTTTTGAAAACTGTTTTGTAAATCAAAGATCCGCTTATATATGGCATAAGTAATAAAATATGCAAAACTCTTCAAAACAGCAATATATCAAAATGAACAGACGTGACTTCTTTCTTGATGATGATAGACATTTTACTCTACCGAAATTACCATTAATGACTTCTCGAATTTATATCGTTATTAGACTTTGTTTAAAAGTTTTACATTTTTCACTACCAATTTAGCATAGACTTTTATATGTTTATCTATATTGCATAGGTAACCAGTTGAAAGAAATAGTGAGTTAAGAGGGCACATTCTCAGAAGCCTACAACCCACATGAATCTTTAGGTCCATACTTTTCCCTGTACAAAAGTTTATAGAAAATATGCACTACCGTGAAAGTCTATATGCGTCTCCAAATTTGTTCTTAAGGGTTAATGATTGTTAAAATGCTACAAAGAAAGGCCTCATAGCGCTAGAAAGAAGTCGGAGACCACTCAAAAAGCTTGTGTGAACACACTGTCGTTGTGTTGTCTAGTGTTATGGTAAATGTTTTTTTGTCTGACTAGATGTGAGTAACTACAGAAAAAAATTCAATATATCCCCTGCTATTTACACACTTCTCAAAAACCAAACCTTTTCTCGGAATCCCCAGTTATATGCTAATGTAGACTGGGATTTAATCCCAGGAACAGATCTGTAACCACTCGTCTATCAAGCCTGCTGGCAACAGAATGCTAAGCATAATGAGTTGCAATGCCAGTTAAATAATGGTATAGTGTCAGAGGATAGTCCATATCCAATATGAATAGACCATTGATGTTCTTAAAGATTTGGAATTCACTTTAAGTCGTAAGTCTAAACTATGACGTTAGTGAGAAACAAAAAAATATTGAAATGAAAAAAAATGTTTTACTTTAAAATTACGTAAGCAAACTCCGACTCAATTCTCCTCCTTATCGAACAACCATTGCCAACAAGTTTTCACCATTCATCATATTTTAACTTATTATTCCTCTCTTAAACATTTCACCCTTCAATTTTTCGTCCCTTCATGCCTTATTTTTCTGACATGTTGAGTCAACCCTTTATTCCTCACATTTTGCTTTATCATATTATTCAAGCTTCTAACTACATTACCCCACCCCCAATTTTAATTATATTTAATTTTCAAGTTTTTATTGTTAACTAAGGTAGATGCACCCCACCTTAGTCCATCCATTATTTTTAAAACTTTTAAATCTTTTAGGATTTCTTTTTTAAAGTGGAACCCACTTGGTATTTATCCTATTGATCTTTTATCCTGCACATTTCATGTGAATTTAGCTCCATAATCTCAACTGTTTTTAAGTAACATATTATTTTAAGATTATATCTCAGAGTTGGTTAGGTTGTTTTTGTATTTTTTTTATTGGGTCGTCATATACGTTTGGCGCAGTTTGTTGGATTTTAGACTTTGCCCCATAAAACTAAAACCAACCAAATGTCTCTAAAATTACATATACTGATATGTATAAAAGAATTCCAAGCGGAATCTCACTGTCTATAACGGAAAAATTGTGGAGTGTTCTCTGCAATTGCATTTCAGTTGACCCAAACTCTTCTTAACGGGTAGTGGTGGCTAGGTTCAGACCCTTGGTTCAGATTGCTTACTGACCACGACTGCCTCCGGGCTGTGTTATCCTCAGACGCTCCAGATGAGCTAGCAGCCTTGTCCGTTTCATCGTGTAACCCTCTTATTTTTCCACGGACAGCGTGAGCATTTCTACCTCTTTTGCTCCCTAGAATTCTGAAACCTCGTCAAAGTAGGAATGATTATGACAAAAAGATTTTCCGAGAAACACCAAATTCACACCTGGTTTTAAGCCCTCTACCACCAGTGACATGTACCTGGGAAGATCTTGAATTTTTTTTTTGATTGGACAGAAACAAGGAGGTAAAATTCATGTGAGGGAATACAGACAAAACGAAGAAAGAGGGAGACGAGATTGAGAATTGAGTGGCCATTTTTTTTTTTTTGCTTCTGGAGAGCAGAGACCAATAATTTTAAAAAGATGTAATTTAAAATTTTTAAATCTTCAATATTCAAATACTCTTTTTGTATGATTCAATAAAGAATCTGTACAGTACAAGCTGTTTTTTTTGACTGAGTACGCCACAGATCCCATATCTACCGAATAGGACTTGCTGATTCAAATGATATAATTTGTACCACCTAGGACAGCCTATGTTAGATGAACATTTGGACGAGTATCCTGATCTAAGGAGTTGTTTCGTTGTTGTAAAATATCGGAATAACGAGGTCTAATGGTCTAGAGGCCAAACCACCGTCACTTTTCAACCCCACCAACCGTTTCATCGAAAATTTTCCACTCCTTTCAGGTTGGATTAGAAGTGACATGAATCCGAAGCTCGCTACCTAAAAAGCGTGGACTTTTCAAGCCCAAACCGATCACCAAATACCCAACAGCAACGTCAAGACGGCCCCCGTCATCCCATACGTCACTCAACTCTCCGTCTCTGATCTGCAGCGCTCGCTGAAAGAGGGAATTAAAGTGATTTTTCGGACTATCTCCGCTAGTGGAGAGGAGAAGGAAAATATTAAAAGAAATGATTAGATTTCGCCTCCGAAAGTGTTTCCTTTCGTTGGCTAGTGATCTCTTGATCTGCTTAGAGGAGGGGCGGAAATCCAGTCTCTTTAATCTCGACGTGTAATTCGTTTACTTCATTCAAGAGCCATTTTGCAAAACCTGCCCGCTCCCAGTCATAATCTGTGATGTTCATTATGGTATTAGCTTTCGTCGTTAATTCGCGCGGCTCCAAGTACGAGGAATTCCGCCCGTTTAATCGCCTTCGAATGGCGTGTAATTCTCTTCTCCGCGCTGAAGCTTTCACAGCTTTAATTAATGTATTTCAAGTGTCAGACTCCAGTGAATGAAAAGCGTAAGGTTTTAAACTCTTAAGAGACATTTTTTTTTTGTTTCGATGCAAAGTAAATTATAAAAATTGAGTTTTGTTTCACAGCACCTTATTACTCCCGAAATCCATTATCTTTAACCCACTGAGAGGTTAATACTCATCTATCCATTCTTTAACCTGCATGACTTCTTACCAGTTGTAACCTTCTTGAATAATAGTATAATATATCCTGTTATTCTTTCCACAAATAGAGGTGGTTAATTTCCCATTATGTGTGAGTTGTGGGGAAAGCATTGAAATATAACTCAGTAATTTTTTGAAGCTCAGAAGGTTAAGGGTCATCTTCCTTATTCCAAATAAATACTATTCCAAACAATATTCGAGTGAATGGAAGACAGAGGATTATAAAATCTTAAAAAAGGTATTTTTCATATTCCAATATAAAGTAAATTTTTAAAATTGAGTTTCGTGTTCCCGTACCATATTCTGAAATACCTGCTTCTTATCCTTCTGAGTTGTTCTCACGAGTTATTCACACTAAGTTATTACTTCTAAGATACTTGTTTCTTAGCCTTCTGAGGTGTTTACATGTATATATCCGTTCTACAACCTGCAGTCTTCCCAGCCATGCCTTCTAAATAGTTTTAACCTTCTCGACTAATATATCTTTCCTGTGATTCTTTCAACCGATAGATGTGGTTAATTTGTCATCATGTGTGTGTTGTGGGTAAAAGCATTGCTACACTACTCAGAAATTTCGTAAAGCTCAAAAAGTTAAGTTCATACTCGAGTGAATGGAAGGCTTAAGATTATAAATTCTTAAAAAAAGGAATTTTCTTATCTTCCAATACAAAGCAAATTTTTAAAATTGAGTTTTGTTCCCCAGTACCACATTACTTCAAAGATACTTGCTTCTTAGCATTCTGAGGTGTTCATATGAATATATCCGTTTCGCAACCTGCAGTCTTCCCAGCATGACTTCTAAATAGTTTTAACCTTCTCGACCAATATATCTTTCATCTGATTCTTTCAACCTATAGATGTGGTTAATTTGTCATTATGTGTGTGTTGTGGGTAAAAGCGTTACGACACTGCTCAGAAATTTCGTGAAGCTCAAAAGGTTAAGGGTAATACTCAAGTGAATGAAAGGCTTAAGATTATAAATTCTATAAAAAAAGGAATTTTCTTATCTTCAATACAAAGCAAATTTTTAAAATTGAGTTTTGTTCCCCAGTACCACATTTCTTCAAAGATACTTGCTTCTTAGCCTTCTGAGGTGTTCATATGCATATATCCGTCACACAACCTGCAGTCTTCCCAGCATAGCTTCTAAATAGTTTTAACCTTCTCGACCAATATATCTTTCCTGTGATTCTTTCAACCGATAGATGTGGTTAATTTGTCATTATGTGTGTGTTGTGGGTTAAAGCGTTGCGACACTACTCAGAAATTTCGTGAAGCTCAAAAGGTTAAGGGACATACTCCAGTGAATGGAAGGCTTAAGATAATAAAATCTTTAAAAGGGTGTTTTTTTTAATTCCAATACAAAGTCAATTTTTAAAATTGAGTTATGTTCCCCAGTACCAGTTTACTTTAAAGATACTTGCTTCTTAGCCTTCTGAGGTGTTCACATGCATATATCCGTTTCACAATCTGCAGTCTTCCCAGCATGGCTTCTAAATAGTTTTAACCTTCTCGACCAATATATCTTTCCTGTGATTCTTTCAACCGATAGATGTGGTTAATTTGTCATTATGTGTGTGTTGTAGGTTAAAGCGTTGCGACACTACTCAGAAATTTCGTGAAGCTCAAAAGGTTAAGGGTCATACTCGAGTGAATGGAAGGCTTAAGAAAATAAAATCTTTAAAAAGGTGTTTTTTTATATTCCAATACAAAGTAAATTTTTAAAATTGAGTTTTGTTCCCCAATACCACGTTACTTCTAACATACTTGCTTCTTAGCCTTCTGAGGCGTTCAGATGCATATATCCGTTCTACAACCTGCAGTCTTCCCAGCCCAGCACTAATATGTTATATGTGTATGTTGTGGGTAAAAGCGTTGCTATAGTACTCTGAAATTTCGTGAAGCTCGAAGGTTTATGTTCATACATGAGTGAATGAAAGGCATAAGATTATAAATTCTTAAGAGACTTAAAGTACTGTAAACTCTTAGTTAATGTATTCCAATGCAAAGTAAATTTAAAAAATTGAGTGTTTTATCCCAGTTCTCTATTACTTCTGAAATCTATTCTATTTAACCCTTTGATGTGTTTGCATGCATTTGTCAGTTCTACAATCTGCATCTTTCCTGAATGAGTTCTTGACCAATTTAATCTTTTCTGGAATTATTTCAGCCTATAGATGTGGTTAATTTGTTATTATGTGTGTGTTGTGGGAGAAAACATTGCTACACTATTCAGAAACTTCGTGGCGGTCAGAGTTAAATGATTTAGTAGAGAGAATCAAAATGAAAGGTCTGGTTATTTTGTTATTACGTGCTTGCTGTGACGAAAAACTATATTACCCTACTACAAAATTAATTGACGTTTAGGAGTTAATATTTGGAAGTGTTCCATCAAGCGATTACGAACTTTCACTTTTGTTTCATAATACCGTTGGTTAAAAGCAGAAACTCGTTTTACCTTTTTAGTAAATGCTCTTTTGACTTTAAATTGTCCGATTGTAATGTTTATGTAAGAAATTAAAACTAAGTACATGCATAAAATTAAGGCAGTTATTTTGCTGTTAGAGAGTTTCAGCTCATGTTTGACAACGATGCTTGAAATAAAAGTGTCAAAATGACATGTATGTCTTACAGACACGTAATTTGTGTTTTTTATTTATATATATATTTTTTATCTTGTTTAAAAAATGCAAGCCACCATTTCTCTGAAAAGCAATTTAAAAACCTACAAAACTGTAAATAAGGCTTGATTTTATCTGTTATATAGCCTTTATTATTTAAATTAATTAATGATTTTGTACAATGAACAAAATTTGGTTTTTATTTAATTGGATAACATTTTACTCTTCTCATCGTTTCACTGTTTGCTTCCGTTTGTGTCAGATGTAAATATGTAACCTGGTTAGAGCGATTGAAAGAAACAAATGTGTCTTAAAAGTATTAATATTTAATAAAAACAATAAAATGTACAAAATAAACAGTTAAATGATACAAAAACAAAAAAAAGTCATGTCTATTGATAACAATAAACAGTGAATGCACACCCCAAGAAAGGACTGAAAAGTAGAGTTCAATAAAATGTACAAAATGAACAGTTAAATGATACAAAAACAAAAAAAGTCATGTCTATTGATAACAATAAACAGTGAAATGCACACCCCAAGAAAGGACTGAAAAGTAGAGTTCAATAAAATGTACAAAATGAACAGTTAAATGATACAAAAACAAAAAAAGTCATGTCTATTGATAACAATAAACAGTGAATGCACACCCCAAGAAAGGACTGAAAAGTAGAGTTCAATAAAATGTACAAAATGAACAGTTAAATGATACAAAAACAAAAAAGTCATGTCTATTGATAACAATAAACAGTGAATGCACGCCCCAAGAAAGGACTGAAAAGTAGAGTTCAATAAAATGTACAAAATGAACAGTTAAATGATACAAAAACAAAAAAAGTCATGTCTATTGATAACAATAAACAGTGAATGCACACCCCAAGAAAGGACTGAAAAGTAGAGTTCAATAAAATGTACAAAATGAACAGTTAAATGATACAAAAACAAAAAAAGTCATGTCTATTGATAACAATAAACAGTGAATGCACACCCCAAGAAAGGACTGAAAAGTAGAGTTCAATAAAATGTACAAAATGAACAGTTAAATGATACAAAAACAAAAAAAGTCATGTCTATTGATAACAATAAACAGTGAATGCACGCCCCAAGAAAGGACTGAAAAGTAGAGTTCAATAAAATGTACAAAATGAACAGTTAAATAATACAAAAACAAAAAAAGTCATGTCTATTGATAACAATAAACAGTGAATGCACACCCCAAGAAAGGACTGAAAAGTAGAGTTCAATAAAATGTACAAAATGAACAGTTAAATGATACAAAAACAAAAAAAGTCATGTCTATTGATAACAATAAACAGTGAATGCACGCCCCAAGAAAGGACTGAAAAGTAGAGTTCAATAAAATGTACAAAATGAACAGTTAAATGATACAAAAACAAAAAAAGTCATGTCTATTGATAACAATAAACAGTGAATGCACACCCCAAGAAAGGACTGAAAAGTAGAGTTCAATAAAATGTACAAAATGAACAGTTAAATGATACAAAAACAAAAAAAGTCATGTCTATTGATAACAATAAACAGTGAATGCACACCCCAAGAAAGGACTGAAAAGTAGAGTTCAATAAAATGTACAAAATGAACAGTTAAATGATACAAAAACAAAAAAAGTCATGTCTATTGATAACAATAAACAGTGAATGCACACCCCAAGAAAGGACTGAAAAGTAGAGTTCAAAGTTTAACAGTTTGTTTCATACTCGGTTGAGAAATCAATAGAATTAAGCTGCGTCTTTTTGGCTCAAGCATTCCGCTACATATTTAATTTTTAGGAAAGGATTCTAATAAATTTCGTGTTTGACAAAGTTTCAGTTCCTTTAAATACTTGTTTCTGGAATATAAAAATATTTTTAGCTGTTTCAAAAGTTTAAATACTTTTTTTTAGGTTTTGACACGGGTATGATCAAAAAGATGGTTAGGGATCTGATTTTAAATCTCTTTTACCTGTCACTTTATCACGAATATTAATCTTGGTGATACCTTTTTCATGTGAAGTGAGTCTTTTATTGCTTAGTGAAGGATATTTAAAGCCATGCTCAAAGCAAACCAAATATTCTGGAAGCAGTTTTCAAGGTGAAGTTATTGACCTCATTATAATGGAACTAAATTATGAAGTGGAAATATTTTGAAATCATCTTACAGTTAAAAGTATGTTTAAAAACCCTTGATTTTCAGAAGCTGCATGCATTCGATATTTTTCATCTCATGGCTGAAAATATGTCTTCCATTGACAATTTTAAAATTTTTATCTAAATATTTTAAGTCCCTTAGTATATGGACAAAAACATTTCATTTCGTGTGCCGAAATGCATTGCTGTTAACCATGATTCAACCGCTTGACTGAGAGGCTATTTAGACAAGATAAATTTAGGTGGTATTAGTGCTTCTGCTGAGGAACGTATTTCCTATTTGTGTATTCCGAACGTTGACTTGTTTTTAAATACTATTCAAGCAATTCACCAACAAAGATACCGATGAAGAAATTCCAATTTGATGTATGATATTTGATTGATCAACGTTTTAATTAAACGCCAAACACTGCCAAAACGGAGGTGAACTATACTTTACGGTAACCCCTATGCATGTCACGCGAAAGTAATTGCGTATCAAAACCTTCGTATTCAGTCTGGTTTGTTAGTTTCACTGATAAACTCTCTCGTACTAGTTGAAAGTGCTATACTAAGGATAGTCATGGTATCTAAGAGTCTAGAACGCAGTTGCCCAATCTGAAACTCCTCATTTCTACATAACATCTTGAGGCTCGCATTTCTCATCTTTAAAACTAATAGATTATAAATCTACAAATAGATGTCTACAGGAAAGAACTGGAATATTTTATTGGAGAATAACGGTTGTATCCCAGGATCCTTTCCCAGAGCAGTAGGAGTCTTTTACTTCCGACTTCGACTTCTTACTCACAACATGACTACCAACATAAATATTTACAACATATTGGAGCAGCGAGATCAGCTTTTCATCCACATTGCGAACTGGACAAAATGACTGGATACGCTCGAAGACTACCCGATACTTCCTGACAATAGAATTACAAATACTGTGGCTGGTGCTTTAAAGCCATATTTTTGCATTTCAGAACTCTATTGATTAGCTCGTCAATTGATGGCCGACTGGTCATAGATGGGCGTAGGGTAAAAAAAAAAATGCTAAATGTGTCGTAAAAGTGTCTTTATGAGCTTCTCGTAAGCAAGTTTGAAATATAATCACAGTTAAAAGTATTTCTAGCATAAGATTTTGTGATAGTGTGAGCTTATGGAGTGCGTAACCCTGAAATGAATTTCGACATCGTTTCAATTTGTTTGCAAATAGTGACGGGATGAAATTTTTTCCTGTTCGCATCCTTATTTGGATTCAAAGAAAGATACCTTTCGAGCCCTTTTAAATCGAGAGGTCAGGAAGGCTGGATTCAAATTTGATAGATCAAGGAAGTGAGGTGTCGGGAAAGGAGAATGTGCGAAGGACGCTTCTCAAATGTTTATTTTCTTATGTCATCGAAGAAGTGATATAAACTACACTCTTTTAATGCTGTTAGTGTATGCGTTTGGAAAGATATTTTATAAAAGAAATGGTCAGTGAAGAGGAAAACTTGTTTTCTCGCTTTCAATTAATAAATTCCTGATTTGCATTGGCCTGCAAAATTTTAATCTTTTAATACTTCGCAAGATATAGTAGTTTCATGTTAAATATCTCATCTGTTAAGAAGTGAGGTAATGTAATTTTCAATTAACGTCGTACTAGAGCGACACAATGGCTATTGACGATGGTTATCAAACCCCTGAGGGAATCATATGTTAAGTGTAAATAGTCATTAGCTACTGATGTCATTATAAAGAACACTTGCAGAATGATAACAATCTTTAAAATTACATACTTGATATATTCTTATTCTAGAATTTGTTTCGGTACATTATACGACCATTGCTTAAAATGTTTACTAGCCTTCTTCCTTATCACTTATAGAATCTCAGAATTTTGTTCTAAATAGCATTTAGTTTGTTTTGCTAGCAACTTGATATTTTTATGAGAATAATTGTTTTATCAAATTCGATGTGTAAGTACAGATTATTCAGTGAAGAAAATTTAAACATGAATCTCAATAATTTAGGTTTTGATACTTTAATAGATCACATTTCTGATATATCTGCGTAGCGTAAAAGTATATTTTACCTGGGTAAATATTTCTATACTCAAAATGTATCTTATGATTTACTATTAAATCTACTATTTAGTGCAGTTTACATAAAATGTCTGTCGCATATGCTTCACTATAGGTGCTTTAACTGTAGATTTTAATGTATATTTTAAATGTTAGTTGTAAAAATTAGAGTAAAATCCGAATCAAGAACCACCGTAAAATCAAAATTTTAGGTGTATAATTCAGTTCATGTTAACATGACAAACAAAATAAATTCAAAACGTACATGAAAATGATTCATTATTTTCATTCTTGATTTTAACAGTTGATTTCATGAGTTATAAAATAAAAGATCAAAATAAAATTTTTAAGTTTCATTTAAAAATTTAAAAAAAAATTGAATATAAAATACACTGGTTCAAAATTATATTATTATATGCAGAGAATCACGGATTTCTCATTAACTGTGAACTGTTACTTTATGAATTTGTCTGGGACGAGATTTTTCGAGAAATTTAAGTACACTGCATATATGATATAAAACTGTAGCACGAAACCTTAAAATTGCATTAATATGTAACAAGGAGAGTTCAGAAAAAAATGAATAACTCAGGAAAAAAATTAAGGCTTATGAATTTAATCTGCACCAGACTTGTACACACATATCACAACGTGATTTCAGAATGACAATAGTGTTGTTAACCTCCCACTCTTCCAGCAATACGGTCTTCAGGGCATTTATATATGTAGGAGGAGGATGTCTCCGTGCAACTGCTCTTTCAAGGTAGTCCCATAAGTTATAAATCGGGTTCATATCATGAGATCTTGCGGCCCACGGTATTCTCTCAATGACTTCATTTTCAAGGAATTCGTTGACGAGGTTTGCTTGACATGGACGAGAATTATGGTCACTAAACAAAAAGTCAGATCCACATGCACCTCTGAAAAGTCTTACATAATGTTCTAAGACCTCATCCCGATATATCTGACCGGTCACAGATCATGTGTTGAAAACGTGTAGGGGCGTACGTCCATCGATCATTATTCCCCACACCATGACACCTGCACAACCAAAACGGTCACATTCCGTAATGTTCGAAGGAAGATTTCGCGTACTGACTCCCTCCAGTTGTTAGAATCAGGTTAAACTAAACCTCGACTCATCAGTAATGATGGCATGGGTCCATTGGTGTTGCCTCCAGTTCTGATGTTCTTGGCACCATTTAAACCGATCTCTCTTATATTATGGATAAAGTGAAACACATACCCTTGACTTTTGGGCATGAAGGCTCTTTTCATTAAGCCTTCTGTATACAGTTTGCCGTGATATAACAATTCCCGTGTTGGCTGCAAGCTCTGAACTTAACTGCTGAGCAGTAGACTTCCTGTTACGACTGGCAGTTATTGCCATATACCGATCTTGTGAAGCAGTTGTTATACATTTACGACCTTGTCCAGGGCTCCTTAAAACAGTTCCAGAGTACTGAAATTATTCCCACAGCGCAGAGACTGTATGTCTTGAAATATTCACACATCTCGCTCCATGATTGTCCGCCCTGCTTCTAAACGGCCGACAATGCGCCCCTTCAAAGATTCTTTCAAATGATACTTCGGAGCCATAACGAACCGTTTTTAGTCCTTATTCACTGAAATCAAACGCTGTATTCAGATATCCTCTTTGCGCCACGCGCTTGATTCACCGTCGGATGACGTAACGCCCTGATTTGAATATCAGAAACCGTTTGATCACTTTGATTGGATAATGCTAATAATGCTAACTTTCACACATTCCCTGCAAAAATGGATTACATCTATTAGGTATTTTATGAAACATAATTATTTTGGGGTTAAGCAAAGATAATTTTGGACATGAATGCTTTTAACTTTGTAAGGTACTGGAAGTTTTTATCCTAAATAAAATGGTACTGAATAAGTTTAGCACCATTTTATTTATGCATCACACATAACAAGAAATAACTAATCAGATTGATATACTAAATAACTCGAACATTTATTCGCCTTACTTGAAATATTTCATTTCCACAATATTAACAAGGGCCGACGCAGCTTGGCTAGTAGAGTCACACATTAGCAAGACCGAGATCAAATTTCGATCAAACCAAACACTGTCGTGTACGTTGGGGCTGGTGTATGTTAAATTGGAAGTGGCCTCGAATATCCTCACATTGGCGTGTTGTGGAAGCCTAAGGAGTAGGCTGCTCAGGCGTTGACTTCGTCAGCTGACTGTAGTTCGCAATTTTGTGTTAATCCTCGGATCCTTCCCTTTGATCTTGATCCTGGATCGTCACCAGTTACCCGTCGTGCTGTTCATGTGCAACATAAATTTCCAAACTTCCTACCTGCCAAAAGAGAAGGAACTTTATACAAAAATATTTTCTTGATTTTGAGTCATCTATTCTTAAAATATGAGGGATTATTCTAAGTTCCTTGGCTAAATTTGAAGGGTTTGTAGGGGATACCAAAATACACTTTTTTAGTCAAAAATGTGCATCTTCTATTTATGCTAGTAGGTGCTAGCGGCGTTCGAAAATCTTTCCTTTTTTTTAAATGTCATTCACAGCGCGGATTTTGCATAATATGGAGCATTACGTGAATTCCGCGATGGTCGAAATACATCTAACGCATGGAAATGTCCATTCAAATTACCTACCTACTAAAATATAAGTTCACACATAACAAGAAATTACTAATCAGATTAATATACTAAATAAAAATATTTAATGTATTAATCTGTATGTTTAATGTATACAATATTTTGTTATTCCGAGCCCCGTATCACTTCTTAAAATATACAATGGGTTTCGAAGTTTCCCATGTCTGAAATATAAACGTAGAGTGAGCAATGATAACCTTTCATGTGCTCAGGATCATATCATTAAAAGTAGTGGTAACGTGAGCCTGAGAATTCTTTCGTCTGCGGTATGAAACGAACATTCAATATTTGATTAGTTGACATGATGGTAGAAGTGACCCATTCATTAATTTATAATCTGATTAATCTGTGTGACTTCGAATATTTCGTCTTTTTTGTCGCCACTCAATGTAAATGTCCTTTCACACACTACTATGTCTTAAAATATTCTATCACCAAACGATACGTTAAGAACACCAAATGAGCCAACAAAGTCTTTTATTTATTAGCGTAGTCACGTGACAACTATCTTTTATTTATTAGCGTAGTCACGTGACTACT
Source organism: Metellina segmentata (assembly GCA_947359465.1). NCBI lineage: Eukaryota > Metazoa > Arthropoda > Arachnida > Araneae > Tetragnathidae > Metellina > Metellina segmentata. The sequence continues at coordinate 86,477,810 of OX375879.1, forward strand.
AGTCGCGATGATGGTCACACGTTTTGAAATTCATCTCAATATCAACACTAGTCTATTTATATTTCACGTCTATGAAGTTTCCCCCGTAAAAAGTAACGCTATGAATGTATTACTAATAATTCTCTAATATTCCTAATGGAAACGTAAGACCTGCTCAAAGCGTCAGACATTTGAACGTTTGAGAAACATTTGAGCATAAATGAATGCAATTCCTGCTCGTGAAAGAACTCTTTATAAGCTTGATTGACCCACACATAGGGTATGTGCAATATCTCGAATGCTTGTGGCCGAATTTCTGTAGAATTTTTTCTCGAATTTCGCCCTAGATTATCATCCGCCTACTTAAATCTCTAGTCCGACCCACAATCCTACCTGTTAACAAACATAGAATGTTCAATATTTAAACAGTTATTCCGTTTCCATTGGATTAATTTTAAAATATTATCAAGTTGCACATTTTTCTTGGTATATTAACAAATAATATACATTATTTCTGAATGATACTTATTTTATAAACAGGTAAGGTAATTGAATTCAATTCCAGAATCAATCCTGAACGAAGGAACCGAGGATACCTTGCAATTTTGAATTACAGTCGGATGATAAGGTCACCATCTGAGCTAGCAACACTATTCAATCTTCTATACCACACCATTGAGAGGACGTTCGAGGCCATGACAAATTTAACGTACATCAGCCCCAATGTCTTTGGTTAGATCGGATTTCGAACTAAAAAAACCCCTCAGATTGCTAATACGCTACTTTTACAACAAGGCTCCTGTGGTCAGAACAAGCAGAAATTGTATGATTCATTCATTCGTTTACGTGACCAAAGAACGTTATAGCTCAGACAGAATTTACTACTATACGGAAACAGATTTGAATATGGCCACTAGTCAGCTTTTCCGAGTGAACTCTCCCCTAAAAATTATAATGTTTCTTTAATCAACACTTTAGTTACATTGTATAAAATTTATCTAATTTGTACCTTTATTTTGAGCATTTGGTAATAAAAAAAACATTTTGATTGGAAGTAACATCATTAATCAAATGCATAACGATTGTGTATGGATAGCATTTGAGTAAAAAATAAAAAAATTCAGTTTCCATAGTTTAATATTCATTCTTGATAAATCCATATTCCTCAAATAAAATGGTTCTTTTTTTTATTGGTTTAGACTCTTTTCACGAAGCATAGATTGACTATTAACACTTTGAAACATCTTAAATGGATTTCTTAATGAAGTAAACCAAGTAATTCAAGGCACTAGCGATGAGAGAATATCTCGATCTGACAATCGATAAGAGGACTAAAAATAGTCTATTTATCGGCTCGCGAAGTTAAGGTGCCAACTTTAGGTGTCCGCGGTACTTTGCCTTTCCCCAAGTGTATTCAATCTCAAACTCAGATAACTCCAAAGCGAAAAACTAGGAAATTGTAGTTATAACTGAAAGAAAGAACTGATGCTACTGCCATCTAGTGATGACTAATGAAAGATAAACAACCTGACTTATTAAGTGCTTTTTTTTCTGTCGGAATTTTCGAGACGCAGTGGCCTACTGAAACAGACATTTCCAGTGATGAAAGCCATGGGATCTAACCATCCTGGAAAAATTATTTTTCTCTTAAAAAACTAAACAAAACAATTTGGCTTCGGTAAGTTGCTGCTTTTGATTCTCAAAAACAAAAAATATATATTTTAAATAAAAAAGTAAAGCATGGAATTGAAAAATGAAAATAATTTTTACATTATCCGACTGTGTAAAATTCTGTAAAACAACGAATCATGTTTTGTTACCACATAACAACAGAGTCGTGAAATCACGAAACAGGGACTATCAGTGTAATTTTGTATAGATGAAAGTAATGATACATTTCTACTTAGAAATATGATATCCCGACAAAATAACAGAAGACTTGCATTCACGTTAGCTTTTAAAAAATATTACGAAGTAGTTCATTGACTTTTTTTGCTAAACATTGACACATGATACTTGTTTGCAACTCTATCTAAGTTAAAAGTTCATTTATTTTTCTGAACTATCATTGATTACATATAATCTTTGATAAATGTAATAATTTTTAAAACTAGTTATTGATGAATTGAAATTATTAGTTCAATCAACTTTAAGCTTATAAAGTGATATTACAGCTATAACCCATGACAAAATTAACAGAACCCAACATACAAGACTACTGTTTTAGTCGAATTCGATATCTGAGCCGATACATGGAATTATAAAACCTTGTTTTTAAATTTAAAAAAAATTGGTATGGTGAGAAAAATTTAATTTAATTTATATACTTCAGGGGAAGGATGTTAAAGTGTACTCGCATATTTTTATTTATCACAAACAGAAAAATTTTACGGTTTCAGTTTCTAATTTCATCTTAAAGCATATCTCGATTTTTAAGCTCATTATGTTTAGCAACACACAATAATAAAACTATACACTATTTACGGTTGCTGAAATATTTAATGCAGTTAATGCTTCACATAAAATCAGGAAATGTTGATTTAATTAAAGTATTAAAATAATAAAGAGATTCAAATCCTGATAGAAAATCACACCGATAAGCTTTTTTTATGAGATAAAAATAAATAAAACAAGAATATATAAAAATTCAATGGTCAACATTTCAACATAACTATTTTTGAAATAATGCTACAGCCAGATAAACCAACTTGGAAGGCCGTATCTACTTTCCAAGCCTGATAAGCTAATTTGGTCTGCAGTACGGGTAAACCTATTTCCAGGGGCGTATCGGGTCAGCGGACCAGGTAAACCTATTCGTAAAAACGTCCTTACATGTAGTGTATGGTACTTTATCTTAACGGTACGGGTTTTGTGAATGGAACTTGACCCCAACTAGGTCCACAGCTATTTCGAAGCCAGTCGAGCTAATAAAGTTTAACCTATAAAATACTACAGCAAGTGAGACATGACATCAAATGTATTAGTATTCAAAAGATGCTCTGTAACTGAAAGAAGAAAGACATTTTATATTCGTAATTCATATCAAACATGTGTTACTGTGCTCTAATTTGATGCTAATTTTGCCCATCAAAAGAGTGAAATAACTCTGTGTTTATTCCAATTACATTTCCCATTCATACATAATTCTATTATATTAATCCCTTTGAGACTATAAACTCGTCAAAACCATTAATAATGCCAACGTATTTATAGACCATTGCTGGTTAGTTCGATCCATCAATGCCATACAATTAACCAGACAGACATCACCTCCTGCATCGAGCACAATCGAATCAAAACCGACTTCCCAACGAGCCCCCAAAGAATTTGAAAAGGGCAAAAATAGATCATCAGGTCTCCTTTTCACACCACCCCGAACTGGGTCAAAAGAAAACAAAATCCCACCTCGGCTAACGAAGCAAACGCACTTTTCATAACCGACAATGTCTCGGGACCTAGACAATACAGGCGCCGTTCACCAATTACGACTCTTTCCGAATCGGCTCAGCCAAGCGAGATGGGAAAATAACGAAAGCGCGGAGAATATCCTCGGAAAGAAAGAAAGAAGAAAAAAAGAAAGCAGAGAAAAGAAAAGAAAGGTACACAAATGATGCCATCCATGTTCTCGGATCCCACATCCGGGATCCGTAGCTCACGGTACCAGAGATCCGCTTACCTTAACGTCGTATCAAAACCCCGTGGATTGAGGAGCTATTATTAAAGAGGGATATCCAATCAGAAATCGCAGTCGAGCGCAGGAAGAAAAGAAGCAGAGTAAAGTACTCTCTCAAGAAAGTGAGTTTCGAAAACAAACAAAGGAGATATAACTAATGTCATCCGCAAACATAATATTTCGCGCGAAAGCTCGAGCCGAGCGGGGAAAAGTAAAATCAAAGTGAAAAGACGGTGGTGGAGAAAAGAAACTGAAGGGAAGTGAAGTGAGAGGGGGTGGAACAATAATAATAAAGAATAATGGCGGGGAGATTTTCTGAAATCCATTAATGCTCGCTGCGAGAAGCAGGTTGGCAGCTATTGGAGCTTAAAAGTGGCGTTCCCGCGACAAGGCGAATAACAAGTAAAACATGAAACACTCAGAGATATTTGCGGTTCTTTCCGGGGACCACACACAAATTCTAATTCCGATAAACACGCAGTTGCGGATCCTGTGACAACTTCGATCAAGGCATCCCTGTCGTTTGCCTGGCTGTGGGCGTCGACGAGATCTGTGCCCAAAGCTGTATTTTTCATCGATTCTAGGAACAGCTATAATTGCTCCTACGACACCTAGTCGAAACGAATACGATATTACGCAGCGATATGAAAAACTAAGGCTGGTGACAGCCGAAACGATTAGGCAAGTTCATCTTTTCGTAGAGACTTGTCTCGCGATCCGAAAGGTTGAATAGATCACCCTATCTGGTTAGAAAGAAAAAGCAAATGCTTTCCCACTTAAACAAAGAAAAGTTCATAAAGTGAAGCAATATCTTTAGTCTCAATAGCGTCAGAAATGATCGACCGTCGGGCACGATTCAGTGATCAGAGCTACCTAGAGCAACCGGAGCAATTTATATTTATTTGATTTATTTATATTATCATTTTTGTCACATATCTAATAAACGTAACTTTAGGGAATTTTTTTAATTAACGTCGTACTGGAGCAATACAACGGGCTATTGATGACGGTCCGGAATCAATCCCCTAAGTGAAGGATCCGAAGACAACCCAGCGTAATTTTGAACCATGGTCAGATGACGAGGCAACACCTGAGCTTTCACACCACTGTCCAAATTTCCATACCAACCCAACGTGAGGATTTTCGGTCACGACAAATTTAAGGTGCACCCGCCACCTCTACACCATACGCTTACAAAAATCCATGCACTGACCCGGATTTGAACCAGGAACCTTCTAACACCTTAACCACCAGACCGGTAGGTTGGTATACCTAAGAAAGAACATTGTGATAAACTGGTACTAGTGTAAGTATAGGCTACGTTCCCGTCAATAGCAAAGTGTGGAGAGTGGGGTGCCAGCTCAGTTGTTGCTTCGTCATCTGACCGTGGTTCAAAATTACGAGGTGTTGTCCTCGGATTTTTCCCTTAAGGGACCGATCCCGGACCGTCGTCAATAGCCCGTCGTGTTGCTCTAGTACGACGTTAACTAAAATTACCATTACCCCGTCAATAGCAATGTTGAGTCATACGTTTCAGGACTATGCACAGCCCCAATTAAACCATTACGGTTCCGAGATTGGAATAGAAAACCAAGTATGTAAGTAGTTGCATTAATTTAATGTCGCACTGGAGCAACATATAAACGGCTATTGGCGATGGTCCGGGATCAATCCCAAAGGTAAAGATCCAAACACAACACCAGGTAATTTTGATTCACGGTCAGAAGAAGAGGTCACACCTGAGAACTGGTACACCCCACTCTCCAAACGATAGAAAACAGGATAGATATGCATTTAATTTACGTCGTACTGGAGCACCACAACGAGATATTTGTGATGATCGGGATCCCAATCAAGGGGGAAAGATCTTAGGACAACACTACGTGATTCCGAATCACGTTTAGATGACGAGATAACACCTTACCTGGCACCCTACTGTACAGGTAGGGAACCAGCAGAGAGAACACTGGCCAGCATTCGAAATTGTTTTATTTTATTCCTTCTGCATTTCATTTGTACAGTTCTCCACTATGATGAACCACTATGATGAACTACTAGCTACTCATTTAAAACCCTTTTTGCGCAATGTGTCCCGCAACCGCATCTTTTCGAAATAACACATATATATATTTAGCAACCTTTGAACCGTTTAAATTCGCAAAGCAGACTAGCGGTAAATATATTTGATTAAAGTAGAATTTTAAAAGGGTTCAAAGTCACAGGAAAGGAGACCACGGGTCTCGAGCATACCGATTGACTGATGCGTATCTGCTTGTGGACATGTCATGAAAAATTGCCTTCTTCAAACCACTACGGGATGAAAACAAGCATTGAACTCTACCGAAAATCACATCACACTTAATGTTTACCTAATTAACATATGTATACAAATTCGTACACGGTTCTTCAATGCTAGACAGTTTCTGAGTGTTAGGCATTCCTGTCAAAACCTCAATAATCTTCAAATTTTTTTTAAAAAAACCAAATCGTCCATAGAGTGTTTTTTTTAATGTCCCTTTGGTTGCGGATTGGTAACCTGAGGGTTGCGGATTGGTAACCTGAGGGTTGCGAGTTCGAAACTATCCAACATAAAATCGTCATGTATGTGGGAGCTGGTGCACACAAATTTTAACTCCGTTAGCACTTGTGTTGAACCTGTGACCACTTCCATGAAGATGCTATTGGGTATGGATGAAGACGAGATCGGTCCCAGAAACGTTGGACCTTTCATCGATTCTCAGAACAGCTATAATATAGGTCTTACCACCTCCAGTTGAAATAAATATTATATTGTGCATATCAATGTAAAAAAACTGAGGCTGGTGATGAACGGAGAGACTGAGGTAGCACAACTCTGGTCGCCCTACATCGTTTTCGTTGGGACTAGGCTCCTATCGGGGCGGTTCAATACATTGCCATGTCTGGTTAGAAAGTCCTCCAGCAACACGCTATCAAATCTATACCGACGGATCTAAAACCCAGGATGGAACCACCATCGCCTTTTGTGTTTTCCTGGACAACAGAAATATTTTTGAGTGGGCACGCAGACTGCTCGACAACTCAGTTTTCCAAGCTGAGTTACTTGCCATTCGAGCAGCTTCATTTTGGGCACTCCGAAATTGCTCAGAAAACACATGTATTTTCTCTGACAGTCTGTCCAGCGTGACTCTTTTGATCAACCTTCTCACTACTAACTCGGTGACGCAAAGAATACATTCCATCATTGAAGCGGCAGCTGCATCAATGTGCATTTATGCTTGTGCATTTATGCAATGTGCATCAATGTGGAAGTCGAACAGTCTGTACAGCGTGACTCTTTTGATCAACTTTCTCACTACTAACCCGGTGACACAAAGTATACATTCCATCATTGAAGCGGCAGCTGCATCAATGTGCATTTATGCTTGGTCATTTATGCTTGTGCATTTATGCAATGTGCATCAATGTGCTTGGGTCAGAGGACATTCCGGTCTTGAAGGAAACGAAACAGCAGATCATCTTGCAAGAAGTGCCACCGGTAATACGTCCATCCGCCTGCATCTCCACCCTCTCCCTGTGTCTCATCTGAAGAGGTTCCTCAAGCTTGCATGAACTAACAGCTAGAAAGAGAGATGGATAAACTCCATCAGAGGTCGGAGAACATTCTGGTTTTTTTCCAAGGTCTGCACAAAGCGCCTTATCTCCAGCCCAAAGCTCACACAATTTTACACGTGCCACGATCAGTTCATATAGTATCTATTTAGGATAAATATCCACTGTAGTGATCTATGCATCTGTGGTATGGAAGCAGACCCGAACCACTACGTTACCACCTGCCCTATCACACCTCATCTACACATCAAGGAAGCAGCACCTCAGTACTACGATGCCAAGCTGGTTCATCCCTTGCTTCAAAGGAAAAAGATACAAATCGTGCGATTTGTGGCCTTCAGTGAGTTTTAACTTAAGCAAGCGGTTTAGGTTCACTTTTTGACTACAACACTTTAATTGCCTTTATAATCTCATAGCAAACTTTTATTAGAGCAGCACCTGCGTGTGCATTTTTAACAAAATTTTTGCTTTGCATCACACCAAAATATTTTTATTTTGCTTGTTCTCATTTGGCCACCTTCAGGTCATGGGAAATTTTGTTCACTGTAAACCCAATCTAAGGGTCGATACCTTAAGTTAAGTCTGGTTAGGAGAAAAAGCGAATCCGGGTGGCGTTGCCCAGGTCTCTTACCTAAGAAACAACATGTTGATTAAAAGGTGTAATTTTAAGTCTCGGTAGTGTCATAAATGGTTGACCGTCAGGCGTGATTCGATGATCATAGCTACCTTGTTCAAGAGGAGCTCTGTTTTTTTTTACCCACCAAATCACTCCGTCTTGCACCTACCTAAGAATAAACCTGTTGACAAAGTGGTGATGCTTGTGAAAGTCTCGGTGAAGGTAGGTAGGTATTTAATTTATGTCGCACAACAGAATCACAATGGGTCCGAAATCAAACCCGAAAGAAAAGATCCAAGGACAACATCATGTCATTTTTGAATCATGATCAGATGCTGAGAACAGACTCTATAGCTGGCTCTTTTTCTTGGAATAGGATCCGTTGGAAAGATTCTACTCTTCAGTTAGTTAGATTGGAATCTCTCGAATTTATTTGATTGCTTCTTTTCTAGGCAGGAAGGGATTACAATTAATGTCGTACTGGAGCAACACAACGGGCTATTGACGACGATCCTGGATCAGTTCTCTAAGTAAAAGATCCAAGGACAACACCATGTAATTTTGAACCATGGTCAGATGACTAGGCAACACCTGAGTTGGCACTCCACTCTCCAAACTTCCCACCACGCCAACGTAATATTTTCTAGAAAGTGAATCCTTTTAAAGATTCTATTGGTCCTTTTCTTTGAATAGAATTAGGTAGGTGTTTAATAACGTCGCACTGGAGAAACACAATGGGCTAGTAGCGACGTTCGGGGACTTCCGTAGTGAAAGATTCCAGAACGACACCTCATAATTTTGAACTACGTTCAGATGTCAAGGTCAACCGCTGAACTGGTGCCCCTGGTCTCAAACTTGCGTACAACGCCAACGTGAGGACATTTGGGATTCCGACAGATCTAACGTGCAACAGCTCACTTTGTACACTAAGGTCTTTGGTTGGATTTGAACTCCCAACTCTCGAGATGTTAGTCCGGTACTCTTATAGCTGGGCTTAACCACGGCAAAAGACCACTCCATAGCAATGCTCAGTCTATTTCACGTCTATGTGTAAACCTCACCGAGTCACTACGGCTCTAAGATTAGAATTGAAAACCAGATTTGTAGGCAGTTTAATTAAAGTCTCACTTGAGCAACATATAACGGGTAATTGGCGACGGTCCAGGCAATTCCAAAGGTAAAGATCCAAGACAATATCTTGTAATTTCGAGCCACGATTAGATGAGGAGGTCAACACGAGATCTGGCACCCAAATGATATAGAGCCGGTGAAGAAAAGACTGGCTGCACTCTACAATGTTTTATTTTTATTCGGTTTGTATTTTATTTATGCACAATTCTTTACTATCATCAACGGAATATCCTTCTACACTTGACGAAATCGAATGCTTCATCCCTAGCAACTCATTTGAAACCATTTTTGTACAATGTGTTTCGCAACCGCATCGCTTCCTGACACCGTCAGCACCCTTTGAACCCAGCTGAAATACATTAATCAAACAAGACGGTAGTAAATAAGATTCAAGAGGAATTTTGAAAGGGTTCAAAGTCACAGGAAATGAGTACACATCATGTTCGAGCATATCGATTGATTGATGGGTATCTGCCACGTCAAATCATGAAACATTGCCTTTTGCTAACTAGTATAGAATAAAAACCAGCATCGCACTCTACCGAAAACCACATTTAAGTTCATGGTTACGTTATTTATATATGTATACTAATTTGTATGCGTTCCTTCAATGCAAGACCGTTTTTGAGTGCAGCCATCTTCATCAAAACTTCAATAACCCCTCCTTCACAAAAAAAAAGTTTTTCTTACCAAGTCAAATAATGCCTTTATAAGTATTTAAACCCATGGTAGATCAGCGGCTTAGCAACCACAGGATGAGTTCGAAACCATCCTACCTAAAACTATCATATACGTGGGGGTTGGTGCATATTAAATCAGTTGTGCCATATGGTACAGCTCATAATTTTGAACTACGATCAGATGTTGAGGTCAATCCGTGAGCCTTTCTCTTCAAACTTCCCCGTTACATCAACGTGAGGACATTTGAGGTAACGACAGATTTAACATGCACCACCACCATCCCATACACGAATGTCTGGGGTTAGATAGACTCGAAGTTTCAATCTTCCGGTTGCTTATACACGACTCTACCAACTGAGAAACCGTAATAAAGTATGAAAAATAATTAATATCCGAAAAAATATATAATTTCATAACAGTGGATTTGTGTGATTTTTTTTTTTACTTTAGGATGGCTTATATAGATTTTATGACGCTACACCATATTTGACCAAGATGCATTAAACGCAACGGGCAACGGCGAGCAGAAATTCGTTAAACTTTCATATTTAATGTACTCAAATGGGTGCTTAAGTAAGGCTTCTATTTTATGACGCTAGCACCACACATATTTGACCAAGCTGCACTAAACGCAACGAACAACCCGGCGAGCAGAAATTCGTTAAACTTTCATATTTAATATACTCAAGTGGGTGCCTTAGGATGGCTTCGATTTTATGACGCTAGTACCATATTTGACCAAGCTGTACTAAGCGCAACTGACAACGGCGAGCAGAAATTCGTTAAACTTTCATATTTAATGTACTCAAATGGGTGCTTAAGTAAGGCTTCTATTTTATGACGCTAGCACCACATATTTGACCAAGCTGCACTAAACGCAACGAACAACACGGCGAGCAGAAATTCGTTAAACTTTCATATTTAATATACTCAAGTGGGTGCCTTAGGATGGCTTCGATTTTATGACGCTAGTACCATATTTGACCAAGCTGTACTAAGCGCAACTGACAACGGCGAGCAGAAATTCGTGAAATTTTCATATTTAATATATTTAAGTGGGTACTTTAGGATGGCTTAGATTTTATGACGCTAGCACCATATTTAACCAAGCTGCACTAAACGCAACTGACAACGGCGAACAATGTACTAAATACATGAGGAAAGTTTTACTGACAAAAAAAGCGAAGCATATCCAGGGTAAACTACAGTATCTACACCTACACTTCCAACAACTCTCAAAGTATTAACCAGTAAGCCAAGGTGAGTGGATAGGTAGGTATTTAATTAACGTCGTACTGGAGCAACACAGCGGGCTATTGACGACCACGATGGACGATCTTTAAAGACCGAACACCGTCCATTCGGAAATGTAAAAGTTTACCTGTTCAGTTTCCCAAGTTTCAAACCCCGAGCTATATGACAGTTAATAAAACAATTATGATATTAATTAGGATTAAAAATGAAAATCAGAAATCACAAAAAATGAGACAAGAGATCCGCTTACTTATTTCATGATTGTCTTTTACAGAAAAAATAAATATGATGCATAACTTGTTAACGTTAGAGAAAAGCAGCTAATTTGAATTGAACTTATTGCTTTAATATGTATTGCCCGAATAAATGTTTCAAAAGATTGAGACCCTGTTTTTTTTAATACTACGCAGTCCGTTTGCAGTCCTTGAGGCGTCTTCGGTCATTTCGATCAGTTTCCGAAGGAGACAGAAGTCTTATCTTGCCCATAAGACCCATAGGGTGTAAATGTCTTTGTAGGTAGTCATATCCGTTCCGAAGTCTAAAGCACGCTACTCCTACAACATGAGAAATGAACTACGATACGAGCTTTATTGCCCAATAAAACATTCCAGTTCCTTCCTGCAGACATCTCATCGTAGATCGAGAGTTTGTCTTTGTAGACGTTCAAGAGACACATGCAAGACATGTAAACGTCACATATAGTAATTACCTATTAGTATGTCAGGTATTACAGATTAAATGGAAATGGAGTAAAAAGACAGTCAATTAGTAAATTGCAAAAATGTTTTTACGAATTACTTATTGACGATCGTGAGTTACGTATAAACAACCAACAAGTGGGCAACGATAAAATAGGGCAGATGCTTTGCGTCTGTGTGTGACAAGACCTTTAAAACCACTTTACTCATTTTAGCAAGTTGACACGTTAAAAGTTGGGTCTTAAAACGTTTCGGAAACAATAGAGGTTTTTGAAAACACCGCTTACGATTTTGACAGAAAGCCATTATCGAACCAACCTAAATACAAACTCAAACTTATTGTTTTTGCTCAGAACTTAGTTCAATTAAGGTGAAACACAGAAACTGATTTAGTCATACTTCCGTACTGTTTTAACAGAAAGGTGTAATTAGACTCAAAACAAATGTTTAAACTTCAATATAAGATTTTTGATGGTAATTGATAAGTTTATTTAAGAAACTTTTGGGCTATTTTTGTTCACACACAAAGCTTTATTACTGGTTATTTTTTAAGTTAGAATGCCTCACATATTCAACTGATCGTTTTTTTTTTGTTTCGTTATCTGAATTCATATTTGATAACAAATATGATAGTTTGATCAAAATGACTTAGTTTAAATGCCAAACGCTGCCAAAATGGCGAAATACAACATCTTACGGTAACCTCCATTATATTAGTCTTCTTATTTTATATGTATCCTACTGCAGCCCCTCACCCCATTTGGATAGCGGAAGTAAAATCTCAATCTTATTGTTATGATGGAAATTACTTCATTTTTAGTTTTTAAAGCCAGTGACTGTTAAGAATCGAACTATTGTTCAAGAATTAAATTATGACACGTTGTACTATTTATACCCTCTATATGCAACTAAATCGCTGATACCACGCCAAAACCGGAAATCTGCAATTGTTAAACAATTATATATATAAATAATTATATTACTGTTAAGGAAGTATATATATCTATAAAGAACTACTCAATGCTTTATACTATGCCAGATACAACTTTTAATTCGTACCACCATGCAACCTAAATTGATGCCGTAAATTTCATACAAAACTTTTTCTCCTTCAGTGTCGAATCTTGCACCCCCTGATAGGTTACCTCCATTCCACAACACACGCACGCATGCAAACACCCTTAATGACTATATAAACACCCTCTTGTGTAAAACTCTTTTTAAAATTTTTAAAATTCACTTTGTATTGGAATATAAAAAAATAATGTTTTAAGAATTTATACCATTATACTTAGCATTCACTCAAGTTAACCCCCTGACCCGTAACCCTCTGATCCCTGTTTGCTCAAACAAAATTTTCAAGTAGTGTAACTATGATTTTCCTCTCTATCACAACCCACACATAATGACAACTAACCACATCTCTATCGGTTGATAGAACCCTATGAAAGATATCATTGGCCAATAAGGTTCAAACTGGTTTGATGTCATACTGAGAAGACTGCAGATTGCAGAACGGATATATGCGTGAGAATACCTGTTTACGCGGTAGCTCAGGCAGTAGAGCGTCGGGCTCGCATCGGAAGGGTCAGCGGAGACTGCAATTCTGATGGTTGCGAGATCGGCGCTTGGACCTGGCTAAACACCGTCGTGTTCGCTAATGGTGACTGGGGCACGTTAAATATGTCGTGGTCACAAAGTCCCCCATGTTCCCATACCAAATCAATACCCCTGGGGGTACCTGATCAGGGGGTTATCGGCCTCTGATTGGGATCTAAATTACGATATGTGTGAGTGAATGGATGTGTGATTGGGACCTTCCTGTAAAACAGATGTGTCATGCATGAAGAAGTCCAACCCTCCGGAGCAATGGCACCCCCAATTTGGCCATATATGGCCCGCACGACAACAACAACAATACCTGTTTAAACTTGTTTTTTCTTTCTTCAAAAGAACGGTTATGCAAATTCATAGTTTGGCTTGATGACGACAATATGTACTCTAGTGAACTGTAACAAGTAATATAACCAGATCTTCTGTAGAATTTTCGAACAGAGCACTTGAGCTTGTAAGGTTCGAAGCTGTCTGACAGAATGTCGGTTTTGGGGACGAACAAGGCACAGCAAATGTTTCTCAGAAAGATTGTGGGCAATGACAAGAGCTAATCGTGATGAAGTGAGCATTTCCCTCTTATAACTGCAGGCCCGTCGTGGCATAGGATATGCCCACTGTGCTAGCAACCTTCGAGTTGCAGGCGGGACAGGTTAGATTATTGTATCAAATGCATTATTCCCTGGGTATATATCTCTCTTCTGAGTCAGTAAAACTTTCATTGTGCCCGTCTATTACTTGGAATTGTATGTCTTGAGTCTGACGCAGCATGACTAAACATGGCCTTTGCGCCATAAAGACCCCAAACTAACACTGTTTTACTGCAGCAGTGTGGATTAGAGTGTTTGAGATATATTACAAGGTTGCTGTGCATCAAATTATTAAATTATTGCATTCATCAATGAGAACGTGCTCGTGCTATTAGGGTGGTCAGAAATTCGTTATGGATGCAATTTAGTTTTGATACTGAGCAAAGGTTTCACCGCCATGTTTTTAGAAAAGCAATAACTTACATAACGTGAATATTCAAATATTACTATCGAAATGTACTTATTTTTATCACTTTTGAAACGTTTATACTATTTGAGATTCGTCAATTGTAACAAGTAGTTATGTCAGTGGGAAAAAACAAGTTCGAAATCATTTTACTTTTGTATTACTAGGTGTCATCGGTTCTTTCCTTTCCAGGAACGTCGCCAATAGCCGGTCGTGTTTCTCCAGTGCAACGTTATTTGAAATACATACCTCGTACTTTTATATTTTCTATTTCATAGCTATTTTAAAATTGTTATTGCATTTCACCCTCTGGGGCTTACACAAATTTCTGTTATTGCCATCTTCCTTTAGTGACAAATTTTACTTGCTTCACAGAAACTCGGACTATGATCTTGAACGTGAAAAATGCATTTCACACCTTTTATAGAATGATTTTAGAAAGCATATTCAGTGGCTTGCAGACAAATAGAGTAGCACAAAAAAGGTTTAATTCGAGCTATACCATCTATACAAATGACCAAATATTGTTAAATGTATAAAAATAGAGAGATTAAAGTGGACTGGGACCGATTCAATTAACGCAAAAATTACTTTTCTGGACAGAATTGGAGGAAAACCAAAGCCTACATGTTTTAAATGTGTAGACAAGGATTTTGTCATTCTTAAAGGTAATTTGGTAATTGGTAATTTTGAGTTAACGTGGTACTAGAGCAACACAACAGGCTATTGACGACGGTCCGGGATCAGTCCCTTAAGGGAAAGATCCGAGGACCACACCTCGTAATTTTGAACCTCGGTCAGATGACGAAGCAACACCTGAGCTGCACCCCACTCTCCAAACTTCCACATCAACCCAACGTGAGGACTTTCGGCCAGGACAGATTTAAGGTGCACCAGCCGCCTCTACACCATACGTTTACAAATATCAATGCCCGGAACCGGATTCGAACCAGGAACCTTCCGATCTAGAGGCTAACACCTTAACCACTATACCAGTTGGTCGGCCCATTCTTAAAAGGAGAACTATTGTCAATAACAGGTCATGAGGGAGAGGAATCATCGAAATTGCCAATGCCCACACTGGTATGTCAAGCCAATATATTAGACCACTATATTCTTTTTTTTTTCAAGGATTATTTCAACTAACAGATGTGTTTATTTAGTCGAGGGTAAAAGCATCTCCAGTCCTCGTCAATCAGAGGGTTAACTCCCTAGTGGTTTTCTCTACGAGTTATCTTGTGACGAGCAAAACTAACCACTTCTGGACGGACGAGATATCTCGTCAGTAGAAAAACCCACCGGATGTTGATCTCGTTACCGTGTAAAGAACTGTCAGTATCTTGATGACGAGATATCTTGTCATCAAGATATTGACGGTTCTTTATATGCAAACGAGACTAGTCATTTGCGAAATTGGTCAGATATTGATGCACCAGACATCTCGTCAAAATCAATTGGAGGCAGAGTGTGGCGAATGTAATTACAGTACATTAATTTGCATAGATAAGTAACGTAACATTTTAGGTCGAGGGCCCTCCACATGCCACTAAACACGCGACTTGAGGGAACGAGCAGAAACTGAAACACCGAGGCATCCTTTCTTCGCCGCTCCGAATTTTGATCTCGACCCCCATCTCTCCGTTTCCGGCGCGAAGCCAAATCCCCCATCCCGGCAGAGAAAGCGAAGAAAAATACCTGCCTCCATGGCTCCTACCTTTCCTACGCACGTCGCTAATAGCCGGCCCCATTAACGACCTTTTGACCCACCTGCTGCAGTCAGACAAGAAGACGCTCCGGAGCGAGGGATCCCTCCAAATCCTCTTTGCCTCTCCGCGTCCGCATCATTTATGCGCACCTCCTCCACCCCGTAATCCAAATGGATTTCGCAGGCGAACACGGGTTTCTCGGTAGGCGTGTATTACTAGAGCATTAACATTTAAAACACAGGAGCAAACAAAACCTCTTTTTTTGCTTGTAGAGTGTGTGTGCGCGTTTTCTTATTTCATGTGAATAAATCTTCATTTCCTTCCAGGATCCCCCCTCCGCATTAGATGATTTCCAGTGTTTATGTTCCGTGCTGAAGAGATAAGCGGATTTCTGGTATTAAGTAGTTTGTTTTTAAGACAACAAGTCCTCAGGTTGAGCGTTGTTTTCTTCCGCGCTTCGGAGATGGTCTGGTTAATCTGTCCCCTAGGAAATCGGGGGGTTTATTTATCGAGGAGGAGGGGGGATTGGAACTCCTTAAGCGGCTGTACCCGTCTGCGATCAAGTCCCGAGGAGAAATTCGATCGGTGGGAAAAAATCTGGTGGGAGGAACGATTTTCGATCCGCCGTAAACAATATGTTTTGCGAAATCTTAAATCCTATAATGATGTTTTGAGTTGATGCTTTATATGTTGTCGGGCAAACAAAAGAGGGGATTTTGGAGAGGGGAATGAGTCTTATGTTTGTGGGATTAGGAGTATTTTTCTGGATGGGATTTACCGGCTATAAACTCCTTGTTCCTTTGTCACAGCGACTGATTAGTCGTTAATTTCCTTTAAATAAATGTTATTGTAAAAATAGTATTAGTAACGTATTAAAGTCAAGTTAGAGTTGGAACGTAAGAGAAGTGAAAGAAGAGGAAGTTAAATTCTTCGTACACCTTAGGGTTTTAACGTTTTTTGGGATTTAATGTCCTGTGCCGAGGGATTTAAATGCTGAAAACTGTTTAAAAAGTCCAAAGTACATCGTATATTACCTGAATAAATATTTTAAAGATCCTTCAATTACGTAAAAGAAGCTTGAAAGACTATAAGGAGGGTAAAAGAACTAAAAACTGCTTTTAAAACTATTACACATATTAGTGCAGGAGTTAAATCCATTATACATAACTAAGGATGTTATCTAGACACTTAAAGGGATAGATTTTTGAATTTCTGAATAAATTTATTTTCTTTGAGTATACAATAGCACATTCAATGACGTTTTAAGTTTTAGAGAAGGAATTGAGTACGAAAATATATAGAGCAGATGAAAAATTATTCCACTACATAAAACAAACATTAAAAAAAAGGCTAATTGCATTGCTGTCGTCATTCTTATTTCTTTCTTCACAAATTACATAGAACCACATCATGATTTAATCCCTTATTTAATTTATTATAGGAACTAAGGAAATTTCTACACAACTATCATGGAACCAAGACTGCAAAATGTTGTTTTTCATTTCATTATTAAAAATCTTTTTCATACGTATACTGCTTCTCAATGAAGATGCAACTCAAAGAATGAGTTATTGGATTGACCGGAGGTGGAAATGCCCAAATGATTAAAATATCAACAATAAGAGAAACACATACGTATACAAGAGAGTTAGTTAACTTGAATATGCATGTCTACAGATCTCATGCTATTAAAGCAGTGTACAAACTCATTGAAAAACGATAGGTGTTGGGACATTAAAAAGAATTGACAATTCAGTGGCTGTAAAATTTGTAATACCTTAAATATCTAAAACCATTATCATTTTATAAATTCTCAGTGTTTTACCTAGCAACAAATATTCATTTCTTTGCATTGAAATATCTTGAATATGGTTGCCAGACATCTCTTTTAAAGAGAACATGTCTTCTTTTTCCGCTCGTATCTTTTTTCACTCTCTTTTTTAAGTCATATTTTTTATGTCCTCTTTTTATCGGTTGTTCAGTTTTTGTTCTCTTTGCTCATTATTACAGATTGTGTTAAAAATATATTTCACATTTCAAACTTTACTTGCTAATCTATTCACATTGCCTACTATATTGTTATGTAAGCCACAGCTATTTAAATTCGTACTAGATCTAGTATATTGTACGAAAATCATACGTATTATTAAAATGCATCAACATATAATAGGAAGTTCAATCTCTAGTGTACAATAAGCTCCATGTTAAAACTTCTCATTAGGAGATCAAATAGATAAGCAATGAGAATTTAGATTCGTTTTAGAATAATATGAATAGGAAATATCGTTCTTATTATATCAGAATGGATATATAGTAAAATGGACGATTCTCATACTTTTTTAGTTTGGAAGGAAATCGCATTACTAACCTAGCTACCTTTTAGCCTTAAATCGAAGTTGATAACTAAACTATGATTGCTGCGCAGAATTCAGTGAGTGATAATTATAAGTTGATGTATTATTTTTACTTATGTTGGTTGTGTCAGAGTATTCGCTTTTTCTTTTGCCTATTGTTAAATTGTAATTTTTCTTGTTTGTTTATGTGATAAAATTAAAAGAATATAATATTGGTTGCAATTAATTTATTAATCGAAATTCTAAACAGGCGGTACATTTGGATTCAGAATTGTAAAGGAGGTATAGAATCTTATCCATATATTTTGAAACATAACTTTGTCAGAAATTTTTCCAGCGAACTTTTCAAATGATCGATCACTCATTCCAAAGTAATTAAAAAACTGCTCTGGATTTTCACTTTTCCTGTCCTCTTTTTTCAAAATAATTTTTACGAAATCTTCTCTTTTCTGATATCAATCTTCTGGCGTAACACTACTTACCTGAAATAAAAATAATGTTCTATATTTGTTACGGAAATAATCCTTAAAATAAAATGGTTACTGGGAAGTTACAATGAGGCCGTCTTTACATATTGCATAAATGCATAATATACTTTTGAAAATAAGATATCAAGTCTTAAAAGTAGCTGTTGTATGAATGTTTAAAGCTGAATCCCAAAACATAATTTAGTATCAAACTTTTAATACGAACTTTGCTTAGGATACAAGTAGTCTTTGTTAACAATGCATGGCTTCCCTTTTATAAATATCTTTGAATTTTAGATGAAAATTGATTTTATTTTCAGATGCTAACTTACGACATTTTACGCAACTTCGTGAAGCTTGTAACCTAAACCTCAAGCGAGGTGTTTCACTACACTCCATTCCATGTTTTTAATTGTTTTAACTTAGAAAGACAATTAAGATGTTAAAACTTTAATGATGCCTTTCAATATTCCTGGGAAGCATATTGAACTCAAAAGCATTCAGCGCAGCGTAATTTGCATAAAATCCATAATATCAGCCACCCTTGTGAATGGAAATTGGGTAATTTTCTGAAGGTGATGATTACATTAATGATTCGTTGTAGATGTAAATTTCAAAATGAATATTCAACAGATGTGTAGGAGAGTTTTAAGTAAAGGTCTCACTCATGAAATTTTGAAATAAATAGAAATGCTAATTTAAGGTCTTAAACTATTTTCTGATAGACTGTGAACGTGCTTTTTCTGAAGTAAAATAATTATCATTTTTAATAATATGATTAACATTTATTATAAAAGTTGTAAAATTGGATTAAAAACTAAAAGTATTTTCACTATTTTTTGTCTGAAGTTAAATATGTTTCGGGTAAAAAGTATTTTATCATGTTGTAAGTAATATTGGTAGTCAAATTTCTCAAAAACTTTTAATAAACATGAAGAATTACGTTAAATTTTAAAGAGCTGCTGATAACTTTGTAAGATAAAGAAAGGACTTTGAAAACTATCGATTGACTTGTTGAGTATATGTACTTACATTAAAATAGGTTGTAAAATAAGAGCGTTTAAATAGAACTTTCTTCGTTGATTAGCACGATTTGCTCCATTAATTTAAAAAATTTGTTAATGTGTAACTCATCTGAATAGAGATTTATTGTAGAGAATGTATTTTAGGATGAATTAAAAATATATTCTGTTTACAAGCATACTTACTTCAATTTCAAAACAAATTTCAAATGATTGGTTCCTGACAGCATAATTAGACTTAGAAATAATGATTCGGAGGTTAAATAAATATAAATTATTCAAAAGAATTTTTGTGATTGTTTGAATCTAATACATACTAATTTAAGATAACATGCTCTCTTGATAAACTTTAATTTCAAATTTGAAAATTACTCTCTGGACATAATTTGAAAAGTGAATTTTCTTTAGGTTGCCCAAGCCCTTCATTTCAAAACCAAATTAACTCTATTTCAAATGTATTTGCAACCAGCAGAAATAGAAAAAAAATATCTTATATCCCCATATTTTGCCTTAAAGGACTTCTTATAAATGGATAAAATTGCTCTCTGAGGATAAATTCATTAGTGTGTCATAATTTTTAATCCAGAATTATACAAATACATAAATCAATTTCATGAATTAATACTAGTATCGAAAACAGTCCATGTAGGGTATATTTCATTAGGATTATACATTAAAAGAGAAAAATGAAAATCTAATTTAATGACTCAAGTTTTCCGTTCGTTATATTTTTTTGTCTTCAACAATAGTGAGTGAATGATGCCATCGAACAAGCAAAAGAGCTGGTATTTTTAGTTTATAAACTTGAGATTTCTACTCGTGTTTCTTCGTAGTCATGAACAGTATTGGGCATATTCCTACTAAAATTAAGTGTCAGAAATAGATAGAATTTTTATTAACCTTTAGCAATTTTTTTCTATTTACTGACTGCTATTTTACTGAAAATGTTCGACAAAATCTGCATATTGTCGTAGATATTTCTACAAGTTGAGTTATATTTATTTTTTACATAGTTTTTGTAAAGTTTGCATTTCTAGAAGAAATAAGTAATATCTTATGTGTTCTACCTGCAGTTTGCGTTTAACCGAAATTAAAAATCATTAATATAGATTTAAGAAAAATTATGTCTTTAGAAAATTCAAATACTTGACGTTATGATTAGAGATAAAAAATAACAATAGAATAAATAGTTTGCTAGTAAACAAAATGTAGGTTGTGATACATAAAAAAGAAATGTTGCTTCTGTTTTGTGTGATTCTATTTAAAAATGTGACATTTTAATCATTGGGTAGTTATAGATTGAAATACATCATTTGACAGAATACTTTTAAGTATTTTAATTTCAAAATTTTTTCAGTACCACAAGGAAAGGTTTATTACAGGTATTTTTATTTGAAATTATGTTAAAAGAAAATGTTTATATGCGAGCATGAAATTTTTAAGTCGAAGAAAATAGAGTCCTATTAAATTTCACAAATAACAAAATTAGACACAATTCCATTTAAAAAGTACCACAGCTTCAATCTACTCAAAACTGCCATTTTGGCGAACTCCGTCCGAGTATCTGCACTCCTATCACCTGACAGAAACAACATCTCCCACAGGTAGCCTTGAAACACAATATAAGAAACACGTATAAGGAAAAAAACTGCCGCATAATTCTCCGGTAATTTGTCCATCAAAGCTCGATCTCACTTCCATTGGTTGCCATTCAAAATCCTCTGACAAATGGCATCCGAGCGTAAAATAGAGACGGAGAAAGGGGACATAAAGAACCAAAAAATAAAAATGTGAATTCCTCCAACTTCCAGATACTGCGGTGGAATGATCCAGCCTGGATTGACCACTGTAACGAGAAGGCAAGGCACGGGTAAGTTCGTGCCCGAAGACCTATAATTTCCTCCCATCCCGGTCTATTTTACCATTCGGAGATCTGAGTGCAAACCTGTCAAACTCGAGCGAGACTTGTCACTTGGAAGGATTGAAGAGGCGGCAATGTCTTCTGGATGGACGCGCAGTTTGTATGCGTGGCTTAAATGGCACGAAAGGTTGAAGGGGGGATGGTACGGGAACACGCATTGAGAGGTGGGGCCCCCTCATTTTCTGCACCATCACACCCCGTGGACTTCTTCGCACTGACAACGTTAATGGCTCATAGGAAGGACGGGCTATCTAATAGATGTGGCAAGTGTCAGTTGTGAGACGAGGGGGTACTCTGGTGGGAGAACGTGCTCAAACACCCCTCCCTCCTATTTTCGTTTTTCAATCTGCTGTATCCGTTTTTATTAAGATCGGACTCGATTATTTCGCTGTAATAATACACTTGTTGCAACAACCCATTTCAATTTTTCTTTTTGGGCAACTTGCATGGGCTGTCTCTCGTCGTGGAATGGCACGAATGATTTTAGTTTCTGGTAATTTTGAAGGAAGGAGATTTTGGTGACAGGCTTTTGTTTGTTGGATTACGGAGGTGTGGCGAAGTTTCCTGAAGACGAATTTCAAAATAATATTAAGCAAATTACTCAAAGCATTGGATATATTCTGCCTCCTTTTGGAATGGTGTGCGTTTAGTAGATTTAGTGTTTAGTAGTAATTAAAGCAACGCAAAATTTGTTGCATGGAAATAACTGTTGTATCTGATTTTATTAAAATCGAACTCGATTATTTCGGTGTAATAATACACTTGCTGCAACAACCTATTTCTATTTTTCTGTTTGGGTGATTTAAATGACTGTCTTGCTGTGGCTTCTGATTATTTCGAAACAAGGTGATTTCAGTGACAGCATTTTGTTTGTTGAATTAAGGGGTATGGTGAAGTTCCCTGAAGTAGAAATTCAGAATAATACTAAGAAAATTTGCTCAGAGAAATCAGAAATATTAAGTCTCGTCTTGGAATGATGTAAACTCTTTAGCGCGTTCGATAGCTTTAGTATTAAATCCTTATTTTTTGTAGTAATTTAAACAGAGCAAAATTAGCAATATGTCTGTTTCTCGGAGCTAATTGCTGTTTTTGGTTGACTGAATCGTATGGAATGATAAAGGGGTTTTCAGTTTTGACTTTTGATAATTTAAAAGCAGGGCGAATTCAGCTGTAGAGTTTTGTTTGTTTGATTCTGGAGATGTTACAAAGTATCCTGAGGACACAATTAAAAAAACATGCTACGCAAAACAAGGTATGAAACAATCAGGATTTTTTTTAACCGAAATAAATCGAACTTATAAAATTTAAATCAGATTTTTCATATTTACATCGCATTTTTATTATTTTAGTTAATTTATTACTTTTATACGCTTAAACTTGTTAGACGTAAAAAATTGAAATTATTGTGTAGTAATTATTGTGCATATATAATATATATATATATATATATATATATATATATATATATATATATATATATATATGTGTGTGTATATATATGTGTGTGTATATATATATGTGTGTATATATATATGTGTATATATATATATATATGTATATATATATATGTATATATATATATATATATATGTATATATATATATATATATATATATATACATATACATATATATATATATATATATATATATATATACATATACATATATATATATATATATATATATATATATATATATATATATATATATATATATATATATATATTATATATGCACAATAATTACTACACAATATATATATATATATATATATATATATATATATATATATATATATATATATATATATATATAGCTGAAATTTTATTCATTTAAACCTCCTGATAGCAACTTAGAAATAACAATCATTTTAATTTTAACTTCGAATTTTGTAACTTTAACAACTTCTTAGAAATTGTAATAATTAAATATTTATATTAATTTCCCTTTTTTCGTTTCCTATTTGTTTTAAGTGTAAAAAAGAACTCTACGTCAAACTGTTAGATCGAAGATTTTTTCTACAAGTACCAAAGCAACCGGTAGTAAGATGACTTTACGAATGGTCTTGTCTTCTGCAGACACTAAAATTTAAATGAGTTTCCCCCATTCCAAAGGATGTTCTCAGGTGCAATATTTTTTTAAAAGAGGAAATTAAAATGAATCAGTCAAAAATAATTAGAAAATATTCTATTTATATTTTATTTAGCGAATATTAAGTAGTTATTCTATTTAACCTCAGTTTTTATTTGCATCCGAGGGTTTATTAAATAATCTAGAAAGTGAGGGACATCCAGTACTCGCTTAAAGTATCTGAAAACAAATATTAAGCAGATTGCCTACTTCCTCTATAAGAAATGACAAATTCCCTCTTGAAAGGGCATCACTTCAAGTCTATCGGATCTTTCCGTGGAGAAAATAGCATGTCAAAACTAACCGAAAACACTTTCTGCATTGTATAGACTAGCCGCATATGTATAAATATCAGACTCGGCTGACAAGCAGATTTGTGAGTGGCACTTGTTTTCAGTTGGGAAAAGAGAAATATTTGTTTGTCAGTTGTCATTCCAACATGGGTGTCAATGGTCAAACCTTTGTGTACCTCCCAACTGGAGATGTACATATTTCCAGTGAGAAACCAAACAAGCTGTTTAAAAAATACCTACTAAGTTCAAGAGATACAAATCCCTTGGGTCATATTATTTGATAGTTGGACTCTGTACCTCTCTTATGTGAGAATAAATTTGCAAATATACTGATAATATCAGTTATTATTTACATGAGTAAATTAAAGAGTTCCGAGACACTTATAATAACGAAGCAAATGGCATTTTACTTAGGCCTTCAATAACTTCTCCAAACTAACACCCACTACATCCAAGTCAATATTTTCCACTCTTGTGCCCTTTAAGCATGGAAGTTGGATATTTTCAGTTGCAAATTATTCATCCTTCGAATGTTATTGAGTATAAACAAACTTTATAACTTATTTGATGACATGCATTTGTCCCGGGTTATTTATTTTCCAATATTATTATTGACTTTTTATTAAGAAAAAGTGAAAATTTGTTTGATTTAAATCAGGATTTTTAAAATAAAATCACTTAATTTAAATCACATTGCCTTAAATTGGCTTTTCCTTAACCAAATTATTCATAGTATTAGACCTATTCTGATTCGTCCTGGAAATGACATGGATTATTTTTTCGTGACTGTAAGTAGCAGCATCTGCTCGCTTAGTCGTTAGAATGCAACGAGAAAGAGCTTGTTTCTGCTAAATCCGCGTTGTTATTATAAACGTGCTTACTACTCAGTAATAATACACTTGTTTAAACAGCTCATTTTGATCTTTATTTTAGTTAGCTTATATCGACAGAGTCATAAAATGTCACAGAGGATTTTGGAATTTGGCTTCTGGTAATTTGATCATTCGGTAACAGGATTTTGGTGGATTCCAAAAGTGTAGTGAAGTTTTCTGATGACGAATAACACTAAAATATTACTCAGAGCATTATAATTCTTCTGTCCCGTCTTGAAACAACGTCAATTTCTTTTTCGCGCTTGGTAGTTTAAATAACATCTCGCTTAGTTGTTAATTTTGTAGTAATTAATACTATCGAAATTAATGATATGTTTGTTACTTTATAAGATGACAAAAATCAAGCGTGAAATTTCATAGTCAGAATAAGCAAACTTCCGGGAATAAATAATTCACTCTGAGTAATTTGGGAATTCAGTGAAAGGGTTTGGTTAGTTGGATTCATTAGATGTGGTGAAGTTTCTTGGTGACAAATTTCAGAATAACGCTAATAAAATTGCTAAGAACATAAGAATTGATCTATGTCGTCATGAAACGACTTGAATACCGTTTTGTGTATGTTAGTTTCAGTATCTTGTCATTTAGTCGTCAATTTAGTAGTAAATAATGCAGCCAAAATTAATTATATGCTTCTCTCTTAAAGATGAAATGAGTGGTGTGATTATTAATTGTTAATGCTAAACACCAGGTGTAGAATCTTAGAACTACTCTAAGAAATTTATTCAAAACGTTTTGCCCTATCTTTGTACGACGTAAATTATAATTTGGGTAAAATGAAGTATGTTATATTTTTATTGATATTTTATTGGTATCTTGTAAATCATTAAACGCGAAAGAAGTGATTGAGTTTAAAGATTCAATACAACTGTGCTCACAAATTTGACATTAGTTTCTCTTTTATGAATGTTGTAAGTAGTCTGAGAGGACTGCACATGCATCTCAAAGTTTCATAATCGCCTTTTAAAGGCTATACCATTCAAAAACACTCTGTGCGACTCATGCAAAATAGACGACTTCTTGCGGCTTTAAGTATGTGTCTGCAAATTTTTCAAACTTTGTAACAAAATCTCGTGCAAATTCTTTCAGAGAATATTTATGACTTGAAAAATCCAAAAATAGATTATACGACGCAAAAACAAAGCACTATTATAACATTTCCAAAAAGCAGATGTTATGACTCATGGCATAAGAGTGTTAGTTCCTCATATTTCACGTGGAATTCACTGAAATATGCAATTAAAATAATTATAGTGTATTAAACGAAACAGAAAACTGATTAAATACAGTTATAGAAATATAATTTTATTATTTTTCACTCTTTCTAGATATTTTAGAATGAGTGCCATAAAATGAACATAGAATACAAATAAAGCATTCATTTTATTACTTTTACAATTAATTCTCAATATATCTATTTGCAAGAATATAATAGATGTCAAAAAATAAGAATTTGTGTGTAGCAATTTAAAAAAAAAATTATAAACCTCTAAAATTAGTTATATAGACTTGTAAATATCTTTTTTTTTTTTCAAAAAATTGTACAATTTTTTAAATCTTATCTATACTAGTAGAGAACTATTTTCAAATAGGCCTCTTGGTTTCCAAGGAATGTTCAGAGGGACTTTTAGATTCACAATAAATAAATATCTTGATTTCTTACTGCTTATACGAGATGCCTAGAATATCAGTTTAGTAGCTTCTGTAAAAGAGAAAATAATATTGAGTACAAGAGCAATTAAAAACATAAAAACAATATAATTAGAAAAGAGGGTGTCGTAAAAGTACCATTTGAATTTTTAAGAACATAATTGAACTTGTGTGAAAATTAATTTGTAATTTATGTAGCTAAAATCTATTTCGCTGACTTGAATTTCGAAATGATAGGTACAAGATAAGTCTTGGTAAAAAGCAATAAAATCATTATTTGTGAATTTTCATTACCATCAACCATATCACCCTGATTCTAGTCAACATAATATAGGCAAACTATGCAATATACCAGAACCTTCATAGAGTCCGTTAGAGGCAGAGCTGAAATGACTGCATAAGCAATGTTTTTTTAGGAGGGAAAATAGAATGGAATACTTTTTATGCAAACTTCCCGCATACCGTCAATCGTATAATTTATATACATCAGAAAGCTAATTTAAATCACTATTCAAGAAAATATATGAATTTTGTTTAGAACTCTATTAAACTACTTGGGTTACTTGTTAAAAGCATACTAGTAAGAAGTACATGTTACTTGTAACGTGCTAATTTTTGCATTATGGACAATGTTTACAATCGAAGATTACAGTACCAACTTGTAAAGAACTCACTCCTGAATAAATGAACGGTATGAATTTTATAATAGAAATTAATTACCAAGACAATTTTGCAAAAGGACGTTTTTGACTTGTTATTGAGAAGAAGGGTAGTGTGTCCCTGTAAGCCCATTCTCTCAGCGTTGCCCTGCTTTTAAATTCCAAACTCATCCATAGTATTTCAATTTCATCAGTTGTTTTTAGCTAACGTAACATTTTATGTCAAAGTGGCTGGAATTTGTAAGGCATTCTATAAAAACTTTTGTTAATGTCTGATAGAATTCCATAACTGCCATCTTTTCTCTTTCCCGGAAGTTTTCCTGAAAAACCTTCCGTATGGAAAAATATTTTCCTAGTTTTTATTTTGGGAGAAAATTTTCAAATTAAACCTATTTTGAAGACTTGGGGAAAATCCATTGCAATATGTCTTTAAAAATCATCCCTTTGACAACGATTTCCAAGAATAACTTACAAATATACCTCTAAAAAAGTTTAATTGCTTATTTTTCTATATATTTGGTACCATTTTGTGCAAAAAATGGCCTAATAGGTTTTCCTGAAATTGAACTGGCCTTAAAGATGCAATATGTCTTTAAATATAATCCCTTTGACAACGATTTCCAAGAATAACTTACAAATATACCTCTAAAAAAGTTTAATTGCTTATTTTTCTATATATTTGGTACCATTTTGTGCAAAAAATGGCCTAATAGGTTTTCCTGAAATTGAACTGGCCTTAAAGATACAATAGTATAATGCAGCTCCCGGGTGAAGGCAATTGAGTCATGAGTTTTAGAACGAGTCTATCAATTTAGTTAGGGGAATAGTTGTAACTTAAATAGATCCTTTCCTAATTGGCGTCTTTACCGTAGATTCTGTTTCCAAGTTTGTTGTTCAATGACGAAAGCGAATACGATTGATAACAAGTTGGCAAAAGGAAAAAAATCACGGCGATTCATTCATGCTTTTGTGGATGGAAGCTTTCTCCTGACTTGTTTTTATACCTATTCAGAAATCAACTGATTCAAGGTCGACTGCTTTCTCTTCAGGGTCGCATTACAGAAAAGAGCAAGGTTGCTATCGCCGTTTTGAACTACTTCAAAAAATCTCAATTTGAAGCAATTAATTTCTGATTTTGCATTCGATTGTTTTTTTATTTTATTTTAACCCTCCAGGTGGCTTATACGAGATATCTCCTCCATTAAGATCTGACCAATTTTGCCAATGACATTGATATCTTACCATGTTATTGGCTAAAACTTTTTTATCATGATGAAGTCGAGATCTGGTCAATATTCTTCTAATGACGAGATATATCGTCCATCAAAGCGTGGTTACTAATGATGACATACCATATCAAGACAACCATTAGGAAAGTCAAGAATAAATTTTTTGTCATTTTTCATTTCTGGAAGTTGTGTGTTGTTTTTGTGTCGTAAAAATCTTCTTTACTTTGTATCTTGTAGGTTGGCAGCAATGGGAATTTTTTTGTCTAATTCACCTCAAGATAAAAACAGGCATTTAAAACCGAATCGTTTAGATAACTGCTAGTGTTAAGAACATGTCTCTTATGTATAAAGAATTAGCCATGCCACAATCCCCTTCTAGGAATCACACACTTTCAGCCATTCTAGCAACTCGACTGGAAGCAAATTGATTCTTCCGCAGCATTCACACACTGCGGCTTGCTACAAGACAGCCATTCACACCATTGCATTGTAGCTTTTTTCTCCGATTGTTGTAGGGGCAGCACCACTGCAACCTCCTCCCTCTGCCTTCTTTATCCGTGGCATCCCAGACGTTTCATTTGTAAGAAATGTTTGTGGAAGGTTCCGTGGCGCCACATTTGACACTTTCAAGGTTAGTGAGTTTAGTCGAGCGTCATGTTTGCAGATCGCTTTAATATCCGATCGCTGTTTGCTCGTCTGCAGGGGGCCGCTCTTTTGATACACGGATTGGAGTGGGCAATTGCCAGATTCGGTGTGTAAGCTGTTTCCGTTTCAGTCGTCTGTACTATTTACAATATCAGGAGGATTTCCTGGCACATCATCCTGATGAATTACTGACAGTAAGAATCCGTTGGAATTGTTTCGGTTTATTTTGCAAGCTATAAATAATGGATATTTAAAATGTGTTATACCTGCAGCTTTTCTCAAGATATCGAAAAGCATCAGTAATATTCGATGAAATTCAAATTCGATCAATATATTCGATGAAATTCATCGAATATATTTTTTCATTTAATGTTGTAAAGAACATGATTAGTCTCAAAATTAAAATTAAATGCTTTGATTTCAAATGCAAGAAATTTTAAATCACATTCATATATTAATACTAAAATGCCTTAAAACATGAGATAGTTCTAATTCATGGACTTAATGTTTAATTGAAATTACTTGAAACAAATCTTTCATTAGTGACGCAATTTCTTCTTGCTAACTTAATTAATGTAAATAGTTATGAGAAAGATATATTAATATTAGATAGAATATCTGAACTTAATTGGAAAATATTTTGGAATTTTTTTTATAAAATATGTTTTATTTGTTCTTATTTATAATAATATTGCAAAGAAAGATAAGTAAAACAACTTGCTTTATGTTTTAGAAGAAGCTCTATTCTGTAAGTTTATAGTGGTGCATTTTCTTCTTAATTACTAAATTAATATAAATCAGCAATGAGAAAAATATAGCAGGATTAGAAAGAATATTTCAACTTAACTAGAAATTATTTTGGAAAATTGTTAGCAAATATATTTTATTTGTTCTTATTTATAATATTGCAAAGGTATTGCAATTTATAATTTGCAACATTGCAAAGGTAAGTAAAACGACCTGCTTAATTTTTAAGAAGCTTTATTCCGTAAATTTTTTTCATAAAGTTATTCTGAAGTTTTTACATATTAAATTAATAAAATGTGATAAATAGTAAGTTACTCGAAGTAATATAAAATTGATGGCGAGAAAATAATGCAAGTGATGACAATAAATATTAATTTCTATGGAAATTTTATAGTATTCTCACACACACACAACCTTTTCTGTTTTTATTATTATTTGTTGCCGAAAATTTATGTGACATTCTGCATTAAACTTCAAAACATTTCTTTTTTACAATCAATTCAGGAATACACAGCGTTACACAACCAGAAATACACTGGTTCAGAAAAAACAATAAAAAATGAAGATACAATAAGGGATTCGGCGAAACAGTTCAAAGTGGTTCTCGCTTACGAAATTTAATCTACAACAAAAATGTTTTCTACACATTTCTAGTATCTTTATAATCACACCATAATAAAAACTGTATCCCCCCAAAAAAATCAGACTGCATCACGATCTGACGAACTTTCCTATTGACGAGGTACCTGATAAATATATTTCCTCTTTATTTATGATGAGATGAATATCTGGTCAGTTTTCTAATGACAAGCTTTCTCGTCCACCAAGTTTCTGGTCAATTTTGCTAAGGACGAAATACCTCTCCTAGAAACCTCCGAGGCTTCAAGGATTTCTAATTCACTTACCTCAACGTTTAAGAAAAAAAAACTTTGCTTTAATTCCTCATCTGTACTGATTATAACTTACAAAAATAGATGGTGAATGATGGTTTTCTTAACTGCCGTATCGGCAATTAAGAAAACGATCATTCACCATCTATTTTTACGTTTATCGTAGAATTAGAGCTCGTAGAATTAGATACGTTTATCATAGAATTAGAGAGAAATTTGTATGAGATTGAAATCCTTATAAATTACTCCATGTTTGTCAATTAATCATGTTT
This sequence comes from Metellina segmentata, assembly GCA_947359465.1. Taxonomy (NCBI): domain Eukaryota; kingdom Metazoa; phylum Arthropoda; class Arachnida; order Araneae; family Tetragnathidae; genus Metellina; species Metellina segmentata. The sequence continues at coordinate 86,508,917 of OX375879.1, forward strand.
ATTTGGATAATACAGTAAAACAATTAGACGGCTTAAAGTTAGAGTGGCGTAAGTCACTTTTCCAAAAAAAAAAAAAAAGACAGACACAGAAACCAGATATAATCTAACCAAATTTAACTAAAGTTAATTAGTTAGACACAGAGACCAGATAAGTCAATCTGTTAACTGAAAACGTGAAGTAAGTCAGATCTTTATTCAACGGCCAACTGATGGCAGTGGAAGTTCTGTCTTTTTTTTTTCCGAAAAAGAGACTTACACCACTGCAACTTTAACCCGTCCAATTGTATAATAGAAAACCACTGCATTCAAACACTCAACATATTGAAATGCATTACACAGCAGAGTTTTTATTATAATATGTAGTAAAACCTCGATATATCATGCTATTTGGGGGACCAAAAGATGCGATATACAGGGGAGAGCGATATAAGAAGGACTGAGAAAAATTTGATTACTGAAAATGAAAAGACAAAAATTATACATTAACTCTAGATTGTTTATGAGTCAACCCAATTCGGTCATGAGTTAAAGGAATAAATGTATGTTTTAGGGGCCATATTTTGTACAACTTACCAGTAGAGTTACTATACGCGTATCTGTTTCATTTATACACAATTAAATACAAAATCGATGGTCGAACCTTTTCTAAATCATACTGAACACATAAATATTTTGAATATTTTGTACAACTTACCAGTAGAGTTAATATGCGCGTATGTGTTTCATATATACACAATTAAACACAAAATTGATGGTCAAACCTTTTCTAAATCATACTGAACACGGAGGAATATTTTAGAAAGCTTATTTTTTCTTATTCACTCTTTTGATACACACAAATATTTCCTACAAATTCATTTTTGGATAATTGCTGGATGGAAGTGGCCTTTGAACTTAATTCCAAGGAAACAAATTGAGAATTTTTTCTTTTGCTCTCCAACCAAAAATTTATTTAGGGACAGATAAATTAGAACGATGTGTACCGAATGCATATCAAAGCGTGATGTAACGACGGGGGTTACTGTGTACAGAGATGAAGAAAAAAAAACTTCTGTTAAAAAATTTACAAAACTTATGTTATTTTGAGGATTACTCTAGGACAGTAACTTTTAACTTTTTTCACCTTATGGCTCACATAAACTAATTACTAAAATTATGCAGAACACCAATCAAAGGATCGACACATTCATATTGCCGATCTGACACTGAACATAATTTTTCTTTCTTTACAAAAAGGATAATATAGTAGCTACCTACTCATTTTGCTCGAAAGTAGCGTTTATAAAATATTTTAATAACTTTATTTATGATGCTCTAACAAAAAATAATAATCAAAATCATTTATACGGGTATGTCTTGAAGTTATTTGTGGTGGATAGTTGGTACTAGAGTTCACGTCGTGCAACGGGTTATTAGCAACGGTCCTGATCAAGCCCAATAGGAAAGTTCAGAGGACAATTTGTAATTTTAAAACGCCGTCAGATGTCTGAAACTATTTTCGAACACACAGGTGATCAAAAGTTAAAAATACGCCAGTGAAATGAAATGACTTGTCTCACAACTTAAATATTTTCACCATCCGTAAAGCATATCAGTGCCATTATTGAGGCATACAGTGTGCCGGAGCCCATGGATTGAAAATTCTACCGATTCTCACTATCGCAATCCTCTTGGATACAAAACTCAGTCTTGTACGAGCATGCCACAATGGTAGAATAGCTAAAATATCACAGCTGCATTCATGTCTTTTCTGACAGACAATCACTCTGACACAGGAGACATCACTGCACATACGAATCAAACTCAGTGCTCGGAATTAAATAAAACAAAAAAGATACCCAGCCCTCCCGTCTCGCACTCTCACGGCAAACTCTCCATCCGGATACGTAGACCTCAACCCCCAAACCCATATTTGCAGGAAAAATTCCCGTGACAAAATGACACATTGTACACCTCTAGTCACCCGTATCCTCCCTACAGCCGGGTCATCTCTTGCGTCACAACCTCATTATTCCCCCCTGCCCGCCGTGCATCTTTTACCCATCGCAATATCGAGAGGACACAATCGCAAATTGAATTTGTCTCCAGCTCAAATTTGCAGACGTTGAAGAGCAAGTAATTAAATTGCCTCGTCCCCCTGGCATGGATCTACACTCTGTCCCGTGCACCAGCTCTTTCAAAGTAGCCCGTCCGGGCAAACCTTGTTGTGCAAGCCCGTGTGTGCTCCGCTGTCTCTTTCCCGTCGAAGTTTTCGCAGTGAATGGCAATGTGTACACTTTCCATTTTGAACCCGAGTCGAGTGGGGTTGCAGGGATCAAAGGGGGACGGTCCAGATTGAAGCGTGGAGCGCTTTTTTTGGGATTTTACCGGACATGCTGTCTCCAGGAAATGTTTTTCTTAATTGAATATGAATAGAGCGCTCAGATTTTTTTTTTTTCGATATCCTTTTTTTTTTAGATAGTTTGTCATCAAAAGATTTTAATCTCGGGAAAAAAGGGAATTTTTTTAAATATTTATTTCATTCTTGTTTAGAAATATTCTCATCGATGACCCATCGATAAACATGGCGCTCAGATTGTTTTTCGATTTTTTTTTGATAGTTTTTCCACGAAAAGATTTTAGTTTTGGGAAAAGAGAAGAAAAAATTACTTATTTCATATTTATCTCATTCTTGTTTTGAAGTATGAAGTCCATGCTATTTTGAAGTCTTTGTTAAATTAAATGCAACTCAATTGAAATGTTTTCATATTGTTTTTATTAATTTTTTTAAAATATTTATTTTATCCTTGTTTACAAATATTCTCATCGATGACCCATTGATGAATATGGCGCTCAGATTGTTTTTCGATAGTTTTTCCACTAAAAGATTTTAGTTTTGGGAAAAGAAGAAAAAATTACTTATTTCATATTTATCTCATTCTTGTTTTGAAGTATAAAGTCCATGCTATTTTGAAGTCTTTGTTTAATTACATGCAACTCTAAATTGAATTGTTTTCATATTGTTTTTATTAATTTTTTTTTAATATTTATTTTATCCTTGTTTAGAAATATTCTCATCGATGACCCATCGATGAGTATGGCGCTCAAATTCTTTTTCGATTTTTTTTTTTCGATAGTTTTTCCACTAAAAGATTTTAGTTTTGAGAAAAGAGAAGAAAAATTACTTATTTCATATTTATCTCATTCTTGTTTTGAAGTATAAAGTCCATGCTATTTTGAAGTCTTTGTTTAATTAAATGCAACTCAATTGAATTGTTTTCATATTGTTTTTATTATTTTTTTTATCCTTGTTTAGAAATATTCTCATCGATGACCCATCGATGAGTATGGCGCTCAGATTGTTTTTCGATTTCTTTTTTTTTTTCGATAGTTTTTCCACAAAAAGATTTTAGTTTGGGGAAAAGAGAAGAAAACATTACTTATTTCATATTTATCTCATTCTTGTTTTGAAGTATAAAGTCCATGCTATTTTGAAGTCTTTGTTTAATTAAATGCAACTCAAATTGAATTGTTTTCATATTGTTTTTATTAATTTTTTTTAATATTTATTTTATCATTGTTTAGAAATATTCTCATCTATGACCCATCGATAAATATGGCGCTCAGATTGGGTTTTTTTTCGATAGTTTTTCCACGAAAAGATTTTAGTTTTGGGAAAAGAGAAGAAAAAATTACTTATTTCATATTTATCTCATTCTTGTTTTGAAGTATGAAGTCCATGCTATTTTGAAGTCTTTGTTAAATTAAATGCAACTCAATTGAAATGTTTTCATATTGTTTTTATTAATTTTTTTAAAATATTTATTTTATCCTTGTTTACAAATATTCTCATCGATGACCCATTGATGAATATGGCGCTCAGATTGTTTTTCGATAGTTTTTCCACTAAAAGATTTTAGTTTTGGGAAAAGAAGAAAAAATTACTTATTTCATATTTATCTCATTCTTGTTTTGAAGTATAAAGTCCATGCTATTTTGAAGTCTTTGTTTAATTAAATGCAACTCTAAATTGAATTGTTTTCATATTGTTTTTATTAATTTTTTTTTAATATTTATTTTATCCTTGTTTAGAAATATTCTCATCGATGACCCATCGATGAGTATGGCGCTCAAATTCTTTTTCGATTTTTTTTTTTTCGATAGTTTTTCCACTAAAAGATTTTAGTTTTGAGAAAAGAGAAGAAAAATTACTTATTTCATATTTATCTCATTCTTGTTTTGAAGTATGAAGTCCATGCTATTTTGAAGTCTTTGTTAAATTAAATGCAACTCAATTGAAATGTTTTCATATTGTTTTTATTAATTTTTTTAAAATATTTATTTTATCCTTGTTTACAAATATTCTCATCGATGACCCATTGATGAATATGGCGCTCAGATTGTTTTTCGATAGTTTTTCCACTAAAAGATTTTAGTTTTGGGAAAAGAAGAAAAAATTACTTATTTCATATTTATCTCATTCTTGTTTTGAAGTATAAAGTCCATGCTATTTTGAAGTCTTTGTTTAATTACATGCAACTCTAAATTGAATTGTTTTCATATTGTTTTTATTAATTTTTTTTTAATATTTATTTTATCCTTGTTTAGAAATATTCTCATCGATGACCCATCGATGAGTATGGCGCTCAAATTCTTTTTCGATTTTTTTTTTTCGATAGTTTTTCCACTAAAAGATTTTAGTTTTGAGAAAAGAGAAGAAAAATTACTTATTTCATATTTATCTCATTCTTGTTTTGAAGTATAAAGTCCATGCTATTTTGAAGTCTTTGTTTAATTAAATGCAACTCAATTGAATTGTTTTCATATTGTTTTTATTATTTTTTTTATCCTTGTTTAGAAATATTCTCATCGATGACCCATCGATGAGTATGGCGCTCAGATTGTTTTTCGATTTCTTTTTTTTTTCGATAGTTTTTCCACTAAAAGATTTTAGTTTGGGGAAAAGAGAAGAAAACATTACTTATTTCATATTTATCTCATTCTTGTTTTGAAGTATAAAGTCCATGCTATTTTGAAGTCTTTGTTTAATTAAATGCAACTCAAATTGAATTGTTTTCATATTGTTTTTATTAATTTTTTTTAATATTTATTTTATCATTGTTTAGAAATATTCTCATCGATGACCCATCGATAAATATGGCGCTCAGATTGGGTTTTTTTTTTCGGTAGTTTTTCCACTAAAAGATTTTAGTTTTGGGAAAAGAGAAGAAAAAATTATTTATTTTATATTTACCTCATTCTTGTTTTGAAGTATAAAGTCCATGCTATTTTGAAGTCTTTGTTTAATTAAATGCAACTCAATTGAATTGTTTTCATATTGTTTTTATTATTTTTTTTTAATATTTATTTTATCCTTGTTTAGAAATATTCTCATCGATGACCCATCGATGAATATGGCTCTCAGATTGTTTTTCGATTTCTTTTTTTTTTCGATAGTTTTTCCACTAACAGATTTTAGTTTTGGGAAAAGAGAAGAAAAAATTACTTATTTCATATTTATCTCATTCTTGTTTTGAAGTATAAAGTTCATGCTATTTTGAAGTCTTTGTTTAGTTAAATGCAACTCAATTGAATTGTTTTCATATTGTTTTTATTAGTTTTTTTTAATATTTATTTTACCTTTGTTTAGAAATATTCTCATCGATGAATATAACTTTTTTTTTCGATAGTTTTTCCACTAAAAGTTTTTAGCTTTGGGAAAAGAGAAGAAAAAATTACTTTTTCATATTTATTTCATCCTTGTTTTGAAGTATAAAGTCCATGCTATTTTGAAGTCTTTGTTTAATTGAATGCAACTTAATTGAATTGAAATACAGCATTATACTGCAACTGTGTGTGTATGTGAAAATGGAAACTTTTTTCAGACTAATTCCATCATTGTTTTGCAATGCAAAGTTCGCATGTTTTTTATTTGTTTTAATTAAAATTCAATTTCACTTTTTAATTGAAGTACAGTTGTATCAAAAGTACAGGTTTTTTCATATTTATTCCATCCTTGTTTTGAAACACAAAGTTCATGCTACTTTAACATGATCTTGTTTTAACTGAAATACAACTATGTTTGATTGAAGCACAGCATTGTTTTAATTGAAAATGTATGCTTTTACTATTTATTCCTCCTTTGTTTGGTAGTGAGAAGTCCACGCTATTCAACAATGTTTATTTGAGCTAAATTTGTTTCTCTTTTTTAATTGAAATACAACTTTTAGGGGTATATATTTAAGGGGTGATAGAAAACATCTAAACAAGCAATTTTCACCAGACAATGCATGGGCGGAGAGCAAGCGGTGAACTGCTAGACGGCGCTGTAATGGAAAACATAAAGCGCGAGTTTTCTTACACATCGTCATTTCTACTGTGGATTTCACAAGGCATGGCGACGTACAGTAATCAGGAAAAGGCGGACATGCATTTTATGTATTGCCTTGCGAATGGGAATGTTCTGGAAACCGAAAGACTGTACAGGCTATATACTATATGTATATACTATATCATATTACATGTATATACTATATACTATATCATATTACATGTATATACTATATACTATATCATATTACATGTATATACTATATACTATATCATATTACATGTATATACTATATACTATATCATATTACATGTATATACTATATACTATATCATATTACATGTATATACTATATACTATATCATATTATATGTATATACTATATATATTATATTTAAATGCTATATATTATATGTATACACTGTATATTATATGTATATCGAATTGAATTATTCTTCGTGTTTTCTAATGAAAAATGCATGAAAAATATTTTGCATTTTAAGTTGTATTCTTTCGTATTTCATTGACAATATCCAGCGAGTGATCCGAGATAAACCTAATGAGAAATCTTAGTTTTGTGTTCACTAGATGAAAGAGAAGAAACAGAACTGGTAAAAAGTGTCACTGTAAATGGAGGAACTGCGGTATGAGATCCATAGAACAAGTCAAAATTTGGGATAAAATGTGTCTTACAGATTTTGATATGCAAAACTTTTCCTCCACAATATTATTTAGCAGGATGCTCAAAGAGCATTAAAAGGTGAGTATGTTACGACTAGGAAGATACAGTGTGTTTCAAAATTAAATAAAGACGGACAAACCATAGGTCGTAAGTATAAAATTGTGTGTGTGTGTTCCGTTAACCCAAGTTTAAAGTAAAACCGAATGCTAACGCCGATGTTAATTGAGAATTTATTTTCAAATTATATAGGAGTCTATTAAAAAGGTAACTTTAAACCAGTTTTTCTCAAATTGTATATCACTGAATTTCTAGAATGATTATAAAATATTAGTATAAATATTATATAGTGTATTATATTAGTGTAAATTTAATAATCAATGAAGATACATGGATCGAGAATAAGGTATCGATTGAATTTTTTTTTTTTTTTTTTGGAGGGGGAGTATACCAATTTTACTTTTTCAACTATGAAGGTACAATAAAATCAATGGCAGGAAAAGCTACTTAATCATGAATAGAGATATACTTCTCACGTTATCATTTGTTAGATTGGCAAAAAAAAAACCACAGTGGTCCAAATATCAACGTTGCAAAACTCAAAACTCTCCCTTGTTGACATTGCAAAAATACTTCTACCATTTTCCACTACAGTTTTCTAAATTGTGCACTTGTGTGAACGCGTGACTACTAAAATCTTTAAAAAAACCATCCTATCCTTATTTGTTATACATTTTAAAGAATACAAAAATAAGAAAGTATAAAATTTATAAAAATAAATTCGACATGTTTTTGTAAAATATTCCACAAGAATTCGAAATAAAGAATTTGAAAAAAAAAATACTTCTACCATTTTCCACTACAGTTTTCTAAATTGTGCACGTGACTACTAAAATCTTTAAAAAACCATCCTATCCTTATTTGTTATACATTTTAAAGAATACAAAAATAAGAAAGTATAAAATTTATAAAAATAAATTCGACATGTTTTTGTAAAATATTCCACAAGAATTCGAAATAAAGAATTTGAAAAAAAAATACTTCTACCATTTTCCACTACAGTTTTCTAAATTGTGCACTTGTGCACGTGACTACTAAAATCTTTAAAAAAACCATCCTATCCTTATTTGTTATACATTTTAAAGAATACAAAAATAAGAAAGTATAAAATTTATAAAAATAAATTCGACATGTTTTTGTAAAATATTCCACAAGAATTCGAAATAAAGAATTTGAAAAAAAAATTAAACATTTATTTTCCGATGTATAAATGTGTACATAAAGATTTTAATTTCATCATCGAGGATGTCACAAACGTATATTAGTCATATTTTCTCTAGAGGAAAATAGGCTGTATATTTAAAGCTTTAGATCAATAAAAACAGTAGTGGTATCAACCCGTTTCAAAATACCGTTGAACGTCACCGTCAATGTTTATTTGGAAATGTTTAGATAAAAACTGTGGTATATCAAAACAAATAGACAAACAAAAGCAGTAGATTCAGTTGAGTATCAAAAGCCAGTACAGATATTATCAGTAGCCTAGTACAGATAAAGCTAATCGAGATGTATAGCTATCGTATTTATTTCTATTTTACAGCTAGTCACGCAACTATGCAGAGACACTGTATGCTATATGAGAGAGATTTTTGTAAAACTGGCTACTAAACTTAACTTACTAAGTGTGTTTTTCGAGAGAAAAAAATCTAACCTTCATGCAACGAAAAGGTAACTAAGGGGGCTTCACTATTCTGGTTAATAAAATCTAAAATTCTCATTTTGACTAGGTGTATTTCACTTGCAATTTTGCTATTTAGAATTTTTTAATCGAAGCTAGGAACCTTTAAGCTTTAACAAAAGCAGTTGATTCAATATAGTATCAAAACTATAAATTGCGTAGTATAGATGGAACTAAACGAGATAAACTGCCTATCAGTGTATATATTCATGCTTTTCAGCCTACCATCAAATGACTATGTAAAGACAGTGTTTCGAAATGGCAAAAAGCTAACAAAGAATAGATGTTCAACCCAAAATTCTCTCATCAATCCGTTTTAAAATATTATCTTAATTAATTTCGGTAAAGCGCCTACGTAGTACCGTCTTTTTACAAGTGAAGCATACTAAGATAATAAAACATAGTTTTGAGTAAACGAGGGGGGGGGGGAACAAAGTATGATCACTCAGCTTCAATTCTTTCTTCTTGGTGTCTTTCTCAAGAAGAAATCTAACCTACATGCAAATAAAAAACAAATGACCAACCAGTGTAGAATATCACCATATTCTGGTTTGGAAAAATTAAAAATCTTATAATATCTTCAAATTTGTAACTTAATGCGTTTCTCTAATTAGCCTACGATGTGAAATTATTTCAATCGAAGATATATTTCATACATCTCAAACTTTAGATTTTGTTAAAAGTATTAGATTCCTTAGTAGCAAAGACTTTCAATCTCTTTCATCTCATGACACTAAGGTAAGGTAAGGTAATTTTGATTAACGTCATACTAGAGCAACACAACGGACTATTGACGAAAGATCCGAGGACAACACCACGTAATTTTCAACCACGATCAGATGACGAGGCAACACCCTGAGCTGGCATAACACTCTCCAAATCTCCACACCAACTCAATATGAAAATTTTCGGCCACGACAGATTGAAGGTGCACAAGTCGACTCAACACCACACGCTTACAAATATCCATGCACTGACCCGAATTCGAACCAAAAACCTTCCGATCTAGAGGCTAACCTTAAGCAGTAGACCAGTTGATCGGCTCTCATGGTACTAAGAAACTAATCACTAACATTCTGCGGTGCAAAAAATATGTTTTATTTTTTGAAAATCTAACAGAAATTAAAAGTATCATTTTAATTGATTTTCATACAATAACACTAATAATTTCCAACCATTTTTGCTCCTAAGTAGATTTTTAAAAATGTTTGAAGGGAATTTATTTATTATGCATCGTAATAAAATAAACAGCACTCAAAATTGCATCACTTGAAATCCTTCGTGAACACGAAACCAATCCGTCGAAATAAAATGAATCTACCACATTTTAAATCGTTTCACCATCCGAAATATACAACAATGCCATTCTCATCTCACGGCACATCAGTTGAAAATCCGCTGCTGTAAAGTACAGTAAGTATATTAGTTGGCATAGCCCAGATAAAGCATAGATACGTCGCTATCGGCGTCCTTTTTCGTATCTGTCATGCCACGGATATACAGAGCCAACTTTCTCCAAAATGACATCCGTAGGTCAAAAAGAAAAATCGTGAATCATTCGTGAACAGAAACCAAGCCGTCGTAATAAAATGAATCTAACACATTTTAAATCGTTTCACCATCCGAAATATACAACAATGCCATTCTCATCTCACGGCACATCAGTTGAAAATCCGCTGCTGTAAAGTACAGTAAGTATCAGTTGCATAGCCCAGGTAAAGCCAAACTAGATACTCGCTACCGACGTACATTTTCGTGCCTGTCATGCCACGGATATGCAGAGCCAACATGCTCCAAAACGACATCCGTAGGTCAACACGGCGCCGTCCGTCCGGCGCTGCTTCCCCGTCCAACCCGGCGTCAATGCCGTGAAGCGGGGGTCGCAGGTGTCCCGGCGCGCTGTGAGCACACAGCGCTATCCCAAATTGCATTGTTGATTTTGAAGTTACGCGGTGGTGTGCATATCGGAGGGATGGGAATTGACGTGTAGAGGGAGGCGTATCAAGTTGCCGGTGTCATCTCGTCTTATGAGATGCTCACGCATTAGGTATGCAAATAGGAGAGACTGAGCGATATGTGTTCGCATAAGGGATCTATTCTATTTAAATTCTATACCTTGCGATGAGAGTTTTGTTATTTTTATTCTTTCAGTCTTGGAAGTATCTGTGGGATTATGTTTCAAATCTGTACTTAATTTGTGGTATTATGTTTCACATCTGTACTTAATCTGTGGTATCGGGATTTTATTTACGTGTCGTCTACTTAAAAAAGACATGTACGTGACTCTTATTTTCAATAACAAATGATAATTGAATTGATTGACGCGTTTGCCCAAGATGATAGCTTACACGATAACGAACTAGGATATTGTGATCGATTGGCATTAAAAAGTCGTCCCTTAATTTTGCTCGTATATGCTAGAAAATTATTCTGGAGAAATTTGAGCATATTTAAATAATATTTAAAAGTAGTTTAATGAAGCTATTTTTCCTGGTATTAGTTACACAGTATTAAGGTTAGTATTACAGATCGTGACTCTCGGAAGAAGTTAACAATTTTCCAACACGTGTTTGGTTTCTTACAAGTGCAACCAATAATATAACTGACATAGTAACAGCAGACAAGATCTTGTTAGTCCATTGGAACACAAAGTATAACAAAAAGCACCTTGTAATGATATCACTATACTTGAATCTCCACTGTGTTATTCGAATACAGTTTCGAATGCATCAAAATTTTCACACAGGAGCTATAAAATCATTTTCGATGCTAGCTAGAGATTTTATCACACCAGCATTTGATTTCGAGAATGTGTAAAATAGCTCAAAAATGCTTTAAGGGCTATGCAGAAAAGAAAGAGTTTATTCCATAAAGTGCACTGTGATTGATCTGTACACTTTTAGGGAGAAGGAAGTGGATGACTTTGTGACAAAAAATTAAAAGTTATTTGAACAATTAAGTCTTTCAAATGAATTTTTACATGTTGACCCAGAAGTATTGGACAATTGTAAAAATTAACAAGAAACACTGGAACTACACAATCTTGTAATGATCATGATGAAGATATATGTATGGATAGTTGGGTATACAAATAAAAACTATAGTTTTTACGTGTTTCGGATACAGTTTATACTTAATCTCAATTCTCTTTCTACGACAAAAAGAATTCACGTATATTTTATTTTCAAAAATTATCGTTACCATTAAAATGGCATCTTGGTTAGCGAAAAATATTGCACCTGGAGAACGAAAAGTAAGAGATAAAAAAGAAAATATGATAGATTTTTCAATCCAGTAATGAGTTTCACATATTAAAACATTCTAATTCGTCTTAATAATTTTCGCAAGATTCAAGAAATGCAACTTCAATTCAACTAGAATATTTTTTTTTCTACTACTGAGTTAAAAATAATTTTTCAGCACCATTTAAAATATATGGACTGTAAAACAAAGCTTTCGTTTAAATAATTAGTGATAATCCAATGTATCAAATAAAGAAATGCATGTTTGGAAGCTATTTCGAAAACTTAAATAAAGAATGTATTTTATGTAACTTTATACTCGATTCAAACATTATATATCATGTAAAAAAATTTTTAAAGACTCATTTTCTTGAACAAAAATTCATGATATACACACTCTATTTCTTATCTCTCTTATTATTCCATTAATAAAATAAAGTAAAAATAGACTACATTATTCTAGAGAACTTATGTCAAAATAGCGTGCAATGAAATATCTTTATTATTATCTCTAATATTTTTGACAAGTTTTCAACTTTTGCATCATTGTTAGCATGTGAAAGAATGCATGGATTTATGTTTTTCCACAAAAGGAAATGAATACGTTTACAGAATTAATATTTCACTAGCAGTTTCCATAGAAATCGCCTAATCGCTTAAAATAAAATCTAGATTAAGAGCATTATATTTTTCACTATCGCACAATAAGTGAAAGTTACCTCGCAGAATATGTCAAATGGAATGTCTTCAAAAAACTATATTTAGACGCAGAGTATAACCACTTCGAGTCAGAGAGAACCACTTGCTTACTTTTTCGATTGCCAATTTTGAATCTAACTTTTTACCAGCTTCAGAACGTAAATGCTATAGAAACTAAAATAAATCTGACTATTTGAAAGTGCTGAAAAATTACCGATTTCTGTACAGCTTAAGCTATTGTCATTCACGAATTGGGAACTTTCGTGAGAAACGAATTTTTCGTCTATTCACGAGTTACAGATTATATTGCATTTGAAGAACACGATCAATTAGCAACCACTTTTCCAAATTGCACTTTAAAATTACCATAGATGCTTACTGTTGTTTTTAAATCCTGTTTCTATTCAACTCTTTCTGTCAAAAATCCCTCGTCTAAATATTTTTAGACATTTATTTTCGGAGACAGAATTCTTGTTTGCTGTAACTGTTTCCTTTTCAACTGTAATATGTTGTCAAAGGTAAAAAATCATAGTCATATACAAGTATTACAAAAATATATATAATACAAAACGTTAAAAGTCAAAATATATTTATGTATGTGGTACTTATCTCTCCAAGGTTAGTAAAGATTTCAGAAGATTTTACTAAAATTTTTTATACAATATTTGGAATTGTCCAAATGCAAATTTTTCATTAAAATGTTTCAAAAATTCAGACTGATTTTTGAATATAAGTGTTTCGAGTTAATATGACGGATTCACACACACACATATATCTTGTAATTGTTTAGTCTAGTTCAAACTTTTAAAAGTTGCTCTGAAAATTAGTTCTATTAAAAAATTAACAAAACAATAATTCGGCAAAACAATTGTTGTTTAATATGCATTTTTTCAATAATTACCTTCAACAGAACAAACTGATTAAGAATTTCTGAAGTTATCATAACTAATGGATTAAGAATTAATATATATTCGAGGCACGTAATGTGTGAAGCTACTTCAAACAAAATTACTTCAAATAACGCATGTTACCTGTAGTGAATCTGATTAGAAATAACATTTGAAACGCTTGATTTAGCGTACATGCTTCACGTAATTTCACCAATTACATGAAGAGTAATAATTTAATTAAGGGCACGATTTCATTTCCTCAAGTTTGCTCCGTAATTTATAACAATTTTTGCTTTTATTAGGTTTAAATTGAAGTTTTTATTACATAACTGATGATTTTAACGCACATAAAAAATGTAATCTAAACATATGTATATACTTAAATCGTTTTGAAAAATTTGAATTTTTAAATGTTTAAGTAATTATTTTTAATTTGCTATAGGTCATATATGTCATAGAAGTGTCAAAAATTATATCAATACGCGTTTCATGATATGCCTTGTTCAAAAATTCAAGGTTGTTTTTTAACTTGTACATTGTAGCACGAAGGATATATCACTTCTTATTTGGAATCATATTACCAAGTAACACAAATAATTTTTTATTCCGGATAATCAGTAGCTATGGTTTGGCGCTTAAGCTGATTTTTTTACTAAACTAAAAAATTATTTGAGTGTACTAATTTCTGTGATTGGATTTCAAACAAGTGTGTCGTTCGTTTATCAATATGTGAGTGATTAAAAATTACTCATATTTAGATATAGAAATAAATCTGTTGATCCTGCTAAAAAATATTGTGTATAGTGCATATGATGCATTAATCATTCTTGTAAAAAATGTTGATATACAAATAATTCAAAACTTTTATGATATTCCTAAGATAAAATCTATACATATCTATAAATATTTAAGCTGATTTAATAGATGCTGATATTTAAGCTGATAAGCAATAGGAAAATTTAAAAGATCGAAATGTTTAATACAAGTATCTAAATGAAATAAATAATATTATTCACTAGCCTAAAACTCTCTGCGTAAACACACACTCGATGTCTGCTAATAAATATTCAAGGCTTAGGTACCAAAATAAAGCCTCTTATTAAAAGCACTTCAGAATACGGGATATTAAATTGCAAGAATACTTCATAATAGAAATAGGCCTTCGAAGAAACTATTTAAAAAATGCATAAAACAATTTATTTATACAGGAAAATTAAAAATCTTTTACATATATATTTCCATGAGTAAAAAACATTTTTCGTAAATTCTATATAAAAAGTCTGAATAGACCGTCTTACGTATGTTGTATTCGACGAAAGTAATCAAAATACGAGTCAAGTTTATTGAATTTTGCTCGCATTTTTGTTGCTTAAGTAATCAGGATACTTTGAACTGTATATATGAGAAAAAATCTTATGAAAGGAATTAAAGAATTTTACACGTTTAAATGGAATAATACTGGAATGGATGGGCTCATCATTCTTATTACAACAATAAGAATGGTTGTGTGTTATAATCTACGTTTCTTAGCCAATCAAATCACATACTAGATTTAACTATGTTAATTATTCAGACAAACTGTCAAATATGACAAACAAGAAAATGTATTGAATTATTAAATTTGTTAATGTAGTTAAATATTTAAGGATTAATATCTTCTGATTGACATGCGAATTCCTTGTTTTAAAATCTTTGTAACAATATTAATGGTAGTTGTAGTTTTTACACTACTTTTACAGGAAACTCAAAAATTTATAAAAACAAATGTTGTTCTTCAAACTTACATTAGAAAATACGATGTAAGAAAATAAATTGATGAAATTTATCGAAGTTGCATCATTTTTACATGAATAATAATAGTTATTTCACTAATCCTATTAATTTTTTACAAGCATTGATTTGTCAAGTAAATCTAAATTAAAGTTTCGAAAAATAGAAATTTTTTAATATTCAGTGTAGCATTTATAGATAGAAGCTCACATTTGAAGTTATAAGTACCTCTAAGTAGGAAAACAGTCCACTAAGTATGCTTTATTTAAAACGGAAAACATCACTTTTTAAATAAAAAAATGACATCAGAAGTGATAAAACTAATTAAAAAATTTCTTATCGGCAAAGAAAAAAAACAAATTTATTGGTTGATCATTTTCGAATTCATTAACTTGGATTTATCTCTTTTAAACAAATTTTTAACTTTCTTTGTTTTCATTTTCGAATGAAGTCTTAATAACCTTTATTTAATAATCAGAAGTTTTTCACTGAAAAGTTAATTTCCACTGTTGTCAAAAAAAAAAAAAAAACTTGTTCAAACATTTTGGTCGAGCAAATATGACGATGTGGAACTTTTTCACAGTAATAATTTGCCTAAGCAAACTGCGCTAAAAAAAACCTTTTTATTTGAAAACAAATTTTCAGCTCCAAAAATGAATTCATATTCCCTTTTCAAAAAATATTTAATTATAATTTTAATAAAACGAGAGAAAAAACAACGCGGTTAGTTTATTTTGAGAGACCGCATTAATTCCAGGGTGTTTTTTCATACCGAGGCAAAGGGGTGTACACCCTCCTGCGAATATAAACATTTTACCCTCATTTAATTTGCGTTCTTCAGCCAATCAAACTGCAGTATTTCTTCATGTGTGGGCGAATAGGAATTGTTTTTCCACGAATATAGCACCGACTCAAACGGAAAAAAGAAATTGCCTACGGGCATAAATCTTAAATTCATTACGGCAAAAACGTTTCGAAGATCAAAACAGCGGCGAATGAATTTTTACGGTAGCATAATTCTGATCCAACTAAAGAACAAAGGGAAACGTGCTTCATATTTGGTTTTTCTCTTTCGAAGAAAAGCTAAGGGACCGTATGTATATTTCTTTAGGTTTAAAGTGCATCATGGAATATAAGAACTAGACCCCGAAAAGGGAATACATCCATGACCCCTCTAAATGTGAAATCATGTATCCATCGAAAGGACCGAACCTCTTTTTTTAATCACTTACACTTATAAACGTTTGAAGTCTCTGAAGAGTTCACACGTATAAATCCATCTTGGAACCTGTACCCTTCCACATCTGACTTCTAGCCAGCTCTCATTTTCTTGGTCCGTAGATTATTTTCAATAAATTCTATTCTTAAGAAAGGACCAATGAAATATTTTCAATCGATTGTATTATTAGAAGAGGATTAATGGAATCTTTTCAATGAATTCTATTATAAAAAAAACGAATAATAGAATATTTTCAATGGGTTTTCTATTCTAAAAGAAAAGGACCAATATAATCTTTTAATGGTTACTATTATTAGAAAAAGATCAATGGAATTTTTTCAATGAATTTTCTTCTATGGAAACAAATAATAGAATCTTTTCAGTGGATTATCTTCTCAAGAAAGGATCAATAAAATATTTTTAATTGATTCTATTATTAGAAAAGGATGAATGGAATATTTTTAATGAATTATATTCTATGTAGAAGAATAATAGAATCTTTTCAATTGATTCCATTCTAAGGAAATGACTAATATAATTTTTTCAATTTTTTTCTTTTCCAAGGAAAGGACCAATACAATATTTCAATGGATTCTATTATTAGAAAAGAGCCAACGAAATATTTTCAACAAATTATATTCTATGAACACAAATAATAAAATATTTTCAATGAATTCTATTCTAAGGAAAGAACTAATAAAATAAAATTTTAATGGCTTTTATTATTAGAAAAGGACCTATGGAAGCTTTTCAATGACTTATATTCATGAAAACGAATAATATAATCTTTTCAATGGATTATTTTTTAAGGAAAGGACCAGTCGAATTTTTCCAATGAATTCTATTCGATGGAAACGAATAACAGAATATTTTCACTGGATTATATTCTAAGGAAAGGATCAATATAATATTTTCAATGATTTCTATTCTAAGGTAAGGACCATTACAATCTTTTCAATGGATTCTATTCAGAGAAAAAGACTAATAAAATATTTTCAATGGATTCTATTCTAAGGAAAAGACCAATAGAATCTTTTTAGTGGATTATATTCCTCAGGAAAGCATCAGTAGAACTTTTCTAAAAAAATCTATTCTAAGGAAGGGATCAATAACATATATTTTCAAAAAGTTATATTCTAAGGAAAAAAGAACAATATAAATTTTCCAAAGATTTCTATTCTAAGGAAGGAGTGATGAACTATTTCTGAAAAATTCTATTCAAAGGAAATAACAAATACAAACTTTCTAAGTGTTGAAAGAATTCGTGAATTTTTTGTCCAATGGATGTTTGTATTTAGTCAGATGTGTTTTGTGAGAAAAAACAATACTACGTTACACGGATAACTCGTGAAGCTCAGAGGGTAGTTAACAGGTAGATAGTTGAATTTAAATCACAGAGCAATACAACGGGCAATCCAGATGGTTCACAGATAAAGTATTGATAACGTATTCCTTAATATCTTAAAAGATTATGTCGGCACAATTTTGGATACTAATTTCACTGAGGCTTTCTATACTTACTAGGTTAGTTTTAATATTTAAAAATATTTTCAGTAGGTCTATTACCTCATAACGACGTGTGAGTTCTTATTTCACAGACTTCAACTCAACAAAACGTTAGCAATATATAGCACCCTAGTAGACTATTAAATGTTATAGACTATTGAGGAGTATAGTTTAAATATTCCTAGAATATCCCATCGCAATCTTTTGAAAGTCAAATAATACAGTAGAGTCTTGGTTATAAGAGGTAATGAGGGCCGATGCCTCCTGGGATAACCGAATACTCGGATAATAAGGACATTGTAACACAAAACAGTCTGTACGAAACATAGAAAAATTTACTGAACTCGTGTCATTACTACTGCTACCAAAAAGTTCATAAAGCTGGTATTAAAAATAAATCCACACTCAATTTTTTTAAATTTATTTTTTTATGATAATTTTACAATAAAAAAAGTGTTTACGATGAACTTTACTTAAATTTCAAAAACTGTGCATTGAATTCGGTTCGTCTAACATAGACACTTGGTTAACACGAGCTCGGATAATCGAGGTTCTACTATATATGGGGTTAAAAGCAAAAGTAGAGAGAGCGGTCACCAGTAAATATTGTAAAGTTACATTTACCCTTTCGAATATACTCAAGAAATTTCACACATTCACTACAAGTTAGCTTCTTAAACAATGTAGGCGTCCATTCAGTGATCATGGGAACATTTAAGGGATTTATGGATCTTTTGATATACGTCTGCTTTCAGTTGGCGGTAACTGTTCCCGGCATTCTAAATTAAAAGTGTCGCCTTGGGTCATTGGGTTTGTCGAATGCAGCAACCATAGAGAAAATATAAAAGTATAGTGGGTGATGGTTACCTTTTTATGTGCCTAGGATTATGTGACTAAAACTAATAGTAACATTACTCAGACTATTTTGGTCTGCTGGGTTGAAACGAACTATTAAAAATTGATTGCTCTATATTGTTCATTCTTATTTGTTCGTGCGAGATAGTAATAGACTAGCGATTTCACCACTTTGTTCCCGTTCTGTAAAAATACGCATTCTAACACATACCCTATCATAAGATCTTGTATCGCCAAACGAGGCAATAAGATGCCAAATCGTCCAATTAAGTCAATTTTTCACAGAGCAGTAGCCTACTAGTCAACATGGTTATCACCCTTTTTGGAGCTTCCTCTCTATATCAATGCTCAGTTTACCTGTGTTTCACGTCCATGGCAGCAACTTACGAGCTTCAGGTGGCACAGATTCGATTCCTGTAATTTATCTTGGCTATATATTCTTCTTCGATCGATTCGATCGGCTTCTGCATCGATAAAATTGTGTGTGCCCATTTCATAACATTGTCTTTTGTTTGGTGCAGCTTGGCCAAATACGGTCCATGATTTATGAAACCAAAACCATCAACCTAAATTAAATATCTTTAAAAGAGTTGAGTATAAATCATGCTACCATAACCAAAGAGTGAAATTCTAGGTGGCAGCAGATTCATGTATCGATTTCTGTCAATCAAGTAATGTTTAGCTGTTTCAAAGTAATCAAGATGCAGTCTTTTCGTTTACTTCCACATAAAAGCTAACTTAGTTCGTTCAAAATTTGTTTGAGTTTTATATATCTTTTTATTTTCACTTATTTACGTAACTAAATGAAAACGAATACCTGCAGGAGCATTGAAATAGATCATTTTGGAAATGGCGTGCAATCTACTTATCCCTTGCTGCTACAAATTATAAAAAAAACTCTAACACCACATTTTTCATGTAGTGTGCATACACACCTGTAGTATTAAATGTTGCAAATATCACATATTTTGATTAATGTAGGTCCCCTTTTTACTTAAACAATATAACCGGAAGGCCCAAGTAGAAGAAAACGCCAGTCAAAGTGCCTACAGAATTTTACGTAAAATTCGCTTTAATTCAACGCTTCCCACATCAACTGCGATTCAATGACTTTTTCCACCAGAAGAAAAGGAGGAAAAAAATTGAATGATAAAAAACTTCATCTTCCAGGAATGGTTAAATAAAAAAAAAGTCCCTTTGACTTCATCAAAACGAATGGAAAAACACAGGCCTTCTGTTTTGCCATGTTGCCTAATTCTGCATTTAATTTCTGTTCTCGAAATGTCCGCTCCACGGAAGCTTCTTCTCTTTTTTTTTCCTGAATTTTTTCCTGCATTCGAAGGGAAAAAAATTGCTACGCCACTGTTAGTCTTCCCTTTTTTCGTGTCCCAAAGTTTTTCTGCAAAAAGTACGCTGATGCGAGAAAAACTTCTATCTGTTAATTTTTGGCTGGTGTGGAATTAGTAGGGGAGGGGAAGCACATTTCTCCCGAAAACTTCAGGAGAATGACTAGCGGAAAAGTTTTTTAATGGAACGTTTGTTTTATTCCCGTTTTTTTTTTTTTTTTTTTCGTTCCCCGCTCCGGTTTTTTCCTTTTCTCCGTTGCAGAGGAACAAAGGGGTTTTTTAGTGCATTCGAACTAGGTCGAATGATTCTTTACATAAACCAATTTTTTTCCCTCGAATATTCGTGTTTGTGAGTCAATTAAAGCCTATTATTTCATTCCCGTGGGTAGACTGTTTTATGTATAGTCAGCCTGAATTCATCTAAGTATGAGTCGCAAGTCCATGGAAAAGAAATGAATGGGACATTGAAAAATTGCTCGGGGTCTTTAGACTCTATTTGGACTTCCAATTTGCCTCTTATAGTAGTTCTTACAGGAAACTAATCCAGAACGTTTTAGATTGAAAAAGTTACAATTAATTCCGTTCTTAATTACTAAAAGCAGAGAAATCTGAATGAGTTAGAAGCTGGCACATTTTATGAGATCTATGAATTCTATTCAGCATATCTGAAACTCAAAATAAAATATTTTTTCACTATCTAATGACTTAATGACTAGGCTTTTCTACTCCGCTACACATGAGAATTTTTACTGCATCAGACAAACCAAGTCGCGCCTCTATTTCTTCGACAGTTTTGTTGCGACATCGAACAGATTTTTGAGCTTTATATGCTTCCCTTGTTTTTTTTTTCTATTATGATTCCTCAACTAGTAAGGCTAGAATAGATATATATTGGTATAAATTTTACATTTAACTAGATTTACTTCTTGCCTTCAAATGAGAGTTTTTGCTTCTTCGCACAAACTAATTCGTGTTTCTGTTTTCTTAACAGTTTCGTTGCGTCAACGGACATCTTTTTCAGCTTTGTCCGCTTCACTCGCTTGTTTTCCGGTTGCTCGGCTTGTCCCAGCTTTTGACGTTTCAAATCGAATCAAGTCTGATCAAAAAACAAAATATTCAATATTCAATTTTACATTTATGGCTGTACGGGAACGACGCAGAGAGCTGAAAATATTTGCATCGGTACAAAAGATCCCTTAATATGACGTGCGAATTTCAATTTTCCAGAGCTCAACATTCGAGAGTTTTTGCCTGCTTTATACAGATATATTTTCTGTTTAACATATCGGATTAGCTCAAAATTATGAGGTGTTGTCCTCGGACATTTCCCTTTCGGATTGATCCCGACTCGTCGCCAATAGCCCGTTGTGGTGTAGCAGTATGCCGTATATTCAACTATTTACCTGCATAACATGGCCGACCATCCGGTATAGTGGTTAAGGTGTTAGCCTCTAGATCGGAAGGTTCCTGGTTCGATTCCGGGTCCAGGCATGGATGTTTGTAAGCGTATGGTGTAGAGGCGGCTGGTGCACCTTAAATCTGTCGTGGCCGAAAGTCCTCACGTTGGGTTGGCGTGGAAGTTTGGAGAGTGGGGTGCCAGCTCAGGTGTTGCTTCGTCATCTGACCGTGGTTCAAAATTACGAGGTGTTGTCCTCGGATCTTTCTCTTAAAAGGACTGATCCCGGACCGTCGTCAATAGCCCGTTGTGTTGCTCTAGTACGACGTTAACAAAAATTACCATTACCATTACCTGCGTAACATGCATGATTCTATTTAATTTATGTTATGTATAGACTTAAGTTTATCTTCATAGTGCCTGTATCTAAATTCCGTCGTTCCTTAGGATGAACATCTAAGCTTTCAAATTCTGTGATTATTTGAAGTTAAAAGTTCAGAGTTAATCAGTGTGTTACATAGTTTATCACTTTGATCGGTTTTATATGTGTGCAATGACCGAAAGGCTTTCTCACGTATTTGAGTAATGTTAGCTCTTGTATATGTATTTGACTTTCTACAGTATATCTGATGAGTGATTACACTATAATGAACAAATGTTAAACATTGGTTCTCTATATTACAGATAACGAAAATACGTATACAAATAAACTTTTCCAAGGCCTAGAGGACAAACACGTAATTTGAAAACATTTTATCATCAATTTCTCAAATATACGTATATTTTCGAAACTTACATGGCGCTCAAAGAAATTAACTAATTTGTAAATTGATAGTTCAGTTTGTCACTGCGAGTTTCAATAACTACAATTGAACTTAGGTAATGGTAAGGTAATTTTTTTAGTTCGGAACGTCGTTCTAGAGCAACACAACGGGCTATTGACGACGATCCGAGATCAGTCCCTTAAGAGAAAGATCCGAGGACAACATCTCGTAATTTTGAACCGTGGTCAGATGACGAAGCAACACCTGAGCTGGCACCCCACTCTAAAAACTTCCACACGAATCCAACGTGAGGACTTTCGACCACGACAGATTTAATGTGCACCAGCCGACTCTACACCATGCGCTTACAAACATCTATGCCAGATCCGGATTCGAACCAGGAACCTTCCGATCAATAAAGCAGTATTTATCGAGTACAATAATAATTTTTTTAATTATTCTACAACTATTTTTTTTTATTTATCTCAATACAGTTAAAAAATCAAGTTGTATCACATATCACATGAATTTTAAGTACGATATCGTCGAACTTCGTCATTCCTACAAATTTCATGGAAAAATAAGAACGTAGAGGAGAATGGGAAGATAGCACGCACCTAATGGAAAATTGCTTTAAAATACCTATTCACACAATAAACTACAAGTTGATTTGAAATCAATCTTAAAAATTAAATTGTTTGCCTAAAATATCTAAAATTACGAATTTAGTACTCAAGGCTATAAATAAGCAGAAAAAGTATCAATTATCAGCGTCGAGACCCAACTTTTAGCTTACGTCATCATACTATAGAGAGAGTACTCAAAATATAAAAATCTCTTTAGGATCTCGATAAACCAACAGTCAGAAATATTCAAAATAATAAACGCAAGAATTGAATATTTTCGCGATAGGGGGTATATTTCTTATTATCTTCCCCAATCTACTTAATATTACATCTGTTGATTTAGCTATTCCTTGAAATGCTAAAAATGCTGCTTAATTTTCTATTGCAGTCTCTGCAATCTTTTTTAATGAGCTTAGATTTGATTCAACTTTTCCGGTTATTCCTTCCAAGATAAAATTGAGTCAAAAATGGTGGGCTATCCCAATGTCTCAATGGAGGGATATACCAATTCATTTAGAAAATGAATTGGAATATCCCTCCATTTGGTCAATACAATCATGTGTGTCCTGATGATATCTGCAGTTCTTTTTATCTGTTATTACAAGATAAGAGTTAGCTCACTATTACCATTAGTCCTTCAAATCGTAAAGCAGTAGAGGTACGAACTTAGAAGACCCAAATTTCCGTATGCTTCAGCTGTCACTGCCATTCCGTTTAAAGGAAAATTAAGTTGAGATTTCGGGAACTCATTTTTCATTTATTCCTTACTAATTTGATGCACTCACTTTTACTTGTATGTACACATCTCATTTCATTTTCAATCAAGCTTACAACTGAAGATTTCACAGCTGTCATATTTTTAGAAATGGATGAATTCTTACTCTTCCACGAGTCTCAAAATGAGGTCTAACCCTAAGTCTATCCATAAAGAATTGAAACCCTCCAATCAGGACTATCCTTGCATGTGTGTTTCCGACTGTTGTAACAGTTCTTTTTATCCGTGTTTATAAAATGCGGAAAAGCCCACTGTCATCGTAATCCCTTCAATTTGTAAGGCAGCCGAATTCTAAGTAGGATAGGAATGATCTGAAAAACCAATCAACAGAAATATCCGAAGCAAGGAAAACCTTTCGACTTATGGGGCATACTTCTTATGCCTTTCCCCCATCCGTTCTAAGTTGCATCTGTTGATTGGACTATTCTTTGGAATGTTAACGATTCTGTTGCATTTTTCGATTGCACAGTCTCTGCAATCTTTTTAATGAACTTAGAAGAGCCCCCTTTCCAACAGCGAGTCGTCCCCAATTTCCGTCCGCTCCAACTTTCCCGGCTATTCCGTTTGAAGGAAAATTAAGGCGAGGTTCCGGGAGCTAACGAACCACAAGCAAAAGACTGAGCGTATCCTATGTAAATGAGGCTTCAGCTGCCCCTTACATGTGGACGGTGCACACTGTGCAAATAGTGCGGGCGAAGTTTCGTTGCATGATGCCCCCAACCACAGCGCAACGTCGCAGTGTAATAATTTCCACACAGTTCTTCATTGTTATGAATGCAGATTGTCCGTTGCTTGTGTTTGTAATTATTTCTTTCTTCTTTCACTTCGGGGGCTCTGACTGCTGCGTAACGAAGGTTGACCTCTTCTGTTCAGTGGCTTCTGTTCCAGTGACTCGGCTCGCTTTTGATTTAATATACAAGGATGAATGATTGCTTGCAACACTGACATATTTAAAGCAATATCTGTTATTTCCCACATATTATATTTAAACGCTTATCTGTTATTGAAGGTAAGCAGGGTGCGTAAACTTTTGTCTGCCAAAAGTACATCATGCTAGAGTTGGGTTATGCTGCTATGTATACCATTGCATTGTAAGTAAATATTTGTTGCGCTGGCCAATTTCACGATACAGATACAGTTGCTTTTGATCGTTGTACCTTTTTCAGAAGCAACTCAGCAAAGATTTCCTAATGCCGTATCGGAAAATACAATTTTATCAGTGGTGCTATCAGGCTTTCAGGTCTTAAGATTAGCAGTTATTTAAAGATATAAAAGCTTTTACTTTTATTCAAAGAATTTAGTAATAATGTAAGGTGTGTAATTTAAAGTAATATCAAGCTGCATTACACACCTTGCATAATAATGTTACTCACATTGTTGATTTTTCATTAATGACTAGTTTATTTCCTGCAATTAACAACATACACAGGAAAAAATTTAAAATCTGTGAACTTCTATGGTTCCTACTTATTAATGACGTTTCTGTAGTCAAAAGCCCAACAAAAATGCTACTTAGTTAAAAATTTCTATACTCTCTAGGGATGATAAGATTGCTCTTAAAACCCTTTTTCCGAGTGTTCAAAACAATAGAAGCATTTTGAGTTTGAACAAAGCAATTTCAATATAGTAGGTTTACTGCTTAAATACTGATTTGCTTTTAATACAGACGCCATGTAACAATTTTTATTGATCCCAGGTATTTATATAGTCGTCTTTAAGGGATAGATACATGCAAGGAAAGAATTAGAGGTTCTAAAGGAATAAATTTAAATACAAAGTTTGTATAACTTAATGAGTTCATTTTTATTTTAATTTCTTGTATAATTTAATGAGATTTTTATTTGCTGTAATGTCATTGAGAAGATTATATCAATAAAAATTCTGTCCAATGGTGTCGTAATGGTTGTGACACAGGTTAAATAGCATTCAGTGTAGACATTCCTCTAGCACCTTATTGACTTCCTCCCTTTGTAACGGTCTGAAATAAATCATTCAACTGTTCTGAAATTCTAATCGTTTGTCTTTCTATGTGTGTTCTCATCACATCCACAAATTTTTATCGCAATCGGACAACTCCTTCTTGGTATGTCGATTTTTTTTGTTATAGAATGTATGTAAGGCATATATAACACTATCAAAATGCTCATAAATGATTATTTTTTAAATCTAGGAACTACAAGTGCTTACCCTTCCTGTAGTTGTCTCGACGAGGTATCTCGTCATTAGCAAAACTGACCACTTACTTGATAGACAAGATGTCTGGTCATTGGAAGAAAACTAACCAATTCACGATTTCGTAATCATAAAAAAATTGGCAATGTATTGATGACGAGATGTGTCGTAATGATCAAATTCCTCAGATTCTGATGGACGAGATATCTCGTTGAAACCACATTTAAGGTTAAACAGTTGTAGCTTAGAACAAAATATTGTGTTCGTCAATTTCTGCTCGAAGCAGACGATAAACCTATTTCGAATTCATTCCTCGGAATTTTCATTGGCGAAGTGTTGAAATCACATTCGAAAAGCAAGCATAATGAAGACACATTGTGTATACGCACAGGAAACATGTGTCGCCGCAGAAACACTACCGCCAACCGTATTTAACTTGACAGAAAATGCCTATCATAAGCATCAAATCTCGATTGAATTGAATTCTCAAGACATAAAAGTCCGACGCCACGGGAGACAATTAATTTTCCAACAAAGCTCAGCACCAATTACTCTGTAACATCCCAACATATGGCAAACACTATCCCCCATGAAAAAGGCAGACGATATAGAGGAGGGGGATGGAGTGGCAAATTACCGGATGGGAATACAGGTAAGAGACGTCGAATATAAAGAAGACATTCTCCTAAAGGTTTGTCCTCATACACCTTCCCCTTGCACCGAGCAAAAATGAAGAAAAATAGTTCTTTATACTGCGGTGCTTGAGGGATTTTAGCACTGGAAACCTTAAAGCAGGGGATTAAATTGATTTTTCCGACACAGGGAAAATTACTCTTGGCTCATCTAAAACGCTGAGTAATTAGATTCAGCAAACAATTTGAGGGGGGCAGGTTGAGGGAAATCATCCCTTTCCCTCGTCGGAGCGGTTCGTAGGTCTTTTTTAGGTGTTGTTTTCCCCCTGATCTTGGACTTGTCTTCCCTCGGCGGATGATTTGAAACGCTAGAAATTGCTGCTGCAATCTTGTCAGAGAGTGTTTAGCTTTGCGTGAGCATTTGGCAACGCGATTTGCTCCGCTCTGACGCGCTTGTGTTGTGTTCCTGTCGTCAGTTTGTCGGGGTGGATTGACGTACAGACACTTTCCAGACGTGGGATTATGTAGGGAGGTTCAATTCCAGGTGGAAAGAAAGACGAGAATCAAAGAGAATGCAGCGAAGCAAAGCGGAAAAAAAATTCTGCATAATTTATGAAATCTGAATAACTATTCTCAAAGAGAGAGAGAGCTACTCGTTAAAGGCATTCCTTAGAAACAATACAGGAATTTTTTATTCCAGATTAACCCTCCAAGAGTTTTCGACGAGATATCTTGTTCATCAATATCTGATCAATTTTGTTAATTACTAGATATCTCGTCATCAAGATACTGCCAATTTTTTTTAGTGATGGCGATATCAAGATCTGATCAGTTTCCATCTAATAACGAGATGTCTCACACATCAAGATCTGGCCAGTTTCCATCTAATAACTAGATGTCTCCTACATCAAGATCTGCTCAGTTTCCATCTAATAATGAGATGTCTCCTACATCAAGATCTGCTCAGTTTCCATCTAATAACGAGATGTCTCACACATCAAGATCTGGTCAGTTTCCATCTAATAACGAGATGACTCCTACATCAAGATCTGGTCAGTTTCCATCTAATAACGAGATGTCTCATGCATCCAGATATGGTCAGCTTTTGATAACGACGAGCCCAAAAGGCAGAATTATATTTAGTTTCATGCAATACAACTACAAGCAACTGCAATTGTTCTGCAGGCATTTTGTTCGAATTTTTAAAACTGCAGCAAAATGAAAAACAGATGTCAAACACAATTATCGGCTAAATATGTATTACATATTTATAATAAAACACATCAAAAGTAATTAAGTTACTTAATTTAAAACCAAGGCATACTTTTAGAATTTGTAATTCTGTCGATAACTTTTGAAATTAAATATTTTGACATTGACATAGAAGATGTGTTATTTGTAAAGGGTTTGCGGTAATTTCGGTGGTGTAGGAAGGTCGTTCCTTAGCTAGAGAAGAAAAAAAAAGTGTGGCAAAGAGCGCGCTTTGCATTGCAGAACATCGTTACTTATTAGTAAAAAAAATCGGTCAAAATTTTTATAAAATTAAGGGAACATTGTTCTGCACCCGGGACGACGAGATACCTTGTGAAGGAAACCACATGGCGGGTTAGGATTTTGAAGCTTAAGCAATTTGATAACATTAAGCTACATTTTCCCGTCATGGTAATTTTTATACTTGAACATCTTGTAACTAAAATTATCGAGGGTAAACATTTAGAACTTTACAAACTCAGACATGGGATTATACCTGAAAGGTCAATTCCAGGTGAAGAGAAAAATGGGAATCAAACAGAATATAGCAAGGCAATTCGAAAGAAAAAAATATATATTTTGGTAACCTAACTAAACCATTCTTGAAACAACTCGTTAAAGGTATCCTGTAGAACCAATACAGGAATTCTTTACACTACCCTAATATGTTAAAACCTAATCAATTGAATAAAATTAAGACAAATTTTCCTTTTTGATGGTAATTTTAGTGCTTGGACAGCTTGTTTCTATAATTCTTTGAAGTTAGTATTTAAAAGGTTACACTGACAAGGGATTACGACGGAAAGCTCTATTCCAGGTGAAAATAAAAGCAGGAATAAAGGCTCATATAGCGACACAACTGTGAAAAGAACTTATGGTTTATTTTGGAAAGCTAAGTGTACTTTCTTGGCACTACTCGTTAAAGAAATTATTTAGGACTAATACATGAATTCTTTATATTTGTCATACCAACTTAAAATTTAAAAGCCTTCTAATCAATTTAATAAAATTTACAACTGATTTGAAATTGATTTGCACTCTTAATTTTTTGAATAATATTATTGTCCATAGATATATAACCTGAAAGTGTCAATTGTTTTTGTTAAACCCTTAAAAAATTGTATTTTAAAATTTTGCTACAGAACTGTATAATTGTTTACTGTAGAGCTGTATAATATTTAAACTGTATAGTTCCTTCTCGGAGGTTGCTATATTTTTCAATGTTTTCAATTCAATAAGCTATATCTTTCACTGAAATATTTGTTTTTCTTTACCGTATTTTTGCATGTCTTTTACATTTCTTTGGATCATACACTTTTGTTTCGCTGCAACTGGATATTTTTGTATGTAAGAAACAATTAAATAAATAAATGAAATAAAATAAATCCGCGATTTTCTTGCGTGTCAATATTTGCATTCGAATAACTTGCTTTTAGATTGCTTAAGGTAAATATTAAAAAATTGCTTGAATAAAAAGGAATTTATTTTCCATATACTAAATATATTTTGACCTGATTTTAATATGCGGACAAAAGGACTCTCACTGTTTACCACAGAACACAAGGCTTAGAATAATTAGCACAAATTATAAACATAGTATAACAACAAAAAAAAGATGATTATGATTAGCAACTACGTCCAAGTTTGGAGGATGTCCGTAAAGCTGCTTTTTTTTTACACATCCGATTCTGAAGAGACTGAGCCAAATGAGGAGCAATATATTTTCATCTCTACAACAGTTTTAATATGAATATTTTTTTCAGTATATGTATTCATTTTAATCAAAAACGTATTAGTCATAATGATTTTAATATGCGGACAAAAGGACTCTCACTGTTTACCACAGAACACAAGGTTTAGAATAATTAGCACAAATTATAAACATAGTATAACAACAACAAAAAAGATGATTATGTTTAGCAACTACGTCCAAGTTTGGAGGATGTCCGTAAAGCTGCTTTTTTTTTACACATCCGATTCTGAAGAGACTGAGCCAAATGAGGAGCAATATATTTTCATCTCTACAACAGTTTTAATATGAATATTTTTTTCAGTATATGTATTCATTTTAATCAAAAACGTATTAGTCAACTACAGAAAAAAAATTCAAATAAATTTTCAAAAAAATTGAGTGAAATTTTACTACATTACGCATCTAATTAAAAAAAAATCTAATTTGACAAAATTAAATTTAAATACCCTTACTTCGAAAGCGCTAACGATATTTTAATTCTGATATTGCTGCTTCGGGAGCTCTTTAAGTACGACTAATTATGTATCTCTTAAGCATCACCAAGTTGTTTGTATCAAACATTTGAAATATATCTGTCTGATTCGATACGAAATCTATATATATTTATTTGTTCACTTAAAAAAGCTGAAATATCTCAGATTTCTCGTGTTACAAGACGAAAAGTAATACAATTAAGATTTTAAGTTTTTGAGCAAGCATCGATAAATGTTAAAAAAAAAGACGTAAGAATTACTTTCAAAATAGTATTGCTGATGATACTATTACAACTCATATTAACCATCTCTCGGGTTCAGATGCCTATACGTATATGCATCCTTTAAATCTGCAATCTTTCCTGCATGACTTCAATTTAGTTTTACCTTTATGGCTAGTAGACTCTGTCATAGGATTCTCTAAACCAACAGATATGGTCATCTAGTGTCATTATACGTGTTGTGGAGACAGCAATATGTCACTTATCGGAAAGCTCATGGACTTAAAATTTTATGAACATCTAGAATATTATAAAACCTATTTTTTTATAAATCAGGTGGCATTTTAAACATTTATTATTTGAACAATAACTTCTCACAGAAAGTTACACCGACAAAAACCTTTATAAATAAAATAATGTTTTACCTTCAGAAACTATACAAATTTGTAATTATGAGAGTGAAAATTCGTGTTAACAAGAAAAACACAAAAGGACGACAATTTTGCTTCGTGTTTCCGAATACGGAATGGGTACACGAACACATTCTACGAAAAAAACTTCAGTGTTAGCTTAATTCAGATTTATAGAAACTTTTTATTGGAAAACGTTTTCACATCTATTTTGACAGAAATGTTTCATTAGTAAAGCGCTCGTGCTGAAAAAAGTACACGCATTTGATTAAAACAAATATTTTTTTCCAGATATAAATAGTATAAAGTTATAGAATATTCTAAGAGGATTTAATAAACTATTTGTATTTAATTTTTTCTAATAAAAGAAAGGTAACTTCTATTTTTACCACCTATCTCTCTCCAACATAAATCAAATTAAACTTCGTAACCTTTTCATTGGTTAAGTAATACGCGTTTTTTAACTTCAGATCTCCATTGCGGTCAAATTGACAAAGAATCTTTAAAAAAAAAGGCATCGCTAAAAAAGGCCTGAGAAACAAAACACTTTTAAATACAGAGTAACCTTAAATGTAGGTACATCCTTAGAAAAAGTACAATCTATTGCAAAGAGTAGTTAAATTAAGCCCTTTCAACAGAAAAAAAATGCTTTGTAGCTTATTCCTTTGAGTGGAGATTAAAATTTTAAACTCCATATATTTTTTTTTACAAAAGTGCAGAACAAATTGATTCCACATATAAACACCAAATGAGTAACATGTAACGAACACCGTTGCTATAGCAACAATAATTATTTTAATCCATACCACTATTTTGATGATGTTAGTCAAGAAAATTTAAATCCTTTCTGGAATTTCTTCAAAAACACATTTATTCAACGCAGAGTAAATATTCTGTCAAGCTAGATGTAAAGGGTTGTAGTGTTTTTGCGAAGAGGTAGTTTTAATAACGTCACAATGGAGCACCAGAATCGGCTACTGGCGACGAACCAGTATAAATTCATAAAGAAAAGATCCGAGGATGACTCGTAACTTTGAACCACGGTCAGATGACGAGGTCAACACCTGAGTTCGTATCCCTCGTTCCATATTTCCAACCACGCCAAACTGAATATACTTGAGGCCACGACAAGTCGCCAGTAAAAATTCCAAAGACCGATTTCCGAATTTGTATTAGTAGTTAATTGATCAACGCTAGTTAGATTAAATGCCAAACTTCATCAAAACGGCGATAAACTATATTTTAAGGTAAGCCTATGTGTTAACATGTAAAAACATTTGAGCATCTGAAGTAAAATCTACATTGTTCGTCTGGTTTATTTGTTTATTCTAAAAATCCCTTTTACAGACGACGAAACTTTTTAAAATAATAATACTTTAATAACTAAACTGTTTAATTTTACTCCAATACTAATACTTTACACCAATGAAATTTCAGAACGAATTATTGTTTTAATCCGGAAGAAGTAAAGCAATTTTAGTCAAAGACATTTATATTAGCATTTTGGCTTCATCAAAAAACACATTATTTTTCATGCTACAAATATCTTCAGTCAAATCAATAACTAAAAAATCATTCCTCGTAAATTAATACTTAAAATTCTTGAATTTTTTTTAAACAGGAAAATTGCACAAATTATAAGATAGCAAAACATAAATGAATATTCCATTAAATTTGAAATTACTTAAAAATTTACTCTACGAAAAGTAAAAATGTAAAAATTAGTCATTTATAAAACAACAATAATTGGTAGTTATCTCAAATCTTTTCAATCCGTTATCAACGCTCTGATTGATAATGTAAAAAATATTAACGGTAAAAATTTGAACTGTGTATTTAACATAACGCCATCGTTCCAATCGTAATCATAAATTGTCTTATTTCAGCTAATTACAATTTAGTACTTAGAAAATAAAAATATCGATTAAAATGTTAAATTGATTTAATTCCTTAAAAGTAAAGTTTTTAATAACTATTTTATTCTTTTCACCAAGATGCTAGTGCAGACAACAAAAGAAAAGCTTTAATTTTTTGTTAATCGCATAATAGTTCATTTCACTAATAACCAATTAAAAGTGACCAAAATAATTGTTAAAAATAAAGAGTTATAAATTAATATCTAAGTAGGCAAGCAAAACTTATTATAAGATTTCATTTGAGGTATTTTTAGCATTTAGTGAGAAGTTTTGTTCAATTAAATGCTTATCACTAGAAGAGTATAAATCATTAATATTGAGAATGTTTCACATACCAGATATACGATTATACAAACTCCGTTAAATTTAATTATATTCACTATTTGTTTCATAAAATCATGAAAATGGTAACTGAAAAATATTGTATGCAGATATGAAATTCAATAATATTAGTAATTGAAATTTTCATTTTGAGAACTTAAAAGTGAATTGAGATTCATAAATACATGTTACTCATATCAGTCTCTAATCAAGTCTATCTGCTTCATATCAAGTTATCTAAGAATTTTAAGATCTGCTAGTCGCTTCACCACCCTGCATTACCCGAGAGATTGTACTGCTTCAAACAAATCGTTGTGCCTCTGTTTCCTCAGCACTTTCGTTGCGTCGTCAGACAGATTTTTGAGCTTTGTCTCCTTCACGTGCTTGTGTTCTTTCATCTTCCAATAGCTTTCAGCCCCTGGCTGCTTTTGACGGCTTTTGTTTAAAAGCCTCTTCTTGAGTTATTTTCTACATTAAATTGTACTATTATGGTTGAAAGGAACGGCTTGGTGAACAGAAAATAGTTGCGTTGACCTAGAAATTCCAGATGGAAAAAGCTGTGCAAATTTCATGACGCCACAGTTTGAGAGTTTTTCCTGCTTTATGCAAAAAGATTTCCTGCTTTTACATACCTGAAAATTCTGCTCCAGGTCTTAGGAGAAGTACTTTGAAGATATCGTCCTATGATATCAGGCTTTCGATGCAATAAGATCCTCGTTTTAGTATGGAAGGATTTTTGTGTCTTTTACAAGATGAATTTGTCACCCGAGTAAATCTATCATTCTCAACTGAATTCATTTATATGATCCTTGTTTTATTTTAAGCCCTTCATGTGAGCTAAAGATATCCACTTTGAAGGAGTTTTTTTTTACAATTGTGCTCTGATTGGAGTGCATATAATTTTATTTCATCCATTTAATTATGAGCCTTATTGGTTTCATGTTGTAATGGTAATTATAACATTATAAGCATATAATTGTATGTGTATTAGTGATGCGACATCGACAACAAAACATCGATGTTGATAATACATCGCCCCAAAAACATCGATGTTTTTAAAATTCAGTGCATTTAAACTTTTTTCCCCCATTTCTAAAAACTGGTTTAGCAACTAGTGATGCTACATCGACAGCAAAACATCGATGTTCAAAAGTAAAACATCGATGTTGATAATGCATCGCCCCAAAAACATCGATGTTTTTAAAATTCAGTGTATTTAAACTCCCCCCCCCCCATTTCTAAAAACTGGTTTAGCAACTAGTAATGCGACATCGGCTCCAATACATCGATGTTTTTTTTATAAAGCATCAATGTTTTGAAAACATCGACATCGATGTCGCATCACTACTTTTCAGACCCTTTACCCTTGGCCACTTTGGTCTAAAAGTATGTTCAATTTGCTGATTATGAAAATTATGATGCTTGTTATTTTTTAAATTTTTATAATGGTACTTTTTCATTTAAAAATATAACATCGACAGCATAAAAACATCGCAAGTATAAACATCGACTCCAATACATCGATGTTTTGGAAACTTCGACATCGATGTTGCATCCCTAATGTCTATCAGAACTTAAGACTGAACATTCAACATGATGCGTGATCATACCATGATACAACTGACATTGAATTCATCCTGTTTCCAAAAGTTGTTCCAGTACCTATCGGTGTTGCTGTTTTGACGAGAATCGGTGTACATTTTTCTCGAACGATTAATTAGTCCAGTTTTTGTATTCCTAACTACTGCTTCAACGAGTGGAACACAAGAAGTTGGATGTCTGGTAGACTAGTTAAACTGATAGACTATGTAAACGGATAGACCATTTAAACTGATAGACTGTGTAAACTGATAGACTAGGTAAACTGATAGACTAGATAATCCGGTAGAAAACGTATAGACGACTAGGTGCTTGAAACACTGCGTAAGATACCTGAAAATTTGGCTACATTATTTGGGGGAAGTTCTTGGCAGATATCGTCCTATGATATCATGCAGTCAATGCAAATGTTAGTACCATAGTGAGGCGTGACCGTGAGAAACTTTACATATATAAGCTGATTAACGTCTTTCTCTGCTTTATAATTTTTCAATAAGATATTGGAATTGCTGCATATCTATCCAGGGAATACTCAATAACAATGCCAGGGCCTTCTTAGAAACATTGACCACCCACATCCAAACCTCAGCCCACCCCCCAAGCAACTACTTCCTCTCAAAACGCGATGTACAAAATTAATTACTGTCTGGAAACTTTAATAAAATATGGGTAAAAAGTGTAATTACTTTAAGTCTGAAGAGATTAGCCATCTTGGTGGTTGACTCAACAAGATATCTCGGCATTAGAAAAATTGGTTAGATTTTGATGGAAGATCGTGAAATCTACTTGTAGGGTTAAGGTTCTTACAGAAAAGACTTCAAGGGTCTGCTTAAATTATGGTCTGTTTAAAACTTTTTATCTTTCCTTTAGGTAGCTAACCTTCGCGTGTTGGCTGCGTCTTTTCACAATATCGTATCCCGTCAAGAAAAGTGACAGCACTCAAAATTGCAGAATTTGAGAAACATCAACTTAAAGGATACTATAAAACTTATATTGAAATAGTTAATTAATATTGAAAAAACTTCTTAAAATTTTAAGTATTTATGGTGATAACTTCTATTATATTCTACTAGCCACTGCGTGGCTAGCACGGCGTTGCCCTTGCCCGTGGTATAAGGTATTAATCTGGAATAAAATTTTCCGCAGATTTCAAATCCGTTGAAATTGTCAATCTATCTTTAACGATTCCGATTTTACGAAAAAGAACTTAACAATCCCAGTCCAAATGTTTTTTATTTCTTTGTTCTCATTCGCTGAAATAGAATAAGGCAGGAAATGTAATCTGTTTTTTTTTTTAACGCGAAGGAGCAGAAGATGCAATCTGTTAATTTTCGGAACGCGAAATTCAACTGACGTCACTATCTCTTGCGAAAATATAAAAGATATATATTCAATTTAAAAATTATTTATTTAAAGAAAATAATATTTTTAGGTATTGATCTAAAGTCAAATTTTCCGCAGATTTCAAATACGTTGAAATTTGTACTCTATCTTTAACGGTCTAGGAGATAGAAAAAAAACTAAGTGACTCCAGTTAAAAGATTATTTGTTTTTATCGTCTGACTGGAAAATCTTTACTCCGAGCAAAATCAAAACGGAAACGGAAAAAAATAAATTTAGAATCTGTGATATCTTCTATTTTGTTGCATTCAATAATAATTAAATTTCATTAAATTCATTTAAAAATGTTCTAAATTGAATTTTAAAATTCGCCGCGACCCTGAGATTACAAAAAATCTGGACAACCTGTGTGCCAAATCCCATTACTGTAAGTGTCATAGATTCGTCAGGACTTTGCGAGCAAGAAGCAAACAAACAAACATACAAACATTTCCTTTTATAATATCAGAGATAGAGTAGTAATATAACCATATATAATTCAATTTAGAACATTTTTAAATGAATTTAATGAAATTTAATTATTATTGAATTAAATTATTATTGAATTATTACACTGGGTCCCCTCATACATATTTTTCAATGACATAAGATCAAAATTTTTATTTTTTGACAGGTGTCACTTTTTTTTGCCGGGGTGCGATATATTATGACCTCTGTTTTCATGTCTATGTTCAAGTGCACATTCAACACACCTTTAAGGAGAGGCTTTAACTAATACTATACATTTAAATAAGGCAGGAAATGTTTTTAAAAAAGCCTAATTAAAGCACTATTTTGAAAAATCTAAAGCATAAGTATGAAAAATCTAAAGTATAAGTATGAAAAATCTAAAGTACATATTTGAAAAAGCGAAAGCAAAAATAGAATTATCTAAATGCTTGATCCTCAGTTTTGTAGCTTAAGGTGTATGTACACATTAGAAGCTTTTAAAAAATTTTAACTTTAAAAATCCAGTTTGTGCACAGTTTGTCATTGGTTTATGCTTCAAACCATTTCAGTAAGAAAAATCTTATTAAAATAATTATTAATTAGCTAAGTATAATATAATGAGCTAATCAGCATGTTTTTTAACAGTGATATCTCAAATTCTAATTTGTCTAGAGAAACAGTTCTAGTTGTAAATTATTTTCAATACTATTCGTCAAGTTTTGACACTCAATCAAATTTCTAGAGAGCAAACTTTTTCTGTTACAACTTTTTCGCCAAGAATACATAAAAAATCAAGATTTGTTTCTTGAAATTTAGGATTTTAATGTCTATTCATGGTGACAGTACACAATGAAAACCCTTGTAACTAGAAAACTACGAGTATTTTCAAGATCGTTTGAAAGCTAAAGAATTGATTACTATTTTGAAGGAAAAAGTTTTTGTTGTGACTTTCTGTTCGATTTTTAGGATTTCTAGTTTGTATATACACTTTAAAATTATCTGAAACGCAGACTAACAATTTAAAGTAGGAATATTAATTTTTTGTTGTGACTTTCTGTTCGATTTTTAGGATTTCTAGTTTGTGTATACACTTTAAAATTATCTTAAACGCAGACTAACAATTTAAAGTAGGAATATTAATTTTAATTTGTCGGAATTTTAAAGACTAATTCCAATTAATCCAAATCGTTGCAGATCTCAACAAAATATCAATTCAATATTTGTAACTTTAATTGTTAAAATAAACATAACCTATTGGGTTTAACATAGTAAAATAATATGAATTTTCCTTCGTGCTTTACCGAGCCACAATGGCCCAGTTCAAAGTGCAACGGATTGCAGTTAGAGGATTGCGCATTCGAAACTCGATCCAACAGAAGAATGTGAGGGCTGTTGCAAATCAAATCTGTCGTGGCTTGTCCTCACTTTGGTCAGGTGTAGAAGTTTGGAGATTGTGGCGTCAGCTTAAGTGTTGACCTCGTCATCTGACCATGGTTAAAAATTACGATATGTTGTCTTCTATCCCATCGGAATTATCTGGGACTGTCAACAATAGCCCGTTGTGTTGTTCCAGTGCGAATTTAATTCAACTACCAACAAACCCACAAAAAACCCCATGCTTGTGTAATTATTTGTGAAAGGAAAAGGAATTTTTCTGTACAGTGCAGAATGGTTAAAGTAAAGGAAATGTAATCCGGATAAAATATCAGACTTATAGATAAAGACTCGGAGATAAAAATCAGATTAAGCGATAATATCAAGTAAACTGTTCATAGACAGTGCGTGTGGTGAAGGAATTGACATTTGTGTTTACCTTATTTTGTTTTGAGAAGGTTAGTTGTAGATGAAATAGCTACAACATCACACACTTTTCAAACACGATCGATAACAGTATTGTTTCGACGTACTATGTTAACGACACAAATATCTGTATCTTTGTAAATATTTGTAGATCGTATCGACGATAGAGGAAACTAGAAAACAAAATGGTGACCGTGTATATCTGATATAAATGTGGTGACCGTATATATCTGATATAAATGTGGTGACCGTATGTATCTGATGTATCCTCCTGTGATCATTTAACTTTTCTTTTCAACAAAGCTATCAGAAATCTTTCGAAATGTTCTCCCAGAAACAGGTTTTGAAATAAATATCTATTCGATTGATTCTTCTGACGCAATAAGAAAAGTTCGTATTTGCATGGTCACAATCAGTAAATTTATCTTCTCAAGGACAAATGTTGAAATTTCTTAGGTACCATGATACATCTCATAGTGCCATTTACTTGAAAAACATGCTGTTATCAGTTTATTTCTGGGTGAGCTTATTCAGTTTTAAAATCCATGCTTAATAGGGACCGTCGCGGTTCAGTGGCCATGTTCACTGCCCCTAGCAACCTGCGAGTTTTAAACGAGGACATTTGAACATCTCCATAGTGATTTGATTTACGACCGTTTGTACATGTTTTTGTACTTAAACTTCCACTTGAACTTTCAGTTAATACCAATCAAAACAATTGAAGTGAAACTGTAGGGTATATAATAAACAACTGATTCAAACTTCGAAAGTACATTTGAACAACTTTACTGTGATTTTATCTTTGACTATTGGAACAGATTTATATACGTAAACTTTCATTTGATGCATTTTATGAAAAACAATTAAAGCCCAATAACCAATATTTACTCGAAACATAAATCACTAAATGCTTATTTTAAACCAAACCACTTGAAAAAAGTATCTTATGCTGTAAATGTTTTTCATAATCTGTAAGGCTAATGCAAACATTAAAAAATGCTTGGTTAAAATCATTTTATTCATGTGAGTTCCAACTCCTTTACTTCAGAAGTGATCGAAATCTTATATGTTTGTACTAAAAACTAATAACCGATGATTGAATAATGGAAATACTTCACTTTAAGTTACAATTTATAATATTTTATTAGCAACTCGTTAAGATTTGTAATTTTTTAGCATAAAAGTTATTTAATTTGTTAGTATGGTACAATATTTTAATTCTGATGCATGATAATGATAAATAGACGCAATGGATTAACAGGAGGTAAAAGAAAAATAAATTAAATTCTTTGAGATGATATCAAAATTTTTCTCAGAGAATGATCTGTATACATATAAAATGTTATTTTAATATAGATATTCGCTTTGTTGCTTATCCTCTGCCAAAAGATGGAAGGTCATCCGTTTCTCTTCTTAATGTCATGTAAAGGCTGTAAGCCTTGTAAATATATTTGTTTAGATCTGCAACAAAATTTTTACTATTAAAATTTTTTAATACAAAATGAAATTCCAACACGATGTATGTAAATCGATATTGTAATAATATTCAGAGCCCCCGTCGAACCTTATTGTTCATTTCACCTTCTCTTCATGACAAATGAATAATGATCTATAAATAATTACGACAATTATGATACATTCCTTTTTGTGAAGTTCGGATATTCCTTCCTTTCATGATTATATGGACAATTCCTTTGCGCAGGCGAGAGTTATTGGCGCCGATACTTTCTGTGTAAGAAAGCACGCTAAAGACTTGAGTCATAAACATTTTGAGTTCGTGTTGAGCTTGTCATCGAGCATGGAGTGTCGTGACTCTCGCTTCTTATGTGTGACTAGCAGTACCCGCATGGTCAGCCTCACTGATTGAAACCCAAACCAAATTAAACAGTAATAAACAAAATAATTGTAAGCCTAAAATAATCATTCCTTCACAACTAAATTGAACAGAAAAAAAATTGCATGAATGATAAAAAGTAAATATATTTTTTCTTTTAAAAAGTCTTAAAGCTAAAAATTAAAGATCGCTATACTGTCAAAAAGTCTTAAAGCTAAAAATTAAATATCGCTAAAATTTCAAAAAGTCTTAAAGCTAATTAAAAAAAAGCAAGAAATTATACTTTTAAAAAGACTTAACACTAAACCTCAGTGATTCAAACAAACAACGTAAATCAAAATCAAATGAAACAGTAATAAGTTGCGCTTTTAAAAAAGCAAGCAACAATGCAACCTGTAGCAACTGACTGAACTGTGACTCTAATCAAACAGAACGGTAATTATT
Source organism: Metellina segmentata (assembly GCA_947359465.1). Taxonomy (NCBI): domain Eukaryota; kingdom Metazoa; phylum Arthropoda; class Arachnida; order Araneae; family Tetragnathidae; genus Metellina; species Metellina segmentata. Next base: position 86,549,388 of record OX375879.1, read on the forward strand.
CCAATTTACAATCCGTTAAGAAAATGAAAGGTAAAAATAATAAAAGACCCTATGAAATTAAAAGAGACTTGGTATTGAGTCGAAACTTGGCTCTCTTCTAAAAGAAACGCCGCAAGGGAAAAGGGCTTGTAAATTTATTTTAAAATGCTCTAGATTAAATTTTAAAATTCGGTCATCGAGGTCTATTTAGTCACTTTTAGGACAACCTGTGGGTCAAATTTACGGACTACAAGTGCTATAGATTCGTCTGGACACCTCATACACACAAACCCTTCTTTTTAAAATAGTAGATATAATGTATTATTCGTGAGTGTCATTATGTAATATTAATAAATGTGTCTTTCCAAAGAAATAGTCTTCCATCGTTTTTTACGAACCAACAAGCAAGTTCACAGCTTGCATACCTGATAAGGGCATAATGATATCGATACAACAATAATGAATGCCTTTTTTCTAAATTGAACCACTTTAAATCACTTATATGGTGACAAGTGTATAGTAATCATCAACCCTCCAAGTGGTTTCGACGAGATATCTCGTCATCAAAATATTTTCGATTTTTTTTATGATAACAAAATCAAGATCTCGGTATTTTTTTTCAATGACGATATGTAGTTCATCAAGATATGTTCGGTCTTTCTAATGATGAAATATATACCACCACTAAGGTTAAATAGTGACTGCAATAATGTTACAATGATCTAAAGATTAAACATCTTTCAATCCAGCGTATGCAGACAAGGACAAAGGGATCATTAAATAGCTACAACAGTAATGCTACTTTCGTCTAAAGATTGAAAATCTTTAAAATTCTTATATGCCCGACAAGGACAAAGTAATCTATAAATAGCTATGACAGTAGGCTGTGCATTTCTTTACAAATTGAGCAACCCTCAATATTTTGTCTTCCTGAAAAGGATATAGCGGTCATTAGTGATACATCCAAATGATTTTAAAACCAAAGTGCCCCCACCCCCCAAAAAAAAAATATTGTTTCCCCTATAAATCTATTAATTTAATATTAGAAAAATGTGTAGAATACTTTAGTAATATTATTTTTATATATAATACATAGAATTATTAATAGTTCTAGATCAATCGTTGTGAAACAAGAAACAAAAGAGTGGCAAGTTGTAAGAAATATGGTTTGAATACATGCTTTGTTTATTTATTGTCATTATAACCTTTCATTCACCCTCCGAAACGAAACACTGCCTACGCTATTGTGATGGCCATTAGACAACTACGACAATAAGCGATACATTCCTCTCAGGATTGAACCACCTTCAACCCCCGCGCACAAAACGCCACAGTAGATGCTTATCCCCAATTAGTCATCATTAAACTCCCGGTTACAATCATTCCCCAGCATCGAATGCGAATCACAGCCGCAATACCCCCCATAATGTCCCCAGCGGATCCCCGTCCATCAAGAGACTGTATCTCGGACGAACCTCATCTCCAAACAAGGCCGTCCTGCGCAAACAGACCGTCCCCAACAACGAGCTCTGACAACCGAATAACAATACTGGCAAAAGACCCCATAATACTTACAAATAAACATTCGGGGGGGTTGAAAATGGAACTCCAATGCTAATTGCCGACGACATAAGAATCAATATTTGCTCTTAGAATAATCTCTGCATCAGCGATGTACCAGTGGAGGAGGATTTAAAGCCAAAATTTAATTACCAGTGCACCCAAACCTTCGAGGATGTCGGGGCTTGGAGCCAAAGCGAAAGGCCCTTTTAATGGAGCCATGAAGTTGGGGATTGCACGGATTTCATAATCGGATGAAAGGGATGGGGTCGGAGAGGGGGAGAGGGGGGTTTGAGTGCTAGCCGCGTAGTGGTTGTCGACGTTGGTTGGAGCTTAAATATCACGTTGCTTATAAGACTTTTTATGCGATATTTTGAAATAGCGCGGTTTCCGCTTGTCGTGTGTAGTCTTAAAGGGCTTTTGCTTGTTGAAACATGAAATGAAACGTTGAGCTCGGAAGTTAGGTAACGAGGGCGTAGTTGAAAATGGTATGCTATTAAATTGTACCTGAAATTAAGGAGTTCTAATAGTTTTTAGTTAAGGTACTTCTCAGAGGAGAAAAAATTAGAGAAATCGTCATGCCATTTAAGCTGATGTATTATCATAATTTTTTAAGATAACTGTTTAGTTTTTTAATATTTTATTATTAAGTATTCAGAGATATATCGACAAAAAAATTTTTTTATGCATTATTACTTACGTCTTAGCTCTATATTTTAAACAACTCAACCCCCAAAATTTGATAACAGTGCCATGCGTAGGTACACTTCTATAAAAAAAAGTACGGATATAAATATATATATATATATATATATATATATATATAGAGAGAGAGAGAGAAATTTACGATTTTGTAGAGAGTTCATAAATAATTTAAATGATACTCTAGTATCCTCAAATTAAATTAATCGTAAATTTATTTTGTAATTTGGAGCGATTTTATTTTATACGGCTGTAAAACACGTCTTTTTTACTTATTAAAAAGTTTAAATGTTTTTATGTTTTATTTTTCATTAAAATGTTAGGTTAAGTGTGTCAATATGATATAGGTGGAATAGTATGCAAAATTTCAAGCGTATAAATTGAGAACAATGTGAGAAAAAAGTACCCAAGTGAGGAAAAATCACATTTTAAGAAAATAGCAGTTAAACATTTGGAAGTCAGATAACTTACTTTAGAAACAATAGGCAAATAACTTACTTTGAAAACTGTTCATAAGTCCCACCCTACCAAAAATATTATAAAAAATAACTTATAAAAGTAGTTTGTATAAATAAATTACAACGCTTATAAATTTTGACAGCTGTGAAAGTGGGCGTGGCATTTTTGTTCTCTTTAGTTTTTTGGATTTTTAAGCACTTTTAAATATTAAAAACCACAAAAACCACAAAAACCACAAAAACCACAAAAACCACATATCAGTGGAATCAGAAGATCACCCTCTGTTGTTTAAAAGTAAAATTAAAAAGTGTTTTTTTTTTTAAATAATTTTTTTTTTTTACCGGGTTTCCTTAACCCTCTTTTTTAGCGGGGATGTCACGTGATTTTCAAATATACTATACTTACATTTTTTTCGTAACTATGTTCTTCATAGCTATGTGTTCGATACTATGTATATGTATTAAACATAAATCACATAACATACTATATGAAAGTAGAATAAATTAATTGATTCATTCGATAAAAATAATTATAATATTCTTGATCTCGTAAATATGGATTTTTTATATTATATTTTACGATACGTTTATTTAACATTTTTTTTGTATTTATTTAATATCTAAGAAATACAAACGTTTCACCTTGAAGTTTATGCATCTGCAACTACAAATCATAAAATAATGACTTTCAACTTATTTATGATTTATGTATTTAACTCAACATTTATCTACCTAGCACAAGCACGAGTCATTTTACAAGGCCGCAGTTGGAGATTTTTTTTAATTTTGTAATCTTCAGTGCAAAAGTCTTTACACTGCAATATTATTTTGATGGAATTAAAAGCCCAAATGGTTTCCAAGAACTGAAACGAAATTTCATTCATAGACTGCATTATATTAACCAAACATTTCGAATTTTGCATCTCTTTTTGGAAATACAAGATTTGAATCCCTTTTCATGTAAAACAAGATTTCCTCTTTGATAGAGATTCTATCAAAATCCTTTCAGATAAAGAATAAATATATAAAGATATAAAAATGCAATACAAGGAATCTTGGAAATGGCCGACCAATGAAAAACCCTATTTTGTGCAATCGATTACTTGGCTGTTGTCCTTTCGAAACTATTTTTTTTGCATTAATAATTAGTATTAATAATTCCAGGTAAAAATATAGCGATTCCAGTGATCGAGACAAAAGGTGAAATGAAAATAAAAGTATAGTTTTGTGTAATCTATATATATATATATAGGCAAGATAGTTTAAAATGAAGCAACTTTTAAATGGTTTCAAGAATAAAAAGATATAGAAAAGCTCAGTAGGTAGTATAGAAACTAAAAACTAGAAACAAAAAAAATATCCCAACTCATACACACTTTTTCAGTTAAATTCTAAAGAAATTCAGTCTGTAGTTTATTAAAATTATAAAAGATGGTTGTATTTCTATTTACAAATAATAATTATAAAAATACAGCTTCAAACTTGTTAAAATACTTTTTCAGGGTAAAAATTCAAACCTATTGTACGTTTGGGAAGTACTTATAACCATCGAGGAAGCAAAAAAAAATTTCATGTAAAATTGATTCTAAAGAAATGTTTGGAAATGCTCCATGAGCACTAATTCTCAAATATTCCTGCATATTTAATCTTTTGTGTGAGATTTGTTTTGTATGATTATGTTTTGAATTTAAATTTTGTACAGAGAGTCAAAAGTTAATGGAACAAATCAATTGAACATAACTGTATGTATTGTAAAATGCAAGTATACTAAAATTATTCTGAATATATTTTTCAAACAACTTCAAGTAAATGGACATACCTACACAAAAATGGTCTTGCGGACATAGAAGAGAGAGAAATAGATTGAGGGGAGATTTGAACTTTCCTGTGAAGTGAATATCATAGTGAAAATATAAAAGTAAACTGAGTGACGGTAGCTTTTTTATGTGCCCAGGGTGATGTAATGAAAACTAGTAGTAATGTGTGTGTGATCCTTATATTACTTTTGTCTGCCGGGTGGAAACGAACTTCCGTCATTTGATTAACTACTGTATTAAATAAAAAACATGCAAATCCGAGTCACAATTCCTGCTTAACAACGGTTAGTAAGAAACAAAAGTCGAATTACTCATGAACAAAATAAAAATATTTGTTTCCAAAACCTCGAAATGAAGCATCCTTTCTGCTTCCCAATAAAAACACTTCATCTCCTACCCTCTAAACACACAAAATCGGGAACATTAAGAGAGAACTCTGTTCTTATTACACGGATTCTCTGTTAATTGGTGCTCGGTTAATCAAGGCTCTACTGTATTAAATAAAAAGCATGAAAATCCAAGTCACAATTCCTGCGTAACAACGGTTAGTAAGAAACGAAAGTCGAATTACTCATGCACAAAATAAATAATTTTTTCCCAAAGCCCCGAAATGAAGTATCGCTTTTGCTTCCCAATAAAAATATTTCATCTCCAACCCTCTAAACACACAAAATCGGGAACATTAAGAGAGAACTCTACTCTTATTACACGGATCCTCGGTTAATCAAGGATCTACTGTATTAAATAAAAAGCATGAAAATCCGAGTCACAATTCCAGCGTAACAACGGTTAGTACGAAATGAAAGTCGAATTACTCATGCACAATATAAAAATATTTTCCCCAAAACCCCGAAATGAAGCATCTTTTCTGCTTCATTTAACACGGAAATTCGGGAACATTTTGAGAGAACTGCTCTTATTACACGGATTCTTGGTTAATCAAGTCTTTAATGTATTGCCCTAAAAGCATACAAATATGAGTCACAATTCCTGCGTAACAACGGTTAGTAAGAAACGAAAGTCAAATTACTCATGAACAAAATAAAATATTTGTTTCCAAAACCCCGAAATGAAGCATCTTTTCTGTTTCCCAATAAAAACACTTTATCTCCAACCGTCTAAACACACAAAATCGGGAACATTAAGTGAGAACTCTGTTCTTATTACACGGATCCTCGGTTAATCGGAGCTCGGTTAATCAAGGATCTACTGTATTAAATAAAAAGCATGAAAATCCGAGTCCCAATTCCTGCGTAACAACGGTTAGTAAGAAACAAAAGTCGAATTATTTATGCACAAAATAAAAAATTTTTCCCCCAAACCCCAAAATTAAGCATCTCTTCTGCTTCCCAATAAAAACACTTTATCTTCTCTTAACACAGAAACTCGGGAACATTAAGAGAGAACTCTGCTCTTATTACACGGATCCTCGGTTAATCAAGGCTTTAATGTACTATCCAAAAAGCATGCAAATCCGAGTCACAATTCCTGCTTAACAATCGGTTAGTAAGAAACGAAAGTCGAATTACTCATGTACAAAATAAAAACATTTATTCCCAAAGCCCCGAAATGAAGCATCCCTTCTGCTTCCCAATAAAAACACTTCTTCTCCAACCCTCTAAACACACAAAATCGGGAACATTAAGAGAGAGAGAGCAGCACAGGATTAAGTCTGAAAGCATTTTTCTCCTGCCTTGCGACATCGCTTTATTACATCAATCACATTTTATACTTAACCACTCTTTCGGCTTAAAACTAAAGTTTCCGTCTGACTTTTCTTAAGAGATACATTTTTATCTCCCGCCCCAGCCCCCGCTCGTTTGTGTTTTCCCGTTTCCCAGGTTTTTATCCCCCCTTTTCCAGGTTGTTACGGTTTTACTGCCCGCTCTTAACTGTCGGAACTTGTTAAAAACACTTGGAGCGACCCCTTTTTGCAGTGCGTTTGAGTTCTCGCAGTTGCCGTCGATCGGCTCTTGGTGGGAGGAGAAAGCTCCTTGATTAGATTTTTCAAGTGCATTTGAATTGAATTTCGTTTGTCGTGCCGCGTTTGGTCGTTTTCTCTGCGTGCCGGAAAGTGTTTTGGGGAGGGATGTGTTTTTATTTGCGGGTGGTTTCCCTTGCCTTGACGTTAACTGGACACTTTGTATTCATAATGTGGGGGAGAAACTTTTAAAGATTTGAAGCATGAAATAAGTAGTGGAAGTTTTATAAATATGAAGATTTTCAGTATGAGATATTTTGTTTCTGTTTGCATGAGAGAGAGACGGGATTAAGTACAGAAATTGAACTATGGTATTTCATAAGATGTGGTGCTGTTAAATATCATTGTCTGTAGTTTTGATTAGGGATACTAGATTTACCAAACTTTACAAAGTGGCGCAGGTTTTATTCTTTGTATTTATAATGTAGGGGGGAAACTTTTAAAGATTTAAAGCATGAAATAAGAAGTGGTAATTTTATAAATATGGAGATTTTCAGCATGATATATTTTGTTTCTGCTTGCATGACGGGATTAAGTACTGAAATTGAACTATGGTATTTCATTAAGATGTGGTGCTGTGAAAGATTATTGTCTGTAGTTGTGATTAGTAATACTAAATTTACCAAACTTTACAAAGTGGCGCAGGTTTTGTTCTTTGTATTTATAATGTAGGGGAGAAACTTTTAAAGATTTAAAGCATGAAATAAGAAGTGGTAATTTTATAAATATGGAGATTTTCAGCATGAGATATTTTGTTTCTGCTTGCATGACGGGATTAAGTACTGAAATTGAACTATGGTATTTCATTAAGATATGGTGCTGTGAAAGATTATTGTCTGTAGTTGTGATTAGGAATACTAAATTTACCAAACTTTACAAAGTGACGCAGGTTTTGTTCTTTGTATTTATGATGTAGGGGAGACACTTTTAAAGATTTGAAGCATGAAATAAGAAAAGGTAATTTTATAAATATGGAGATTTTCAGCATGAGATATTTTGTTTCTGCTTGCATGACGGGATTAAGTACTGAAATTGAACTATGGTATTTCATTAAGATGTGGTGATGCGAAAGATTATTGTCTGTAGTTGTGATTAGGAATACTAAATTTACCAAACTTTACAAAGTGGCGCAGGTTTTGTTCTTTGTATTTATAATGTAGGGGAGAAACTTTTAAAGATTTAAAGCATGAAATAAGAAGTGGTAATTTTATAAATATGGAGATTTTCAGCATGAGATAATTTGTTTCTGCTTGCATGACGGTATTAAGTACTGAAATTAAACTATGGTATTTCATTAAGATGTGGTGCTGTTAAATATCACTGTCTGTAGTTTTGATTAGGGATACTAGATTTACCAAACCTTAGAGGGCAACGCAGATTCTATTCCTTCCTGGGTGAATTTCTCTCTTTGCAATAAAACTTTCGTTGTGTGTATATGTCTTTATTTGACTTAGTCTTCTCCTTTTAGCAGCATGGCCAAATATGGCCCTTGCGCCTTGCAAACCAACGAAACAGACATACCTTAGTAAGCATACCATTATAGATAGCGGTATAATTGTTATATTTTTAATACTAGCCTTACTTTAAAATTCTATAGGATTAAATCCAAGACCTGGAGTAGCGAAGATCTTGCTAATATACCTGATTACCCACGACGTGAGGCAGTGGCATTGTTCCGGTTGGTGACGGGACATGACTGCTTGAGTGCACATCTTCATAGAATTGGCATTTTAGACTCCCCTCTTTGTTCATTATGCGATCTGAAGGAAACCTTGAATAGAGAATTGTCTTTGCAATTGTACCCTGCCTTGCCATTAGAAATAAAAAAAAACTTTAAAATTCTTTAAAATCTTTTAAAATTGCTAAAAACGAGATGAAGATTTGCTTTCTTGCTGTCAACACGTAACGACTCTTCATTCTGACCTCAGCCAAAGATTTGAAGACATTCTTCACTTTCTTATCCAAGATTGGGCGTTGGACATTTGTGTAAGTAGACCCACAAACTTAGATGAATCCATACTAATACAGGAGCAATTTATCGAATTATCCGCAGAAGTGGAGCTGAAACCAATGTTTGAACAAAGATACCACACATTCTGGTTACGAAAACAGATACCAATTTTATGTCCTGCATTATGGGTCACGGTACAGAAGCTGTTGATTGCTTTCCCGTCTTCCTATTTAGTAGAACATGGATTTAGTTCAGTAATGAGTCTGATCAAGAAAAAAAGAAACCGACTGGAAATCAGTGCTCGTGGAGACTTGCGAATGTTTCTCACAAACATAGAGCCGAACATAAGTAATCTCATTTCATCCCATCAGGTTTACCCATCTCATTGAAAAAAGTAATAGTATGTTTTTGTATTTCAATAAATACTACTTTAAATATCAAAGTGTTTTATTTATATTTTATCTTAACGTCACCATTTACCATTCAAGACATCAAAGTTAAATTCGTAATTGTTCTATTATGCAGTTTTGTAGAGTTATTTCACCTGGGGGTTCATGGTCATGTTTTTGCAATTAGAAGGGATACAAGGGCGTAGTAAGTTTGGAAACCACTGGTCAATAATAAGGGATTTAAACAACTCCCTTTGCTATGAAATAACTTTACTGGATACAAAGACCATCGTATGCACCGTATTGCACATTTCTTACCTACAACATAACTACTTTCTTCATTCATTGCAAGCATCAAACATAACCAACAAGAAATTATAATGTTTGTAAGCCACAATACTTAAGTGTTGTCTATGCTTGATGTAAGAAACTGAAAAAAGAGATTTCGTATAGTAGATATTCAAGATTCAAAACAAGTCCTTCTTCTGAGAGTTTATATAGTCAATTAAGATAACAAAAAAAAATGGCTTGAATCACTTACAACCGTAAAAATAATCGCAGGAAAAAATTGTTACTGATAAATGTAGTTGACTTCAATTGCTACTAGAAAATATAATGAATGGAATTGTTAGCATTGTGGTTGTAGCGTTACAGTGTGTTTGTGCCTAAGTTAAGATATGAATTACGATACTATTAAGCTATTAATAATTTACCCGAATTAAAGTTTGAAAAGACTCTCTAAAACCTGAAGTTATTAAATTACTTATTTATTAGTATTTGAGGGTGTCTATTATTGGGGGAACTAAAAACAATCACAAAGGAACCTAAAAAATAACTGTTGGTTAAAACTTAACGATGTCAAATAAAATGATTTCCTGTTAAAATTACCATATTAATCAAAATCGGATTAAACTCTTAACTATAAACATCTCAATAAACTATGAAACCTTTACTCGCTTGAAAATACTAATTTACCATAAAAAATATTCTCCAACACGAAAATTTTATTTTTGCAGAATATATTTCAGATGAAAAGTGCAGGTAATATGAAATGCGTTCCATATTGCATACAGTCGAGGTGCTACATATTACGTACATCTACGTGCTTCTAAGGTAAATTTTTCACTGTCAAGAAAAGTAAATTTAACGGGATATTACAACTGAGCATTCTCAAACAGACATACCATGCATTAAAATTATTTTAAAAATCATTTTCTCACAAATAATCGGTATTTAATTGAGCCTCTGAAATATTTTCAATACCTTAAAATATATATATGCTTTTGTTTAAAAAATGGATTCTTGACAGGTGCTCAATGAGAATAAACAAAAGCACTCATCTTAAAAAGAAGCATTTTATAAAAATTTTAATATATTTGAAAATTACCTATTGAGATATTGGCATGTACCAGACAACATATTGTTCCATATAATGTAAACTTATTTATTAAATGACCTTTCTTCGAAGACACTAAATAATTATTTTTATAAGAAACGCATGACCATGTTTTTTTATTTGTTTAAAAGCTATAACACTACCAAAACGCTTATATATTTTTTATTTTTAACCCAAAAAGTAAAGTTTTAGTTTTAATCAGCTGTGTGATAGTAGATAGTTATAAATTTGAATTTACGTTGAACCGGGCACCAACATAAAGCACTGTTCAACTGGATGTTGAAGCAACTTGCTCAGTTATTTAATGAGTTTCTGCTCTAAGCTAACGATATATTTCACTAGAGTGGAATGTATGTATGACATTTATTTGCGAAATGTCTTTCATTTCTTTAAAATAATACAAAAATATGTTCCTAATTTTGTGAATTCGTCAGAGATTTGTGTAATCATAATTTAAATAGCACAGACTATATATGGTTAGTTACGTTTTGGTTTTGTATCTGAGTAAAGTAAACTCTAACTTTTGTCAGTTTTGTTTTCTAAGAACCAAGCATAAACGTTTCGCCTACTTAGTCTGAATTTACGCTAAGTAGGTGGTAAAACGATGTCTATAAATACAGCCTAAATTTTCTTAGACTGTATTTATAGACATAATTTAACATCGAAATGTTTCATGTAATGGGTTGTGATTTTATTTTACTTCTCGTAAGGTGAATGAATTCCAATGAATGAATGAATGAGTGAATGAATACAATAGAAAAACGTACGAAAATAAAATGACATACGCCATTTTATGTTAACCCTTTGGGTACATGTGACGACTGAGACTCGTCATGTACTTGTTTTGTCTAAGTTCCGGATGACGTGTCTAATTCGTCATTCAAACTAGGACAAATTTAACTATATACATTCTTGTCCATGGCAAGAGTGATTGGTGTTACATGAGTGATTGGCATACATGTCCAATATAAGTTGATCCAGGTTCCTGGATAAGAGAATAGTGTTCTTCTTTCACATTCCTGAGAAATTGCTTGGCATTCAATTTTTCGACGAACAAAGTATCATCTTTTCGTCCGTCGAAGAAAAAACCCCGACTTTTCTCAGGTTCAAACCAGTTCAATCTATTTCAAGGGAAGTTCTTGTTCGCTTTGTTCTTGCTAAACGAACGAAGAGTAGTTGCACAGTGAAAATTGAGAAATATTGGTAAATTCCTGTTTTTTATAAGACGTTGCGCGAACAGGAAAAAATAGATTATTGATCAGAAATTAATTTATTTAAACCATAAATCTAGCATAAAAAACGAAAGCGTGTTTATTTTGAAAGCTTCAACTAACAAAAAAAATTATAAAAACATCGTGATTTTTGCAATTTTTCATAAACTTTAAGTACGATGCGCGAACGGAAGATGTTAACCGATTTTAATTTTTTTTATGCCGTTTTTCTTCTTATTACAATAGACCACTTTTCCGCACAAAAGCGTTCCGAAAAAAAAAAAAAAAAATTTCGACCCACCCTACTCCAAACATAGAAATATTTACACGGCTGCGTTATCATACATTCTTTTTTGGAATGAACGCGGAGATCAAAAGCTGCACGATCTCTCTCATACTGTTGCCATTCTTAACAAACGAAATTATACGAAAATATAACAGTAACTGGTGTGCAAACGATAATACGAAAATATAACAGTAATTAGTGTACAGACAATAATACACAATAATTGTCTGTTAATAATAATTAATAATAATAATAATCGGTCAATAATATTGTTGACATAATAATACAATAATTAGAGTACAGACGATAAAACGAAAATATAACTGTAACTAATGTGCAAACGCTAATTCGAACTACTTTTTTTCAAATAAATCTGTACCCAAGGGGTTAATTTGTTACTCATCCTACACTGATCTACTTAAACAGCATCTTATAATACCAGAATCACATTTCAACAACATTCTTATACAATTTTCAAAATCTGGTTTCGTTTATGCCCAAATATTGCATCTCAACTACTCGTAGGGAAATAAAAAATGGTATAAATCTGATGTATCGAAAGAAAAAATTACAGAAGCCTTAAATTAAATAATTTTCCTCAAATGAAAAGAAGGGAGAGTAGATCAAAAGCTGTACTATTTTTCTTTTGTATTTAACATCGTCTTATTTTTAAAAAATACACCATTTTTTAAGAGTTTCAAACCTTGAATTCTTCATGATAGTGACTTCCATCATGCATGGTTGTTTGATTGAATTGGGTTTTATGGGATAAAGAATCGTATTTGGCAATATCAAACATCACGTATTTGTTCAACAGTTCATCGTCTCATCCAACCGTGATTCAAAATTACAAGGTGCTGTCCTTGGAACTTTCCCTTCAGTATTGATCCCGGGCAGTCGCTCATAGCCCGCTGTGTTGCTCGATGGCGACGTTTCAAGTAGCTACCAGCCAACAGTTCATTCAAGTATATCGTTGACTAAGAGAATATTTATTCTTATATTGTTTTAGAACACACTAAATATTTATTTTTAAAATGATGATAAATATATTGTTACATTATAATTAAAAAAATATATTATTTCATCATTATGCTCATAATCGTTTATATTTTTTTACCTAAACATTAATATTTAGTACTTTTGATTTTATTTTACTTGACAAATTTTAGTAGTTAATGCACACTTTGCTCCCCCCCCCTCTTAGGTCTCTTGCTAAAATTTTGTAATAATTGAATACGTAATGTACTTTCTATCTGACAATGAAAATAAAACATAAATATATGTTTTAAAGTACAAATGCACTATAATTGTAAATATTCTATTAAATTAATTTGTGCCACTATACAATGTTTGGGGAACATTGTGAAGTTTTTGCTCCTTTTATTGTCTAAAAAATGTTCCAAATGTGTTAGTGGAATTAATTGACAGTGTTAACGATGGTTTAAAAGCTTTCAGATTATTGCTGCGAAATCTACCAAGTAATTTAAAATATACGGGCTTATTTTGTATTTTTTTTTCTCATAAGAAAGATGCGAAGAGTATAAATAAAAAATAAAGTTTAACAAGAAACTATGTATCACTTGATATGTCCATGTCCTATTTTCCATTCAATATCTTAAGTGACATTAACCTACTTACGTATTTTGTAATATAATTAAAACATAAATAATAAATAGAAGTATGTCATTCGTCAGTAAAAAAATAAAGTTATATATGACAGATCATGCTAAATCAGCCATACCAGAAATTTGTCAACTGTCAACATAATATGAACGAATGTGCATAAAATACGCATATATTCTTTATAAAAATTATCTATACATAAAATCAGTTTGCTTATATATTCCTTACTCAAATTTAAAAAGTTTGTGTGAATAAAATTATTAATTTATTTTATTAATTACTAATAAAGAAAAACATGTTCTCTTTTTAAACTAAAAAGTAATCGTTACTATTAAAATTATTAATTTATTATATCAATCACTAATAAAATAAAAACGCGTTTTATTTTTAAACTTAATAAAATATGCATGAATGAAAGTGCATGTAGAAACGATATGTTAATAAAATCACTGTAATTACATATCTTTATTCAAATGCTGAAAAAAAGATTAAAATTATTAATTTATTACCTTAACATCCAAAGTCTATCAATTAATATAAATGTTAATAAAATCAGTTTGATAATATATTCCTTACTTAAATTAAAAAAGTTTTATTAAAATTAGCTTATTTCATTAATCGCTGATGAGGAAAAAAACACTTTCTCTTATTAAACAAAGGAATACACTTAATTATCGATTCCTTATTTTTTTATTATTATGAAGGAGAACTGAAAATCATATCTATAATAATTGATGTTCGAAGATCCTAACGATCTTTATCTGCTCTAAAAATAACCAAATATTAAATTATTCATTTTGGATCTTAATAATTACTCATACTTACAGCACACATGTACAATGGTTTCATAACTTTTCATTTTTCGCTTTTATTTAATGCTCCCTTATCGAAATGTTTAATTAAATTGCAACAGATGAGCAATTTTGCGGCCGAATCTTTTCCTTTCAATTTGCATACCTAATTTAATCTGCAGTTAGCGACTGATAGGCAAACAGAAGCAAGGAGGAGATAAAAATGAAAACTTACCACCAGGTAAATCACATCCTGGTTGTTTTGAACCCTTATTGGAGCGGAACGCATTAGTTTAATCTAATCGCACGCCTTCTAACTTTATTTTCCTTCTGCGTTCGATATTTTTCCGGATCAAATTTATTGATGAAGTGGTGCTGCCATCTCGTGATGAAAACAATGACAATCGAGTATTTTACAATATAAATATACTGAGGTCAAGCGAATTAATTTGAAAAATATATCTCCAACTCTTTACTTGATTTATCTTTATATTATTTCAATATTGTTTAACAGCATGACATCGTTAAATTGTCTGCCCAATTATTTTTTAATTTGTAATAAAATACAGGCTGTAATAAAAAGAGTATTGTGTTCCAAAAGAACTATTATTATTGCATAGTTCGGCGCAAAACAAATTCTTAGCTCCCATTTAATTTGGAAAACATCCATTAATATGCATAACATATCGCACCCCGGCAAGAAAAGTGACGCAATCAAAATTGCAGAATTTGAGAAACATCAACTTAAAGGATGCTATAAAATAAAGCTTCTTTTAAATTTTAGGTAAGTATTTATGGTGGTAACTTGTATTATATTCCATAGAATAGTAATATAACACGCTGGGGCACCTCATACATATTTTTCAATGACACAACATCAAAATATTTATTTTTTGACGTGTCACTTTTCTTTCCGGGGTGCGATATGTTTAAGGAACCAAACAAAACATTGGATTTTATTTAAACTTTGTTGAATAAATGTGGGTTCTATATCAAAATTGAGTGACTGGAACATATCATGTTTAACCACATCAAAGAGAAAATTTTTAGAATTCTCCTTAAAAAATTTCTGACTAATTTTCTATATTTACTAATGTTACTTCTATTTCATGTATATTTTTGTCTGGCTTATAAAAGACAGTGAAATCGGCATTAATATGCTGGACTGAGATGTGTCTAGATGTATTGCAATGTAATATCAAATTGAACAGAAATTTCCTATTTCTAAAGCAAAAACACAAACATAATTTTTTTAAATCTATTAAATGTAACAACGAATACCAATAAATTAAAGCTTTAAGTTATTTTATGCATGTTTAATTCTGTATTATAAGCGAATACTTTGGAGCTATGAATAAATTAGTTTCCCAGACAGTTAAGCATCCGAAATTCTATTCCTCTATCAAGTTAATTTTTAACCCTTTACTATATTACACAGTATATTAATAGAAACTTTGGAACGCTTTGGTGGAAATATAGATACATGACAATGATAGGTAATTGGTAATTTTTAATTAACGTCGTATTAAAGCAACACAACGAGCTATTGGCGACGGTCCGGGATCAATCCCTTAAGGGAAAGAACCGAGGACAACACCTCGTAATTTTGAACCACGGTCAGATGACGAGGCAACACCTGAGCTGGCACCCCACTCTCCAAACGTACATACAAACGCAACGTGAGGACTTTCGGCCATGACAAATTTAAGTTGTTCTAGTCGCCTCTACACCATACACTTACAAACATCCATGCCCGGACACAGATTCAAACCAAGAACCTTCCTATATAGAGGCTAATACCTTAACCACTATACCGGTTGGTCGGCTGACAATGATTGAATTATAACAATTTTTATTCATTTAATTGTGAAATGAACTGACCAACTTCTATTAATTGCTTTTACACTTAAGTAGAATAGATCCTAAATACTTTTCAAAGCCTTATAATCTCGTTGAGTTTATTTTTGAAACTTTTCCAACATAAATATTAGCTGGAATTTATTACATAAATAAAAACTTATAAACTATTTGCTTAAAAATCTTATAAGCATATAATCTCGTTAAGTGTATTTTTAAAACTTTTCATACATAAATACTAGCTTAAATTTATTACATAAATAAAAATTAATAAACTATTGGCTGATAAAAATCGTAAAAGCATATAATCTCGTTGAGTATATTTTTGAAACTTTTCCAACATAAATATTCGCTGAAATTTATTACATAAATAAAAATTAATAAACTATTTGCTTATAAAAATCTTATAAGCAAGTAGTGAGTAATTTTATGCAATTATATAAGGATGTTAAATTTTTGTTTACGAAATGTCTAGTTAGTAATGAGATCCCAGATTTTTTGCTTCTTACATATTTACTATTTATCAGGGTATGACGATTTAAATCAGCATCGATTTAAATTGCATTTGAAAACAACTTTGAATAAGGTTGGCATTTTTTTATATTTATGAATTTAATATTTTCATTTTGTTTTGTGTAACATGTTGGTTAATTTTTATTTAAATTGAATTTGGAAATTTTATGCATTGATCCGCAGGAATACTTTGAATTGCTAGCAATAATATTCTGTACTTATGAAATTGGAATTTCGAATATAAAAGAGTTAATTCGCCCATTTGATAATTGAATGAGTACGGTGACAAAATAGACCATGCATTGAAATAGAAAGCTGTTTGAATTATGAGGATTTTTTAATTGCAAGCAATTCCTTTCAAGTGACAAATTCTGTGAGAATGTAATTGTTCTTATTACATGCTGTTTATAGAGAAAAGCTACATTTTCTTGTATGTGAAGTACAGACCTTTCTTGTGGGCTTGGAACATAACTTTGAATGTAACTTTTATCAATGCTGAGATAAAATTTGAAAAATAGGCATATTTAATTTCAATTTATGTATATTTTTATGTCTGTCTTATTTTTTAAATTATTTTCATACGAATAATGTTTTTTAGAAATAAATACTTTTTGCAAGCTTAATATTAAGAGAGGTTGTATTTTTTTTTTATGAATTTTGTTGCAAGTTCTTTTTATTTCATTTTCTATTGGTGTGACAGGATTTTTTCTCAAAAGCAAGTCTTTAACCAATTAATTATTTTATATAAAAATAACTTAAGAAGTTCTATACATTTCATTCAGATTTAATGAATATATAATACACAAAAATTCTGAAATGTGTCTGATTTTTGATTAATTTGTTCATAAGTTTATAATATGGCGTGGGATCCTGCAACTTTATTAAGTCCAAAAAATTTCATGCTACTGGTTATGGGCCAAAATCAAACTAATCTTAACAACTCGTGAACCAGATGGAAAAACATTGTTTATGCAGGGTATTAATTTGTTATGCTGTTTCATTTACTCTATCAAATGATTAATTTTGGAAATTCTTGTATCGCGTTTTAAACTTTAACAAATTGACCCTGTTATATTTTATAATACATAAATGTTGTTTGTCGTAAATCTCAATGTTTAACACAAATCAAAACTATCTAGAAACTACTCTGTGATTTGTCTATTGCTTATCTAACAAGTTTAAACTGACACGGGCAAGAAATTAGTTTAAATCATAAAAATCCGATTAAAAAAATTGATTAAATTAAATAAGAACGTTTTTTATTGGTTTTTCAAAGCAGGATATTTTTAAATCACGATGTGTTCATATCCTGCTATTAATTTCTATGAGCGATATTTAAAATTTGTTAGCATAATTTGAAGACTTGGTATCTCCTGAAAAATATATCTAAATTTTATCCCATCTAAAAATACTAAATTTCGGGTTTACAATCTATCAGAAAATGAAACGGCTTTAGTATTTAGTAAAAATTTAGGCTTTTTTTATCTAGAAAAAAGACTTTTGAAACACCTACAAAAGCCTTTTCTTTGAGATAGTTCTATTTCAAATGCCTTTTGGCGTCCAATTTTGTACAAGGTGAAGAGTGGTTACGGTCCCGCGTTTTTTCAGACATCAAAATGTGTATTAAGAATTTAATACGTCTAAAGAAAAGACTCCTGAAAAAATCAATTTGAGGAAAGGAACAAAAACTATTTCAATTTTAATTTATTTCTCAAAAATTACCAGAAATACGAATACTAATGTGAATATTATGGGCTTCCGTAGTATTTAATTCATCGGTAATAACGTATGTAAGCCCTTAATGAAATATAAAATTTTAATATTTGTACCTTATTGTTTACCCAGAATCCAACGAGAAAACGTAAAATAAAGGCTTGGAGCTAGGATTGCCTTTCTTTTATAGAATCTGTGAAAATGTGATTGACGCTGTTGTTTGAACGTATAGTGAGGTTCCAAAGAGGAAAAAGAGGAATCAGTCAACATTTGAAAAGGTTTGGAAGGTCTTTAGAAGGGTTGTCTTACCAAAAAACATAAATGGCGATTGCCTTGGTTGGTTTTACCAACTCGTTATCTCTGCTATTACTTTTGACATCAAACAATGATTTTTTAACTAGGGCTATAGATATAACTGATGCTATTCTGACTAACTTTCAAGGTACAACTGATGTTCTGGTAGTAGGCTAAATTCTTTTTTGACGCGATCAAGGTACAACTGCTGTACCAGCCGTTTAAAGGTTAAAGGTGCCAAAATCCGGTGCTGAAAACATCAATTGTGCAAGCGCTCTGTTTACAAGCTATCATTTAATTTAAATAGATTCGTTCAAAAGCACGTGATTCGTACGCCTTCAGGACGGAGCCGGACAGTAATTGTATCAAGAAAAATATTTTTGTTTCTATAATGAATGGATTAAATTTCTGGATTAAAAACGTCACAAAGTATGTACTGCAAAATGAATAAACTGTGAAAAGTAAAGGTGTTTTGAAGCTTCATTACATCACGTGATCTGGGTGGGAATGTCACGTGATTGCGTCGCCTGAACTGCGTAGATCCTACAAGAAGATATCTAAATGCAAATTTGATATTTTCCACTGGTGCTTAATGTTTGACGTCCGATGTGACAGATCTAGGATACTTTGCTCTGAAGTGAAGGTGATCTGGGAAGTTTCGTTATACCACGTGATCGTAGTGGAAATGTCACGTGATCGCGATGTGACAGATCTCACTCGAAAGATGACACACTATTTTGCGTTAGTGAGTACAGTCTTGGCAAGTACGTTTGAGGCTGCTAAGGTTCGTTTCTTTAAGGTCATTTTTTGCTACACGCGAATACTTCGTGGTGAAGCAAGAATTTTTGGTATCTGGGGAAATTAGGCTGATGCTACTCTATGTTCAAAACAAAATTTGCCTTTTAGAAAGATGACTGAGTTTATTGTCGTGAGCGTGAGTAAAATGTATTAAAAAATATTACTGAATCCAAAATGAAATTTTTGTTGAATATTTATAAAAACTTGTTAAAAGATGGTTTTTATGAATACTAAAAAAAAGAGCTTTTATAATGCCTACAGAAATGGGTTTCAAGGACAGGAAGGAATTTTGGTGTTTCTCTTTCGTGTTTGTAACTTTTCACCAATTAAGGAAACCTTTGTGCAAATGTTTAACAGTCTGCAAAGAAGAAATTTTAAATTTGTATTCTATATATTCCGGTTGTTGAACAAACTATTGCTCTGGTTTAACTGTCACTGTTGGTATATAAAGATAGGGGCGTGTTTTAATAACTTTCAGTCATGTTTCCTTTTCCATATTCTTTTATATAATTTGTAGTTATATAACATAAAATATTCACATCTGCTTTGTTATAAAAATTCGCTAAAGGACAAAATTTCCAAAATCTCTATGGAAGATCTGAGCATTTGCCCTGAAAATTGTGATAACATTTCGACAGTAGTTAACACTGAAAAAATATCTTTGACCTATTATGAACTGTCAAAAGTTCGAATAGCATTGTAAAAGAGCAAGTTGGACTAAATTCCGTAGATTTTCAGTTTATAACACGTGGATATCTTTCATTAATTTTTTTTTTTTTTTTGGGGGGGGGGGGGGCATACTTACTTTTGTACAGCTAATTATGCTAGAAAACACAAGTTTAATCTAAAATAATGGGTATTATTGCTGTTCAAAGCAGCAATGTATTAGATTAAGGATTACAGAGGTGAACAACATGCAAAACTATCATTATAAAAAATTTCCATAGATATATCTAATAATCAAAAGTGAAGTTTTTTGCAAAGACTTATAATCTAAAACGGACTTTAAAAACCTATAAGAACCTAAATTATAGGTTTTAGAAACCTAACTTTAGACTTTTAACACCGGTGATCACCATTAACACCATTGCAGTTATAAAAAGTAAGAACATACTACATTTCACAAACTATAAAACTACTCATTTTCTGAGTCTGATCAGAGTAAAGGTTTCATTTCGATATTTTTTCTAGTTACAATATGGTGCAGAAGACAAATCTTCATTGCTTTCAATTCGTAAAGTACAAATGGATAATTGGGATTTTGTGAAAAAAGGAATATAATCGAAACTAAAATCTGATGTAACTGTAAAAAGTTCAGTTGTGCGCATCATATCAGCACCCATCAAGGAATTTAAATTCAATATCAAATTCCAACCCGATTGAGATATTCTATGGTGCTGCCATCTACTAGTACAAATGAAACCTATTATGTAAATTATGCATAAAAGTATTTTTAAGACAAAGAGCAATATCCCTTTACATATTTGTCTGACGTTACACAGGAGAAAATGCAAAACGATTTTTTTGCATTTGTTACATGATAACAATCAAGATTAGACAACAAGTGATTCCGCTCTCTCATCAAATCTGCCAGAAAAAGTTCATAAACTTTTTTACTAGATTTTAAGGCAAAAAAAAATTAAATGAGACGCTTCAAATTTTTATTTGAAAAAAAAAGAAAAAAGTTAATATAATTATATCTAAAATGGATTAATTTTCCTGGTAGTTTAATGTATATCATTTATCTTTAAAAAAAATTTGATAATGTATTCAAAATTATCTAAATAATCAATGTCGTAATGACTTCTAGCTCTATAAATTTTCCTGAAATCAGGTGAGGAGATCCGGAATCAAAACTCTTGAAGGGTAATCCATATATAGGCTTAATAGGATGTAAAAAAAAAGAAGAGAAAATTTTGCACATTCAAGATTATTTAAGTGATTAAACTAATTGGTTATTTAATTCTGTATGATTTCATCTTCTTACTTTTAAGTTATTGACCTTCAGGTTAATTTTGGAAGTTGTATTTATGTTGCACTGGAGCTATTTTTGACGGTCTGGGGGTTCAATCCCGAATAGGAAGATTCGGAATATCTCGTAATTTTGAACCAAGTTCAGAAGACATCCACTTATAATGAATAGTAACGATAAATTCCTCCAAATGAAGTAAATTAGTCGAAAATATAAACCAGCATTTATATTTTTCAAGAGTACTCTGATTGGTGTTAATTCTTACTTCTATTGAACTAATTTGCAATTATTATGTATGGTAAAAGTTTACATCTTAATCAAATCTTCTCCCATCGCATTATTCACTGTTTAAAGGTATATTGGTCTCTATACCTTTGTTTGGGTTGGCTCAGGTTTTCTTTTCTGCGCTTCCATATTTCTCGTTACTTTCTGTAACAAGACTGACCAAGAAATTCATAATAGTGGCGAGAGCTCTCTTATAAGCCTAAATATTGCAGTTCCAGTAATATAATATGCTCTTTGCTCAAACCAAATATATTTAAACTTTCAGGAAAATTTTTTGGCGAATATATCTTAGTGCGGTTATTTTTAAATTGCTTATATTCGTTTGTTGCCATTCGACACAAAACAAATAACACCAATTTCTGTGCCACGTACGTTGGTGAAACATTTGGTATGAATGAATTGAATTTGTGAATGAATCATGAATTTTGGTAAAACACCAAAAAGAGTTTGAGTTGTTGAGTTTATTTACAAGGGCCCATGTGAAGGCAAGATGGACCAAACATAAGACAGACAACATCAATTAAGATATAAGCGCGAAGGACATTTTTAAGTTCGAACAAAAAGTTTTACCAGTTATGGGTTAATTAACATTAGTAATATTTTAAATTTAACATAAATAATATATTACCCCCAAGTTTTCCAGTGAAAATATATGTGCAGCATCGAAATCGCTTAAAGTTGTATATTTAATGCACAGTGCCGTTCGAAACAGCTGGTGATGAAGTTATATAATTAGAAGGTGAAAACGCAGGTGAAGTTTTAAAGAGTAAAGTTTGTGAATTTGTTTCTGGCAGATGGTTGCATCGTAAAGAGGCATTTGTTAAATCAAATTTGTCGAATTCATCATCAGTCTCATTTTTATTACTTTGCACTTTTTTATCAATTCCCACTCTTGTATCTTTATTTTTATATTTATCCTGTCGATCGTTCCAAAGACAATCATGTTTATGATACAGTTCTAAAAATATTAGCATCACACTTTCAGACCATTTGAAATTCATTTTTTAAACTTTTTTATACCTAAAAACAAAACACATGCACGCATAGAAAGTGGAAAGCGAACTTGACAGTCAACTAATATTCACACGTTTCAAGACAAGTTTCAACTTGAAAACAGATAGCGGATGACTCATCACTTGAACGATAAAGTTTGAATGAGTCAAACTTTTCTTGATCCATTAAAAAGTTGATCAACTCTATTGAAACAAAGGTACTCACTATATATTTCATTCAACTCTTTCGTTGATTAACAATAATCGTTCAATTAAACTTGATTCCTGAGAACGCGCCTTAACTTGATTTTCCTATATTCAACTATAGTCGGACCTAATTTTATTTTATAATTTAAATTATCGATAAAGTAAAGAATATATGACTCCCCAACCTACAAATGTGAAAAAATTATTACCTTAAGGGAGACCAAAACCTCAAATCCCGAAAAAAATTTTTTGATAAGGTGTTTTTCGGTTTATTGGATAAAAACGATACATCAGATATTCAAGAACAAATGGACAAAATTTCAGAGTTGAAGAAAATTGCTACCAGCTGCTTTTTAACTTTTATTTGACCTTCCAACAACATAATTGACTGCCAACCATTGGCTTTGTTTTCCATGAAAACTCCCATTTATGCAACATTAAATCATAGTGTATCTACCGATGATTATTCCAAACATTTTAAATACCCTTAAAGTGTAGACTCCTGGTTTTTCTATCAATCGGCGAAAACTAAATGGCGAAATCCAGGTCCTCATGTAAAACATTTGGTGACGCCATTGAAGGAAACATATTGAAAAAAAAAAAAAAAACGCTAAATTTCTTCGTATGCGTATAACTACAAAAAAGCTCGTTTGCAGGAAAAAAAATAACAGTAGAAAAAAGAATGTGTGGTTTATACAGTGATGGTTTATTTTAAAATAGTACTGATTCAATAAAATGTTTTTTTTTAGTTCATTAATTAAGAAATGTATAATTTTTCTGTGAAATATCACTAATCACTCACTTGTCATTAGATATAAAACTGACTTTTAAAAAATATATACGAGTTTATGGTAAAAAATCTTGTTTTGATAAAAGTCTCAATGTAATATATATAGAAATTACTAAAATAAATAGTACTTGCAAAAACTAAGTTGTTTTCGTTGACTTTTGTTGTATTTTGTACTTAAAATGCGATTATCTCAAAATTAGTTTTTTGCAATTTTGCCAATGTTCAAAGTACTAAGGCTTTTTGATATATGAACTTAGAGTTACACTGTTTACATTTTTTAGATCTTGAATAACTGCTTAACAGACAAGACAAGGAGAGCTTTTTCTTATAAATAGTTTAGAAAAATTTATAAATATTAATAAACATAAAGATTGGAAATTTGTATAGAAATTTAATGTATAATGAGTAAAATATTTTTTTATGAAAACTCGTAAATAAATTTTTTTAAATCTCTCCCTAGGTCTTTTGCATATACTATAACAATATTGTAGAAATTTATTTCATACAAAAATATTAAAAATTGACAGAGAAGTAGGATTTAAAATAAGTGTGTATTTCGGCTTAAAAAAACATATTAAAATGTTAATATAAAATATAATTGAAAATAAAAAGTAATTTTTTTATTGATTATTGATTTAAAATATGTGCTTCATTATAACTAAAAAAATGAGACTGTTCAGAGAGCTTTAAAGCTGTACAAGGATCTACTACTGAACTTGGAACAAATCAAACCATCATTTCCATTTTTTTGTAAATTCAGCGTGTGTGCTGAATCATGCCATTTGTTTTAACGGTAATATGAAATTATTTATTCAATTAAATAAGCAACTTCTATTTGTAAATCACAAAAAATAATGGAATCTGAAATTCCCATTGCTATTTCTATTTAACTGAGAGTAATTACAAACTGTTTTGAATCTGCTCCTACTTTCATGTTCATAAGTTTATATAGATCTATTTACAGTCCCAAATGTTCTGTCTAACTGCGGAATACAGAGAAATTCTTGAATTCATAAATTTAGAATGCACAGTTTTAGTTTTCAATCTTTCGTATAAATTTTTATGAATATTTAGAAATGTTTTTACCACATATTTCAGAAACCACTGGTTTTGAAAACTATTATATCAATTTCTTTCAAATTAAAAAAGTCATGTGTCCAAGTCAACTCATAAAGAGCTAAAATATTTTTATAATGTGCAATATTGAAAATCTATTATAAATAAGAATGGAGTGTTTGTTTGTACATTCAATATTTTCAACCCATTTCAAGTTTTCTATCCGTTTTGGACCCTTCTAATGCCGAATCCACCTTTTTCTCGTTTGGTGTCTGTCTGTCTGTCTGTATGTTGTGCCCTATACACGTCCACGCGGTTTAAGATATTTTCATGGAAATTTGCATACAGTGAGTACTTATCTTCATTTAGTGAGTGGAATTGGTTGCGAAAGTCTGTCTGTCCGTCTTTCTGTTCTATGCTCGATTTTGTGTTTGTGTGTTTGTGAACATGAACCATCACATGAATTGTATTCCAGATATTTATTTTTAGATTATTATTGATTGCAGTGTATTTTATTTTATACATTATCTATTAGTTTAGTGAATGCAATATTAAACATTTCTTTATTGTTATATTTAGATGAGTTTCATGCTAAAACACCTGAATAAGTATACTTAAATCAACCATAATTTGGTAGTTTTTGAAAAATTGGAATGTCTATTGAATATTACGATTACTTTGATTACTTTACCAGTACTGCTAAAAAAGTAATTATTCTTCAAAAAATTATATTTTTTAATGGAATTTCAGCTCTGATACTTCGTTTATTTCGAGTCTTATTTTTGTTCTTTGCGCAATGAAAACGATTTCGGAATATTTGAGGCAGACGATATTTTTCAACGAAACGAGAATGAACAAGATCGCGTGAGCAGTGATATTTTCTGTTTCTTTCGCTCTGAATTAATTTCACATTTCTAAATTTTTTGCACTTTTAGTTGTAAATTGTGGCAACTGTGCGAGATCAAGAGATAAAAATGAATCACAAATTAATATCTTTAGAAAAAAAATTTCCAACATCTTTTCTTTTGTTCGATTTCACTGTTTTCTGTTTTAAATATTTATTATTTTAATAAATGTGTTTTCCTTCTCATCACACGCAATTGCACCACAAAGTATTAGACTTAAAAATGTTAGGTAAGTCAGTATAAATTTTCAGTAAATTTTAAGTGTAGTTATGCCATTATTGAAAGAATAATGCCTTTATTTAAAGAATAATGCCGTTATTTAAAGAATAATGTCGTTATTAAAAGAATAATGCCGTATTGAAAAAATAATGTTTAAAAATCCGAACTAGAACTTTTTCCAACATTAAAAAATTCGTTGTAATAATGACAGGAGAAGATTGCAAAATTTCACAATTTCGCATACCGGAGGTAAGAGTGCCACAAGTAAAATAAATATTGTTTTGTTGACTATGAGTGCGAGAGCACTAGCCGTAAATCGTAATTTTAATTAATTGAGTTAAACATGAAAAGAACTTAAGAAAGGGAATTCCAAATCTCCCTCAAAATCGTCTTTTATAGTAGTAACCTTAGTATCACCTATCGTCATTTTGTAGCTTTGTCATACAGCAATTGTGCGATGTATGTGAAATGTATTACATGAATGGATATACATGTGTAGGATTTGTGTCCAAAGTAAGTTGTAGAAAATATAAAGATGGCGAAAGGTGTTAAAATAAATTTTTATTCTACAAAAAACGTAAGTCATTATATATTTTGATTGTCTCTTCAATCTAGAGTAAACCAATTCAAACCGAGTAAGGTCGGGTATTTTGCTTAGTTAGGAATAAAAGTCATTATACTTCTTATTTTTACACACAAACTTTGTTCGGATACTTCACTCTAGATGGCGCCAGGAAAAGTTCCTTCTTCAAATTTGTGCAGTAGTGATCAAAAAACACCGAAGTATAATCCTTTTTTAAAACGTAGAAGGTATTGTTTTGTCTTCTTACGATATCAGTATGTTTTCACAGAAATTAGTACTTTGCATTTGTAAATGCGTGTCAGGATTTGGAAAGGTTTTTTAAATTCTAGATAACAAAACTTGACTTTAGAGATATAAGTTTAACTAAAATATGTATATCAAATGAGTAAATTAAAACTTGTATGCAATTTTATTGACACTATTACCAAAAACAAATGAAGGGCTGCCAAAAAACAAATATTTTCAGACAATTACAGGGCAGTCAGCCAGTATGTAAGAAAAATCTTTATCAGTAGCAACAAAGCTCCTGTCAGTATCTGTAAAGATTCATCGAGTCCAACAATCATCGAGTCCAAGAATGTCTTTTTGTGATTTATTTTCGGACATCAAACAAACAGTACAAACGGTATAACAACACAACAAACGATAATATTACGCTGAGATACATAAATTCAAGTTTCAAGAAAAAGGAGGGAGCTCATCAAGAAAGCTCACACCCGAAGCCGTGCCATTCAGGATGTCTTTGAAATTGTTTTGAATCACATTACTTTACGAACGATCACGTGGTCTCGCCGAGAGTGTCAGCAAGAAGCTCTCAAGAACACCCACGTGGTATATTCCTATTCTCAACAGTATCCACTTAGATTTTCAACACAGGGAAACAGAAACTTTATCGGAAACAAAATTATCGTTTCCAGTAAAAAAATATACAGAAACACTGCTGTTCTTAGGTCTGGAGCTTTTACCGCTGAACGCAGCATCCATTCCTTTCTCTTTAAAATGTCTATCGGCAGCAAGTTTGTGATATGTATTGATTCAAATTGTTAGTGGTTACACTTTCCCTTACAAATATTTAATAAACTTGTTTAGAAAAAAATTATACTTTAACATTTGAATTAATTAACTTTCTGAAGATATAGGCCGTTGACTTGGTGTCATTACCGTCTACCATAAGAAATAATTTATAAGCCCCATCATTTGAAATGAAATCACCATCAGTGTTACATATGTAATGAGTGTACTTTCTGTAGCATGTAATCATAAAGAGAAAGAAGTTGAAGTTGAGATGTGACCTGTAATTTACGTGCTGAAAGATTAACCAAAAAGTTAAAGCTCCACTTGAGAACGTAGCATCGTCCCCCCCCCCTCCCTCATGAAACATCACAGAATATAGACCCTTATTCGACTGAATGCTTCAATGATTAGTGTTTAGAGTTCCATTAAACATAAATTATTACAAAAAAAAAAAAAAAAAAAGATTTTTCTAATTTTAACTAGAAGTTCATTGCGTGATACAAAATGACTGAAAAAAAATTCACTTTTAATACTTTACTTTGCTAGAGATTCTCTATTACACTAGGCTTCTTGTATACCTTGAACCAAGAAATCCAAAGACCTCGGTCTGAAAATAGGATCAAAAGGACCACGCAGAAGTGACAAAAAAAAAAAAAAAACTGAGCATTGCTGAATGAAAGTCCTTTTTTTAGTACCATTGCTGAGCTTGTTGCAGAAAATAGGACCAAAAGGACCACGCAGTAGTGAAAAAAAACCCTGAGCATTGCTGAATGAAAGTCCTTTTTCTAGTACCATTGTTGAGCTTCTTACAGAATGAAGAGGTACTGGTTCATGTGCGAATGGATTTGTCGTTGCCCATATTCTGCAAGTCTGAGTATTGACATGTCCTTGGAGATGGAAATGGGCTGCGTCTGTCCACAAAATGTTCAATGGCCATTGATTGTCCACTTCCATGCGAATAGAAAATTCTAGAGCAAAAGTTTGTTTTACTGGCAGGTCAGCATGAAACAACTACTGACCACGGGTCATTTTGTATGGATAGCAATGCAGGATGTTTCGTACAATTTTATGCACCGTGCTCACGGGTATGTCCAGAGTTCGGACAATTCCCCGTGCACTACTTGTTTGCACACCACCGCTCGTCTCTTCCTGGAATGCTGTGGTCACATCTTCGATTGAGGTCGAAGCAATTGGTTTCCTCCCTCTGCGAGATTTCACTTCATAAGAACCTGTCTCTTTCGAATTTCTTAAATATTTTCTCCAGACCCTTGGTAGACATCGGACCACAGCCTTCTTACATACTATTTAATGCCCGGAACTTCTTCAAAGCTACTGGCACACAGTCACCGTTCTTGTAAAAGAGCTTCACAAGCAGAGCGAGATCCTTCATTAAGAGAGTCATGACCAGTTTCTCAGACGCAATATGAGGAAAACACCGTGGGCCAGAATTTCGAGATCCTGTGCTAAAATAGAGGAATTTGAAAAAGGACAGAAAAATATTGATGAAGATGATAGTGATTTATGAAATTAGTAATGCTCAAATACGACCGCGACATTTCCCTGTGTTAACTCAAATACACAAACACGGTATTCTAAATCAAATTTATGAAATAAAACATTAATTTGGTTGGCCATATTGCTTTCCTTTGCCATATCCAATAATTACAGGAAAACAAACTATACATTTTAAAATTGGGACTTCGAGGGGCACTGTTAGGACTACCTGTGTGCCAATTTTCATGGTTTTAAGTGCTACAGATTGGTCTGCAGTCCGTAATAGCCTGTTTCCCGCAGTGTTCTAAAGTATAAGTGTGTCAAATTTTGTGTGTATCGCCAGAGGCTGCCGTATGTGGGAAAACATGTATGACCATTCCCGTCAGTGGCTTGCTTCACCCACTTTAATTACACTCAAGACTATAAATTAAGGATAATTTAGAATCCCACGGAAATCGAACTCTAAAGTAAAAAGTTCACCTGTAGAATTATCGCACACATCTTCAAGAATAATATCCAAATTACAGGAAGCCATCAGATGACGAATTTAAGATGACGCCGATAGTACGTCACAATGACGAAAGTGTAAGAGAGGTGTATATAAGGAATGGTAGCAAAGAATTAAAATTGTTTACAAGCGTTCTGTAAGCAGTTCAGTGCCACAACCGGATAGTTATGGCACAGAGGACGCATGTCGATGATTTTTTACGTGGTAGAATTATCGGCCGCCTGGAATGTGGGCGTACTCAGACGGAAGTTTCAATGGAACTTGGAATCGCCCACAGTGTCATCTCTAGGCTTTGGCAACTATTACAAAATGTTGGAAATGTCAATAGACACTACATTACAGGTCTCCCCTGAGTTACAACGCCGAATGACGACCGGTATTTGGCAATAACTGCACAAAGAAGCAGACGAAGCACAGCATCTGACCTTTCTCGTCAGTTATCTTCAGCCACGGGTACGATAGTGTCAAGGAAAACCGTTTACAGACGTCTGGGACGTGTTGGTCCATATGCTACATGGGTTCCTGTCACATGGGTTCCGCTCACGGCAACTCACTGTCGCCAGCGGTTAGCCTGGAGTAGAAAACATGCAATGTGGATATCGATACAGCGGGTATGTGTGATGTTTTCCGCCGTGTCTAGGTTTAGCTTGCTGTCTGATTCACGACGGACGTTCATATGGAGAACGCCAGGTATCCTCTACCACCAAGACAACATCATTGAATGACACCGTTACGGTGGTGCAGGATTGCTCGGCTGGGGCGGAATTATACTGGGCTCCAGAACAGATCTACATGTTCAAATCGGAACCATGAGAGGCCAAATTAATCGGGACATCATACTGGAACAACAGAATTTAGGCGCAGAATTTGTGTTTATGGATGACAACGCCCGTCCAAACGCCCGCAAACATTGTAAACGAATGCCTTGAATCTGAGGATATCCCCCGTATGGAATGGCCAGCATTCTCACTCGACTTGAATCCGATAGAGCATGTGTGGGACATGCTTGGCCGACTAGTTGCAGCCCACCAACCACCTCCTACATGTGTACCGGAACTTCGGAGAGCATTGCTTGCTGAGTGGATCTTCCCTAAGATCAGCTCGATAATTTGATCCTCAGCATGCCTAGCCGTTGTACGGACTGTATTTCATCATCTGGGAGACAAACAATGTATTAACCATCATACCAACCATGCCATGTTAAGTTTTTTGTAAGGTCGATATTTTTGTAATTCCAAAAATCGTAGTTTTTTTTAATGGTATCATACATATCGACATAATATATCAACCCCTCATACACTGAGCTACATGTACAGTGGCTACGCTCGAAGCGATGCCAGTTCCACGGAGTACTTAAGGCGGAGCGAAAGTGCAACAGAGAAGAGCGAAGTCACCAGCTGCTAAGCGCTCATCGACGCATTCGTTTTGATGTCTCCTTTAATTAGGCTTAACAGCCTAAAGATGTATGATTAATCCAATATAATGTCATTGCTTTGAAATCGAGTTATTATTTAATTTTCATTTTCATCAAACACCCCTAGACTTACCCAACCAGAACATGGGGGTTCGCCCGGTTCTAAACTTCGCGAAACGAAATGAAAAGCTCTTTGACTAGAACCGAAACGAAATTCTACAGAAATAACATTCTACTTCCGAACGCTGAGACTAAATTCTACAGCCAAACCTGAAACACGAGGCTAATTCCCCCGAATCAACTAACATGTCCAGTCAATGGTCAAGCATACAACGACGTAGCCAAAGCAAGAGGTCAATTCCCGCGCCTCAACGAAAGAGTCCAGTGCAACGGTCCAGCAGACAACGACGCAGCCAAAATGGAAGTTAGAGGCCAATTCCCCGCCTCAACGAACATGTCCAGTGCAACAGTCAAACAGACAACGATGCAGTCAAAACAGAAGCCAAGAGTCCAATTCCTCCGCCTCAACGAACGTGTCCGGTGCAACGGTCAAGCAGACGACGCCGCCAAAACAGAAGCCAAACAAGAATCTTAGGTAGGACAAAACCTATTTATTAAGCATGTATAAATATACGAAAAAAAAGGGCCTCATAATGGTTGTTCAAGAAATTGACGAAATTGTACCTTTGGTAGTGATTGTACCGGAATGTACCACCGTAATAAAACTAAAAGAAATTAATGAGAAAAATGATAAGTTCAAACAAGACCCGGCATTTATAAAAGATTTAATGAGTTCAATCGTCGAAGAAAGAAAGGCTAAAGAATTTGAAAGCACCGAGATACTTAAGTTAGTACAAATACTCGCAAACCGAGAAACTTAAGTTAGCACAAATAGAACGAGAACTCGAATTAGCTACTAAAAGAAATAATGTAGGTGCAAACCAATCTCCTATCGGAAACAATACTAGAATAAACGACACATCACCGCCGAACATAGAAAGTCATATAAAAAAGTGTTAAAACGCTAAGTATGCCTAAGGCAGAAAATTACAATTTATTTTTCCATTCTCTCGAACGTGCCTTTTAAAACAAAAAACGTGCCGCAAGAGTATAATCCGAAATATTAATTAACATTCTTGAAGAAAAAGATGCTAATATCCTCCTATACGAACCGGAACATGAATTGAGAAACTACGAACAGGTCAAAGCTACCGTATTAAAAGAATTCCAACCAACGCGACAAGAATGTCTCGCTATTTTCCGTAGATGTCAAAGATTTCCTAATGAAACACATGCTCAATTTTCAGCAAGATTAGCTAGAGCATTCAAAAATTACTACAGACTTGAGATGTCAATGACTTTAAATCTGTATGTGAACTAATGGCTTCGGACAAACTTTATAGTACTTTAGAAAGAGATACACAATCACGTATTTCAATTCGCTCTGGCGAAAATTGGTTTAGACCACCTCAACTCTCAAGAGAATCTGACATCTACTTCGCTTCAAAGCGCAAATCACTCAGTGACGTACACATACGCCAGCCGACATTCGAAAACCGTTAGAGACAAACGTCACACGAACAGTTTCGAAGACAAAACAACCCAACGCGAGGATTTTACTATCATCGAAACTCACCCAGACCAAATAATAATCCTACATATAATCGAAACAACTGTATGTGAAATTGAAATCCACAAAAACACAGCTGACAACGAAGTTATAAAAATTTCTCACATATCAAACTAAGCTATAAAAAAGCAAAATGAGGAATAGCAGTAGAAAGAAAAACAAAGTTGCAAACGAAACACATCCCTCGACGCCTGCGATTATTTGTTTTTATTCAATATCGAACTAGAGGCATCTTTACATGAAGTTGATACTTTGCACATCTGTGATTCGAATTTACGGGATGAGCTAACAAAAAAAAAATCAAAGATCAACGACATCATACGACAACAACATCAACCAAATACATCCCATTTGAACTTTTGACGGGAATTAAAATGAAAAACAAGGATGACATTAAAATTAAGGAAGCACACTTCAAGAATATATACAGATATCACTACAATATGTCCAACATATGCTTGAGCTAAGGCTAATATTTTGAAAGTCCAGCAACAAAGTAAACAACAATACGACAAGCGACGAAAACCAGCACAAACATATTGTGTATACGACAAGGTTGCTATCAAGCGAACCCAATGGTGTCGAACTAAAGCTTCGACTACGGTTCTTCGGATCATACCAAGTGGTGAAAGTTAGACCTAATGACAGGTATGATGAGGAAAAAGTGGGAATCCACGAAGGTCCACATATTACTTCAACCACTGCGGACTTTATAAAAACCTTGGAGAAGACTTAGTTACTTTTTGTGGTTTTTTTTTCTTTCTCTCACTTCAAGTGCAAACTTTTCTAGATGAACTCTCATCAGACTTTATTACATTAAGTGAACTTTTCCTGCTTGAACTTTTAAGACATATTTTTGTGTCCTGCAAGGAAGAATTTGTAAAATTTTGTTTATTCTTTTCCTGTCTTTCTGTTTGATTATTTTTAGATCCTCAATTCACAGCAAAGGTCGGTGGACCAACCAGCCTGGATGGACGAGTGTCCTATACTCGACCCTCCATCCACCGAGCTACTTGTACTGTGACAACACTCGTAGCGATGCCAGCACCACGGAGTACTTAAGGCGGAGCGAAAGTGCAACAGAGAAGAGCGAAGTCACCAGCTGCTAAGCGTTCATCGACGCATTCGTTTTGATGTCTCCTTTAGTTAGGCTTAACAGCCTAAAGATGTATGATTAATCCATTATAATGTCATTGCTTTCAAACCGAGTTATTTAGTTTTTATTCTTCAAACACCCCTAGACTTACCCAACCAGAACACACACACACACAAAAAAAATTCGCTTATTTGTCATATTACTACAATTAGCTTCTGGACGTCCACTTCAACTATTCGCTTCAACTATTGTACAACCCATTTATTAGAAATGGGGTTCGCTATAATTTAACATCTACACCTATTTTATCATTAGCTCACACTTGCTTTTCTGAGATGATTTGGGTACAGATTTGATGGGAAAACTTTTTGTAGCTAGTTCTGGTAGGGTAAAGTCAACTCTGCTTTGTTAAAATTATGGCACAAATTATTAACAATAATATTTCAGAAAAAATAGTGTTCTTCATAAAAGTAAATACTTTCAATAATAAGAGTAGTGTCGTATGTATTTTTCTTCTGTTTTAAAAATTATTTTCACAATTTTTAAAATTATTTTCCACGAAGCCTAAATAGGTGTTTTTTTTTTTTTTCAAAGAAATTCTTCCTTGGTGACATAAAAAAAGCAAAGCTGTATTCTGTGATTTGTACCTTCCAGATACCTCATTGGCGAGCTCTGCTAAATATTTTAAATACATAAAACTATTTTGTTGATCCAGCAAATTTAAACTATTCGGCTAAATTAGAAGAGGTTGATTTTATATTGTTTATACGCTTTTGTTGTCATTTGCCAACTTACAAATAGTATCTGAAGACAGAGGGTTATGTTGTGTTTATTTCTGTTGTTAACAGCCAAATTTGAATTTCCAAACCACTTATTTTTGAATTTGAAAGCGATTGAAGAATAATTTTAGAATATAAATGATTTTAAAACAGTGATGAATGGTTTTCGCTTCTCCTGCTGCCATCTAACGGCATTTAAAATGAACTTGGTTAATAGAAAAACCGCAAAATACCAATGCACTTACCCGACTACCATCCATACATCAGATTAAACACGATTCGTTCTGTTTCTTTCTTTTAACTGAAGGGGATCCTTCTGTGTCTGTAATAAGATTTAAAATAATTGTAATATCTTGGAAATAAAAAAAAGAAATATTCGGTTATGTTTGTTTCTATTGCTACAGACATGAAGCTAAAATCTGGAAGTCCGATTCAGGAAATTGCAGATTGAAGGATAAGAATGATTTTGAAAGAGAGTTTTCTTGCTCTACGTTTTTCATGTTGTGTCATCTGACAGCCATTTTAAGCAATTTGATCGAAGTAAATCCGCTTTGCATGTGCTGCCATCTATCTTTATAGATTAAATATAATAATTAGTGTATTTTTTAAAATTTAGATTGGAATTCCCAATGGTTGATACTGGGTACATTTCACTCTTAGGTGCCAGTAAAACTTTCCAACTGTGTTTGAATGTCCATTTGCTTGGCGAAAAAACATTGATCAGTAATCATTTAGAAAAACCAAATGATGCATCAGAAAGTGCACATTTTATTTACTTTTTCTTGGAGGGGGGATACAATACGTAGACATGTGAATACATGGATATATTGCCCATTCAGTGAAAAATAATTCACAATCAGTGCTCTTGTTACTCGTAATGAATATTCACCACTAAATATGAAAGAATATTTCAAAATATTATAGCTATTTTAAGAACAAAAAATATTTTAGTCCTCGAAAAGTTTCAAAATAATTTTCATTAATTTTATTTTAAGATAATGATTATAATAGAACATAACTCTTTCTGCGTAAAAATTGAGAGCTGTATGACAGTGTGGTACCAATAGGGAAACCTTTGCTAATAGGTAATGGTTCAAAACTAACGGGATACTACCGATACAGCTTCAGTCTACGTTTATTCCGGTAGTTTTGAGCTATTAGCAAAGGTTTCCCCATTGATACTACACTGTCATACAGCTCTCAGATATTTTTACGCAGAAAGAGTTATGTTATGTATTATGATAACTATCTTTGTAAATAAAATTGATAAAAATTATTTTGATACTTTTCGAGTACTAAAATATGCTTTGACTGAAGCTGTATCGAAGTTTGGAGAGTGGGGTGCCAGATGAGGTGTTGACCTCGTCATCTGACCATGACTGAAAATTACGAGGTGTTGTCCTTGGATCTTTCTCTTTGTGATTGATCCTAGAACGTCGCCAATAGTCCGTTGCGTTGATCAGGTGTGATGTTAATCAACTACCTGCCTACCATATACAAATGCTCAAAATTATTGTCTCTTTACTCATATCAGAAGTGTGTAATAATGTTCCTCTGAATAAACTCCCCTGACCCTGAGTTAGTATTTTCATACTTTTTCAAAAGTTACTTTTTGCGCAGTTGGTGTGATTCTATTCAACGAATGAGGGCGAATACAGCCCATTATGTAGAGTAACGAATTAACAACCGTAGGTTTGCGATTTCGAAACTCGATCCAACAAATCATCGTGTACGTGGAGGCTAATTCTCGTTAAATCTCTCGTGGCACCAAATATTCTCACGTTGGCGTGGTGTGACAGTTCGTAAAATGTGGCGAATTCCCAGGTGTGATCTTGTCATCTGACCGTGGTACAAAATTACGAGGCTTTTTTCTGATCTTTCCCTTCGGGATTGATCCCGGACTGTCGCCAATAAGCGGTGTGTTACTCCAGTGCGATATTAATTGCCTACCTACCACCATCTTCCTAACAGAATTAAAAAACGGGAGATCAGATACATTGTTCTATAATTGTGTTATCACAAGCTGGGAAGCATAAGCATATTCGCTGGTGTGTTTAATACAAAAAAAAATGGCTTCTTCGGTTTTCACCACTTGGGCTGTGTTAGTCTAGTTGTTGGGTCACGGATTAGCAACCGCTAGATTGCCTGTTCTAAACACTGTCCAGCCTCCGAAGACAGTCATGTCCGTGGGGGTACGTCATTGACGTGGAGTTGAAGTTACGAAAGTGAGATGCATGCTCAAGTGTTGACTTCGTTATCTGACCATTGTTAAAACGTACGATGCGTTGTACTAAGATCTTTACCGTCGGGATTGATCCTATACCGTCACCATAAGGTAGGACGTTTTGTAGCTAAAGTGCAACGTAAATTCAAATATCTACTGGATGTTCACCTCGAGAGTAGATCTCGAAGATTGGGCAACTTTCGCTTGCTTGAGATCATATAGTGAGAGAATTCCCAACTGTGTTTGTTGAGCTATGGCATATTTCTTGATTTCCATACTTTCAACATAACGCATGTGTTCTTCCTACCGAAATTTCTAAGCTTGTTTGATTTGAGCAACATAAGCCGGATCCCATGTCATGTGTACGTGATACATTCCCCATTTGTTGGTGGTTTTAGGCCCGGTGCACACATCCGGTTTTTCAACGTGCCGTGCCGCTGCCGCAACGCAAGTACGGTCTGAGATACATTAGATCCAATGGAGTAGTGCACACATGCCACCGGCGACGCTTTGACGACACAAGTCCAACTTGCGTGCAATTTGTACCACAGTTCACCACGGCGCCGTCGATCGCCGCACATGAGTCTCCGTTCTGAAGTACCTTGTTTTCATAAAGAAATGGAATATAAATAATAATTATTAAATCTTTGTATCCAGTAACGTCTATTTTGTTTCAAAATATACTCTTTTTACACCAAGTAAGAGTACATGGCGAGAGAGCTTTGAAGCTGTACAAGGATCTAGTAGTGTACTTAGAACCAGTGGCGTATATAGGAGTTTATTTCGGGGGGTGCCAAATATTATTGAAAGCAATTTAGTATGCATCGTACAAATGTATTAATTTTGGGGGAAGCAA
Organism: Metellina segmentata; assembly: GCA_947359465.1. Taxonomy (NCBI): domain Eukaryota; kingdom Metazoa; phylum Arthropoda; class Arachnida; order Araneae; family Tetragnathidae; genus Metellina; species Metellina segmentata. The sequence continues at coordinate 86,586,731 of OX375879.1, forward strand.
ACATTCGAAAGCTATTTAGGACTTCAGGATATCAATTTGAATAAATAATAACAATTCAATATATTTCCAACAACAATTTGAAATTCTCAAATTGTTTAAAATTTATTTCTAAAAATAGGTATTTATGCATTTTAAATAATGTCAGTGTATATAATAATGACTAAAAACCTGCATGGATATTAAAAGTAATAGAAGGTTAGACACAGATTAAAAAAAAAGAACAGTTTAAATGTATTTTTAGAAATTGAGAAATATAATTTTAAATATTACTTTTATAGTGAAATATGCATTTCTTTAATTGGAAAAAAGTAACTTGTTTAGTTATTTAAAATATTCTATAATTCGTTCTTATATACAGGGGGCCCACTCTTAAAGTTGATGGATAGGTAATTTACTTTTAATTACTATCTCAATAGAAATTTCTTTGTTTAATGTATGAGTATCTGTATATTAGTTTACTAATTATGACTGATAGAACTAGAACACGGAATAAAAATTTTAATTTTGTTTTCTTTTTTAATTGAGAACTTTTTTACCCAAAACGTTTCAAATACATTTTGTTCCTTTCCAAATTTTTATTATTGAAAATATGCATATATAACGAATGGTTAACGGTCGTTCCGTTCCACAACATTATAATTTCTAAGGCTGGGGTCGTAAAACAAGTGAAATGCCCAAGTGGTTGTTTGGGAAGCTAGACAGAGGGTTTTTTTACCTCGCAAAGTCGTAAAACTGTCGGGGGTGTCCATTGGATTCTGCAGGCAGCGGAAGAAGAAAATGTTCCCTGTTAAGTAGCACTCTCACAACCACGTGGTCACATCACACCTTTCATCAACCATCATAAATTTTGGTGATTCCTGTGTTCAGCCCACTGTGTTTACTTTACTCGGGAAAGGAAATAACTTCTCTGTTTAGTTTTAAATGTGTCCAAATAATAAAATTTTTTAAGAAAATTGTTTCCAGGAATACAAATTCGATTTAAAAAAATTCAAAATAAAAAGTTACCATGATTGAGTTTAGTCAAAATTTCGGGAGGGGCCCGGGCCCCCTCGGCCCTCCCCTTATATACGCCCCTGCTTAGAACAAATCAAACCAAGTATTTCCATTAAATGTAAATTCAACGTTTGTGCTGAATCATGCCATTTGTTTTAACGGTAATATAAAATTATTTATTCAATCAAATAAGCATCTTTTATTTGTAAATCACAAAATATAATGGAATCTGAAATTCCCATTGCTCTTTCTATTTAACTTCTGAGAATATATACAAACTGTTTTGAATCTGCTACTACTTTCATGTTCATAAGATTATATAGATATCTTTACTGTCCCAAATATTCTGTCTAAATGCGGAATTTAGAGAAATTCTTGAATTCATAAATTTAAAATGGACAGTTTTAGTTTTCACTCTTTCGTATAAATTTAAAATGGACAGTTTTAGTTTTCACTCTTTCGTATAAATTTAAAATGGACAGTTTTAGTTTTCACTCTTTCGTATAAATTTTTATGAATATTTATAAATGTTTTTACCACATATTTAAAAAACTATTGGTTTTGAAAACTCTTGTATCAAATTCTTTTAAATTATAAAAATTCATGTGTCCAAGTCAACTAATAAAGCGCTCAAATATTTTTAAACTGTGCAGTATTGAAAATTAGGAATAAAAGTCATTAAACTTCTTATTTTTACACGCAAACTTTGTTCGGATTTTAGACTCTAGATGGCGCCAGGAAAAGTTCTTTCTTCAAACTTGTGCTATGTGCAGTACTGACTAAAAAAACACCGAAGTATAATCCTTTTTTAAAACGTAGAAGATATTGTTTCGTCTTCTTACGATATCAGTATGCTTTCACAGACATTAGTATTTTGTATTTGTAAATACGTGTCAGGATTTGGAAAGGTTTTAAAATTCTAGATAACAAAAGGTGACTTTAAAATCTTGTATGCAATTTTATTGACACTATTACCGAAAAAAAAAAGAAGAGGTGTAAAAAAACAAATACTTTCAGACAATTGCATGGCAGTTAGCCAGTATATAAACAAAATCTTTGTCAGTAGCAACAAAGCTTCTCTCAGTATCCATCTAGTTTTTCAACACGCGGAAACAGAAACTTTGGCCCGGTGCACACATCCGGTTTTTCAACGTGCAGCGCCGCTGCCGCAACGCAAGTGCGGTCTGAGATACATTAGATCCAATGGAGCAGTGCAAACATGCCTTCAGTGCCGCTGGGGCGACGCACATCCAACTTACGTGCAATTTGTACCGCAGTTCCCCACGGCGCCGCACTTTTGCACACATGAGTGTCCATTCTGAAGTACCTTGTTTTCACAAACAAATGGGATATAAATAATAATTATAAATGGTTGTATCCAGTAACGTCTATTTTGTATCAAAATATTCTTTTTTTACACCAAGTAAGCGAAATAAACCCTTTTTCTTCGATAGAATATAAATCGCAAAAGGCACGAAATGAGTTCTTGCGTCATTTCATGGTTGTGTGCATAGATGGGCTTCGGTGCCGCAGCGACGCCGCACGTTGAAAAATCGGATGTGTGCACCGTTCCATAATGCGAACTTGAATAGACTGGAAATGAATCTTGCACGAAGTAACGACATTTAATTCCTTTTGACCCTCCTGCAAGGTTTTCTTTAATCTGTCCTTTTTGTTATGATTTTTTAATGGTGGCGTTTCAAGAATTTTGTCAAAATTTTCTTGCTTCAACCCACGAGCAGATTCAGGGACTTTGACTGGATTGGCGTAAACAGTCGAGTTGACTAGGATCGCTCTGCAGAAGGAAGAAAGACGGTTCTCAAAGAATCAATTGAATCGAAGATTAAGGATAATGTGTGAAAAGGTTAAGAGAAATCTTCGTTGATTTCGAGTTTTCTTTTAAAGGAGTATCCAAGGACGGTGAAACACCGATTTCGGACTCACAAAATAGTCTACCTGAGTGAATATGGATAAAAGTTACGGAAAAGAAACAATGATATAATGGTTTGACTATCCTTGGATGGAATACTACGAAACATGCAAATAACTCAGATTATATGGGGATTAAGAAAACTTTTCTCACATCTAAAAAGAGGAATCACGAGAAAAACCTTAAAGTATCCATTTACCTGTTAAGTGACTTCTACGGGGTCTAAGGATATTTTCGTCACGTTTGAAAAAGGAATTGAAAAACATAAAAGACCCCAGTTACTGGTGAAGTAACTTCAGAGAGGTCTATTTTTTCTTCGTGTCTAATAAGAGGAATTTCAAGATAAACCTCAAAGCATTCACTTAGCAATGAAGTGATTTCAGGGACTTCTAAAGACAGTTTCGTCACGTGTGTAAAGAGGAATCACGAAAAAAACCTCAAAACATCCATTTCTCGGAGAAAAAAAAAGTTTGACTTTGGTACAGCTTACACTACTGAAGCTAGCAGTGTAAAGCTTTATAAGAGCAATTGCAGTATTATTTTATAAAATTGTAAAAGATTTGACTGTAGTAATGTCTTTCACTATTTAAAATGTTAAGGCTGCCATTAAATATTCAACAGTTTGCTTATCATTGAGTGGCCAACGACTGAATTAATTATTTTTTATTGAAGATAAAATTACTACTACTAATGTTCAGATTTTGAGATATTTTGACCTATAGTGTTACACAATTATGTCTGATACGGATAACACGTTCAACAGAACTTATTCTGAATACGTTGTGATCATTGTAACATACTGCTTGCCATATCATCATTTATGGAAGAAAAAACACCTCTCCAGAAAATTTAGATCCGAACCCACGACAATTTATATTATTTGCTGGCTTGTAAGTGGGGAGAAATAGTTCTTCTAATTCTCACACATTAAGCTTGTACTTATTGTAAAGTGTTCCATGTTTCATTACCTTTACTGAAATTTTGAATTCAATATCTAGGTCCATGGGAACTACAATCGATGCAAATGTCAAGCTTAGAAAAAAAAATTTTGTGACTGTATGCATTAACTATAGATACATTTATGTTATGAATTTGCAGTGAAAATACTTTGTCTCAGCTCAATAAATCTAAAGCTCCGTTTATTGAATGAGAGTGTTGAGCCTGTTTTCTTGAACAAGTTAAATCAAAACGAGGTTCCAAAGTCGAAATTCGCATTTCATCGTCTCTCAAATTTTAAGTCTTTCTCGCTTTTTGGACTTCATTTCTGTCAATGCTGTATATCCAAATTCACAGAACCATGAAGAAGCAAAAGTCAGAATAATTTTAATAGCTTTCAAGCTGAGTGCGGGGTACAAATTTTTGTCATAAAGCCAAAACTCATTCAAATTTTTCTCGAATAATGTTGAACGATAAAACTTATAGTTTCTCAAATCAATAATCTGTTTTTTTTTCTGTTGTCAAATTTGGTGTCTTGTAAATTACAAATGGGTTGATGAACCATTCATATTCGTCAACTGAAAGCGAAGGAAAGTAATTTTTAAGTGAGTTTTGAAGTTCGTCAATGGTGCCTATAATTTCGTCTGCAATTTTTTTTCGACTGAGATTCATTGACATCCGGAAAGCAGTCAAAGTTTCAGATTTCCACAACGTTAATTTTTTTTCAAATTACTTCAGTTTTGATGTTGATGGGGCGGATGGACCTTCAAGGATCAAAATTCAGAGTTCAGCTGTTCAAACAAGTCCGAGAGAAATTGAACTTCAAGTCACCAAATCTCGCTATGAAGACTAAATCCAAAAGATGTTTTTTCGATCTCCAGGAACAAAATCACCTCTGCTTTCAGGTGTATGAATCGTTTCAAAACCTTTCCCTTCAAAAGCCAACGCACTTGGGTGTGATATAAAGGAGTTTTGTAGACGGAATCCATTGCATCGCACAGCTGAGAGAAAATTGGGGATTTAAGAGGTCGACTCTTGATGACATTGACCACTTGGATGACTTTTTCATTACAATCAACATATCTAGAGTTAAAGATTTTGAAACGAGAGATTTTCTGTGACTCAGTCAGTGATAACACTGACTCTATACAAAGCCTCCGTACGGTATTATGACGCCACAAACCGAAGTCTTACCAGCCGTAGTTGATCATAAACTTATAACTACGTGAACTTATATTTCAGTTGTTTATTTATCTTTTGTTAGGTTGAAAGTTTTCAAGAACTGCTCTCATATCTTTGTAAATTTTATAAAAAAAAGAGGAATTGATTTTTGGAAAACAAAACTGCAGAAAACAATATTTTAAAGAATAACAGAACTTTGAAAAAAGAAACTAATGATCAACAATAAACTTTTTAATTTTAGTCCATTTAAAGCTTTTAACAAGTAGGTATAATATACCAATACATAATTTATGTAATAAAATTAAAATTAATTGAGTCAAAAAGATAGAAAAACTGATCGATTATGAATATCTGATTCAAAGGAAGTGTGCGTTTAGTTTTTTAGCTACTTTAGTTTTTACCTTTTTTAGCTACCTTAGTTAGCTACCTTTAGTTTTAAAACTACCTTTCTTTTCGATCATTTCACACTTGTTTTTTTTTTTTTTTCAGATTTTTTTTACATTTATATATTATATATTTTGAGGAGAAAAAAAATAAATTTGTTTTATAATGATTCACAAATTTGATCTTATCTCACATGCATCAAATCAAATTTTATGCACGTTTATTAGCAATATATTTAGTTTCAAAAACTTATTTTGTTTTAGACATTTAATCACTCTTTTAAAAATTTTTAAACTAATAAGACAAATACAACACTTACATGAAATACAAATCTTTATTATATTTTTTGGCATGAAATTGTTACAGATGTCAGTAATATGCAAAACATTTATTTACAATTACATTTGTTCCTATACATTAGTATTGCAACATCTCAATGTTTCGCTTTTTACAATTATTCTTATCTTCTTTCATTTAATTGAAACTATCGTTTTCTTTAATACAGATTTTGGAAACCTTGGACCCACTGAGATAATTTCCCTTTGCACATTGAAACACAACATTTGTTGGGCATATTCTGAAATGAAATTAATTTTAAGAAAACGAATTATTTTTACAGCTTTCGTATTTCACAAAATGTTGCGACATAATTATTGTTAAAATTCATTTTATTTATAGAATATTTAGCTTTAATTTTATTACAAATTATTTTCATTTTGTTCTTCCAAAATCCGTTCAAGTCGTTTGATTTCATTGATTCGTTTAACTTAAATCCATTTATAATACACTCTATAACAAAAAAAAGGTACAGCTACACTCTACGTTTATGAGTGATGGCAACGACTTGGCGTTTTTTTTTGGCGCACTTCTAGTAGCGAGTTACGATAAATTAAGGCAACCCATTTTTCGTTTCGGTTGTTATGGTTTTCATGGCAACCTCGACAAACGGAAACTTTCAATTTTCATTTTGAATATTCTAGAAAGTTCTTCCAAAATCCGTTCAAGTCGTTTGATTTCATTGATTCGTTTAACTTAAATCCATTTATAATACACTCTATAACAAAAAAAGGTACAGCTACACTCTACGTTTATGAGTGATGGCAACGACTTGGCGTTTTTTTTTGGCGCACTTCTAGTAGCGAGTTACGATAAATTAAGGCAACCCATCTTTCGTTTCGGTTGTTATGGTTTTCATGGCAACCTCGACAAACGGAAACTTTCAATTTTCATTTTGAATAATCTAGAAAGTTCTTCCAAAATCCGTTCAAGTCGTTTGATTTCATTGATTCGTTTGGAATTTTTTCTTTCCTCCCATTGGTTATTTTGATTTTAAAATATCCTTTAATTGTATTGGTCGTTTAAATTTTTTTTTCTTTGATATCATTGGTTTATTTATTTGTATTTCTACAGTTGTGGAATTTTTATTTCATAATAATTTTTTTTCACGGCAGAGTTCTGACATGTATTGTTTTTCGCATTTGTGGAATATTCTTTTTTCGTAATTTTTTTTCTCGGGACCGTTCTGATGTATCAAGTTGTATTATTTCTTGCTTTTTTTCTTTTAAAAATCTTTTTCTTTTTCAACTAGCTTACTGTATTCAGTGTAATTGATAAGTTTCATGGTATTCTTTACCCAACATTCGTAGCTTAGTTTCTCTGCTGGTTCACAAATGTGTTTTGATATGTGCTTAAGTTTACTACTTTTTGTGAAAGTTTTTTAAAATATTCTTTTCAAAACGTTCTGAAAATGTTTAAAAAGTGTGTTGTAAAAAAAAAAAGTTTTGACAGTAAAAGAGTTAGGAAATAATTATTTCCTTGGCGACTTTAGAAGTTCGCCAAAAAAAATCGCCAAGTCCGTTGCCATCCTCATAAACATAGAGTGTAGTTGTTCCCAAAAAAAATCGACGCACCAAGAAGGAATCATCCGATTGCTTTGAAATTTCGTATGAAAAAATGGGTGGAGTGGTCGTTCACGGTAAGACGTTTGTCGCCAGCTAATTTTTGTAACCAAATCAAGATGGCGGCCGAATTCCGTAACAGCAGATAGGGTTGCCATAACAAAAACGGCAGTTGTGAAGAAAATCCGCAAAAGGTGAAGGTTACCATATTTGGCGACAAATGGCCTTCTTGCCGTGAACGACCACTCCACCAAAAAATGTTTTGACCAAATATGCAAATGATTAAAATTTGGTGTCCAATGAATGAATAGTGCGATCTCCAGCGCATCGGAACTGCGTATCCAGCAGATGTATATAATGAGTTGTTCTTGAACTGTTGTTAAAATTTTCTGTTGCATTGCGATTTAGGATACCTTTCAACGACTGAAAAAATGCCTCGCCGCAGGATTCGAGCTCATTACGAGCAACTTTCAGAGTTTGAAAGAGGTCGTATCATTGGATTGAAAGGCAGGTTGGGCAAATCGGAGAATCGCTCGTTATGCGACTCGAAGCGATGCGGCTATTAGAAGATGCTGGCAAGAGTGAGTGGACAATGGCAAATTTCAGCGTCATGATGGTAGCAATCTTTATATTTCCGTTTGTTTCTTTGTTTATAAAGCACCAGATTTTATTAAATATTTGTTTATTATGATTAAATGAATACAACATTTGTTAATTACACTGGTGTCCAAAATTATTTTTACATGCATATAATCACAGATTTCTCAGAATCTGTGAACTATAATTTTATGAATTTGTCTGGAATGAGACATAACACCATAACACATAAATACAAAGGAAAAAAATTTAAGAACACTGCATATGATATAAAACTAGCATGAAACCATAAAAATGGACGGAACCAATTTTCGGCGATTGGACGGAATCAACTTTCAGTGATTAGGCGAAACCAACTTTCGCGATTGGACGAAACCAACTTTCGGCGTTTGGATAAAACCAACTTTCGGCGACTGGACAAAACCAACATTTAGTGACTGGACGGAACCAACTTTCGTCGATTGGAGGGAACCAACTTTCGGCGATTGGACGGAACCAAATTTCGGTAATAGGTCGGAACCAACTTTCCAAGATCGGATGAAACCATCTTTCAACGATTGGACGAAACCATCAGCAATAGATCGGAATCAGCTTTTGACAATTGGTCGGAACAAGCTTTCGACAATAGGTCGGAACCAGCTTTTGACAATAGGTCGGAACCAGCTTTTGGCAATTGATCGGAACCAGATTTTAGCTATAGATCGCAACCGACTTTCGACAATGGAACGAAATTAATTTTCGGCAGTTGGAATGTATATTGCAAACGTTTACATTATTCCACTCTGCAAGCGCTTAGTAACTATTTTCTGACCCATACCAAATCGATAAAGAGTTGAAAGACATTAGACAGAAGAGCTCATCGTTAAAAGCCTACATCCGACATAACCGGGAGCTGAAACAAAAATAAACAGTTAAATGAATACCAGAGCAATTTATCACCAAAATTGAACGATGCTCAAACACTATAAACAAGTAGGAAAATTGAGAGAGTGGGTGAAAATTCACAATCTATGCTTCAGTAGACGAATCCAAAGCCACAGCTCTACCACTTACGTCTACTGCTATATGCTACATACACTACCCTACAATAATGGACCGGACAGCAAGATGTGATGGTCTAAGGGTAAGAATACATGCTTTAATAGGTTGGATGGTCTCCCACGTGCTGCAATTCCACTAGCAATCCCTATACTCATACTTTCTACAAGTTTTTGATACACAGCTATGGGAATTTGAGTCCATTTCTGCTGCAAGAAAGCCGCCAGCTCAGCTGTAGATTTCGGACATGGTTCTCTGGTCCTTACGAGTCGCTTTATTTCGTCCCACAAATGTTCTATGGGGTTTAGGTCAGGACTCTGAGCAGGCCAGGGAAGATACATCCGCGCCCTGATACCACTGTTTGACAGAGGCTGCAACATGACATAGAACGTTGTCGTTTTGGAATTAACATTCGTCCATTCCATAAAATTTCCAGAGCGTAGTGAGTATCTGATTGTCCAAAGTGTTCATGTAGGCGTCGGCGTTCAATTTACCATGAACAAGATGCAAAAGTCCCAGGCCATACCACGAAAAACACACTCAAACAAGTAGTCGGATTTTATTCAAATCCGCTGGCGTCCGGTCCATTATTGTTGGGTAGTGTAGTCCATAGCAATGCAATCACATTAAAGAAATTTAAAGTCTTACTTATTTCACAAATCTTTTTATTTTAAGAAAGAGACAATTTGAATCAACGTCAACTGGGAAAAAAATATCAAATAACTTGATTTTTAAATGGATTGGATTTGAAAACTTAATTTAAAAAGATTTTTTTTGTAACCGTTGAGGTAATTTTAGATACTATTTCAATGTTACAAAACCCCTGCAATTTTAATTACTTCTCAAAATCCATCGCGGCACATTTAACAATCCCTGGTGGCACAAAGTTTGAGAAATACTGATATAAAGGGATGTCATATCATGAATATTTATTAATATTGTGGCTTTTCAAGGGAAAAAATTTGTTTTCTGAAAAGTTTTATCTGTTTTCTCTGATTTCACAGAATGGTTAGTTTAGAGATTCTTTTGTGGGGATTCTTTATGTCCTATTAAATTTTATTTATCAAATAAATAAATTTAAAAGGGTTTTTAAGCTGATAATGTTGCAGATAACGCATCTGAATTGCTTTGGCTAGCAAGATGCAGCCCTACTGCAATGGAGAATTCGAATTCTGATTTAAGATGTCGAGGTTGATTAATTTTAACACCTGGTGACTCGTGTTCGATGTTTTTAGGGAGGCGTTAAAAGGTTGGTTAGTTCGAAGTTTAAAGCGCAAAGGCCAAATTTGGCCAAGCTCGTCAGACAAAGTCAAGTAAATGGGCGTACACACCACGCAAGGAAAGGTTTTCTAAAAACTAGGCGACCCGAAATTGAATACCCAGCATGTTGTTTGAGTGTACTTTTCCTCAGCACTCGAGCCACCCACACTTTTTTATTGAGTTTGTTTTCGAAAGTTGTAGTGCAAGCGTCTTGTTGAACTATAATTGTTGGCCCTGAAAAGGACCGTTTTCTAAATGGCTCTGAAAAGATCTTCCGCTTTCTTTGGTTTCTAATTATAAACTGCAACAGCTCGATTAAAATTAATTTTTTTTCCAATAAAATTTCATCCGATAACGCTATAAATTCAATTGAGGCGCGAGGCTTCGTGCTAAACAAACAATCGTACAATGTTGCCAAAACGCGATTAGAAATGACGCCCTTTTTGCGTGCCACGTAAGAGAATTTTATATATAGATATTCGCGGGGATCCCGATTTGAGAAAATCTATAAAGGATTTGTTAAACGGCTTAGATTGTTCGTCTCCTGCTGCCATCTGACGGCGTATAAGAAAATCTTGATTTAACCTACTTTCTATTCGTATGTGTTGGGATATAAAAAGTTCACATAATTCAATAATTATGAAATTTGTTTAGTTTATCAGACAATTTTTTGAAATTCGAAACTAAGATAAATATATTTTGAGTCTTTTACTAGCTGCACCATTTGAGAAATAAACTGTACAATATAATGAAATGACGCTTTAAGTATCGTATGGTTCATGTCTATAAAACAATCTTTTACGTAATATAGGCAAGAAATTTTCTATCATCATGAATTAAATGAGCATCTCAAATGGCATTAATTTGTGAAACCGTATGTTTCTCCTCATTAACGTTGTAACAATAATTTAAGTTTCCAGCAAATACTATAGTTTCGATGAATTCAATTGATTTAAAAAACAATGAAGAAATGTACCCAAAAGGGAGAATAAATGTGCTAAAATTTAAAATATAGATTGTAATATTTTAGTAATCATATTGTTTGAAATATTACTTAGATAAGAAAACATTACAATGAAATGATAAAACATGATAATTTTCTAAGCACTTCATTTTCATGATGGTTCTATCCATTGATATTATTCCTACGAAATTTCAGCTTTGGGAAAGCAACATATGTTAATCATACTCTCATTATAACCAGATTGTAGTTCTTTTTATAACACTTGTATATTTTAAAATTTGGGGGCAAAATATTTATTTATTTATTTTATACTGTCAAACCAGATCCCTTTAGTTACATGACAAAGAAAAAAAATATTATTTTTAAGATCAAAGCATAGGAAACACAAAATAATCAAGTTTCTTTATGAATTTCAACAATACACTTATATAAAAGCACCATTTTGTTTTTACAATTATGTTTTGAAAAGATATTTTTATTACAGTTTATTACAGATTATTTACTCGATAAAGGACCAATTAATATCTATGATCGCGTTACAAAATACGAGTTCTTGGAGCCACTTGATTTGTTTAATTTATTCGCGCTCCATTTCGGCATCAGTAAACATTTTAACAAAACAGTCCCTATTCGTATTCGAAAATCTAAGGTTAATTCATGACCGACCTAAAAATCCTCTAAGAACAGTTGTTTGGTGTGCAATTTGATGCATTATATAGGACCATTTATACCTCCGTAAATGCTAATGAAAATACTGTTACTTTGAGTTGCGAATGTATTTTATTACTGTGAATACCATGTACGTACTAGGCAGTAAAATTTGTTTCTCTCTGAAATTCATCGACAAAAAGCTTACAAGCTTTAATGTTGTTTTAACAAAATGAAGTACATGTCATACAGTTCGTGCAACAATCTGAGTTCTAAAAGACGTATTTCCTGGCTGAATAGTGTCAAATTCGATGGAACGAGTAAACACTAGAAAGCAGAAAATAATTCAAAATCTTAAGCAAAACACTCGCAAAGAAGTTAAACATATCACCCCAGAAATTTAATGAACAAACGTAATAAAAATGTGGTTGAAAGAGCTCATAATTGCAATATGGTTAGAGGTGTTTTTTTGTTTTTTTTTTGTTGTCATTAATTGAATAAACACTGTGTGGAACATTTAAAAAACTAATGTTAACATTTATCTTATTTCCATAAAATTATGATGCAATTCTTTGGAGCCTTCTCAATATTATATCAAGAGTACGAGGTATTAAAGTAAATGGAAATATGTCATGAAGCTAAGCTGTCATAGGAAAAATAATATTTTATTTAAAATGTGTATTGAAAAATGGGGGACATTTAAAAAAAACCAAGACCTAGTGTTTATTTTTATTATATTTTTCTGACATGCAACAGCAAATAATGAAGAAAAGGAAGTAAAATTCATAGCCACATTAGCATATCTGTCCAAATTAGTTCACTAGAGACAAATGACGTTTTCAAACTTATTCTACATGTGGTGCCATCTACATTTACTAATTGAAACTTTCAATGTTTTGTGGATACAAAATAATTATTTCAACGGCATTTTAAGACAATATAAAATATTTTATTAAAAATGTTTTCACTAAATTTTCGTAGTTATAATAGTACGTTACGAATGCAACGCAGTTTGATCTTCCATAATTTTTTAAATCCGAACTACACTTTTAAGGTTTGATGTTGGAATAGTTTGAGTAACAATTTACGGTATTTATATCCAAGAATCATGAAATGGTCATCAAAATCATGAATTATCTATTTAAAGAAACAGTGTTTTTAAGCTTCCATTTGTGCTTTTAAACTGTAATTTCAAATTAACGGCAAATATTTGAAGTTATGGAAAGTATAACATTCGAAGAATCAGCATAACTGTAGCAGATAATATGTAATATGAAAGTGTACTGATAAACAAATGAAACCTTCGTCAAATTGGAAGTAAAAATTTCAAAATGTAACCAGTAAAAATTAAAAACATGTAAAAATAGGTCAATCACTGTTTCTGTGGAGCAAAACAATCTAGTTGGTTTGACACTAGTGATTCCTTGCTTTTGATAGTAGCCTGGAAGATCTTCATTTAAAAAACTAGCTTTAGCAGCACTATTCCAGGATAACGTATTTAAAAACTTATATATTTTTCTCGTTGTGTTTATTCTGTCTTGATGATGGTGGACGTTTTGCTACACCGAAATAGCAACCAACCATTTTTTTAACAAGTTTTTAAACTGTTAGCATGTAATTAGTCATGTTTTTTGACGTTTTTAAATTTTTACTACACGATAGAAATGCTTTTGAAAGCATTTTAAACGTGTTCGATTTGAATAATTTGTAACGGATAATATAGAAAATGTGTTTTTTACTATGGTAGTTTAAAATTCCACCAATCATTCAATATTGTGTGATTGAAAATAAAACTTTTATTGTTTTTATAACTTTCTATGCATGCCTTTTTTGTTCAACATAAATGTATTGATTTTAAATACCAATTATACATGTCTTCACAGTCTTAATACGATTTTGTATGCGATTAACAAAATTAAAAGACTAATGTATGTATAATAAGCGAAATGCACATTTCCCAGTATGAATGTTTAATTAGACAGAATGGAATGTAAAACCCTAAACACCCAAGCAACAATCGAACGCAGATAGCAAGAGTCATGAAAGTTATGTATAGGTCTAGTAAAGTGAATGTTCGCTACAGAATGAAACCACTTACAGCACCCCTAGTAATAAAAATAGGCAATTAGAGCTTGAAAACTATGCGAGATACTGAAAAAGACAGTTTTCAAAGCTTTTCAGCGTCTGTGATTTAGAACGGAATGACATTCTGCGTAAATGACTTGCATGAACTGCTAATTTATCTGTATTGAATTCCCGTCAACGTTACATCACTAGTTGGGAAACAAAGCAGCCAATTGTGAGAAATAGTCATAGGGGAAATACAAAAGTAGACTAAGTACTGGAACCCTTTTTATGTGCTCTTGAACATGTGATTGTAACTAGTAGTAACGGGACCTCAGACTACTTTGGTCTGCCGGGTGGTAACAAATATTCATCATATGATTGGTCCAAGTGAAAGAAAAATACGACCAACCTTGTCCAGCATCTAAGTGGTCCACATAACATCGTAGAAGACGTTAGCGATTTTTTCATTTTTGTCTCACTCTTTAGACTACAGCCGGTACAGCAGTTGTACCACGATCACGCTAAGAAAGAATTCAGACTGCGGCCGTTACAGCAGTTGTATCTTGAAAGTTATAAAATCAAGCCAAGAAAGAATCGCGCTTGTTATATCTATAGCCGTAGTCAAAAGGTTAACCCTGTCATAAGATGTTATGTTGCCAAATGAGGCGATAAAATGCAAATAGGAAATCTAAGTAATTTTTCATTGTTCAGTTGCATGATTATTAGTTTACATTTTGCTCACACTTTCTGAAGCTCCTCTCAATAGCAATGCTTAGTCTACTTATTACACGTCTATAATATTTCAAATATCATAGTTCTTAGACCATGAGCAATGGGAAAAGGGGGTGATGACAGGAATTGGATTCAAGACCCATACGTATTTTCAAATAGTACAAAACTCAAATGCTTCGCTATAGTAGAAACACCTGCATTTAAACCTCTAACTTCCAGCCAACAGGGAAGTAATTTATGATCGACCTCTTTTACATAACGATTGTTTTGAGCGAAACCTCAACATCTTTTGCCACTTTAAGGCGCGGTGAACGCATCTGATTTTTAAACGTGCGGATCCGCTACTGCACCGAAGCCCAACTATGCACACATAACTGTGAAATAAGTACTCATTTCGCGCCATTTACGATACATATTCTATCGAAGGAAACGTGTTTATTTCGCTTACTTGGTGTAAGAAAATTATATTTTGAAATAAAATAGAAGTTACTGGATACAACCATTTATTAATTATTATTTATATTCCATTTATTTATGAAAACAAGGTTCTTAAGACCAGAGAAGCGTGTGCGGCGAGCTTCGGCATCGTGTGGAACTGCGGTAGAAAGTGCACTCATGGACGCGTGTCGCCGCAGCGACGCCGAAGGCATGTGTGCATTACTCCATTGGATCTAATGTATCTCAGCCGTACTTGCGTTGCCGAACGTTGAAAAACCGGATGTGTGCACCGGGCCTAAGCAAATAAGTCCACGCGAATGCACTTCGTTGCTGTATGCAACTCGTATCACCCATTGGATGGGAGAAGACGCTCTTTCATTGATTTGTGATCTGATTAGTTCGCCCAACGTTGTTGTAGACTAAGTCGACTACAGAGTTTTTTTCACCACTATAGAAATGCGCATTATCAGTTCTATCTTGTAATAAGACTGTTTATTGTTATAAGAAACGAGTTGAAAAGATGCCAAATCTGTCAACTAAGTAGGTTTTTCAGAGATCAGTCACGATTCAACTTGCTGGTCACACTTTTTGAAGCTGCTCTCAATAGCAA
Source organism: Metellina segmentata (assembly GCA_947359465.1). Lineage (NCBI taxonomy): Eukaryota > Metazoa > Arthropoda > Arachnida > Araneae > Tetragnathidae > Metellina > Metellina segmentata. Next base: position 86,602,408 of record OX375879.1, read on the forward strand.
TGCTCAGTCGATAGCATTTTCCATCTATGATCTTCCTCATCTGACCGTGGTTCAAAATTACGTGGTATTGTCCTCGGATCTTTGCCTTGGAGGATTGGTTCCGGACCGTCATCAATAGCCCGTTGAGCCACTAAAATTGCCTTACCGTACCATGTATGATTTCGAAGAGTTTTCAAGAAAGGGAAACTAATTTACGATTTTTAGCACCAAGGGAGCCAACTAACCAACATCAACATACACTCCCGTGCCTAGTGTCGTGAGACACTGCACCAGTTTAAAAAAAGTGTAGTGGATGAGTTGAGCATGCCACCGAGGTGATATATATATATATATATATATATATATATATATATATATATATATATATACCCACGACTCCTTGTTACATGCAATGTTCCTGAGCCATGCGATTTTAAGGTGGTCGGTAGGCGTTCCCATATGCCAATAGGCTCTAAGGAGGCAAACTGTGATGTAATGTAGAGGTGTTCCAATTTCACCACAGGAGGTTCCTTATTGTTTGACAGAAGAATATCACCACTGGCAGAGTTTTAAAATTAAAATACTTCGCCTCGCGTTACCTATGAACAGCTTGTGGAGCCATCATGGTTCAGGGGTATACCCACTGCACTAGCAACTTTCGAGTTGTAGTCAGTGAAATTTTCTTGTGTCTGACGCAAAATGGTCAAATATGAAACCGGCACCACGAAAACCTATCCAGCTAAATGCTTACAAAGATTTCCTCACCAATAATAACCATTGTTACTGTAATTAATAATCCCTATAAAAATTGCTAAGCCATGAACTTTATTTGAATAACTATTAATTTGTTGGTAGTAGAATGACAGAAATAATTTATACAGTGTAAACTTGACTTGGTTAAGTTATCAGAAACAAGATATTACAAGCAATATTTTTTAGTACCATTCTTCAATTCTTTTACTTAGCGTAAAACAAATAAAGAATATCTTTCAACTTTTCGTTACAAATTACGAATTGGAAAATGTTATTATTCGTTATTTTTACGAAACCAGCTAAAAATGTTTTGTTTTTACCCGTTTTTCGGGTTATTGGTTAGTTTACACTCGGTCACTTTCTCCTACACAAAGACTCATTAAACCATGGTTTAAAGTGGATTCCAAACCACCACGAATATCCATGCCCATACTTTCATTCGAATCTAGAAACTGTTGAACTGAGCTCCAATGCCCAGGTGCAGAATTATATTCAGTGTTCTGTAACACAACTCCAAGCAATTGGAATTGCTCTGCAGTAATTTTGTCCGAATTTTGAAAGCTGCAGTCAAATCAAAAACAGACGTAAAATACAACTATTGGCTAAATACGTATTACATATTTATAATAAAACATCAAATTAATTTACTTACTTTATTTAAAACCAAGGCATACTTTCAGAATTTGTAATTCTGTCGATAACTTTTTAGGTTAAATATTTTGTCATAGACATAGAATATGTGTCATTTGCAAAGTGTTTGTGGTAGTTTAGGGCGGTGTAGGTTGGTTGTTCTAGAGAAGAACCTTAGCTAGAGAAGAAAAAGAGGTGTATCAAAGCGCACTTTGCACTCCAGAACATCGTAACTTATTAAAAAAAAGTAAAAAATTTGATAAAATTAAGGCAAAATTTTTCTGCTAAGACTCTGTTTGTTCTGCTACGTACGTCGCATTTTAAGCACTTTTTGCTCTAGGACTCCAAGGTGATCAGAAGATAAAACATTTGAGAGATAAAATAAGGATTATTTGATTGATACAAAAACAAGTGTTCTCTCTCTCTCAAATGTAGATGGCCATCCAGTTTGTTGATTTCTTTGATAGCAAAATGTGTAAAACATTAATTGTATCCATTCTTCTTTGTATCGAGATATCCTTAGCAGTTTATTTTGTTTCTCAAAACCCTTTTGTAGAATTTTTTAAAGCTTCAACATTAAATTTTTCTTTTCTGATCGTAATTTTAATCTCTCCAAGACCTTAGGGTTCGTAAATTACTTTTTCTTTTACCTTTCATCGCTTCTTTTAGTTATAGTCGACAAATTTTATTAATATACTCAATATAACAATATTAAATCGCTCCAATATACTCAATATAACAATGTTAAATCACTTCAATATACTCACATATAACAGAGTTAAATCACTCCAATATACTCACATATAACAATGTTACTTTACAAAAATACAACTTATTTTCCTTAAATATAACTTGCTTTTCTCAAATATACTTGAATATAACAGTGATACTTTATGATTTTCATTGAACTGTAGTGCATGTGAATACAATATTCCCAAAGAACTTAAACTTGAACCTTAAATGTACTTATAACTTTACAGTAGGCAATTGTTTTTATTATTATTTACAATACTACTCAGTATAAAAATTGCTAATTTACTCCAATATACTCACGTATAACGATGTTAGTTTTTTATAAACATAGCTGTTATTTTATTCAAATACCCTCGAAAATATAAGAATATTATTTCATTCAAATATAACGATGATACTTCATTGTTTGTATTAGACTTATATGTGAATGTTTACCCGCAACATATATATATATATATATATATATTCATTTATAACATAATTTCAATGACACTTTATTACGAAAACAAAGAAATAATAATTTTTTTTAATAAGAAAAGTTAAAATATATGCATTAAATTTTTGTATGCTAAACTCAGATCAAATGGAATGTAGTTTATATTTTAAGCTTATAACAATCATCACATAAAATATGAAAATAAATGAATCTCCAAGATTCCGATTAGATTTCTGAAAAGGAAGAACAAGTCAACAACATTAAAACTTCTCGTTGCAAAACATTCCACAGTAGCCGTTGATCAGAATAAGTAAACACGGAGAACAATTCAGATAGGATTCAGCACTTCGGCTTTTCAGAAATCTCATTTAAATCGAGCATCAACTGATTCGCATCGACCATTGCACCGATCATTTATGCGTATAAACAAAAATTAAAATTCCCAACCCAATGTGGCTAAGATTTCAAGAAAGCGTATTTAAATCCCAGCGTGGTCTCAAGTCTGTGAACGCCGTTTCTTAACGCACGTTACAGTTTTTTATAAACGAGATGCTACGTTTCATTAGTTGTAAAAAAGCATTCGAAACACTTTGGCGACTACATTCGCGACTTATATGCGATATTTTTACAGTTCGTTGAACAAAACGCATTACGCATGAAAGACGATGAAACAACTTCGAGTTAACTAATATAATCTTGATCATATGCATCGTGTTGCGGAATAAGTGTACTGAGAAAAGTGAACTATCGCAAGAAACATTTATTTCATATTTTAAAATATCTGATTTTTGATCAGCGGTGTATATTTTAGTGGAATTTGAATCCAGATTTGTATATTTTATTTCGTGTCAAATTTTTGATAGGGTCAATGGGTAATTCTAAGTATTAGCATAATTTGTATTCTAAAATTTAAAACTGAATTAGGCTGTGTGTGAATACCAAAGTTTCACTCAAACTTGTGTCGTATTTTAAGATCTGAACGTAATTTTATTCAAACAATGCTGACAATGCATGATTTTTTTAATGAATAAAGACTATCGTAGAGAGAGAGGTTTAGAGCAAAAACCCATTAACTGACAAAAATAATAAATTTTGTATTATAACCGTTCAAAGTCTAACGATTAGACTTTAGTCAAAAATAAAAGCTATAAGTATTTTGATAACAATATATTTTAGTTCAATCATTCCAATATGTTAATATATTTCTCATCTTCATGAAAATAAGCATTTTGTGTCAAAAAATGAAATTCCGAAACCGTGAAATAATGAGTTTCTGCTCCAAGCCACGGTTACATAATTGTAGAAGTTTTTATTCACATATGTTTTTTTATTATATTGCCACGTGTAGAACTGTGCAAACGATGAAGAACTGAAAGAAAATAAAAGAAGCTCCAGATTCAAAAACCTCAATAGCCTTTAAGGGCAAAGATTTTCTCCCGTAATTATATTTTCATTAAAATTTATATATTTGGTAATGGAATTAAAGAACTTTATCGAAGCTTCTTGAAATACACAAACCATAAAACATCGAATGAGGTTTCTTTCGATAAGAGGGAGTGAACAAAACAAACAGACGGTCTGCGAATACTTTTCTTCTGATGTCAAAATGCTTTCGTTTGATACATAGCTAAGTTACACTAAAATGTAGGATCACTGTTGTCGTGTTGTGAAACAAACAATGCACAATCGTCAGGTTCACTCATCAAATTCAGTTCAAGCTTGAGCCAAATTTTAAGAGCTGAACTTCCTTTTATCCAAATGGTTCTGAATATGGAATAATTACTCTTTAATTAATGAAAAGTATATTATTATAGTTTTTATACACGTATCACATTTATTTCCTATATTTTCACGTGTGAAACTATGCAAACGATAAAAAATTCGAAAAAATTGTTCCATGTACAAAAACTTTATTAGGCTTTGATGTTAGACATTTTCCGTAACTATTTTGAAATGCTTTATTTAAAATAGTTTTCATCAAAATGTATACATTTATTTTGTATTGATTTATGTGTAAAATAAATTTTGCATCTCATTTTATTTTCGATAAAGACATCGTTGAACTTTTGAAGAAGCTTCGTTCTTGTAACAAGTCATAAAACATCAAAGGAAGCTTATTAGCCTATATAATGTTTATTGTTATTTATCGTTCTACTGTTGCTATAATGTACTGTGTTTCTCTTTCACCCCAAACAAACATTACATTTTCTTCGAGTTCTTAATTATTTCCTCGAGACAATATATTTCTTACTTCTTATATTTTTAAACAAGTGATGTTATGGTTACAGATTATCATTGCATAGATGTATCACCATACACATTTATCTCTTATTGTGACATGAGTTGTAGAGTTGTTTTAAGCGCTATTGTGTGAAATACCATAACGGCTTTGTGTTTTAATTCTACATACAGTAGTAGAATTCTCGCAGTAGTAGAACCAGAAAGTCTTTAAGGAAAATAAGTGTAAGAAAATTTAAAATAACTTGAAATGAAATTTAAACCATCAAATACACTTAAAAATTTATGATTTAAAAAAATATATAGTTTTATTTTTATTCCACTAATAAGTTTGAAAAACGCTTTAGCCCTAAATAGATTTTATAATCCTAACAGTCTCATAAGTATGCAAAGAATTCTTTCAAACACTCTTGTAGCAGAAAAATAGTTAATATTTTTTTCGAAATTTTTCCAAGATACATAAATTTGATCAATGTATGAATTCAAAATTTACTCCTTGCCAAATTTGATATCAGATTGCATGAGAAAATGTACCAAATTACTCTGTTATACTAACTAAGAATACTCGTGAAATAATATTTCAACCAAATAGATATAAGGAAGATTTTTAGTGCAAACAAACCCAAAGAAAATTCGGTACAGGGGTTTTGTTTATGAATTATAAACAATAATATCCAAAATATTTAGATTCAAAATTAAATATTTTTGAAGCTTCAGGCATTTTAAGGAAGTAACTTTGAAGAGGAGCTTTGAAATTGCTCAGTGTTTCATGTTTGAAGTTCTGTTTCTCAAAAACTACTTAATGTAGATACACATGTTATACATTTTTGTAATCTGTACAAAATTCTCTCTTTTTCACTTTGGCAACAATAATTTTTCAACAACATAATTATTCTAAAATTTAGTTGCAATAAATGGAAAATTATCATTTTTGACAGAATTAAAAACATTTATATGGGCTAAAGGAATTTTAAGACATTGTTGAAATGCATGCCAGTTACAGTGTTCGGTATGATAATACTACTGATAAAGTTAGGAAGTCGCATTTTGATTCTTTAATCTCATAAATAATTAACGAAAACAACAAAATGACAATTTTCTACTCTAAAGAGGCATAAGAAATCATATAAAGGAAGCTCTGACGCAACCAACGTTTCCTAGAAATACAGTTTAATATGCCTATTGTAAAAATAAGGTTAAGGATTGTAATCAGAATTCTAAAGCAACAATAATAAAATCAAAATCACAACATTTGCTTCCCAGTCTATGTATAATACCAGAACTTTAATGATATTAAACCAAATGTTCTTGATCAGTACATATTGAAGTTACCTGAAAATAGTTTACCATTGTTTGGGCGGCCTTCTTGCTGAATCTTATTAATATTGACCACGACCAACACACATCAATTTAGAATTTTTATTGACGAAGTGCTGGAATAGTATTAATAAAACAAGTCTATTGAGATCACATTGAGAATACGTGCAGGAAATACACTCTGCCACAGAAACACTACCACAATCTACATTTAGCTTGACAGAAAATACCTCATCTATAAAATGTATCACTTCAGAATATTCCATCCTTGATGACCACTCTATTGAAACTCTCTGGCCTTTAGTTAATTTTCTTGATATTCTGTCTTGCAGTTTAAAAACTAGTTTTGTTAACTATTACTCAATGTTAAGTTTCTGGCTCCTAATGTCACAAATTCGCTTGCGTCTATTTAATTAAATTTTAGTTTTGATCTCGTTCATACCAGTATATTTTCTCAAAATCTAGATTTATACGCCATTTTTCCGAGCCTTTGATAGACTAAAAGGTCTAAGAGATTTAAAAACAAATTTAGCACTAATAAGACTAAAATAGGAGTGTTTGGTTTTCTCAGATCATACGAGAAAAAGCGAAGTTAAGAGCTTGCGATCTTATAATGTAATAAGGGATTTAAACTGTGGAAAGGTATATTTTTGTAAACTACATCATTAGTCTCGTCATAAGAGGAACATGGTTCATATAACATCACCAGTCTCGTAATCATTTAACTGAAACACACAATTTGAGTTTGATGCACATCAGTGATTTTCAATGAGGCATTTCGGTTTTTCTTATTAGTAGTATTATTTTCAAAACAAAATTTTTCTAAATTTTTTTTATTCCCTTTGAAATGCTAGTGATATGGCTACTTGGATAAAATAACTCCTTAAAAGTGAATTCAGATCATGTGAAAGCGTAAAACATATTTATTGTTAGACAGTAGACATCACAAAAAATTAAAACAAGGACTATTTACATCGAGAGAGACTGCAATGCTAAGTGGTAGTATTTTTGCTCGGGATTAGGACGCTGTAGTATCTGCAGAAGTTTCGGGTTTTCTGTTTCAGTTGTAGTGAAAAGTCGTAGACGCAGTTCCACTTCACAAATATATTTTCTGAAAATTTAAACTCTCATTCCATATGGTGGAACTATGAAAAACTATAAAGTCTGAAAGATTAAAAATCTAACGAAGAACTAAGACATAAGAAGAATAGAGTTAAATTTTTCCAGATTGAATGAGAAAACCTTTTACCCCTAATGCCTTATATTTTTAGACGAAATTTTCTAAATCTACTTTCCTTATATTGGTTACATAGTTGCACCAATATAATCTCTTACAAGCATCATTTAACTGGCGATTTCAGTTTGACACATTTCAGTGATTTTCCAACGAGGCATTTCGTTCCATTTCAAAACCTTTTTATCTCCGCACTTATGACAGATTTTTTTTTCTGTCGAACTAAATGTAGGTGCCGGTTGTATATCTGCGGTGAAACGAGTTTATTGCACGTGAAGACATTTGGCTTGTGTTTCGAATACGATTTCACTATTTCGTCAATGAAAATTTCAATGAATGAAATACCCATCGTCTGTTTCTCATCATCCCTTAGAAGAGTGCAACTGTTAGTTGTAACTCAGATTTTGATGTGGAGTACTTAGTTCAGATGATGTGGAATATTTAGTAAACAACTATGCAAGTGTTTTTCAGAATGATTGTATAAGAAATTGCGTGTTGAATTTGACTGTAGCAACGTCTTAAGTGTATATTGGGTAAAAATTATTATGTGCCCGTTTCAAGATGTAAATAACAGAATTCATAAAACTGTCAGCAAATATTTCGTAAAAGTAATATTATAATGATTATGAAAATGGTTGGCATAGTCAGTGACCTTTTGTTGAATATTTCTTTCCAAATTTTAGACGAAAAACAGTGCACCTGTAAAATTTTAGATGAATACGCAAAATGCATCTGCAGGATGTTGTAATTGATATTAATCATGGTTGGTTGTCTAGGGTTTTGTGGCGCAAGTACAGCAACTGGCAAGCATCCCTTTATTAAACATAAACGATATTCTTAGTTATCGCTTTCTGAACAAATCTATGAATTCATTGTTGATTGACTGGAACGGCGATATTCAGATGACAACTGTCATCAAAACGGAGGTGAAATACATTTCAAGGGAAGCCCAATATGAACGAGAGCATTGGGTAGCGGAAGTAAAATCTTCGCTTTCCGTCAGATTTGGTTTACCCTGAAAATCCCACCTCAAAAAAACATCTCCCTTCTTTGCCGCCAGATGCCGCCAATAGTCTCTCTCGAATCCATTCCCACAGTTTGACCCGGCGAGATAGATAGCTACCTCGAATTCAGGGAAACTTTCTTCAATCGGCAATTGCACGATTCCAGTATCTCTCGAAAGGTGTTCATGGACCACTAACCATCCTGAAAGCCATCTCAAATTCGATCCCATTTTTCCCAGTGCAGTTTTTTTTCTCGCAGCGTCCGAAACGAGAGAGTTTTGTCTCATACCGCGCGCTCTATCAAGTGTAAACAATGCCTACATGAGGAGATTTCATAAAGCTAATTTTATTAGACACTCGGCAAGCGGCGGGACGTTGTTTATGGCCGCGCGGAAAAGTGATTTGTTGACCATGATGAGCGATTCATTGTCCGTTTGTTCGACGGTTTTCCGTTTTCTTGCTTTTCTTTGCTCGCACCAGGCTTTGTTTTGGTTTTCAAGCTTTCAGTGGAAGCGAATGATAAATTTATGGCGGTGTTCTTTGTTTTTTGGTTCGGTTGTTTCCCAAGCAAATCGATGTTGACACGCAAATTTCGGGGAAAACCGTTTTTTTAGATATTTTTTATTGTTTCGAAATCAAGATGTCGGAGTTCACGAATTTGTTAGTTCGCTGTATATTTGTTTAGAAGAAATACTGAAGCTCTAATATTTGCTTTCTGGATAGAACAATATAAACAAAAGAATTGTTAAAGCCTCGAAATATTAGCAGATTTAAAAGTTCAATAGTAAAAAATATTTTAATGACTCGATAAATTCCAAGATTGCATTTTAAATTGGAACTCACTCATTCAAAAGTTTTCTTCTTTATATCATTAAAATTGGCTATTGCCAATTGAAGGGATCGTCGCAACATAGCGATAGTTCACAAAACGAATTGAAATTGCGTAGTGAAAAAAATATGAACAAAATATTCAACGGATCAAAAAGATTTTCTTATTGCATGACTGAAAAATACTTCAAAGTTCAAGATACATGGCCTCTGGAATCCCGATAAACCATTATAAGTTGGGAACTATATGAAGCTAGAAGACTGCTAGCCTGAGAAAAATCTGAAAAATGACTAAACATTATGTTGTCCGAAGCCCTTCAATTAATGTGTTAAAAATGTACTAAATAAATAAAATATATTTCGTTTTAACCATTTGTTGCCTTAGAGAACGGTTGCAGTTTTGGAACCAAGGTAGAAATGTTCTTACAAAATTAAATCTTCAAAAAAAAAAAAAAAAACACATATGATACAAGTCCAAGATTATATTTCTAATTTACTTACAAATTCAACCACACTTAAAAACAAAAGGAACCAACTCTCAATTCATATTCACAATGCTTGAGAGCCTGATTTTCTATTCTCAAAACCCAAACCAGATAACACTACACTACAATAATGGACCGGACAGCAAGATGTAATGGTATAAGGGGAAAAATACATGCTTTAATAGGGGGTTGGTCCCCCACATGCTGTAATTACACTAGCAACCCTTCTGGGCATACATTTAACAAGGTTTTGATACATAGCTATGGGTATTTGTGTCCATTACTGCTGCAAGAAGTTTGGAGAGTGGGGTGCCAGCTCAGGTGTTGCCTGGTCATACGACCGTGGCTCAAAATTACGGGTTGTCCTCGGATATTTTCCGAAGGGGATCTATCCCAAACCGTCGTCAATAGCCAGTTGTTTTGCTCCAGAACGACATTAATTATTATACCTACTTACCTTGTAAACATATGAAGTACATTTGTTGTTAAGTAATTAAATTAGCGCTTATAAATTATATTTGGGTTAGCAGAGTAAAAATAAAAAAATTTGATAAATCAGCAAAAATGTATAGGTCTCATGAACATTAATTTTCTATTTATCGTCAGAATTTTAATTCACACAATAGTTCATATACATATAAATCAAATTGACATCTCATTCGAACATCTAGAACAATACATCTCATTCGAGCATCTAGAACAATACATCTTTTTCGAACATCTAAAACAATACATCTTATTCGAACCTGTTAGATTCAAGCCACTTTGTCAGAACTTGGCACTTATTATTGTTGTAAATCCCTAGTGATTTCTCATATGGGATATATCCAAGAGGACTTTCAAACAAGTTTTATTTTTGTTTGCTGCTCATCGCGCGGTCTTTATTTTTGCTATTGAACGCTAAATTAGACCGATCTTAAAGTGGATTCTGAACCAATTATAACATACATGCCTTTTACGAAACGTAAACTGTTGGTGTAGTGTGGAAGTTTGGAGAGTGGGGTGACAGCTCAGGTGCTGTTCTTATCATCTGACCGTGGTTCAAAATTACGAGGCGTTTTCCTTTGATTGTACTTCGGGATTGATCCCGGACTGTCGGCAATTGCCCATTGTACTACTCCCGTACGAATTTAGTTAACTACCTACCAAAATGTAAACCCAGTGGATGTCGAACCGAAGCCCAGAACGTTACTATCGTCTCTCTGGAAGGATCATTAACTTTTGAAAAGACTTCGAAACTGAAGAAAAGTATCGGAAAAATGAAGAAAAGTATCTCATCATAAAATAGCCATTTTGTTTTCCTTCATGAAGACACATTGTTTAGATAGATTTAGATTTAGATAGTTTAGATTTTGGTAGGTATATTTCGTATATCTACCAAAATGTAAACCCAGCGGATGTCGAACCGAAGCCCAGAACGTTACTTTCGTCTCTCAGGAAGGATCATTAACTTTTGAAAATAATTCGAAACTGAAGAAAAGTATCGAAAAAATGAAGAAAAGTATCTCATCATAAAACAGCCATTTTGTTCCTTCATGAAGACACATTGTTTAGAATCTAAGATATATCGATTTTAAAGCTCTGGGGTCTATTCCCAGTATATGCATAAATATTCGGAGTAGTTTTGAATTCAGGTCAATTTGCAGACTAATTTGCTTCGTGTGGCAAAAAAAGCCGCGAGAGCCTCAAACCAACTATCGTGTATTGCGTTTCCTTTCCACTGAATATCTTAGCTGTCACCCCAATCTCCAGATTTCCACACTACGCCAATGTGAATAGGTCACGACAGATTTAACATACACCAGCCCCCACGTACAAGGAGGTTTTTGGTTGGATCCAACTTCAAATTCGCGACTCTCCGGTTGCAACTTGAGTTACAACTAGCTCCTTAAAGCAACTAGAACAAAAGTAAAACTTGATAATCAGGCGATCATAAGACGAGTCTTTGTGATTTTGCTGTGCTTTCTTTACATCAAATACAGGATTAAACTGTTACTTGTAATTCCATGAAGAATTTCGAAGTGTACACTAGTGGGGCTCGAATGTTTAGTAACAACTTCTATATTTAATTCTTAGGATGGCTGAATAATGTCTCTATCTTAAGAAATAACGAGTGCTAAGTTGTATTTAAAAATACTTTTATTCTCATACGATTTACCTGGTTAACATGTACCTAGATTTATAACATGGAAGTGCTGAATAATGTGGGAGGCGTGATAAGTCTTGCTTAATTGATCTGATTACGATAAACTTTTGTGTAAATTTATAAAAACGTTATGCAATCAATAATTAATAACACTCATCATGGAGAACCTGTATGCATGTTTTAATCTGGGAACCTCATAAAATGTGGATTTTCATTGAATTATATTTTCTAATACTTTTATGGAATAACAAGAAATATACTATACAAGATTCAATAGACAGTTGTTATTCAGTTTTGTTGTCTAAATGCCATTCTTTGAAACCAAAAGTGGCATTTTCTAAACATACTAATGATATTAAGTACTTTAAATTGCCGATTTAAAAGTATGTTTTACAGTTTATTATAATTTCAAACATAGGGGAAATAAACTTTTGCATACTAAATGAAAAACAAAATTTATGTTAAGTTGAAATTTTAAATACGAGTTCATCTATTTCGTTGTAGACATTTCGATTTTGAATTGCGTTTAAAATTAAATTAGAAATATGTTAAATTTTTTAAATTAGAATTACGTCTAATAGCTATGTTTTTACAAGAACATCTTGTTCAAATTAGAAGTATGTTTTAAACTAAACTCTTGTTTATGTAAGAATTATGATTATAATTATGACTTTTTTTTTATGTTAGAACTACTGTAATTCATTTATTAAAATATTTGTCTACTTGCCTAGTAATATGCAGCTATGTATCTACGTAGACCACTTTAGTTTTACAAACCAAACGGAACAGTGAATTCGAGTTCCGATTCACTTTTCGATAGAATACGATTTCATAATAAAACATTACTTAGTGCACCACGGCTTGTGACATAAGAAACCAACGAAGCATTCAGAAATAAAATTCTAATAAAAAATTGTCTTCTACTGCTCATCATGATTCAATAACTTTTACTGTTGCTTAGAGATAAGAATAATGGATTAGCCCAGGAATAATACATCAGGATACCTATGTAGTTCCTGAAAATTATTGTGATAGCTTATAAATTTTACACAAACATCAAAACGTGCATATAATTAAGGATTGTGTGTAATGAATTACTGTAATTAATGTAGTCATCGAAACGAATATCTACTTCAAAGTTCCTACTGGCATTTCCATGCTGGTATATGTGTGACACAAATATGAAAATAAAGGGCTCAAGGCCTTACTAACCGAAATTTCACACTATTACCTAAATTTTTCAGCAAGCAGCTGTTTTTTTTACTTTTTCCGGTGCCCTTGAACCAGTTAACTGAATAAAAATATTCCCTTTTTGTACTAGTACAGCAGTTCCGCGTGGTACGTTTTTTTTTTTCAACCCATAGAAGAGCCCTGCAAAAAAAGTGACATAGGGGGAGGTGAAAAAAGAGCTCCCGCACCTCCTGCAGCCTCAATGTCACCAGTTACGCTCCTTTAAATGTCGTTTTTAGGGAATAAACCCCCCTCATTCCATCTCACCTGCATCCTTTCCGGACCCCACATTCTTAGATTTTTTACCTCCTTTTTTCCCTCTAGTTGCACGTGTCGTAGAGTTTTGGGTAATGTGTGGTTTAACAAGAAGTTCCTGTTGCTGACATGTACGCTGTTTGGAACATACCTTAAAAACGACGTAAGCAAAAGCTAATGTATATAGATACTAAATAAAAACTGTTTCAAAAATTACTATTGTTTTCGTTGGGATGAATTTCAACCAACCTGTTCAAAATATACGTTATATTAATTGCAGTGAATAATTTGATCTCAGCAGCGAAAAAAACCCAGGCACGGCCCTCCAAATATTTTGTATCAGGCACGCAATCCAAATGTGGTTCCTCAAATTATATTTACTAAGTCCCCAGTTCAGGTACGGCCGTTCAAATATTTTTATCAGTCACGCAGTCCAAATATGGCGGTACGGCTCTCCAAATAGTTTTATCAGTCACACAGTACAAATATGACCCACAAAATATATTTACGAAGTCTCCAGTTCAGGTACGGTCCTTCAAATATTTTTTTATCAAGCACGTATTTCAAATATGGCCCACAAAATATTTTTACTAAGTTCCCAGACCAAATAAGGTCCTTCAAACATTTTTAGCAGGCCCGCGGTGAATGTATAGCACCAAATATTTTTACAAGGCTCGCAGTTCAGTTACAACTCTCCAAATATCTTTGGCAGTTCAGGAATTCAGATACAGCCTACCAAATACTTTTAGAAAACCCGCAGTAATATTATGTCTCTCCGTATACGTTTACACATCCCAGACTCTCTAAATATGGTCCTCTGTCTAGATATGATCCTCCAAATATTTTTCTATCAGACTCGCAATCCAGGTACGGTGCTCTAAACATTAAAAAAAAAGCGACAGACTTGATACAGCCCACAGAATAGGTTTACACCTTTACGCGTCTGCAGAAAACTAGCAAAATACTTTTACTTTACTAATATGAATAAAATAGACTATCCGCTTACAAGTGAAACATATTTTAACTCAAAAACCATAGTTCTGAGAAAACAGAATTAGTCTGTGAATCGGCAAAATTAGTGCACTTTATATACTTAGCTGCACAGAAAAGTACTTCAATAGACAGTTTACATTACATATAAGAAAAACGACTGTATTGAAATCGTGAATCGACGATCTTTTCATTACTTATTTGCATTGTTTTTTATACCATGTTTACTTATTTTGAAAATACCTGAATCAGAGGGTAAGTATTCATGTCTTATGCAAATTAGACTATAAGATAATTTTATATATTTTAAGTAAACATGTAGCAGATAGGAGCAGCTTTGCAAGAAGTAAAACACTTATTTACTTTCGATACATCTGGAATTTTGAGAGAACTAGTAAATTAGATATCTTTATATTTATATACAAACGTATGCTTCAGAAGTTCTCTTATTGAATAAGTTAAAATATTTTCAGAATATTATTAAACACATTTCAGATAACTAAACCCAAATGGGATTATTTAATGATATAATCATCGAAACCATTTAAGATATCATAGCACTCGTGAAGCTGTGTATGCTCTAAAACATCAAATAAATCATAAATTGTTATAATACATCATATATTTCCAATGGGTAACTTGTTAGTTATTATTTTCAGCAATTGATTAATGCAGTTTTAAACTAGATCTTTACAATCATATCATTTTTGTCTTAACAAATACCATATGCCTTAATAATTTTTAGTTAATAGGTTAATACACCTATTCCCTCTCACCTCATTACTATTAATCCAATAAGGTGTACATATTGTAGAAATACACATGCATTTCGATGTCTAGATTTTAGATAATTTAATAAATTGTTAATTGATCTAATAACTTATTTAATTTTACTCATAATAAGTTGTTCAAAATGTCACTCACTAATTCAAGCGACAAAACGAATTAGATTGCTTCAATATTCACAGTCCATTTAACAATGCTAAATTTACACAAATTTAATTGGATACTGGGCATTCACAAAAATGGAGACATAATTTACAAATAATGAGACGACGGTCTTAGTAAAAGGTTGAACGCTCTTTTATAAATTTACAAATCAGGAAACAGTTCGACAACTCTTTCAAATATATTTTCACTCTGAAAACTGTCTGACAATACATATTCGGGGCCGAAGGAAAGTTGCCTGACAGTACATATTCATGTCTGTAGAAAAACGGTACATATCCATGTCTGTAGGTAAATTGTGCATATTCATATATGTAGGAAAACTGTCTGACAGTACATAGTGATTACTTCTGTGTCAATTTCTAAAAATGCCTTTTGCACCATGCATTGTAAATCTTCTTTTGGAAATTCTAAACTATATTCAAACATGGTTAATGCAAAACTACAATGCTCAGGAGAACGTACTTTCAAGTAAAGTGAAAGAGAAGTTAAATTAATATTTGCATTGATGCTACAGGAATTAAATATTCAATACGTTGCTTGTCTCTTTAGTCTTTTCTGTTGTATGCTTTTAGTTATAAATATTTAAACAAGCAGTTTTCAAATTTTTCATGTGATATCAGATATTTAATCATGTAAGTGTAATTTAGTTCAAAATTATCTCTCATCATGCTTAAGCTGTGTTATTAAATATATTTTATCATGCAGATTTAGTGAGAATTTATCAATACGTAAACTTTATTTTATGAAATGCAGAAACTTGGTAAAAAAATAGTTTCTATCAGCTGACACTTAAAAATTGTCACAAAATAAAGACTTGGAAACTTCAGTGACTCAGTGGGTTTTTTCCACTGAGATAGCAACCTACTAGTTCTACACGGTATTTTCGATTCCTGTAACTTACCCTGGGTGAAATCTTCTTTTTTGTGGGAGTAAAACTTTCCTTGTACATATATATGTCCAATACTTGACTGTCACCAATAGACCGCTGTGTTACTGCAGTGCGCGCTACGAAAATTCAACTTTTTATCTACCTATCTTACCTAAATATGTAAATATGTGTATGGTCCTTGCATCATAAAACCCAATCAAGCAACCTAGAAAATACGTATTACGTAAATAGCATTTCAATGAGTAATTAAGCACATATTTTTAAGAGAAGGAAAAATAAATGAGCACGTTATCTCAAAAAACTAACTTATCAACATTAGTTTATGCATTAAACCACTAAGAAAAAAAATATTAAGGTAAAAGGCTGTGTGCTAGTGTACATAAATTATTGCCAAGATAGTCTTAATTTCTACACATTCATTCATTATTGATCGTTTATGGGTGGAATATTTCGCTTAAAGCTGTGTTTAAACAGGCTTTAAAAATTTTAAGCACAACTAAACATTTTCCAAAAAATTCCTAGCTTTACCAATTAAAACAGAGAAACTAACGATTACATAGCAGAACATTTATTTTGAAATCCCACTTTTTCTTGTGTGTACTAATTAACTATATTAAGTTTTATGAACCTATTGTTTTCATAATAATACTTTCTAAAATTTCAATAGCACAGATACATTCATATCTAATGATGTCCATCTCAGGTAGATCCCAAAAATAATAAAATTGTGGGTAGACTTGCCAGAAGAGCTACGTTCAATTCTTTTCACATACTTCGTCCACTAAACTTTTAAGAGTTATTCTCCAAAACAAGGAACTTAAATTATAATATTTAAAGAGTTCCCATTAGATACTATAGAGCAGGGATTCCCAACCGGTGGTACGCGTACCACTGGTGCTACGCGGTAACGTTTCAGGTGGTACGCAAGGATGATACGAGTGACCCAAATATTCTACGAAGGACTTAAGAGTGAAGTTATGCTCATTGCTCCTGATACTGATATTTTAATAAAAGACTAACAACAACAAGTTTCGCACTAAAAATTGATTTTTGATTATGTTAATCTTTGTTTGCTTAGTTTGTACTAACTATTTAAAATGATTTGTTTTTAGACATGTGAGTAAAAAATAAAACTGTAATTTTCAATAATCGTTTCATTGTTTTCTTTATTAACCCTTCTTTGCATAATGGTGGAAATTTCCATCATAACATTGAATGCCCAAAAATTATATAAAAGAACAAGTTCACTTTAAGTTGATCGTGTCTGGATACCTTTTTAATGTCCATTGCATAAAAAAAAAAACATAGCTGTCAAAAATAAGCAAGTGTGTTGTCAGTAAAACGAGCTTGAAGTTGTCATTCCGCTGTTTGTTGTAGTTGCAATAAACGTATGATTTCGTTTTTAATTTTGTTTTATTATATTTGAGTTTCTATTGCTAAAAAAGTGAAAATGAGTGGAAGAAAGGTTTGTAACATGTGTTTCTGTTATTTTTAGAGCAATTTCTGAAAAAGTTTGCGTTTAATTTAAAAAATACCACATGATACCATCATATTGTTTTTTTGCTAAATTTATTCTATAAATATATACTAAGATTTTTTTAACCATTTTTCCTTTAATTTTGAACATGAATTATATCACCTTGATTTATTTCACCAATAAAGAAAAAATCATGCAAAGAAGGGTTAAAACACCGTCAATACGAAATAAAAGTGTATTAATCATAAAATATGAAGCTTTCTTAGTATTTTAATTAAAATAAAACAAGCCATTGGGCACTTTTCTCACAGTATATATATGTTTCTAAAAAAATATAAAACTGGTGGTATGCCAAAATTTCTAAAAAATTCAAGTGGTACGCAGCTACTAAAAGATTGGGTACCCTACTATAGAGTTAAACTTGGATCTAGTTTAAGCATATATGCGTCAGAAAATGTCACACTGCGTTGTTTGGAAATTGGAAGAGGTAAAACATGATCTATATAGTTCGTTAAGCAGCCATATTGCCTATCCTACTTGCCGCCTGAAATGTAAGTAATGAACACGCCTCAAGTAGTCATCTTCTGTTCTGTTTTCATCTGGTAATTGATGATTTCTATGGAAGTCCTGATCTTGTGTTGAACTTTTTGAGTGTCTTCGGACTCATGGACGAGGTGTGATTGCTTAGCTTAAGGAATAAGTAACGCTTATAGTACATTAAGTTTATAGATTGGAAAACAACGAGGGGAATAGAAAAATCTATGTATATAAAACGCTAACGTACGTGGACCCGAAATCGACGTTATTTGTGTATCGTCGAATGGCAACAATCAACGTAAATAAAATAACCCAGATATTTTGAATTATTGCTGTTTTCAAATAGCCGAGGTCAATTTCTATGCAAAACAAGGAATTCAATTGTATTATTTATGTTTGAACTGACTTTTTGTTTCTTCTTTGATGTAAAAGTAATTTATACGTAATTTTGCTACCCTGTATCTGGCTACGTCAGAATTAATGTTTACATTTTTAATTTGATTTAGAATTCCGTGTTCGGATATTTGAGTTAACTGCGAGATGTTGCTGACATATTTGAGTATTCCCAAGTATTATAAATGTGTTCTCTTTGTTAATAAATCATTACTGTCTTTGTTATCGTTGAAAAGTCTTTTGTCGCATTATTCTATGTCACAATATATTCATGAAGTCGAAATTCAACACGTTTGAATAGATACGTCCGTATTTTTTTTTCAGAATTTTGCATTTTTTCAAGGATTGGAATTTTTTATTGCTTGCATTATGTGTTCCGGTATATTACGTATTGCAGAAATATTATTTAGGAGTTAGATTTTAATGATATGTCTATTTCCTGCAAAATATCACTAGACATGGGTAATTTTGTAGCGGTATATGTATATTTCGACCAACTTTCCTTAAATACCTGATTGAATACGCAATGATTTAAAGAATTGTATCATAAAAATAATTAATATATACAAATCAAAACATGTTTAATTACGGTGTGTAAAAAATAAAAAAAAATAAACACTATTACACACCGCCGAGCACTAGCCGGCGCAGCCCCGCTAGTAATATAAAATTAGTGTTGAGAAAATGTGACCATTTTCAGCGAACGGGAATATGAACTGAAAATTTGATTAATAATTAATCATCAGGTAATTAATGCGTAGTGTTTTGGTTGATATTACATGATTAGTGAATTAAAATAAAATGTTTTAGTTAAATTGAATAATTACAATATTTACAATTTCCTTTCCCATCTAACATAAAAGCTTAACTTTTCAATAGAGAGGCTTGGCACTTACAAAAATGAATCAAGAAAGGTATAAACGGAATTGAATCATCGTTTTGATTACAAGTAAACTCTTCATCATCAGTAATTGAATGAGTTGTGCGTGATAAAATATTTTTTTCTTAAAAAGATACTATAAATTATCTGTACATAACTTGCATTAATAAATATGCAGTATTTTAGGAAAGCCCAAACTATTTTATAAGACAATTAAAATTATTTATAAATATTATACGGATAGCTATTGCAAAAATTTGAATAGTTGTTCTACTAGTATGGTATAAATTGCTCTAAGTGGTTTTGTGATAATATAATTGATATTTATTCAAAAATGTTCTAATTCCAGAGTTTTTGAACCTCATGCTGGTTAAAAAATATTAATTTGAAGAAAAATGCGTTTTTTTTTTAATTGATACCTAAAATTCACCCTCTTATTTCTTATTTTCTTCAATTTTAATTCATTCTTAATTAGTTTTGATTCATACACATGATGGCACTACATTTAGGCAGATGATTTAATTATATATACTTGTAATTGAAAGGATCTCTAGGGTTATGATTTTCACTGGCCAATTAAGCTTTTTGTCATATAATTATTCGTTTCATTCTATAGCCATAAAACTAAATCGTCAAAACAGTGTTTCAGTCAAGGTATACTGTACAGAAATTGGTAGTATAACATTTTTATTTTGTGTTCTAAAAGTTTATTGGGTGACAGTTGAGGTGTGACCTCATCATTGACGGCGTTCAAAATCTCGTTGTCCTCAGATGTTTTCCTTCGGGATTGATTCCGGACTGTCGCCAATTGTCGCGTTGTGTTGCTCCAGTATGACGTTAACTCAAGTGCCCACAAAAAACTTTTTGGAAAATTTAAAAACTAATTAAACCGTATAAATGAAGCACCAATTCATTGTGCCCTCTTAAAATGAGGTAATATTAATCTAGCTTTCTTATGTATTTAGCTGAATGTCTGGTAGACGAATAAAAAGTGCTTTAGTCCATGACTAAATTGGCTCTGGATTAGAATAACGGCGCTGGTATGTTCGCAGTGGTTTGAATTCCACTTTAAGCAGTAAGTGGGCCTGGTGTAAAAAAAAAAAATGACGGAACGCACGCTAAGCCACTGTTATATGAGAGATTTACAATATAAACAAACAAATCAGACGGAGTGTGAAGATACATATCCCATGATACATTTTGCTTTCGCATAATATATATCGAGCGTTTGTGAAAAATGTTGCTCAAAGCCATTTTGACAGTGTCATACTTCGAATATAATAGTTTTAATTACTCAACTATTACAAAAAATAGGAATTAATTATTTAGAATTTAATTGGAGAAATGCGGTAGTTGGTAATTTTTGATAAACGTCGTACTAGAACAACACAATGGGCTATTAACGACAGTCCGGGATCAATCCCCCAAGGTAAAGATCCGATGACAACACCACGTAATTTTGAACCACGTTCAGATGACGAGGCAACACCTGAGCTGACACCCTACTCTCCAAACTTCCACACCAACCCAACTTGAGGACTTTCGACCACCATATATTTAAGATGCACCAACCGTCTCTACACCATACTCTGACAAACATCCACGCATTGAACCGGATTTGAACCAGAAACTTTCCGATCTAGATGTGGCTAACACCTTAACCACCAGACCGGTTGGACGGTTGGAGAAATGCGGAAATTGTGTTAAAAAAATTGACTTTACTTCTCGAAAACGTTCAGGAAACGTTTCCCGTAGCAGAAACTATTCGACCACCAATATTTTTTAAGCCTCCGAGTGGTTTCGACGAGATATCTCGTCCATTAAGATCTGAATAATTTGCTAATGACGAGATATCTCGTCCATCAAGATTTGAATAATTTGCTAATGACGAGATATCTCGTCCATCAAGATCTGAATAATTTGCTAATGACGAGATATCTCGTCCATCAAGATCTGAATAATTTGCTAATGACGAGATATCTCGTCCATCAAGATCTGAATAATTTGCTAATGACGATATATCTCGTCCATCAAGATCTGAATAATTTGCTAATGACGAGATATCTCATCAGCAAGATATTGATCCATTTTTTATGACGCCGAGATCAAGATCATGTCAGTTTTCTTCTAACGACAAGGTATCTCGTTCATCAAGATCTAGTCAGTTTTGTTACTGACGAGAAAACCACCGACAGGGTTAACAGAAGTGCCTCTCATATAAAACAGTACAGCTCAATCTATGGACGTTTTATGCTACTAAATGTTAAAAAATAAGTTTTACTTTTCAAGCACTGCAGATTATTTTAAAGACACAGCAATTGACCATCAAACACAAAAATCTCAACAAACACGAAATAAATCATCGTTCGAAATATTTTTTTTTGCGATACAACAAATATTAGATCTTTCCGCTCAGCTGGCAAGAGAAAGTTTCCCATGCACATGAAACGAAATGGGAACCTGAGAATACGAATTCTTCAGGAAAACTTCCTGTTACGACTATAAAAACAGGAAAATAGGGTCAAATCCTAGTTGAGGACAAAGCGAGAAAACGATTATGTGTGCAAAAAAAATCGCTACCGGTCCGGATAAATACCTAGAAGTGCATCGTCTGATAAAAAAGTTTTTTTAAGGAGTGGCAACAGTACTCGGAAGAGAAACCGAAAGTAAAAATCTCGAAGAGGGTTCATTTATCAGTAGTGGAACGCGTAAAAAATAGTGTGAGAACATTACCGTTTACGGAAAAAAAAATATTATTTAGATTTTTTTCTCCACACATAACAGGCTTCTCACCGTAGTGACGGAAGACATTTTTTCCCGAACTCCCCACTCTGTTAAAGTAGGTTAGAATGCATCGGGCCGCATACATTTTTTATGCAAGGGCTTTTTCCCTTACTGACCCACAAACTGAGGGGTGCTCTTTTTCCCCCATACACCTTTGTATCTTTGCCATTCCCTTTTTTCATGCATCTGAGCTCGACTATGAAAAAATAATCGAAAATAGGTGTTTCTCTGTAGGTAGAGAGGGGTGCTGCTATTCAGTATATGGCCCACTTAACAACTATCGGAAAAAAATGTTCTGGTTTTATAACGGTCCTTTTTTAGTGGGCTAGGCCTAACTGCAGCAAGTTCAGGTAATTATGTAGGTTTCGCTGGGAAGCATGTGCTTCATCCGGTGCTGTTCAGGATTATTTTATGTTGCTGCCCGTTCGGAGTAACGCTATTTGGATTACAACTCCGATTTCTTATTATTTATTTCAATAATCCATTTATTATTTAATATTTTAATTAATTGGTGTTTTAATTACCATCCAAATTTATACTAATTGTAAGTGTTTTAAACAGCCGATTTATGTGGATACTCTGAGGGAAAATTAAGCATCTTGGATAACATTCACTTCAGGTAATTAAAAATTGTTATGTATTGCTCTTCAAGTTAGAAAGTCTGTTTTTTGTTATTGATATAGTTTTCATGCACATGTATTTTTTGTGTATAGAAATGTTCATGAATATCGAAAATGAAATTTCAGAGTAAAGGCAATGAAAGTGCAAAAATTTTCTTTTACTTGAAGCACAATGGAAAATTTATGTAAAAGCTATCCCCAGGTAAACAGATTATCATATATGACAGTGATACCCCAACTGCAGGAAGTGTCACGTGACTTGCAAAACCGAAATGTCAATATTGGACTTGTCACTTTTTAGGTCACGTGTGTTACAGTTTGAGCATTGAAATGTACGCAAGGAACTTATGAAATAGTGTTCATGCTTTTGTTTTTTAAATCTAGTTACCTAGTTACTGTGCAGTTTTGAGAATTGCTCATCATATTTCGACTGCTTCTAAAATAATTTGATTTTTAACACTGTGTGACGACTGCAATATCTTTTAGTTTGAGATTTACCAGCCTTTTATCACTTAGTACCGAGTGCAAAAATATTTTTATTTGATTTTTACCAGCTTTTAATCATTTGTCAATTGCTGCAAAAATGTTTAAACTTGATTTTCACCATGTTTTTATCAGTCTGTAACAACAGCCAGGATGTTTTAATTATAGATTTGTACCAACTTTTTATCAGTCAGAAACGACTGAAAATTGCTTTAACTTGAATTTAACCAACTTTTCATCTGCCATTAACGACTGAAAATCTTTTTATTTGATTTTTAACTCTTTTTTATCAGTCAGTAATGACAGCAATAATATTTATCATTGATTTATCATTCAGCAACGACTACAAAAATGTTTAAATTTGATTTTCAGCGTATTTTTATTTGTCAGTAATGACAGCAAAAATGTGTTGATTAGATTATTGCCAACTTTTTATAATCCAGAAATAGCTGTAAAAATGCTTAATCTGATTTTTTATACCAACTTTTCACCAGTCAATAAGGTTAAATGTTTTGTTATTTCATAATTTTTCCCTTGCAAAATTTATTTACCACGTGGTTTATTAACGGCGCACCAACATGTAATTGTTTGGATACAATCATTCAAAATTTGACTTTTAATTCAAAATTTGGTTTATTATTCAAGACTATTTTTCACCAAGTGATGTAAATTAATATTTTTGATCGCATGCGCTACTATATTTGAATCAAACTCGTTTCAATTGCTCAAAGTTAGTGCATAATTTCAAGAGTATCATTGAGCATGTGAAAAGTATGACTTTATATGCATCTATCTACTTGTAATTATTTTGTTTAATATGATTGAAAATAACAATGGAAATATAAGCTTGGAATTTCAGACTTTTATGTTCCGACAAATTTTCATAGAATTCAATGGATTAGTTCTCTTACTGGAATGTTAAGTATTACTTTTGGCGTTAATATATGGCATACATATTGGAGTCATGTTTAAAAATTGATAATATTTGCATTGAGTTCAAAATTATATTTTAAGATTTTCAGAAATTCTATCAAAAATAGAAAATTTATATTTTATCATAAATAAGTACAGTAGTTTAATTCATTTGAATGTATTTTCACTTTCTTCGCACTTTCATATTCAGATTAATGAGAAAATGAAATGTGTATTTACAAAGACTTGTTAAAATCACAGTTCAAACAATTTATCGTCATTTTTAGCACACATAGATATATGCTTCCATTTTACTTGTCTTATGGTGAAGGAAACAATCCTTTAAAAGAAGTATGCAAAAGATTTACTCTTGTGTATTTTCAAAAAAAAAAAAAAAAAAAGAAGACAACACGTATATCTAAATGCAAAATCTTGTATTTTAACTAACTTAATAAATACGTATTTCAAAATATGTACTCTAACTAACATAAACAAAAAAAATGAAGTTAAAGTATTTGACTTGTTTGTTCACAATACAATTGGGACATCTTTGTTTAGTTAATTTACATAAATTTGCATCAACACACAAATAACTTTCTAATATAGTATAAAAATTTTATGTGTGTGTATTCTTTGGACAGCTCCGGAAAATTAATGTTTATAGTGTGACCGATAATAAATGCATCTTGTTTTACAAAATTATTCTTAACAACTTAAATGCATACAATGTCGAAACAAATTTTTAAAATTAGTAAGATTTTGATTGAATTAAACCGTTTATAACTGTTTTAAATATTCAGACATTATAGCAATACGCTGAGGGAGTTCATAAAAAATTGTTGCAACTTTTTTATTCCTGTATATAATGGAGCTCTTTATTTTAATTTGAAATTAATATTTAGTAAATAAACTGAAATTGAATTCTAAAAATAAGCGTTTTTGAATAGTAACTCTTTTACTCAGCAAACGATTTGAAACAGACTGTCTCATTTATTTGATAAAGTGGCGAGTATTAAGACTTTCGAAAATTAATGTTTTAGAACAATCATTTTAATGCTAAAAGTAATTTTTTAAACTGAACATACAATTTTTAAAATATAGAATATACAAATTCTTAAAGCAAAGCAATCTCTTCAATAATACTCTTTAAAATAGTGAATTTCGCAACTTCTATGTTTGAAAAATGTCAACGATAAATACAAAAACAAAAGTACTTTGATGGTTTGTTGTGGTCAAGGATGTCTTTCGACATTGGCCAGCCTTACGAGCATGCGCGAAGTAATACACCAATTATAAAACTCCCTCTGAGGTTCTCCTTTCGCACAATAGATGGCAGTAGGAACAATGCTTTTCCCCTAAACAATGCATAAATGCTGTCTATTTTTACGCTTTGTGCCATTTATGGAATTTGAAAACACTTCTGAATCTTTTTCAATCAAAACAAAGAAAACGATTTGACACAAGATGTCAAATCGAGTTTGTCGAATAATATGTTGACATTATTTTGTTTGGGTGAAAGGGATTGGGAATTTTTCTTGAGCAGAACAGTTTTTCCTCAAGATCGCAAGCGTTTGAAGCTCATGGTAAAACATAAACTTTGGTTGAAAAATAAAACGGAAATCGGATATCTTAGTACGTGTGAAATATCAGAAAACAGGAAATATTTCATTTAAATACGTTATGAATACCTTAAAATAGCTTCGACATTTGGATACAACAAATAAATATACATAATGTAACACTAATTATTTAGAAAGTAGGATTTTCAAAATTTAATTTCCTTTCGTTTCATTTTTCTCTATATTCTGATTATCTATAAATTTCTTTCAATCATTCAATAAATTCAAAGATGCGATTGAGAGCGAGATAAATGTACTAAAATCAATACAAATGATCGATTAACATCAAATAATGCATTTATTTGATTTATTTTTAAACGTCGAAACTATTTTTAATATGTTTTAGAAAAAGATTAGTCTAGTTTACTAATATTTTGAATCTTGCATTACTTTAAAGAAAAAATGGTAAAACTCAGCGAACGGATGATTAAAAATATACCATATGAGTTGTTACTCATCTTCAATAAACATTTAGAAAATATTAATTCATATTTCACGACATGCGTCTTATACTTTCCTAGACATATTTTGGATTTAAATTAACGTCAAGGAACTAGGAATAATACTATGAGTTAAAAACAAGTAAAAGCGAAATTTAGGCAACCACTTGTTAACTTTAATAGTCTTTTTTACTGCTTCTTCAATTTACAGATCAATCCACTTATAAACTATTCTAAAGATGATAGCAATTAGAAAACACGCTGAATGTTTTTATCTAAGGAAGCTTAATTTTATAATTATATATATATAATTTGTTTGAATAAACTAGCGTGTTACCATGTTGTAAAACAAAAAGTTTATTATTCACAATTAAGGTATATTTCTAAATATTGATCTTTATAAGTTATGTAGGTAGTAGTTGAATTTACTGTAGCCAGCAACACAATGGTCCGGAATCATTCCCGCAAGTAAAGAACTTGGACAAGACCTCGTAATTTTGAACCAATGCTCAGCAACAGCGTAAGGCTTAAGCACATTAGATATGACTCAATGGTTCTATACTTTCCAATTAATCATTGCTTTCCACTGATAAGCCCACTGGCTCTCGATTTGTCGTGCCGTTTGTTCAAACAAATCCTGCTCTGGGAATCATCCCGTCTTAGTATCGATGTATTACGTAATTCTCTGATAAATAAAATAATAAGTAGTTATAGGTGGCTTTGGTCCTCTAACTTACCCTATAAGCATTTCTATCTTTTGTGTTAGCAAACTTTTCTCTTTACACAATTTGTTGTGTGCACTTTCCTTAGAATGAAGATTAGAATCACACCATTTAAATAATAAATTATTTAGAAAAATGAAACAAGTAAGAACATAGCCCAAATCGGCAATTTTAAGCAATATTAGAAAGCAATTAAGCAAACCTATCTCTTACTGCAGGTATTTATGAGAGGGATTTTCAGAGTAAATTAATAAACCGGACGGTAGGTAAGAATTTAATTAACCTCGTACTAGGGTTACACAGCGGGCTATTGACGACGGACCGGGATCAATACCCTAAAGGAAAGATCCAAAGACAACACCACGTAATTTTGAACCACGGGCATAAACCGGACGGGAAGTGAAAATTTCACTCCCACCACCCAAATGCGTTCTCATGATACACAAATCGGGGATACATTAAAATGCATTCTATAACAGCATTGGCTATGTTTGACGCTTAATATAAATGGCGTTGACCAATAAACTATCATTTATAAATTTAGAGTTTTTTTATTGACGAAGTGCAAGAAACGTATTAAAAAACAAACCAAATGATGCCTAGTCCATAAAAGAACAGGAAACCATTATCACCATATAAATATTACCTCCATTTACATGTAGTTTGACAGAAAAACCTTTCAATGCAGTAGAACAGTCAGCTGAGAGAAAATAAAGTACGCTGCTCATTACCGATATTCTGGAAAAATTAAATCAGCTGTGTACCAAAAATTAACAGAAAATCTATTAAAAAAAAACATGAACTTTCGAAAAAAAATTTCACTTTGCAATACTAGATAATACCTAAATAAAAATATCATAAGTAATTCAATGAAAAGGAAGATTATTTGGAAAACAATAGGATTAATACCATGGCGAGGCAATTTTTTTAAATTAGCGTCTTACTAGAGCAACACAACGGTCTATTGACGAATTTCGGGAATTCATTCCCTACGAGGACAACACCACATAAATAGTCATCTGACCGTGGTTCAAAATTACGAGGTGTTGTCCTCGAATCTTTCCCTTAAGGGACTGATTTCGGACTGTCGTCAATAGCCCGTTGTGTTGCTCTAGTACGACGTTAACTAAAATTACCATCACCATTACCACATAAATATGGTGAGAATAATCACGTTAAAAATAAATTTTATAAAGAAGTTAGAATTTTTTTAATATACGCCAAATAAGTGTTCTGGTATTAACTAGTGTAAAAAAACAACGAAACCACAAAAGAAACACACAAAACTGATATTTTATGCGCAAAGCACAAACAATGAAAAGTTGTGTTTCATTACCTACTTACTTTTTTATATTCGCACAAGTATAAGCTACTTTGACAACACCAAGAAGCATATTAAAATGTCCTACTCTTTTTCCACGATAGTATATTACTGCAAAAGTAGCTTTTATTTACTTTTTACTGTTTATATTTTCTCAATTAGTTTATCCTTTAATATGCGTTTCGGAGAAGAACCGCAAAAACACAGCAAAACAAACACCAGCCAATGTCTGCTCAACATATATTTTAATGAGATCTCATATTACCTCTCTATTCCGAATAAATACCACATATTAAAATGGGCCATTCCAGCCTTTCCTGTTGCTGCCGAGATTCATTCCCAAACACACAGCCTGAAGCGGGATGACATCAAAAACTCCAGAACGCAAAACGCATCACAGCAGGAGACACACATACAGCGATTCAAATTAAGTCAAACTGTTGAGCAAAAACCACGGTAACGTAACTGCGACCGTTTTCCTTCTCTCTGGAAGAAAGAAAGGAATAAATAAAGAAGGCAGAAGAAACGGCAGTGAGTAATTTTTAAAGAACACATGAACACGGTTTGTGTATATATCCGCTTTGCGCTTTTATTGACAAAGGCATTTCTTTCGCTTGTTAAACTTCATTTGAGTTCAAATGAAGCCACAAGCGCAGCGCTGGAAGAAGCAAATAATGAAAGAAGGTAAAAGTAAGAGAGGGAAGAGCGTGGAGGTAGGGAAAAAGATGTAAAGCAACACTTATGTAAATTTCCTTTTTGGCAATCAACAGCTTGTGAGGTGGTGTCATTGGTTTTGGAGAGAATTTAAAGCCAAGAGGCTTAGAGGGGACCTTCCAGAAAAGACGGCGAGTCGTTGCTCGAATTTAAATTGTTTCACTCCTTATCCTTTACCAGGACTTCATAAATATCTGATCTTCCCTTCTTATGAAACAAATGATGTTGTCCGCAGTGAAGCTAAATACTGAGGACGGTTTGCATATTTAGTTTTTGTAAATCATTTTAAAATGTGTAAATTAGTATAATAAAAAAGTTAATTTTGTACTTAACACTAAATTTGCCAAGCGGTTCAAATGTCCTGCCTTAAAAGGTTGACTTAAAATTACTTTTTAAGTTTTATCGCTTTTACTCAATTGACTTTACGACTTTCCCGGAAAAGTTTATGGAATTGATTCAGTTGTAAATATCTCTTCACTTCTTTCTGCATTCGACATACGTATGAAGTATACCAATTTTTACCGTGACGGGTTACTTGACCGGTTTGTTGTTTTATGTGTTTTACAACATTGGCAACTCTAATATCATTCTGTATACCCAGCTGCTGTGTAAAATAAAATGCACGCACACCAATTTAAAAACGTTCATCCCTAATTGCATCTTAACGATAACCGAACATTTAACTTCAAATTTCTTCTTCTGAACTGAAGCGATAGTATCAATTCAATACATCTCCTCGCAAATAATGAGTTCCATTTTCAATAACATCATAATGCAACATCGTCTCAATTAAGAAAATAATTCGGGAATTCCCTGGTATGATTTTTTTTATTCGGATATTTGGTTGAATATTATGTAGCAGTTAACATTCGATGATTACTATAAGTCCTTTTAATTACAATTATCAAATACTCAAAAAAAAAAATGCAACTACTGAATAAAGAAACAAAACAATATCTCATGATTATTGAATTTCTGTCATTTCTTTTATAGTTATTAAACTTTGTTTTTTATTTCAAGCACTAATTCCACTGTTAGCTGCTTCCAAATAAAAAATAGATAGTTTATCTTGTTTCGGTTAAAATAGGTATTTATAAAAGGTCGGTAAATCTAGTGTTAAACTAGTCTAGTAACAGCAAGAAACTTCACATCTACCTAACTTTGATTTAAAAGGATGTGACATTATTTTAGTAAATGATTAGATAATATAATGCTGGGCTTATGGTACAAGTCATATTTGGACAGAAGCAGGGGCAAACATAAGACAGACAACGTCAAGTAATGGACATTAACATACAAGGAAAGTTTTAATGACACAGTAGGAAGAAACAAATACAAAGCAAGTAATATTAATCGAACATGCGTCTGCTATAACTCACAGGTTTCTCGCACAATGGAAAATTCCAAACAGCAACTGTTAGCCAAGGATATACTATAATGCAACACAGATTCAAAATGTTTACGCCTAGTTCGAAATTACTTTGCAATTAAAAAATTCGTCACAAACACCTTTTGCAGATTATTTTGCATTTGCATATAGTTATCCTATACGACTAAAAGTTAAATAACAACAACATGTTTGGCAAAATTATCTTCGAAAACTATTAACGAAGGTTTTGAAAAGAACTTAGCATGTTGAGGTTGAATGTGCTTAGTGATGTTCTAAGCGTTTGTGTTTCGATTGGTAAAACTTTTACGTCGAAAAATACTTCTGATATTGTAGTAGAATAACGTTATTTAAATAATGAATATTCTTACAATCTTATGGAAGCATTTCTTATAAACAAATGCTCTTCTTGTTACCTAACCTTATTGGTCAATCCTGTAATGTAAAGTTGACATTATATTTAGGTTGCATCGACTGTGTGCAATATTTCAGACGCCTCCTGTAAAACATCCTTTACATTTGTGAGACTGTAAACCAGGTGTAGAATGGAAATTTTGTTTTATAAAAACATCATTAGGGTTGGTCGAGAGTGCATGCTTCATAATGCTTTATAAAACTATCATTAGGGTTGGTGGTGAGTAATGGGAATTATATACTTCTCAATGCAACTTGGTACATAATTTTACTCTATACATTAAAATCATAAACTACTTTATAGGGAATGATTTTTTTTTGTCACGTCCTGGTATGGGTTGGACTGGATTTGGGTTAATATTATTATTCTAGTTTCAAAACCTGACAATCTAATGTTCTGCTAGTTGCTCAAAGTTATCTTATTTTTTGAAATTTATATAATATTCATATACATGATATAATATTTATATACTGTTTGGACAGTAATTTTAGAAAATAAAATGTAAAAATTTTATATTTCACAACAGAGAAAGAATATAAATGTTCTTGGTTCATACTTTAATTTTCTAATGGGCAATATGATTAATAATGCAATTTTGTAGATTATAATACATCAGTTAAAATCAAAAGTTAAAAGTTTGGAAAGATCCGAGGGGCACCTCGAAATTCGGAACCACGGTCAGATGACGAGGTCGACATCTGATTTGGAATTGTACTTTTCAAGCCCGGCAACGTTGAAAATGTAAAAGAAGCATTATGCATTTCCAAGTTAACATCATAAATTTATTCTCCACTAACTTATAAAGAAATTCATTTCTTCAAGATTCAAGTACTCATTACTTATGGAAGGTACTTCTCTTACATTTCTTTTCGCTTGGTTTGTAATGATACGATAAAACGAACTCAGTATCGATATTTATTTTCGCAAATTATCGATTTTATTCAGTTATCATTCTATAGCAAACTTCCAGCAAATTAAACCATTCAAACTTGTTATAAATAAGAAAAAACTCTACGTGCGGCTCTAATCAGTTTCGTTTCAAACATTCTTCGCAAAGAAAGATCTTTAGGGCTCACTTTAATTACAAACTTGTACTCAAAGTGCTTTTCCAAAAACAAAGTTTACATTTGGTACATCGCAATTTTTTCCCGAACCTTGCTACGTTCGGTGAAAAACTTTAATTCGTCCAACACGCACTCTTTGGAACCATCGAAAATCTTCAAGACTTATAATTTCGGACAGTTAAAAAGCAAACGAAGCCAGATCAAAAGCACTTTACAGACAAACCCCGCAGTAAAAATCATTCATTAAAAACTGTCATGGCCGCCAGAATGACTCGACTTGTTTTGATGCTTCTAATTAATGCTACATTCTCAATTTAAATATTTAACTTTATACAAAGAGGATCGTTTGCCCAAGTCAAATTTACCATGCAGAGAGCATTTTTTCTCGTCTCATCTTCTCGGTACCCGCTTCAAGTTCGACTACTTACAGATAAAAGCAGGAAAAGTCAGTTGAGTTTATTTTAAAACCTAACGTGAAATCTTATCAATTCACTTAATTTGCTCCTAAATTCTTTTCCATTTTAATCAGAGTTGCCATTCGTTTTCGCGTGAGATCAAAGGTTATTCTGAGAGATTTTTTCTACCATTAAATGTGATGGGGGGGGGGCTGGATTTGACGATAACTTATTCACTGCAGTATTGAAAAGAGTGGGAAAAAATTGCAGTCTCTCTGATATCAAAGGGGTTCACCGACAAACGTGTTGATTTTTTTTCTAATTCGATACTAAATATAATTTTTAAATTTGGCAGCAGAAAATAAACACTGGTTCCAGGACATTTTTAAAGCTCGTTGGATTTAGGAGTTTGATAAGTATTTTTTAAATTTGATTAGCTATACATAATAAAGTAATCACGGGAGGTAATTTCTTGAATAGGCGAGTTTTATATTCATGACGTTGGAGAAAAAAATGGTGGTACAAACTCAAGTGCATATCAAAATGTAGCTGCATTTGTTTGACTTCCACCAATCATACCACTTTCATGATTAGGATTTTAAAATTATAAACGAAGTGAAAACTCTCGTTTTGATGTATAAAAAACTCAATTCAATCCTCTCACAAAGCAAGAAAAAGAACTGTTCTTTGTATTTTAGATAGTATGGTGATGATCAATTTCCCAGCGAAAAAGAATCGAAACCTAGGGTACTACATTGTCGCAATTATTATTTCCATGAAAATAAAAATAGTATTGTAAGCTAAAAATATCAGACATGCAACCGTTACTGTACATTGAAGCATATCTTTTAGTTCTATTAGACAATAATGATTGTTACAAAATAAAAACGAACAATTATTAATGGGAAAGATTTGCTACATAAGAATTTAATTTTCTGTTTTATCTCTTTCTTACATCTGCTATATTATGCAATTGTTAATGTTTTATAAGCTAATCTCAGACAAATTTTTAAAGAATAGACTAAATCGATAAACTTTCCTAAAGTGAATTCGGTAAATTTAAGACATTTTAAAACTCGTATAAGCAAGCAAATCTCAGTAAAAAAAGAAATGTCTGACATTACATAGTTACGAATTTTATTGATTAATGTTTTGAATTCTTACTTGAGTGTTACACTCATATGAATTAACAAAACATTCAAGAAGTCGGGTACAATTACTAATGCAAATACTCATTTTTATCAAAAAACATTCAAATATTTGAATTTAAAATTGATTGTGGAGTTATTGTTTCAAATATTTTGTCACATATCATTTGCTATTCATGGGATCAGAAGCTTGATAGATGTTTTCTTACCAAGTGAAGATATTTGTATCAGGCCACTGACAGTAGTGACATATTCAAAGAACGTGGACAAATTTTTAGAGGAAAAACATAGGGCGCGGGCATATAATTTCAAACAATATATTTTAAAAGAATGCTATAAATAGACCAATGGGTTTTTTGTGAACTAATGAGACATCAGGATAGAATCTCTCTAAGGTTAATATGTGATTGTATAAATTATGAAAACCTGAAGAATTATTTGAGTTATATTAAATAGAGTCAAAAAGTCAAAATTGTCCATTTCAAAACATAGCACTTCATAGAACACTTAGAGAATATTTCACAAACATTAAAAAAAACTTTTCATAGCAAAAATGTACATTTAATGTGTTCTAAATTAAAAAAGACTTAAGATTTTAACATTACTTTAATTTCATTAAACTCTTTTTACACATTGGAAAATGTTTGGAACACTTTCGGCCCATTATTGTTGCAATAATACTCCTCATACCAAAAACCCTATCTATATCAATGCTGCATTCATCTAGTTTTGCATCGATGATCTTACGGATTTTAAGTTTTAAATTTTCCCGCTCGATATTAGTCAGCTCGTGAAAATCATGCTTAGGCTCAGTATTGTCTTTTATAAGAGCACCTTCAGCTTCCATATGTGTAAACAATGAAAGCATTAACAACAGAATATGTTAATTTTAAGCACAATGCGTATTTGCCTTTTGAGTTGACAGAAAAACTATTGACGGAGTTCAAGTTTTTCAAGGATATAGTATTTTGCGATAAAGCTCAATCTTAGAGTTAGACTGTAAAATATTAATTAGCTATTTTAAAATTAATTTAAAATTTTAATCTCTCTTAGAGAACGTTTTAAAACATGAAAATTATATTATCTTCAATATATATTTCAGAAAAAGAGAATACACTTAATTTGGAACACGTTCCATATTGTTACACATTATGTGAAACGTTTTACATATTAACGGCATTTTAGGGGTTTCAAATATTGCATCCAGATGTGTTTCAATGGAAAAGTAACACTTGATTTAAGAAAAAATACAGAAAATTACACTGAACACTTGCAAGCAAACGTCTCTTATGATAAATCATGCAATAAAAATATATTTTTTTTTATTTTCTCATAAGTAGTTGGTTTTTCAAAACTGCCTCAGCAATATTTTCAGAACCTCGAAATACACAAATGCCTCTACTTAAAAAAATATGTTCTCGATCGACACTGCAAATTGTACGTGAGTGTCTTTGTCTAACGCATAAAATTTTGAAACAAATTCCGATACATGTAGATCACTATGTCTGAAGGTATTACCGAGCACTTACCCTATACTTTTTCCAAAGCGCACATCTCAAAAGTTCTTTTAGCAATGCTATCTATATTCTCTAATTTTAGTCGATATCAAAATGCAATAATCCGTTTATCTCCGGTAGAAAAAGTTAAACAATGTTAAATGTTAAGCAGTTATTGCAAGATATCTGGTATTATACAACTGTGATTTTCCAATATATGACTTAGTAATGGCTGCGAATCAAATACTTGATCATATTTGTTAATAATTTCTATTAACGTAGCACTGAAGCAACACAACTGGCTGTTGGCTGAGGTCTGGAAACGAACCCCGAAGGGTAAGATCAGAGTACAACACCTCGGAATTTTGAAACACAGTCAGATGACGAGACAACACCTTATCTAAATACTTGATCAGAAAATTTCATAAACGCAGACTTCTAAAACTTATTTCTGTATAATAGCTGCCTCTTTAAAAGCCAGTTCATTTGAATTGACAAATGACAATGCTAGTAATGGCTGTGAATCAAATACTTGATCAGATTTGTTAATAATTTCTATTAACGTAGCACTGAAGCAACACAACTGGCTATTGGCACAGATCTGGAATCGAACCCCGAAGGGTAAGAACCGAGTACAATACCTCGTAATTTTGAAACACAGTCAGATGACGAGATAACACCTGATCTAAATACTTGATCACAAAATTTCATAAACGCAGACTTCCAAAACTTATTTCTGTATAATAGCTGCCTCTTTAAAAGCCAGTTCATTTGAATTGACAAATGACAATGCTATTCATTTTT
The DNA here is from genome assembly GCA_947359465.1 of Metellina segmentata. Classification (NCBI taxonomy): domain Eukaryota; kingdom Metazoa; phylum Arthropoda; class Arachnida; order Araneae; family Tetragnathidae; genus Metellina; species Metellina segmentata. The sequence goes on from OX375879.1 coordinate 86,638,137, forward strand.
GAACAATATATAATGGTAATAATTAAATTGGTAACTAATATATAAATGAATATCAATGACGGTTTGGCCAAACATGAATTGCGCCATAAAGCCAAACCCAACCATAAATCACATAAAAATAAATACATAAATGAATTCAAATTTTGATTTAGAATAAGAATATTCACATAGCTGATAAATGCATCGAAAAGTTTTACGCTGACTACATCAGAATAAATTTTTCAGCACTTTCAATTTAGCATGAGTTTCGTGCTCAGTTAATTTTATTCTAAACATTTTATATTTATTTCGATATTTTATAAATCGTCTGATGCTAAACAATGTCCATATATCGGATTATAAAAAACTGTCATTAATACTTTATATTGCATATCAACGGCTAGTATCATACCAGACGACACATGAAACTTTAATTAATTTTCTTCCAGAATCCAAAGTCCATTCTGTGATGAAAACATGATTGATATTTAGGTGACGGAAAACTTTTTTAACGAATTTAAACCGATACTCCCCCAAAAAAATCTTAAGCCCAAAAAAGAGGGCGAAAAAATCTCAAACCCCCTCACTCGATCTTTTTGGTCCATAAATTCCGTCTTCGGTGATGGATACCCTTTATCATTAATCCAGGTTTTTTCTATACCCGGGAAAATTTCTCCCGAAATCGGGATGGGGTTTGGAAAAAAAACGGGCGACTCAAAAGGGATGAAAAAATCGGATAACAATTAAAAAAATCACGCCCAGTTTGTAATTCGTGCTATATAATCCATCATTTCAAAGAGGGGGAGGATTTTTTATACTAAAACACAAGCCCTTAAAAGGTTGGAGCGCTTCTTTTTTACAGATATGGAAAAAATCCCACTGTCCGATATACGAAATAGATAGAAAATGCAACACCGAGCAGAAAGATTTTTTGTATAGACTCCCCCCCAGTCTTTTCAGTTTTTTTAAATTAACGATTTAAAGAGGGGTGGCGAGCAAATTACGCTTTTAATATTGATATGCAGAGGGAAAAATTTGTTCAACGCAATTAAATTACGGTAAACACAAAACGGAATTATACGTAAAATGTATTGATAATGATTATTTATCATTCATGCCAATGGTATTAAAAATATTGATAATGTTTTACGATTTATATATACTTTGATATCTTCGGTAGAGTTATTCATCGTAATATGAACCCTCCTGTCAATTGTTGTGACGCGGCAGATTCGACAAAAACTTACCAAAATATTGTTTAACGAGGTATCCAGTTATCAGCAGCAAATTGACCAGATCTTGATCATAAAAAAAATCTGTTATATCTTGATGGGGACAAGATATCTTCATTTAAAATAGGTCAGATTTTGATGGACGAGATATCTCGTCGAATCCACTTGGAGTTAAACCTCTGGGCGTCACCAAATTTCTGCGTAGTGTAGTACGGGTTTTCCCTTAAACACATCTATAATGACTCAATGACCAGACCTGTCGATTGAAAGAACAAGAATAATTTATTTACTTGCTCTTTTGCACTACCAATTCTGCAAAACTATCTATTTTATTCTTGAATTAAATTGTCGTATATTTCCAGCGATACCATGTTCGAGTCTATTGCACAAGCCTAATACAAATTTGGTGTTCACTCTTCAAAACGAATGCCAAATTACTTAGGTAGTTACATCAAATAAATTAATAACAGCCTCCAAAGACCCATGAATACCGTAATGAGCGTGGCCAGTTACCTCATGCCTTCGACTAAATGGGTCACGTTTGAGGGACCCAAAGGACCTGTGGATCACATAGGACATCTTTAACTTAGATAAAGTGGCATAGTACAAACCTACCTACCTTATGACTCATGATATCCCTAAGGGTCTTGCTAATTTAGTATTATCACTTTATTAATTAAGTATGCAAACACAAGTGTGGGGATTGTTTTGCTTCGTCCATTCGGTTATTTTTTGCTTAACGAAGCATAACATGTCCAAAAATAAAAGGAATTGGATACAGTAAGTACCACTTTATAGGTTTGGAGGGCTTCAAGTATTACTCTGAAACTGAAACAAAAAATGTTTAATGTACGAGTTATAGTAAAATTTGTATTGTTGTATGGGTTACACTTGGAAGCTAACTGAGATCCAGGAAAATTTGGTAGATGATATCCAAAACTAAATGTCATAAAAAAATTTTAAATCTTTTTTTTGCCATGAGTTATCTTTTGTGCCAAATTGTATGAAAAGACAAACACGAAACACATTTATTTTGAAATTATATTTCAAAGGTTTGACTTTTATATTTCTGTGATTCAGATCACTCAGATTAACAACACGGTTTTGAGAATAGGGATAGAAGACGGACTTGGATCGGATACGTACTAAGAATGTCCATACGGAGCATCCAAGAATAGTATCTACTAACTTGGGTCCCAAATGAAAGGAGATCGAAAGGAATATCATACCTAACATGGCAGAAACGGCTGGTTAGTTGTTTTGAGGTTTTGTGATGCAAGAGTTTTATTTTGTCAAGCTGAGTCAAACACAACGTTAAGTAAAAAATGCCGGTAATGCGTAAAAAGGGGTGGGGAAGCGAGGAATAGTTGAATTTGCTTCTCATTGCAGCAACACAACTGGCCATTGGCAACGATCCGGTATAATTCCCAAAGGAAAGATTCGAGGACAACATCAAGTAATTTCGAACAACGATCAGCTGAAATAGTAAAGATTGAAATGACATCTATCTCATTAAATTTCCACAACATGTCAATGTGAGGCCACTGCAAATTCAATGTCTTCAGCCTCCCCGAAGATCTTTGATAGGATCGAGTTTCAAACTCGTAACCTTCCGGTTTCTAATATGCTACTCTTAGAACTGGGCTATTACCAGGAAAGAGGGGTCGAAGAACAGAACAGTGGAATGAAGGAATAAAAAGATCCCTTGGGTTGGAGCGCAACCCATGTGTTTATTTACAAATGACAGTAAACCCATGTGAAAAGAAAAGATCACTCGAGTTCCTTGGATCCGGGAAGCCACAAACAACAAAAGGATGTATGACAATGAGGGCCGTGTAGTAAGGACATAAAAATGACAGTTATGACATGGAAATGACAGTAAACACACGTGAAAAGAAAAGATCACTCGTGTTTCTTGGATCCGGGAAGCCACCTAACAACAAAAGGATATATGACAATGAGGGCCGTGTAGTCGGGTAGGTATTGTATTTTAATTAACGTCGCACTGGAGCAACAAAACGAGCTATTGGCGACTGTCCAGGATCAATCCCGAAGAGAAAAATCCAAAGACAACTCATCATAATTTTGAACCATGGTGGGATTACGAGGTCACACCTGAGCTGGAAATCCACTCTCCAAACTTCTACACCACGCCAACGTGAGGACATTTGACGCCATGACATATTTAACCTGCACCAGCGCTCTTTGTCCACGACGGTCGGTTGGATTCGAACTCTCAACAGCCCTGGTATTTATTCCGTTACTCTTCACACCAGGTCACAGCATACTGGAAAATGACCGAGGAAGATAGGATGGTAATGGTAATTTTTTAATTAACGTTGTACTAGAGCAACACAACTGGCTTAAGGAAGGTAGGAATTAGACTGGATAACAAAACTGGAGCAAGCCAGAGATTCAGCCCTAATCAGGAAGAAATGGAGAACAGGGCTGAAATCCACATTCGCAATTTTAAAAGAGAGTGAGGATAATGATGACCTCTTCATACCAGTTGTGATTTGCAGCATAAACGAATACACGAAACGATCTGCGAAAATTTCTCTTCTACTTGTCAAATAATACTCTAGCATGATACATATCGGAGTCGCCTGAAAATGTAGTTTATCATTGTTTTGTCTTAAAATATCAATTTTAAACATATTCTTTGGAACTTTAGTCGGCAAAGTTCTGAAATTGCATTCGAAAGACAAACCGAGAGACGTTACGTTCAAAATGCCAGACACTTAAAATGTTTATCTACATTTACCACGAGGGTAAATCTAAAATCTGGATTAAAGTTCTAGATCGCTTGAAACAGCATCTTAAATTTTCAGTGAGTGGTCACAGGATAAATACAATTATTTAATATATTATTAAACAAGGAATATTTAAAAAATGAGTTTTATGTCGTGTTCAGAATTGTACATGACATGAAACTCAAGCTCACAAGTTATTTAAATTGATTTGACAAAGAAAACATGTCATGTGAAAAATTTATAATTCATTTTGTTGATTCATGAGTAAAAAATCTCTTATCAGCTCATAAGAATATGTTATGTTCATTCCAAATTATTTATTCATTTCATGCGACGAAATATTTTTTGACGACTTTTATCTTATGAAAAATTGTAGGTGATTTTTTATAACAAACTAACATTGCTACTAGATAGTATTGCTCTAGTTTCTTCAACTTCAGACAAACCAAGTCATGGCTGTTTCCTCAATAGTTTTGTTACGCCATTGAAACGCGTCCGCTTCACGTGTTTGCGTTCTTTCCTCTTCCTATTGTAAGTTCATGACAGCTTTTGATATATGGAGTTGATTCAAGTTTGATTATTAATTACGTTCTCTTATTGTGTAATTTATATATGAAATATGTCTATTTTTATACGGCCATGAGCTGAAAATAGTAGCGTTGACAAAGAAATGTAGAGTGAAAATTCATTACAACAGTGATAAGCGTTTGCGTTTTTGCAACTTCAGACAAACAAATTTTCTTCTTTATATACAAGATAAATGGATATAAGCCAGATAGAGTAGTTGTTTATTTTGGTTGAATAAGGAAAACCTATTACTGATTTATTCATTCGCAATTTTAAAATATCTAATTATATGGGGTGAACCGCAAGAATTAATGCAATTGTTATCGATATAAGTTGAAGAATGTAACGTATATAGTGTCAGTTAATTTTTAAAAGTTAAAAATTGTTAAAATGTTCTGTTTGCGGGGTTAAAAAACGAGTGTTTCGTAGTCTGATTAGAGCTGACCTGCAAACAGAGCCACGTTAATTAAAGCGCGTGTTCCCCAAACTCACTGTCCCAACCAACGGATATGTGGCTCCCTCATCAAACGATAAGCTTAATACAGCCGAAGTCTGAAACAGGGAGATAACCCTCGGTTTTCAGCGCCATCTATCGATTCGCTTTACGGAGGTAGATTCAAGTTTTTGCCTCTATCGCTCGGGTTTTTTTCGTCACTCTTTTTCTTAGTGGCTCGGACCTTTTCCCCTCCCCCAACTACTGCACAATATAACACGATCTTGTTTTTGGAAGTTAATAGCGCATTAAACGAAGTGGAGGTTTTTTGCAAGCTCCAAAGTGATTTCATATCGTAAAGTTTCGGTCATTAGCTTTTCTGAAATGAAGGGAGGAAAAAAATTTTTTTTTTTGGTCTCGAAGTGTACAAAAAATTGATAACCGACTTACGGAGTGACCTTTTCAATTCATCAATTTTGTCCGTCTTGGTGTTTTTTTGTTGTTGATGAAATTAGTTAAGGTAATAGTACCTCAGTTATATCGAATATTGATCATGTGTAAAATATTAATAAAACTCTGTACTAACTCGAGTGGTTAAAGTAGAGCAAATGGTATAAACCTCAGTCCCAAGCAGTCAATAGTAAATTTTTAAAAAACCTTCAAAACCATGGCTAATAAAGGTACAAAACTGGATCATCAGCTGGATATCAGTCGTTAATTGTGTGGTTTAAGAACTTCATCAATGGCCGATTTTGTGAAACAAGACGCGCTTCACCATCAGGGCAGAAATAGGTCGAAAGAAGAAACGCAAGTTAAAATATTGTTGTTCCGTTTTTTACTGCCGCAACTCACTTTTTAAACTAAGCCTGTCAAGGCGACGTGTAAAAGCAGTGAAGCACGTGCATCATTCAGTAGTGCGTTTGACAATGTAAAATAATAGATAAGACTTATCTCATGTTTCATTCGAGAACAGATCTCGGAAATTGAACCCCTTTTGCTTGTTTGAAATCCAAATATTTTAATCGTTGTTTTGAAGGTCTTTCAATGTTTTCTATCAATCTTGATTAAAGTTTTAATCTGTTTATCCAGTAGTCAGCAATCAATAGTCTTTAATTTTCAATGAATAATTCATAAAGTAAACAGGTATGACCTTACAAAGACGTTCTCCAGTCACATATATATTCATATCCAGTGGATTCTATCTTACGTGGAACTCAAATATAATGAAATTGCGGATGGGTCCCCAAGGAAGGCACGAACGAGCCTGTTCACGCGCCTTTCCCACTATCTCCTCAAGAGTTCTTCGCCGTAAAGAAGAGCTCAAATAATAGAATTTGGAGAGCCCAACAACTCATATCGGCCACCATAGAAACCATCCTGGAGCCTTGTTCAAATATACGGGTTACTGAAAATGTCAGACTGCCCTTTCTAGACTAGCGACTGGCACATCCGATCTTTATGCGTAGTATAGAGCCATAAGGCGTTTCTAACTTGTTTGGAATCTAACACTGAACAGGCCTCTATGAGTGTCATGGTCTAGTGTAGTATTTTTTGACCGTGTTCGGACTCGTTTTCATGGTCTAGCTGTTAAAAAGGCTTAAAGCAATGTGTAATAAAAAGTTAAGGTATTATAAAAGTGGTCTATAGTCATTTTGGTGGAGGAAAACCTATTATCAGGAGCCCAAAAGAAATCCAATCAATACAATCATCACGACACTTTTGTCGTGATGATGTTTGGCATTTTGTGTCACAAAATTATCTATAGGTCACTTTAATCATCTTTCTTTAATCTTCTTGATGAGTCATTTTTAAGCTTTTGTATCAGTGACTTCAAGCACACACTTCAGTCTCTGATCAACTTGTGAAGGTAATTATCATCAACATTCTAATGTGAAATAGACGGATCATGTGGGCTAAGCTGCATGCTACTTATTCGTCACTCAGTTTGAAAATTTGTCAAGTGGTTGTAGGGCATGAAAAAATTGAATGCATGAATCCTATTGTGAGTATGAATTAAAAAGCATGAATCCTATTGTGAGACAAATTGTTCATTGGTTAAAGTGATTACCCTGACTGATAAAAACACTACTGCGTTTCGGTATCAAATCAGCCAAAGTCAATTCGTAAGCTCATGTGACTTACCTTTCTGAGATCTTACAACAGCAACTCCACCAACATACTTTGTCTATTTCATTAGAAGGTCGATGGCTAAGATATAAGGTTGTAAAAAAACAGAACTTAAAATGAAATAGTCATGCTAATGATTTCAAGCTTCTTTAAATTCCAAGTTCACGGATTTTGTTTCTGCTTTTACAAAATATTAACAATTTAACGGTATCTAAAACATTCTTTTGGAATATATCAATTCAAATTGTGCGGATACTTATGTTCATAACTCATAACACTAAAAATATGTGTTTTGATTGAAAACGAAAAACTCTTGTAAGCTAATTGCTCCAACATTCAATAAAACATTGACCGCAGCACGACAAACAAAACTGAGAAATAAACACCATTGAGAATAAATTAAGTGATATTTTAGTGAATTAATTAACAACATTTGAATAGATAAAGTACAGAATTCAGAGTTTATATGATTAGAAAATAAATCAAATTTATGCTTAGTTCAAATCAATACGTAAATTTTACTGTGCAGAAATTGCATATTTGAACACAAATTCACAAGAATATCATCCAAATTAATGCCAAACAGCAAAAGAATATATTTTAAATATTCAATTAAATTCATAAACCAGATTGTGTGCTTCTTAGTGAACAAAAGCGATACTTATGTTTATTGCTTCGGAGAATAATATTCCTTTAAATAATTTTTTACAGACATTAGTAATAAGGAATCATAAGCCTGAGATATCAGTTTCTACAGGTTGCACAAATTGAAGACTAGGTTTTTTTTAATTCTTAAAAAGAAATTTTAGTTTTATATTAATAGGACATACTAATTTTTTTTTAATTTAGTGCTAGTTTAGTCAAAATTTATACAAGGCATGATATAAACTGTCTATTAAAATATACCGAGCATCACAGTTTAATTAGACAGTTAAATGATGAATGATTTTTATTCACTTGAAACTAACATCCACTAATTTGTAGCTCATTACTTTCAAGTCGTCTTAAAAAGTATTGCACGTAATTAAAAAGCCTAAATAAACTTCGTAATTTCAGGATTACGAACTATTTGTGAATACTTTATACTTAAAAATGAATTGAGAAATACGATTTTTTTTGCTGCCGTGTAATGAGATTATTCTCCTTGACGGTCTAATAAATAAATAAATTTTCTTACGACCTAAAAACCACCACCACCTTTGTTGAGTAAGAAATAATAATTTTAGCGAATTTAAATTGGCTTTGTTTAATACGCTTTTTTAAGATTTTCATTTATTAATTATGTGAAAAAATTAGCTTTTATGGACTTAAATTTAAAACATTAAACGTCATACTAGCATTGCCAATCTTTCTAAGAAATGAGTGAATTTTAAAGTCTAGTTTTATGATAAAATATTTTAGTTAGTTGTTTTGTCGTGTGCTGCATAAAGAATTACTCTTAAACATATAACTCTCTCTTTATTTGAATTATTTAATGAACTATTTCAATGAATGATATTCGAGAAAAAAATAATTTTTATTTGAATTAGATCAATGACGGTATTTTTGGATTTCTACAACAACTATAAAATAAAAATGTTCCAGGAAGGATAACAAAACCAAATAAGAATGAGAAACATATTTATCGAAATTTAACTGTCCCGCGCATTCTTCTCATTTTCAAGTTAGTTACTAAATTACGTTAACTAAAATTATCATTACCGTTATCATCAAGTTAGCTAAGAAACCTTTTCACGGCCTTACTAGTAATTTTAAACCATAATACATAAGTTTTAGCTTATTCAAAAATGTTCTCTAATAAAGCAAGGAATCAATTTTATGAACTTATATTGTTAGCATGAGTATAAGAATAAACCGTTCAACATTTATGATAAATTGTAGCCTCTAAGAGGTAACTGTAGAAAATTAACCTACTTCTTATTTGGGGTTAAATCATAGATTCAGCACAGTTTAGAGACTGATTCGTTCAGAAGTGAAGTCACAGCTCATACGTTGCAAAAATCTAAATGCAAATCAAATCAAATTAATATATAAATCTTAAGTGTCGATCATGGACATGGAGAGAAAATAATATACCAACTGACAACATTTTTATAACGCACAGACTAATTATTAGCATTTACGTCAAAAATTAAAATTATAAGCATTCTTGGGATCAGCTTATATATTTTAAACACATCGCGATATAACTGTGCATTTCATCATCCGAAAATAAACATTTAGTGTTTCCTAAAAATGTATGTCAGTTAATGAACTTCAGCTCTCTAAGTCAATGCTGTAATAATTTAATATGTATGATTATTTTTAATTGAGTTTAGTTACTTAATTAAATGTAAAATTGACATAGCCTTTCTAAAGTTTTAAACAACCAACCAAATATAGAGGCTAATCGATTTATTAACCACAGTTAAACTTTTGTTTTATATAAAATACATTTTTACAAGGGATTGAAGTGTTCCTTTTTTGATAACCAAATGTTAATAAATATACTCGCTACTTAATATGCTTGTTAATTGCATATTTTCCTCCAAATCTAAACGAAATGAGTTTTTAAATAATACCCAATGAAAAGTTTGTTAAAGTTTCAACTGTCTTCGTATGTTTGATCATTAGAAATAACCCAGGAATAAAAACATAACTATCTGTTCAGCTTTTGAAAACAGATTTATAATACAATGCCGTACCCAAAATGTACTAAAACCTTTAGTTTCTTTACCATCCAACGGTTCTCGCCGGAACACAATGCGAATAGAACACCTCTACGAACAGATCCATACGTTTCCACGCATCCAACACAAACATACTCAGCTGCATGCTTCTGGTTATCAAATTTCGGAAACTAGTCGGCCTGTTGATCAGCAAGTCAAAAGCAATAAAAAATAGCGAAAGTTTTCAAAACTGGGTCAGGGGCAACGAAAAAAGAGTGAAAGGATGAAAAAAAAAAGAACTTTTTTTGTCGATCCCTTCCATCAGAAACGTTCGTGAAGTATGGAACACAAGAAATTCACAAAGATGCTCTTTTTTCGTCCCTAAAATTGGGGCCACGGGCCAATCGTTGTGGCTCACAAGTTGTAAAAAGTGGGTCACATGCTCACTAAAGGTGTGCCAAAGAGGATGGGAGCGTTTATTATGCATGTGTTACCGTTACCTACGGATCGACCTTGAAAACGAGCCTCCCTTCGACCATAGTGCTATGACGTAACACCTCGGTTTTTAATGCCAAGGTTATGTGTGCTGAAAGGTGGGTGAAATCGGGTGCGATAGATTTTGGAGGTTTACGCTCATAAAAAGAGAGTTCCGTTTTGTTTATATTAGTGTGCAACATAACGGCGATATCCAGCCATGCGTTGAGTTTTAGTCGAGTACGGTTTCAAAGCACTAAAAAATCACGGAATGTTGATAAATAATAGCAATGTATGAGAAGAATTTTCAGAGTTAAATAAAAAGGTTAGACGGAAAGCGATTCTAAAGGTTTACGCTCCTAAAAAGAATGTTCCGTTTTGTTTATATTAGTGTGCAACATAACGGCGATATCCAGCCATGCGTTGAGTTTTAGTCGAGTACGGTTTCAAAGCACTAAAAAATCACGGAATGTTGATAAATAATAGCAATGTATGAGAAGAATTTTCAGAGTTAAACAAAAAGGTTAGACGGAAAGCGATTCTAAAGGTTTACGCTCCTAAAAAGAATGTTCCGTTTTGTTTATATTAGTGTGGAACATAGTGGTGATATACAGAAATGCGTTGAGTTTTAGTAGAGTACCGTTTTAAAGCACTAAAAAGTCACGGAATATTTATAAATAATGACAATGTATGAGAAGGATTTTCAGAGTTAAACAAAAAGGTTAGACGGAAAGCGATTCTAAAGGTTTACGCTCCTAAAAAGAATGTTCCGTTTTGTTTATATTAGTGTGGAACATAGTGGTGATATACAGAAATGCGTTGAGTTTTAGTAGAGTACCGTTTTAAAGCACTAAAAAGTCACGGAATATTTATAAATAATGACAATGTATAAGAAGGATTTTCAGAGTTAAACAAAAAGGTTAGACGGAAAGCGATTCTAAAGGTTTACGCTCCTAAAAAGAATGTTCCGTTTTGTTTATATTAGTGTGGAACATAGTGGTGATATACAGAAATGCGTTGAGTTTTAGTAGAGTACTGTTTCAAAGCACTAAAAAGTCTCGGAATATTTATAAATAATAACAATGTATAAGAAGGATTTTCAGAGTTAAGCAAAAAGGTTAGATGGAAAGAATTTCTAAAGGTTTGCGCTCCTAAAAAGAAAGTTCCGTTTTGTTTATATTAGTGTGGAACATAGTAGTAATATCCAGAAATGCGTTGAGTTTTAGTACACTGTTTCAAAGCACTTTTATTTTTAACTTTTAAGGGAAAATTTTTCACGAGGTATGGAAATATGAGTAATAATGGGAAAGAATAGTGGAACTATAGAAATGTATATGTATATTGGGAGATAAAGAGTGGTGAACCGAATCTACACCTAATTAACATGGATATGAAGACTATCTCTAGTCATCTTGAAGATATAATATAAATGTGACAGAATAACGTTGATTAAACGATTAATTCTCGATTGAAGCAAACCCAGTCAGTTCAACAAAACAACGAATTGGGGGAAAAGCCATCAATGAACCCAAGAACTCAACAGTGAAAGATTCAAAAGACAATAAAATCCCCCCAGACAGAAAGAAAACGATAAGTCGAAGTAAATTGAAATAACTTCATTTCCCGCCGATCGTTTTCGCACCAATAAGAGCCCCCGATTAAAACGCACGCGGCGAAAAAAGGAGCATTTAAACTGTCCCTAATAAAACCGCTCCCAGTTAATACCCCTCGCTCTATTTCTCCACCTTAAAAACGGAGAAGAACGTTTAATCAATGGACCCCTTATCTACCTCTCTTTTTCTTCTCTCTGTGTCACGTGAGTATTGAGATGTCAGCTGCTGAAGAAATGAAAGATTAGGTGCGGGGGGGGGAAGGTAGTCATTGTTTTGCAGCCCCCTTCCCTACCCCTCTAACAATTCTCTTTAAGACACATTTATCGCCGAAGACTAACCTGAGATAACGATGAGGCAGGGCCATTATCGCGGAGGTTCCCCCCTTTTTTAATGTATTTATTTGTTTTTAATATACGCCTGACATTTTTCTCTTTATGTGGTCTGTATGCTAATAAAGTGGATGAAGGGGGTAATGAATAAGGGTTTTGTTTTTGTACATTCCTTTTCATTGTCTTTGCGTGTTGTTAATATTGCGGTTTTCTTTTCGGGGGTTTTGTTCGACGATTTTGTTTTTTTTTCCTCCCTTGTGTGAATGGGGCTGTGAGTGGTTGGCTAATTTCGGCTTCTTAAACATTGGGTGATTGGAGTAGATGTATAAATTGTTTTCGTGCGGTGTTTGTTCTTGGGCTGGTTATTTATTGTTGGTTTGCCTCCCACGGGATGTCTTGAAATTAGGTTTTGGGGGAAGTTTAGTAAGTGTTTTGAAAGTCGAATGTTTTGTTTAAGGCTGAAACGTTATTTTATCTCTAATTTTACAATTAGTTGTATGATCTCTAACGATTTGATCACATTGAAATCAACACAAAAAAAATCCGAAGTATCGATTGAAAAATCTATGCAAAATGTAATTTTTATTCAGAACCCACTTTCGCATATGGTCTGGTATTTTGAAATTTTTAGTTTCGTGTACTGAAATTAACGGTAATTTTATGTGCAAAATTTCAGGTTTATTAAGAATAAAATATTCATTAAAATCGTAAGATAAGCATAAAAGTAGTCATTGCTTAACTTATAATTACGTTAAAATAAATATAAAAGTCCCAATATTTGGTTACTATAATAATCTTAGAAATAATCAATTTAAAATTCAAAGTTGATACGATCTCAAAAGTTGTTTCTATCTAATCAATAATTAAGCACATCACACCTCTACTGAAAAAGAACCATAACTGGTAGAAGAATAATTATGAATGCTTCATCGAAGTAAGGGTCCGGTAGGATTTTTGAAAAAGTGTCAAATCTATGTCGAGTAAAAGTCTAACAAACGATGTTTTCTGCGTTTTCTAGTCTTTTTAAATGATCCTCTAGAAAACGCGTTTTTCGAGTATTGGCTCTTTAACAGCAGTACTGCGATACATAAATAGTCGGATACATAGATTTTCTTCCCTAGTTGTCATGGGAATTTTCTTTCACTATCAGTAACAATTTCTGCTATGTGCAAGAAAGGTCATGCTATAAAACATGCAACCCAATATCTATAGTTATTTAGGACGCTCATAACAATAAACAACTAGTGATTTAAAGGTAATTGAAAGTAAAAATATTAAAATTTAATTTTTAAAGATTTTGATTGAAGAAATAATGTCAGCGAATAGGCTCTGGAAAATAATTTGCTATTCATATGGTAATGATTGTGACGATGATAGGAAGATAATATTATGACATAATATCCTAATTAGAAATATACTAAAAGAAATAGACTTTTACCGGCATATTAGCAGATTATTAACATAACAATAGCATACTGTTTATATGATATAACCTGTCCCCGTGCACAACAAAGTTAAAGTTTTTTTATTTCCAATGGCAAGGCACTACAATTGCGAAGACAAATACAAATACAGTACAATACAAAGATGACCGAGGTCATTTTAGCCCTATCCAAGGTCACAAGTGATAGTCACTTGTGAAGGGGCACCCAGTGGGTGGACCATCATTGTCCCTAACAAAGGACAGCACAATTTCCATCCATGTCCTAACCCCGGATTCGAACCAGGAACCTTCCGATCCAGAGGCCAACACCTTGACCACTAGACCGGTTGGTCGGCACAAAGTTGAAGTTAGATAAGATATTTGCGAGAAATCTTAGCTATCTATCCATTCTACAGATTAGACTAAAAAATACAATCACCATGAAATGTGCAAAAGAAATAAGATGGCAATGAACATGGTATCACTAGCTAAGTTGTATCCCTTAAGGACGCTATAATTGTAATATTCCATTGTCCCTCAACTATATCTAACACACTTAATACTGTATCATAATTGAGGTATATTTAGTATTTGCACAACAAAACAAATATCTTATTTTTCTGTGAAATAGTTGAAAAACGAAGATACATACAAAAATCATAAATACCGCGTTTACCCATCTCCTTTAAATCATGTATACAGGTTCATTTTATTTTACTCTACCGGTAATGGAGTTAATTTACAAATCTCAACTCCTCTGTCAAAGATGTGAACATTTAAGAGAAACAGCAAATTAAACTGTCAAAAGAAGGTGCAGGAAAAAGACTTCCTTGATTTGCAGAAATGATTCGAGCCCCACCTTGTGTTGAGAATATCAACTATCACAGAAAACTTTCAACGATTTTTCGAAAACTTCAAGCGCAGTGATTCGATAGACGTGAGGAAACTGGCAGTTTTGCAGATTAGGAATGTCTGCTCTCGACATTGCTAATTAAAAATGTGAATTTTAAATCAAATGGGAGATCAATATGTATATTACTAGATAAGGATGTGTATACTTTTGATTTTATCGAATTACCTGTCTGCGCATGATGTTGGAATAAAAGTATTTGATACAATTAAAATTGCTTCCTTATTATTCGAATTGTCTTCATTTTTCAAATCTAGAGAATTAAGTCCAACGACATTATAATGTATGCATATAACTGTACATCATGTAAATGTTTATATAACTGTTCATGTCATGTAACTGTCTCTATAACTGTATGCAAATGCTTTAGAATCCAATTCAAGTTAATTGCCACAGGTCAAGAGGCATACACAACACATTTTCTTGTTTTGCAATGATGCATGTCAAATATTTCGTGGCCTCATATGTCTTTATGTTGGCATGGTGTTTAAGTTTGTAGAGTGGGGTGTCCAGCTCAGGTATTGACTTCGTCATCTGACAGCTAAACATTTTGCATAGTTGTCTTCCAATCTTTCCCTTCAGGATTGGCCAATAGCCCACTTCATTGCTCCAGTACGATATAAATTCAGATACCTGCATTAGTTCTTGTACAACTTTAGAAAATTTACACTGGTATGTTTTATCAGTAAGTTTGTTAATTCTACACGTAAAATACATAGAGATAAGCTGAAAACAGACTAAAAATATCGTTAAACTTCCAGGAGCTCACACAAGTATATCCCTTCCTCAACATACAGTCTTCTCTGCTTGAACCAGTTTTGATCTTGACCAAACACACCTTTCATGGCATTCTATCTATCAATAGATAGAACTATTTAGTCATGCGTAATAGTAGGGTAAAAACAGTACTACATTACTCAAAAATCTCATAACATACAAAGGGTTAACAAAAGTGTTAATTTGTGTTTAATGCTCAATATAGAAATTCAGCTGGAATATGAAGAAAGGATAGAAGGTTGTCCATTCCGAAATTATTTTTTAAATAAATGTGTGTTCGGAATTACACGATGGTCCTAACCAAATTATTAGGCATATCTACGTCAAAAATATAATTAAAAACTTCCTTTGGGCACACTTAAGAATAATAAAGAATATCTTTTGCTATAATTTGGAGTATTTTGGTAATTCCATTCTTCAGAAATGTAGTACATAATTTAACTATTTAGGTCTTACTGATTTCATGCAATTTTAATACATCACAGCTTTTGCATTACAAGATAGATTTACACCCTTTATTTACACAAACAAAAAAGTCAGTCTCATTCTTTACAACTGATCTCTCTCTTCAAATAATCTGAGTACATTGCATATTGTTGGCTTTTAAGTAAAATGCACGAAGTCATAAAAACACACACACACAGTTCTGAAAAAAAAAACGAAGTAAAAAACTTCCATTCTCTAAACTAAACTCGTCAAATATATTTCTCAAGAAGAAATATAACCTTCACGCAAAAACAAAATGACTGAACCAAAATAAAAATCACCACCATTCTGATCTAAAAAAGCTAAAATTCTTATACCATGTACTTATCAGCCGACGATAGGTTAAAATTATTTCAAAATTGGACTACAAAATTAGTCATGATAAGTTTTGCTAAATCAATGTAGTTTTAAGAGCATATTAACTATCCTGATGGCTGTCTCGTGATGTATCTCGTGATAGCAAAACTGACCAAATCTATAGGATATCTCACAATTGGGAAAATTAGTCTGATCTTGATATACAAAATAATTCGTCATTTGCAAAATTAGTCAGAACTTGATGAACGAGTTATCTTGTCGATGGTAAAATTAGTTACATCCTGATGAACGAGATATCTGGTCAATGGTAAAATTAGTTACATCTTGATGGACGATATATCTCGTCATTTGTAAAATTGGTCAGATCTTGATGTACGATATATCTCATCATTGGCAAAATTGAACAAATCTTTATGGACGATATACGTCGTCATTAGCCAAATTGGACAGATTTTTATGGATGGTATATCTCGTCTTTGGCAAAATTTGTCAGATCTTGATGTGCGATATATCTCGTCGTTGGCAATTTATCAGATCTTAATCGACGATATATTTCGTAATTGGCAAAATTAGTTAGATCTTGATGGACGAGGTATTTTGTTGAACCACTGGGAGGGTTAATGTCAAAAATCTGACAGAATACTAGTAATTTGTAACAGTAAGCCTTTTATGAAAGACGGTACATTCTAGTTTCCTGACCGTTTCACAGTTGGAAATTCCTGAAATTTATCATTAGCATTCTCAGTTGTGATTTACAATTCCTCGAAGAGAGAATATGCCTCTTTGCTTTCCATTTCGTTGAAAAATAGAACTCATATCATCTGGACGAATGATGATAAGCGTGTAGTAAACCGGTATAAATAGCGCACTAAAAGCATTCAAATTTTCTTCTTCCTCCTCTTTTTAAGTGAAAGAAAGTAGGGTCGATAATACTGTAATCAATAACGTTTTTAAGGATGCTCTCTTTTTCTAACATCTGAACGTGACAGGTTGCCATTTATTACGGTATTTATTTTTGCTCCTTTTCCTCTTTTCCTCTTCTGTTTTTTTTATTAGCGCTCTCCTTCACTTTTTGTTTCTGTCGCGTTGCCGAGACGCATAGCGAAAGGCTCTTTACACGAACTGCTGCACTGCCTCATTCATATCTGTTGTTCTTCCTCAAACGTTTTCGCCGCTCTGCAGCCCCCCTCCCTGCTCTGAGGTAAAGGAAGGGGGGTAATGCCATGAAATGAAAACAATGGGATTTATGTGTCGGAATTGCCTCCGAACATTGATCGGGAAGTGACTGGTCTTTTTTGTTGCTTCCGAAATTGGGAAATGATTTAAATGGATGGTAGATGTCGTTAAAAGGACTGATTAGCGTTTGTGATTCTTTAGTGGGACCGTATTGACACGTGAGTTATGTCCTCGCTGTCATATTTTTACAAATGAGTCAATATGCATCGCGTGGTATGTTTTACGATGCGATGCTGTGTTCGTTTCTCCAGATTTGAATGCAAGAGTACTGTAGATATGCTGATGAAGCCTTAGTAAAAAGGTAATCAAAATTTAAAGACTTCAAAATGCGAGTAATGAAGATTAAAACAGGTGAAAATTGCTCATAGCTGCTTTGGTGGAGCAAATTACACAAGATCTTCCGATTAGTTTTGGGTTCTATGGCAAAATGGACACTTTTAGTTCGGAACTTTTAAAAAACACTACAGCGAGGTAGGAAACAAAAGGAAACTAAGCTATTTTTGGACCCAAGACACTCCAAACATAACCAGATCAAATGTCATTCCCGTTTGATACCGAAAACCCACTAGTTATATCTAAACCATAAGGAATATTTGAACTGCATCCAGAATTCAATTGAACTGTTTTGTGTCTATAGAGTTGTGATAACAATTCTACCGACACAAACTGAGTAAAAGTACTTCAAAATCCAAAAACTACCAGACCAGTCCTTCACATTTGATCATGAAAACTCACTACTTATATCCAACCCTCATGTAGTATGTATAAGGACAATAACTTGTACTTAACTAGACTATCCTATGACGGTAGGATTATATATTTTTACCACTGGGTAAAATCACTACAATCCCAAACCTATGAGACTAAAATGTTATTGACTTTTGATCTTGAAAAACAACTCGTTATATCTAACCCTTAGGTGGCACGATGGACAATGCCTTGTACCAAATTGGAATGTTCGTGGCTCCATGATTATTATCATCACTTATCATTGTGTGTGAGAGAGTAATGCCTAGCGCTACATTTAGTAACAAGGTAACTCAGAACACTCACGCAAACAGCATTACCAGAAGTCGTTCACATTTGATCCTGAAAACCCACTAGTTATATCTAAAACTTATGTGGTATGTAGGTAGGACAATAGTTCATATCCAACTGGACTGTCATGTGGCTGATTAGTATCCCTTACTATCCCTTTTTTTTCTCCCCAAACTCCAAGTTTTCGTACTGAGTAAAGTCATTTCAACCTCAAACTGAGAGACTAGAAGTTATTCACATTTGATCTTGAAAACAGTTATATCTAACTTCTAGGTGTGTGTGCGTGGTATGTAGGACGTCTGTTATCTAATTTGACTCCATTGTGGCTTCATGATTATTATCATTATTTATCATTGTGTGTGAGAGAGTAAAGCCTAACTAAATATTTAATAACAGGAAAATTCCAAACATTCTCACGAACAGTATAACCAGAAGTCCTTCACATTTCATCCTGATAACCCACTAGTTGCATCTAATACTTATGTGGTATGTATTACGATAAAAGCTTGTGTCCATCTGGACTTCCATGTGGCTGTTTATGACTTTTATCACTGGGTAAAGTCAATCACCCAAAACGAGCATAGAAGTTATTCACATTTGATCTTGAAAACCTAGTTACATCTAACACTTAGGTTGTATGTAGGCCTATGTCTGGTACACAATTACACTGTCCTGTGGCTCCATTATTGTTATTATTGTTATTATTTGTGTGTGAGAGAGTAAAGCCTAACTCTCCACATTTGGTAACAGGAAAACTCCAAACATTGACACAGACAGTATCACCAGAAGTCATTCACATTTGATCCTGAAAACCACAGCATTGAGCTTCCCGTTTGGAATTCACAGCCGAGGTCGCCTCCATAAAAAGCGAGGCGAGAGGAAGCCCCTGGAGTAAAAAAAGGGTTCCGCAGCCCGTTTCCCCCTTTTTTACTCCTTCTACACCACGACGGGGCCCCCTGGCAGCTGGCCCGAGGCCGTACAGGCAGCCCCAACATGTATACGTAACGTGGCGGATGCCAGCCCACAGCTGCACAGGAAAAAGTCCCCAACTCTTCCCTCCCAGGCCCATTCTACCCCTCGCTTTTTCCCTTCTACTATGAGTGCTAACTTTCTCTTGGAAGTCTTCCCCTTTCGAAAAACCACACTTCCTCGCTGGTTTTTTTTCCTACCACCAACTGTCGAATTTCGGGCTGTTAGAGGAGGTTTTAGTATTTTGTTTAATTTTATTTGGAATTTTTTTGGTTATCCTTCAGCCATCTTTTCAAGTTCAGTTTTAAAATTTTGGGGGATTTTGAAGTAAGGGTTTAGTGTTGGGTTTGAAAGTGAATGTAGTTGGGTGATAGTGAACTTTGGAGAGGTCGCGCTTAGTGTGTGTGTTTCTTGACAGCTCGCATGTTGGATTTATAATTTTGTTTTAAGAGAGGACTTTCTTGTGTCTTACGTTAGGTAAGGTTTATTATTTTTTAATTAGCGGGTTTTGTTTTGAAATTTTTTGCGTCCACTTTGATCTCAGACCTTTTATTTACTGGCATTTGTATTTCGGTGTATAAAACACGACGTAATATGCTCACAAGAATTTTAGGAGGTTTTTATACGCGATACAAGGAATGGATCGTATGCCTTACAATTTTTTAACTGACAGTCTTGTTTTGTCCTCTTCTAAACATTTTTACCTCAAAGCTCAGTTATAAATCTATATTTACTGTTGAAAACTTACATAACATTAAAACAACTCCAAACTCCAATTTCTTTATTTTATATATATATATATATATATATATAGAACACGATAATTGTTTAATCGCAGTCAAATTATATTCCAAGAGATTTATAAGAGTTTCAGCACGATTTGAGTGACGCTCTTAAGGTCAAACTTCTACACGAAGTAAAATATTGGGGAATCAATATGATTGTTATTCAGCAAGTAAACTAGTTAAATAAACACATTTCTGATATCTCGACAGTATCTGATTCAGAGTATTTACATTTTTTGTAATGAGTGGTTCATATTTACAAAAAAACTGTCATTTAGACTAGTGACTAAACTGAAATTGAGAAACTGTCATTGGTGTGTGAGTGTCACTAGATGATTAAAACCAATAACCTCGTTGTGAGTAATATTTCTTGATTTTTATTCTTGTTAATTGCTAGAACTTCTGCACCTTTCTAAGGATTCGACATTGTTTATTACAAAGACAGTGACTAATATATATATATATATATATATATATATATATATATATATATATATATATATATATATATATATTAAAGTTACTTATTACTAGTACATAATAGTATACATATAAAATAAAGTTTGATACAGTGCACATATGTTTTTCGATACTACTGAGTTATAAGAATAGCTATCATATCTATTTACACTTGAAGATTTTATCTAGTATTGTAATACCGGATCGATATAAATATATTTAGGCATGTAATTTGAAGAAAAATATGTTTTTAAGCAATAGTAATATTCCCAATCCTTCATTCGGTATTTTTATAGTAGACTGGAGACTATCAAACGAGACATGTGTCGATTTTCTAACCTTCATGTATTTATTATTGTATGAAAACTAATGGTTCTATTAACCAACGACAAATTATAAATTATATGCAGAGGAAGAAAATAAATTTAAAAAATATGTAATATTTTATAAAAATAACAACTCAAAAAAGGCTTAAAAACTTAATTAAATTTAAAAGGGAATATGCACGTTCCGTATAAGTATTTCATATTTCCTAAAATAATTTCGAGCGTGATGTACTAAGTTCGCAATGTTTTTTCATTTGAGTACATTTTTAGACACATTTACAAACAAATCTTTATGACAGTATGAAACGCTGAATAACAAGTGAAATATTTTTCAAGTTTTGTATCAGCAACTTGCGATCAATTATAGATCAGTTAACTAGTTGAAATCATCAAATTAGTATAAAGATGGAAATGGCCCGAATAACAAATTTGAACCCCTGATTACTATAATAAAACACTATGTTTAAAGTTTTTAGAGAAGGAAACATTTAAATTAATTTCGTATACAAATGTACATTTAATTAATTTATAATTGAATTATGAATGTGATTAATAAACGGAACCATATTGTTAGATTCTCATCGATACTGAACGAATTAAAATTCTTGCAATCGAATTCACCTAGTTTTTGTGTAAGTCATTCATAAAAATACAAGTTCGTACTCAAAAAGAATTGTATCTTCTTTTCTTACAATTAATTCCTTGCAAACTATGGCTGTGGTAATAATGAATTAAAAAACTGTATAAAGGAAAATAATGTATTTACTAAAATAAATCTTGTTGTTAATGAGAGCATTTTCAGACGTGAGATGTGTAGTGTGCAATTCGTTTCTCATTTTAATCAAAGCGTAATGATACCGTTATTATTTTTGCTTCATTGATATGATCATCAATTTAAGACCGAAAAGAATGTGCAATACCAAAATGAAGTGTTTGAAAAATGCAATAAAGTTATGCTTTTATGCATTTTGTTCATCACTCAACTTCAATAATTTGGACCTTTACATAGTAGAAAAACTTCATACATGATTTCACGTACTGAACAATTGAAATTAGCTATTCCATTTTATATAAAACTTCATAGAATGACAACTGTCATTGATTGCAAAAGTTGATAATGACCATTTTGAAGAAACTAAACACACACAGCAGCTCGTAACTAAGAATAATTACAAATGAAAAATTCGATTTTATAAATAAGATTATTTCATTGGATATTGTCAGCATTTACTTTCCATAATTAGCCTTTCCAGGAAGAATGTAAAACTGGGTTGTTCAAATGTCTCAAGTCTCATTGAATTGGCTATCAACAATCTTTGCTGTCTATCTGTTTTCAAAACTTCCGTACTGTCTGCAAGAATTTTCTTACTTTGAGTTCCAAACCAGATGTGGATTGTATCAACATTAAAAGAATGGATTCGATGATTTAAAATGCTTTATGGAATAAGTTCTACTTTAAAATCGTTCATTTCATTTTAAAACTTTCTTCGCGTTGTTTTGACAATATCTTACTTCTATTTTGGAAAGACTTGTGCACTAAATCAGTTGTTGATTGAATCAACATCAAAAGAACGGATACTAAATTAAGATATTTTGTAGAATAAAGTAGTACTTTTTGTAAAACCTTTGTTTCAACCACAGAATCACTAGTCACGATATTTTTACGATTGTTTACTTCTATATTAGTAAGAATATTTTACCTTTTAACATCAAATCCACTGTTGATTGAATCAACCTTATTAAGAACAGATACGATATTAATATTTTACACTGTATGTTTTATTTTAAAACCTTTTGTTCCATTAGAGCAGCGTGTATAAAACCCCCTAAATTGCAGCATTGTTTAAATTCCCCTCGAAAGGAATCAAATACGTTTGACACAAAGTACAAAGAACAACTATGAATATTCATTTTTCAATCAAAACTTCGAATGACTACCCCAATATCTGAAATCCCACATGCACCCGGTTTATTTTGACTTTAAAAGACGAATCCTTCACATATTGTTCGCGTACAGTCATGAATTAGAATTTTGATTTTTCCTCCCCTGTTGAGTTCGCCTAATCTTAAATATATGTAAATATCATCTCAGTCCGCGCTCTGTCTTGCAATTATATTTCAATGTCGGCCTCCCCGTGCTTTGTTTGCGTGTCACGTCCAGCATGAAAGCGCCGATTGTGGAATCGAATTTTGAAGAGGGCGGCCACGATTCACTCAGCTGAGGTGACGTTATCTGATAACTCTGGAACAGAGTCGTAAATTCGACAATACCTTAACGAGGCTTGGCACTGAAACGCTGAAAGTGAAACTTGTGGAGTAAAGTAGAGTTGTTGCTTTTGAAAAGGAAAGCGAGGCTTTTCGAGGAAGAAAAATCGGTGCATAGATTGCTGAACTAATCGAGTTATCGCTTTCGAACTATTCAGCGTTTCTCAGTTCCTGAATATTGGCTACATTCGATTATCCTTGATCATAATCTTTTACAAACTTAGTTTCTTGATACAACTGTACACTAAAACCTTGTGATACCTTCCAATATAAAAAATTGTAGACGGCTTTTGAAGTTAAGGCTCATCGTTCGATCTTGTTTAATTTTGAGCCTTGTATCTGTTCTTTATGAATCAACTGTAGGCTTGATTGTCAGTTTGTCTAAGGGTCCTGAGGACCTAAAGGGATCCGATAAGATCCTCCGGACTACCTCTAATTAGGCCAGACTATTTTTCTTGGTAGGCTGGGCGGTCTGGGTGTAAAATTATGTTAAAATTTAATAATGATAACTTGTATAGTGTGTATATACTCGCGTCGGTTTCGTGCGGTAAAGTGATATCACTACATTTTTCTTTCTTTCTCTAATAATTTCTCTATACCCTATCTTTTACCGTTTTCTTTTCTGTTATCTTCTTATCATTTACATTTTTTCTGTGTTTTTTCTCTTTTTCTTATCTATCAATTTTGCCTTTATTGCGCTGTTTGCATTCCATGAAATTATAAAAAGAGGAATGCCCTTCATATTAATGTAATAAGTATAAAATTTTTTTTACTATTCCGCAGATGTTTAGAAGTGAAAGGCATATAAAACAATTCATTTATATCTGTAAGCGTTGTTTTTTCAATCCCAGTTCTCGAAAACCATCGTAATCTTTTAATTGTATGTCTTGTGAACATTGAATGTTGTGCGTGTATTTATTCGAATATCGAACATTGTATGTGCGTGAACTCGCTGAACCTCTTCGAACTAGACGTTCCTAGTCACCCCTAAACTGGCCTTAAGCCCTTGTTCATAAACTGGGTAGTGTAGGTAAAAAAATGTCAAAAACAGCCATAATATTTCTTAAGAATTACAGGACACCATCAACTAAGGACCATAATTTAATCTTCTCTCTTTTCTTGTAAATACTAGATGCTATTCAAACTTGCCTGTGGTGCTTCTGATCTCTACTTTGTTTTGAGTTGAACGCCTCTCTGCCTTCTTCTTGAAATAAACTCTTTCTTCGGATAAAATTAAGCTGGTTAAGCTCTGTTATTGAAATGCTGTATTTTCCCACCTTCACGAGTCTGTGGCGTGGGTGATGTATCTATATATTCTTGTCAAGTTCGATTCTTACCTGGGTGTATTTCTCTCTTTTGTGTCCTTAAACCTTTCGTTGCGTGTTTATGTCCATTACTTGACGTTGTCTTGGTTTTGACACACCTTGGTCAAATATAAATCCAGTTCAATGGCCAAATGAAAGTTGATCAAGGAAACAAAATTCAGAAATACACGCTGTCTCTTATTCCCTATTTAAGCTTTAAATGAAGCTTACTTTTGTATTTTATGTAGTTTTAGTAAAAGAGTATATTTTAATACAAGAATTTTGGAAATTTTGCCTTTTCCGGAAAGATGATATAGTTTTCAGAACTATCACTTAAATACTGTGCAAAATGCAAACTTTTTTTAAGAATATTTTAAAGTAGAGAAGTTACTAGAAATATTTTAAATTGCTGCAGCAACTGTAGTTCTGTGTATGCATAATTTCTATTTGGCAATAGCACAGAAGAGCGTGATAAAATTGAATATATTTTATTTATAAATATTAATATACAATAATTTTTTCGTACCAACATTTTTGTGGAACATTAAATTATCCTTTGATTTTATCATCTTTCGATTGATACAGGACAAAGAATATAAATAAAAGATTAATGCATGTATTAAAAGATTAAAAAAATTCTTTGAAAAAAATATTTATCGAATATGTAATTTTAAATACATATTTATCGTCTGATAAAACAAAGTAAAAATTTTACTTTTGAATAAATATCGTTTGATAAACTATATTTCTTTTAGTTAACTCATGATAAGACATAATAATTGTGGTTTCAGATATCACACACCTAATTTATACATTCGGGATCTATCTCTAGGGGATTGATCCTGGATCGTCGTCAATAGCCCATTGTATTACCTCCAGTACGTCCATAATTATAAAACCTACCTATCTATACATAATATCTTTAAGACATGGATCTTAGAATTATGTTGAGCAATTATTTATTTATCCACTTCTGATAATTCCGTTTATCAAAAAAAAAAAAAAAAAAAAAACACCCTTCTCATATAGAAATCATAAAATATAGCTAAAAATAAATTATCGAAAAAATAAATCACAAAATTGATTATTTATTAGCTGCGTTAGAAGCTTTCTTAAAATGTTTTAAAGTTTTTAAACTTGATGGAAATAAATTCTATGTACTTAAAATTACCTTTGAATGAATGATACAATTAAAACAAAATCTTTTACTGAGAAATAATTGATGATTCAGAAATTCATTACTTATTAAGGAAAGACTGCATGTATTATTTGTAATGCGTTTCTTTTCTTTAATTATTTAGGTAAACTATAGTGTGGTAAAACTATAGTGTGATAAATAGGTATTATTAAAAATTTACTAATTGTATTAATGTTGATATCACAAAAACTCTAAAATTTAAAAATAATAAAAACGGCAACAATTTCAAAAGAAGATATTCCAATTCAAGAAGTTGCCCTCATAACATTAAAAAAATATTCTTCCAAGAAGCATACAAGAAATTTGTTTGAATCATTTGCAACCCAAAAAAATGAGTTAATTTTTTCCCACTTATCGTTCTTGATCGCTTGTTTCGGACTTTTTCAGAAAACTCAAACGTCATTAATTCCACAATATTACATTACTTTCCTATGCTATAAGCTGGAACCAAGTATCAGAAAAGCTAGAAAAACACAGTGGAATGGGCCATAAAACAAGAACAGTTACGCACCAGGAAACCTCTCTTCCTCCAAAATTACGAAGAAAATGATAACTTCTCTAATACTCATAACAGTAGTTACTGCGTGTCATAATGCGCAGTTCGCGATGGGGAAAATGTTTTTGTCAGGACCATAGGAGTCTCAATGAGTTCTTTTTTCTGCCTACAAAATCTCAGAAGGTCGGTTGTAGTTAGAATTATTATACTGTGAAGTTTGGTGGAAGTCTTATGTGAAGATTTCAGTTCGGTCATGGATATTTTCTTCAGTTGTAATTTAAATGCTTCGGAATTTTGGTTATGGAAAATAAAATACTTATTGAAGCAAAAAAAGCAAGGGTAATATAGGTTCTAGGTGACTTGGAATGTAACTGTTAACGGTAGTCTGAAAAATCCCATGTAAATGGGAGTTTTAAGTATACTTTTTCGCCTGAGTTCTGATCATACGCCTGGCATGCGTTGAAATTGCGTTTTGTTACTTGAAAATTTTCTACACTGGGAGTGAATTTTACTATGTTTATTAATAATATGCAGGTCTGGAATAGATCAATACACTATCCTCTGTCGGAAACAACTCTCTTTTAAAAATAACTCTCTGATTTCAATATTTTTATTTAGAATTAATTGAATTTAGTTTCAATTTGAACATGTTATTGTGCAGTTTCAAATTTAAATACAAGTTTTAGACGAATGTGTAATTTCGAGTCGAGTGTTGGGCCTATACTTGGATGTCGTCTGAAGTTAAAAATTAGGGCATGCATGCCTCTTCCTTTTTTAACAAAAATATCCAACTATTACACTTTTTTATATTTGTAAGTTTTCATACTTTATCAAACCAAATTTTTAGTTTTGTGCTTCATGAATGTCTTCAATAGTCTGAGAATAATGCCGATAATGTTATACCTAACTCACTTCAGTTAATTAGGAAAGAACAATAAGGAACAAAATATTTTTTTTGGGAGAGGGAATAGAAACATCTTTTTGAAGTACTGGTTTATTGAGGTTTGGACATTGATGGCTAATGTCTCAGAAACGGTGTTGCACCATCTATTGCAACGGTGTTGCTACGAACTATTAGAAAGAGGTAACTGTAGTAAACAACCATGATTTGAGGGTGGGTCATATTAAATTCTTTGTCGTTCTTACATCATATGCACTGAATAAATTTGTTCGAAGTTCAACAACAAAATATCTCACTTTTCTATCACACTCGAAAAACTTGATTATTTTTTGGTATAAATGCTATTAAGCAGGTTATGAAATTTTACAGCTATTACTTTTAAGTTGCCCAAAGTCTACTTTATGTGCCGTGCTTTCACATCCTACAACAATCTGTTTCTTTCATGGTAATTATTTCGGAAGGTGTTCTTCTTAAACTGTACTTTCGAAACCAGTTTAAATGTTCAATCCCGTTTTATTTATATTTCCGAATATGCGTAGTATATTAACGTATAGAAATTTGTTTTGTTAAGTTTTAACCATGTTATAGCACCATCTAATGCCCTATACCATTTATTTAATATTGCCTGAAAACTATAGTTTAGAAAGTAACAATATTCACAAACTTAAGAAAGGCAAAGGTTTACATCTTTCTTATAAATTTAATATTTTCTCAACTGTGAACACCATATTTTTTATCATAGTTCTTAAAAGTTTTAAAATTGTTGTCAAGCTATTCAGGGATATTTTATGTCTGCATCAGACAACAGTTTTTCAGAACTCACTCAACTCAAACTTGTAAGAACTAAAAAACTTACAATTGTGTTTATAATTATAAGTTATATAATTATCGTGCCAGGAATAAGAAAAAGAAATTTGTCTGAAAAACTTATCAACAAACAATTAACAAGTAACAAAAGTCCTGAATACATTTTTATTACCACCAAAATACTACAGTTGAATGCAGCTACGATTGGGGTTTCAGCAAAGAACGTTCTCTTCTCTAAATAATTTATAAATTGAATAAATACAAACTTAAAAATAATTAAAAACCTGATTTATAACAATTTTTACATTTCATGAAAATTAGAATATTTCCCCTTCTCTTTTCTGGAACTATGTATTTTGACGTATTGTGTTTCATTTGTAAACCCACGACGTTAGTTGAAATAATCTTATTCTTAAATTTCAACTTTAACGGTAGATTTGTTGGCTCAAAAAACTGAGTAATACGCATAACTACAATCAAACAATTTAAATAAATTAATATGCTTCGAAAATAAACAGCTCGGTGTGTTGTCGCTTCAGATGCGATGTAAATTCAAATACCACCTTTCAAAAACAGAAATATCCTTCAGTTAGAAATAGTTAGAAAAACAATTGTTTCCAAAGGATATGAAAAACGGTAAACTATAAAAATGGCTTCGAGCACGTCAAATCATTCCGAACCAATTTACCTTTCACAAAACACGGAAAAAACTGCTCCCTTACTTGCTCAAACTTTTCCAAACGCTACAGCATACTCTAGAATCGTTCGTTCTCTAAGCCAAAAAAGGAATCACGAATATCTATATAAATATGCACCGATGTTTCTGAACTGCGTTTTTTCTCTCGCTGCAAAGGAGAGGAATAACCGTTTTGAGGTATTTAAATCTTTAGGTTAAACGTCTGAGAGAGGAAAAACGCAGAGAAAAAACTCCTTTCTCTTTCCCGATGCTCTTTATCTGCTTTCTGTTTTTTCCCCTTTCTTTCTCTGCCCAAGTCCAGGAAGAAATAAATCTGATTATCGAATATCGATTAAAAAGTAATTTTTCACATTGTTGTCCGAAATTGATCCGTCCAGGATAAAACGCTGCTGACAGTTAAAAATTGCTTTCTGGGGGGAAAATCGATGACATTGCTGAAGTAGTCTAATGATCGTTCCAAACGATAACAACAAATACCTAATTTCGACAGCATGATGTACAAGACGGAGGGTAGGGGACCCAACAGAAAACGTATGCTTCTGTCTCTATCTCTTTTTTTAATCATAATAAGTGCGCTTACTTAAACAGATTGGAACGTGGAACGATAAGAGGAGATTTGGATGTTATTATTTTGCGTGATGCGAAATTTTGTGTTTGCAAAAAGAGATTGCCTATCGGATGTATCTTGTACGTGAACAGTACGCTTCTAAATCTGTGAGGTACGAAGTGAGGATAGATAGAGATAGATTACTTGATTATCTTCCGTTTCCGAATTTGAAATGCAATAAGGTACGTCGTGAAGTAATGATTATACTAAAACCAGTTTAATTTTTTATATCACAGTTGTTGCATATGCAATTTATCAGCATCTGGAATAGTTAAAGTGTTATGCAATGATTATAGTGTAATTTATCACATGTGGAATTTTTAAAGTAATTATTAAATGGATATTATGCAACTTTGTGAGTGAATTATACAATTTTTTTATCAATTGGGATGAAAAGTTTTCATGGAATAAAAATGTTTCAAGAAGCTTTTCTTGGAATAAAAAATTCTTCCCAGTGCTTATTAAGACTAAAAGACATTGCGTCCGAATTTTTTGAAATGCTGACCTAAATAAAATAAGATTAATAAACACATGGATATATATATATATATATATATATATATATATATATATATATATATATATATATATATATATATATATATTATAGTTTCAGTGTTCAATTTATAAAACTAAAGGAATGATGAAGATGTTCATTGTAAGGCCTCTGAGAAACATGCTAGTAAACCACTCCAAATTTTCCAGGCTGGCAATTTTCAAGTTTTTAAAACATTCTAAAGTTATAATGATTTATCCACTATTCAAGAGGTCGTACTGCCTAAAACTTTCAAGTATTGTAACTTTAAGCCCATTTCCAAATAATCAAAAAAAAATTTGATCTTCGTGGTTGTTTGTATTCTTATTTTTTCATCAAGGAGCATATTTATGAAGCTTTTTACTATGTTCCCAGGAATCTTTAATGTGCTCATTTTTAAATTAAAGATGAGCTTACAGAATCAGCATGCTTACAATTTTTTAACAAATATTTCTCAGTTAGAAATATGAATAGTATTTCTTATATCGGCGTCAATTTGTCCTTTGTGGTGCCGAAGTCCGAAGAGATAAAAAGTCCGGCATTAGATATAATAAAACCTTTCTTAGGAAAAAACGTAAATTTATTTTTTGAATAAGTTAAAAAAAATATGAAAAACAAGTTTTCTTAATGATAGCTCTATATCAGTTTTAATAAAACCACGAAATGTTTTCATAAAATGAGTTTTGTTAACAAATAGATAGTAGAGAAAAAGGTTTTTAACGCTCAAAGGTAGTTTCAACGATATATTTTGTCTACCGAAATCTGATCAATTTTGATAGTGATAAGACAGCTCATCATAGAGATATTTCCGAATTTATTATAACGATGAGATCAAGATCTGGTCATTCTTTTAATGACGAGATATCTCGTTCCATCAAGATCTCGTCAGTTTTGTTGAAACCTCAAGAGATAAATCGCAGAGACACTCACTAGGGTTAAAGAAGTATGAGTTGATTGAAGTACCAAACTGTCGAGTCACCTGAAAACCGAACCTTTTGAATGTCCTCTATCTAATCAATGGTTCTCAGACAAACAAAGAGAAAAAAAACAGCGCTATTGATATTATAATAATTGATTAACAAGGCTGAAATGCAGCTAATTAAGGTACGGGGTAGACTTTACTTTAAAATGTTTAACTTGCCGCATACATTTCAATTCACACGCGAAGAAAACTTTTTTAACGTGCATTACACAAAAGAAAAAAAATAAATACAAAACACCCCCTCTTTTCGGAATCTTATTCTTCGAAGAATTTTTTTTTCGTCTTCCCTTCCCCTTCTTTCACTGTGTGCTTTTTTATCAGGGCAAGGCGCACCAAATCTATGTGGGCAAAGAAATAACAGTCCGTGTCAGCTAGCCATTGATTGGTCCAGAGGAAAATGGACGCACGGCGGTGCTTGATAGAGTCTGAGGAGACAAAAAAAGGCAAAAAATAAACAAACAAAGCAACAAAAAAGAAAGAAACAAAAGGGAGGGGGGAGGGCGGGAGAGAAAAAAAGGTAAAGGATAGCGCGGGAAGGAGGGAAGAAAAAAAAGGACCCTTAAATAAGTAAATAAATGTGAAAAAACGGAGGCAAAAAAAGAGAAATGGACGGAGGCGAATGGAGCAGAACGGCTGCATTGATTTTTCAATGCGGTTTTAGTAGAGGCCAGTTCTTGAAGGCGAACTGTGTGTTGTAACCCTGCGACATACTCTTGGAGGGAACGGCGTGTCTGCCTCTGGGCAATGGTCGCTCAGGGGCCGTATACTGAATGACCAGCTTAGGGAGTTCATTTTCGGAATCGAGGGCTCTTCCCTTTCTTCTTCCTCCACGCGCATGCACTCGGAAGAGACCACTCCCTGAGAGACATTTTAGAACAAGTTAGGAAATGAGTGGTCTAATTTAGACAATCCAAATCATTGAGCTGGTTAATTGAAGGGTAAGTCAGTAGGTGTAAGAAGGGTCGGGGTATTCACAAGCCACACTTTTGGTCAGATTGAACATTTATTTTCCAATACCTGGTCAACTGAACATCGTTCATCGAGGCACTACAAGAGCAAAAGTATGAGCTATTTGACCCTTGGTGCACCATGGGGAGTGGATTCACGTTACACCTCACATGCTTAACGTGCATTCTAGGCACCACCAACTTTTAGAGGAACTACATATTCTTTCCAGACAGACGAACATCCATGCTTTATCCCAGGATTCAAAACGGGAACCTTGCGATTGACCGGCAGTCAATCCGATCTAAGTTTCCATTGTAATTTATCTTTTAAAAGTCATGAAGTGCAACTCTTTGTACCTTAATATAAATAGCAGCGAATTCTGTATGTAAGTAATTGTATTTGAATGAAATGAATTTTGTTTGGTGTTACTGTTTTACGAAGTACGGAATCCACAGAGGGAAGGAACTCATTTTTTCCTCTCCAGTAATACCAATGCTTATTTTTTGTTGTAAGTCATCCTTCAACGCTTCCTTTTGTTGTAAGTCATTTTCAATCGCAATCTGCTTTGGATCTCAGCCAACGCCATTAGTTTAATTGCTCTTTATAAAATTTCAAATTAAAATTTTTTTTATTCCAATTCATTGTTTGTGGAGGTGAATTAAAGCGTGAGAATGTAAGGGTACAGTAGTGTCCATCCTCAATTTTGGTACAATTGAAGCAATATTATGAATCGGCTCACTGAATCAGTCTTTTGATTCTCCCGGTACCTGAAATCAAATCTCAGTGGTATTGTTCGAAAATTGCATCTGTTTCAATTTAATTTAGTTCGGACATGTGTTCTTTAAGGAAGTACAAAAACCGAAGAGAGGCTGGACTATTTTTTACCATTTGAACACTTAATCTTATAAATTGTCACTTACTAAAATTGGGACTGCTGCGGTTCAGAGGGATGTGCCACCGCATTAGCAGCAAGAGATATATAGGAGGATCCCTTATGACTGTCGCCCTACCTTATTTTTAGTATGGCCTCAACAAGTTTAACTACCTTTATACAAATGGAACATCCTGGAAGTCATGAGTTTTCTCACAAGAGCAACATTGTAACAATGTCTTGTGTTCATAATGTGTATGACATAAGCTATGAATGTTTATAACGTGTCGTGTAAAGCTTATCAAAGTGAATATCATCGTTGTTCTTGTATTTGTAGCAAGAAAGCTGTTTTTGTTCATGCTGAGAACCACTTTCAAAGTCTTTTGGAAAAATACAGTGTCTGCAGTTCTATTTTCAAATGCGAGTTTACCATTACGAGTTAGCATTACCACAAACGAATCAATCAATTGAGGAACTCCTTTCTAAACTTTCAGAGGGATTTGAGGACTTTACTAAGCTTTCAAATTGCTTTTTCTCAAAGGAGTAAAAGTGTTGATTGGATCACTTTGACTTGCTTCGAACACCCTAATCCTCCAAGTGGTTTTGACGAGATATCTCGTCCTTCAAGATCTGAACAATTTTGATAATAACGCTATATCTCTTCATCAAGGTCAGATCAATTTCACTAGTGGCATGTTATATCGTCATCAAGATAATGCCAATTTTTCTATGATGACGAGATCGATAGTTGGGCAGTTTTCTTCTAAGGATATTGACCTTCTATTGACGTTATACCTCGTCGAGACAATCACAAAAGGGTTAATTCAGATATGAAATTTTAAGAGCTATTGATATTTTCTCGTGATTCACATGGTTTAGTTTAACATATTTTGTTGTTTACATATGTTGGCTCACTTAACATTCGGGTTAGTATTGAGTTTATCAATAGATAAAATCAACTATTTGAATTTAAATATTAGAATTTACCTTTTATTCAAAAATATTTTCACCATTTCTCAATTTTGTAATTATATTATGTTTTTTCTATTATTGCTGCTAATATTTTTGTTTTATTATTATTATTCAAATTTTAATCAGACACAGAGATACAATGTTGTTTTCCATAGTATTTGCATAATTACATAAAAAGTCGCGTAGTAAAACAAAAAAGTCTAAGCTTGGTTAGATATTTATCTTAAAATAGGGATCAAACAATTGAACAAAATATCTATTTGAGAAGATTTCTCTAAAATTGTAATTATTGATAGTAAATTCATATGCATTATATGCAAACATTTAAAAAATCTTTCAATAAAAACTATGATACTTCTTAATAAGGTGTTAAGAGTATAATTTACACAGGTCAAAAACATCAAGTAACATAGAATTATATTATACATTCATTATTTTATACATTCAGAAAATAAGTTATTGCAGAGAATACATTGCAGAATTTAGTAAAAATATTTTACCTCATCATATTTTAACCTCTGACCATAAGAGATTTAAAAATAAGTTCAATTCTGTCTCTTGTAATTTATTATTAAATCGACTTGTAAAGATTCATAAATTATCTAAAACACGATGAGTTCCAGAGAGCTTATGTCCACAATATAATAAGTAATAAGTTCACAATGCAAGTCGTTTCATTGAAAAAAATGCGTAAATTTATGAAGAATTGACATTTTTACTAAAATTAGTGATTAAATTGAGGTGAAGGGATTTAAACAATTTACCCGATGAGAGATTTCAGACACCTCTGATCATTTTAATCTTTGCTTTGCAAATAATTAACGAATACAACTATTTCCTTTTTGCCTTTTGACAAAATTCTTCGGTGCGCAATACTTAAAGCAAAACTAATGAAAGAAAAGCAAAAGAGATCTTTCATGATTTTATGTTTTGGCATATTTATATTTAGATATTACTCTGAGCGCTTCATTACAAACGACATATATTCTGCTTAAATTTTAAATTTATCAGCATAAACTCTGTTAAAAATAAGCAGTTGGTTTTTAAATATGAACTTACTGCGGTCTTTGAATTTTTAAACTAATGTGTCTAAAATTCTACGATGAAAGTATACATAATTAGTGAATATTATATAGTTTTATTTTTTGAAGGAATTTATCTATTCCCTGGGCTGCTTTTTCAATACTTTTGATAAATGTTTTATGAAATAATAATAGAGAGATGTCCATACACTTAAAATGCAAAGACAAGTCATCTTTAAAAATTGATTTGTTTGTTACTGAAAGTATAAAAAACGGAGTTTAGATCAAAATCTTTACTTTTGAGGTGCACAGGATTATGTTACTTTTAATTTTGTTGTTTATACCTCTAATATATTAGGACCAGTGAGACTTATTAAAAGAAAAACGTAACATTCAATTCTGATTATTAAGTAATCTGCAAAGATAAATTCTGCGCGAATCGTTGATTTTTCAACCGTATTTCATTCTTTCGAACTTAAAATTAATTTACCTATTCTCCGAAAAATGAAGTGAGATCTGTGTTTGCCGGGATTTGTCAGTGAAAATTTTTTACTCTACTCTCCACGAAAAACGCGAATTAGTCTAAACGCAATTACAAGTTATATTCGATTAACATACAAGAAATGTGTTAATAATACGAAAAAATTACAAGCTCTTTGGACAGCAACCCAACAAATATGCATGTTCCCCCTGGAAATTCCTCTGCAAAAGCATTCTTTTTCTTCTTAACAAATCGCGTTCTAAGAACGCACTCTAGCAAGGGATCTAAAACATCCTTCCGGTTCCAACCCTATGCGACAACTTAACAACTAATAAATAAAAAGCATATCACTCGATAAAAATATTTCCGAGTATTCCTCCCCTGTACGATGCCAACAGATAGAGAGAGACATATTTCCAACACACACTTCATTTGAGCGTTGTACGAGGCATTTCACCCAACCATCATCACTTCATAATAATTGCAAAAAACGTCGCCAGATGTCTCCGTTAATGACGAGGAAATTAAAGGGAAGAGTCTACGCCGGAGTCGGGGTAGGGAAGGGCAGAGAGCGGAGGGGGCGTATTCTTGCATTTGGAAGGAGGGCGCGAAAAAATAAAATATTTTTCTTTCAGGATGGGAAGGGGTGTTTAAATTGACAGAGTGACATTCGGCGGTGATGTGTTATGAGAAAGAAGAAAAAATGATAGCGTTTTGTTGAGGAGCTTAATTGAGAGAGAGAGAGTAATGTAGCAGAGCGTCTAATCCCTCAGCGACTCTTTTTAATTATTTATTCGGCAAACATCCTTATTTGTAACTTCTTGACAGGCTCTTATGGATGTTGCTGTTTTATGGACTTTTTGATACCATTTTATTATACCTTTCATTGTGAGAGCGCGGATTTGACGCACAAAGAAAATAGTAACTCCTTTACGTATAGCCGCATATCTCCTTTTCATACTGTATAATTTGTAGAATTCTGTGTTGTAATGCATGGCCATTTTGCTTGTGTTCGTTTACATTACATATCCTTTAATTATGAGTGCATGGATTTAGCATACTTTTCGCATGATAAAGATATGCAATGAATGTGTCTTAATCGCAAATTAGAAATAATAGAAGGAAATTTATTCAAGATATATCATTATCCATCTTGCTATTTCTCGGTAATTTGATACATCTAGAATATCGAAGAAACGTGTCGAATATAATTTATGTATGCAGTTAAAATAATTTTAATTTACTCAGTCTTCCAGTTTTAATTGTTGCAAATTATATGTAATTTTCCTTTTTAAAACCAATCTGTTTTCAAAATATTCGATAGTGAATTCTGACTAAATGTGCTAACATAAACAAACTTTATGTATAGACTAATATCATTAGAAAAATTTGTGTTTCAAAAAAATCAAAATTCAATTCTAAAGCAAATTGTTTATTATTATATTTAGAAAGTACACATGTACAAGAAAAACCATACGTAATTAAGTCAATTTATTTAAAAACTGAGAGCAATCACACAATAGTCATTTATTAGTACAGTGATTACTTTACACCAATAGAAAGGTTTTAATTACCAAAGCAAAGATTAAAGACTCTTTTTTCTTTATTGACAAATCAATAAAAAAATTTAAAATTTTAAAAGTTCGAAAGTTAAAATGTTAAAAATTAAGATCTAATTTAAATGTATGTTTTAAATCAAAATTACTATGAACTGTCAATTATCTAGCACATTACAAATAACATTCAACGTGAACAAAAAAGAACATTTTCAGATTATTATCTTTAACAGTTATTAAAAATTATTAACTTTCCATCATTACATTATATTTTTACCATGAGGAATAATAGTATTCTGTATTCTCTTTCATGAAAACATTCCTAACATCCATCAATAATTACACTTTTGTAGTTATGGATTCTTAATTATTTTATTAAAATGTCACAGCACTAAACATTTTTTTAAAGAAGCTAATAAACATAATATATTTTCATTTTATCTTTTGAATAATTTGTTACTTCAACTACTGTGAAGTTTAATTGTAATTTAATGTATGGTCACATACTCATGATGGCTGAATAGAACGTAAACTTCAAGGAAAATAATCATCTATCATCAACTTTTTTACTAGATACTTCTTTCTCAACATTCTGTAATTAATCGCAGATTTATTTTGAAAAGTTGTTTGAGTAAAAATGACTACTTCTTCCATGTTTCAAAGAATTACTTTACTCTACAAAATTATATCTTGTTATTTTAGTAGAATTATCTTTCATTAATTATTAACTTAATCAGAGCATAAGAAGTTAGAATACATAAACCATCCAAAAAAGATTTTGCTTGAAGACGTCATGCGCAATAAAAACTACTTTTGATAAAATTTAAAAATCTAAATATGTAGTGATATTTTTAAATGATCGAAAAATTTTCTCTCCAAAAAAATGACTCCAAAACTTTGTTCTCTCTCTTGGTGGCTGTCTCGACGAGATATCTCGTCATTACAAGAAAACTGACCAGATCTTAGAGGGGGAACTATCTCGTCATTAGACAAAAACTGATTAGATCTTGATTTCGTTATCATAAAAAAATCGCCAATATCTCGATGATGCGATGTCTCAAAATTAAAAGATTGGTCAGATCTCTAAGGATGATATATCTGGTCAAATACACTAGAATGATAGAAATTCAAAGAAATATATATTTTAATTTCATCTATTTATTTAAGATTACATTTAAAAGTACATAATATTGGCTTTTTAGCTAAAATATCCATTACTATTTTTTTATTTATTTATCCTTGAAATTTTACGTTGCCTTAAAAATGTCAATACGTTATTGTATATCGCTGTTCTGGTAGAGCAATAATGCAAGTGGAATTCATAAATGTATTCAGTAAAATAAAACTCTCTACTCTAAGAATACCTTTCATAATTATTGTAAATTGCGTCATGCGAGAAACTTTTTTGTAATGAAAATGGGGTTAATAATAGTGTATGATATTACTTAATCTCACACATGCAGAGAGATCTACATATATCACCACAACTTTGTAGTTATTCTTCCGAGACAGACTATATGTCAAATGATTATAATCATAAATACTCTTCAAGGATATAATTTCTTCACTAGTACCATAAATA
Source organism: Metellina segmentata (assembly GCA_947359465.1). NCBI lineage: Eukaryota > Metazoa > Arthropoda > Arachnida > Araneae > Tetragnathidae > Metellina > Metellina segmentata. The sequence goes on from OX375879.1 coordinate 86,676,243, forward strand.
TTCACTACATCTGCTTACTGAAGCTGAAAATTAAAACTTTATTACGAATGAATGTAATTTTTTAAATGTTTATATTAAATAATGTATTAAAATTCTCCCTGGAACTCTATTTCTGTCTACTATCTATAACATTTCTACTGTCCTACTGAAAGATTAATTTACTGGTATAATTTCTTTTAAGCGCTCTTTTATAAGCGTGTTTTCCTATAGTTTTGTACTCATGCTTAGTTTAAGCAAAGTTTCGTTTAAATGTTTGATGAAAAAAAGCTATACAAAAACAGAAAATGTTTAAGTCACCAATTTTACGGATTCTTTTTCAATTACCTCAATAAAAGTAACTTTACTATTCTTCTGACCGCTTAACGTTTCTCAAGCCAAAATCTCCAGTTGATATCTAAAACAAAGCATTCGCCAGTCGTATAAAAAAATAGGCTTTTCAGCGAATAGCCATGGATTGTACTTACGAAACAATTGCACATTTAAAAGGCCGTAAGAACACCCGTAGTGTTGTTTGAAAAGAAGTTTAAAAGAGAAAAGCGGTATTTTCCGTATAGTGACCAGCAGTTGTATTTGACTGAAAAAAGGAAACTTCTCGGCCCCTTTTCTTTGTTTTTCTCTTTCCAGACGGCTATTGCTTTGTTTGCAGCAGTCGCTAAAGGGAGTTTTCTTTCGATATATTTACTACTGCAGTTTCTAAGGAAATATTTGCCATTAGAAACTTTAACAGTTGTACAGTTGTGTATGATAGTTTAACCTTGATCGCTTAAACTGTGTTTTCTTTTTTATTAATGTGTTTATGTTAAAAGATTTTGAAATCGATTTCTTGCATGAGAACTATAAAAACGCCATTTCTTTATTTTCTCTAAAATAAAATTGAGAGTAACATTCTATTTGCGTGAAGACATTCTGTTTCAGCATAATATACCTTTATATTAACCTTAAATTACCTTTATATTAACCTTTATACTATGGCAGGTACAGCAGCTGTACCTTGAAAGTTATACGAACCTCAGTTATATCTGTAGCCGTAGTCAAAAGGTTAATAATGTGCCCCCTTTAACAAATTATTAAAATTATAAGTAATACTTTCAAAAGCGAGAATTTTCATTGATCACAAAACATCTTAAATAGAAAAACTTTTCAATTATCTTATTAAAAAATTCGTTACATATTAATAATTACTACGTTTACTGTTTACTGTTACTATATCATCAGAAATACATAAACTCAAATGATCTAACTTTAAAAATTACTACAGTTTAAATATTATATATAATATTATATATAAGCAATAAATTTAATTGACACCTATGTCAATCTATATATAACATCAGATCAAATGCTTCATAAATACATTAAAATGGGTTCTTGATTTATTTTAACATAATATACTACAGTTGTCAAGAATACCTACTATGTTTAATGTGTTTATGGTTACAAAATAACTTCATACATACATAAACTTTTTTAATGATATAACTTAAAAGTCGTTTTAGTCAATATATTATACCTGATAAATTTAATTGATTTAGATTCAATCAATATATAACATAAAAGGTAAAATGCTTTTTAAGTACATTAAAATGGATTCGATTATTCATTTTAAGTTAATTTTCTATAGTTGTTAATGTTATGATCTTCTAGAAACTATTCTTCCAATTCGAATTACTAAAGATAGAGTCACATTTAAGAATATTGTCAGCAGTTTAATTACAAATTCGAAATTCTAGGTTTCATTTACTTTGTCATTTACACAAGAAAATATTGTAGTTCACAATAAAATAGCATAAAAAATTAATAACGCGTGAGTTAAAGCATCAATCGGCAAAACTTTTTCTTACATAGTATTTTAATCTACTAATTATTGCAGTTTCTAAGGTAATATTTAACATTAGGAACTGTAGGAGATATACATTGCTCAATAATTTAAGCTTAATAGCTGAATCGTTTTTAGTATTGCATAAATACGTTTGTTTAAAGAACAATTATAAACAATTTTATCAATTTAAGAAAAATTTATACGCAATTTCGTTTAATTACTTGAAATGAACACGAAAATAACTTTCTATGCTGAAAAATGGCGCGAATTTTTATTTTGATAACATACCTACATGTTAACGATACCCCAAATTTCGCAAATTATAATGATAACAAGTAAAGCATTAAATATCGAGAATTTTCATAGTTTGGAAAATTTAAAATAGGAACACCTTTTCAATTATTTTGTTACCGTGTTCTTTATTTCAGATATAAGTTCTACGTTGACTGGTTTATTGTAACAAAACAATTCCTTGAACATATATAAATATACAACACATTCTTCAATAAATTGAACTAGTGTTTACTTGATACAGGTGTAAATCGATATATATCATCAGATAAAAGTTTCTTAATTGCATTCAAATGTAGGTACTTTGTTCGGCGATTTATTTTACCTCTATATACTACAGTACATTAATGCTAGAATGCTAGTTTTCAAGAATTACTTATTCCAATTTCAATTCCTAAAGATGGAGTCACATTTCAAAGTTGCGTGAACAATTTAAATACGAAATCAAACGTCTAGAATTTATTTTTTGCGTAATGTATTGCATCGGTGCTTTTCTTCACAAATAAAACATGAATATGAAACACAAGAAAATAATGTAACGCTCAATAAAATAGAGTTTAAAATTAACAAGGAATGAGTAAAATAAAAATTCAACTTTATTTATTATATAGTTTATTTGTAAGTTACAGTTCATAAATCGTTCATAATTTCCAAATTTCATAACATTAACTAAAACTTACATGATTTAAACTAATGCTCATAAATTGATAAAAGGTTATAAAATGTATTAAAACTTGTGGCAATGTTACACATATTTACAATTTGAACTGTTATAAAAGTTTATCGACTTCTCTCTTATATTTCATAAACTTATAACTGGATTTAGACTTGATATATTTACTGAGGTAAATTCCGTCTTTATTAATAGCAGATAAAATTCTAATTTATTAGAAAACCCACTCATATAATATACCCTAAAGGATACGTGGCTGTTAATATCTATTGATGATTGATAGTACCATTACTCACACATGTGTACTTACTTTAAATCCATTCATAATGAATATAATCATTGATATGAGCATTTCATGCCTCCAAATGAAATAAATGTAATCAAAACATAAAGCATAATATCGTGAGTTGGTACAATTATCGAACATCTACATCAATAGCATTAATTCAATTGCTTGTAATCAAACTGCAAAAGCATTCCATTAGACAAATGAGCTGTTTTGTGTAACCTTAACAAAATTTAACATTTTACAAATTTAAACATGTATTAATTCATTGAGTATGATGATTACAATTTATGAATTCAAAAGGATAACCAATCTCTTACGTGTGAATTCTTTTAGAAACTTCAAACACTTCAAATTTATTGTAATGGAAAATAATTATTTCATTAACCTTCAAGTTCGTAGAATTTTAAAATATGTACAAAATATTGCATTAGAACCGTAAATTATTTCTAGAGACACAACGGCTAGTGTTCCATACGCTACTGACTGATTCGTAAGAAGTTAAACACCATGATTTGTTCAGAAGATATAAACCAATTGATAGAATTTTGTGGATTCATGTTTTTTTAAGATATTTCACACTACGGGAAAGAATTGTGGAAACAACAATGATGGAAGTAAAGTGCATAGTTTAATTTTTTATATGGTCATTTTTACTACATAAGGTTCAAAGAAGGCTATTCCACTCTTACTATTTCTAAAATAGTTGGATCTATTAACTTTTAAAAATTTCGACAGTTGAAGATATTGAAAGAAGTGATTATTTTCTGTACGAATGGAAGGCCGGGTCAGAAAAGAGATATCAAAACCGTCGTTTGATACTTTTAGAATATATTTTCACTTACAAATTGAGTTTCTATATCCATTGAAACTGGCTTGGGTAAGTATATTTAATCGACAAATTCCTATACATTCTATTAAGTTTCCACTTATTATGTGAGTCTTTCTACACGGTCTTCTATGAAGAAGTTAATGCTAGCAAAGATGAAGCAAGCTCACTACAAGTGAGATAGAACTAAAGAAACTTGTACTACTAGAAAAGGTGGCCTTTTCTAATGTACCAAAATTTAATTTTAAACCCGACTAATATTTGACGGCGAATTTAAGAAAATTTCATCTGCATTACATTGATGGAACTAAGAAATTTACATACAGTCAAATGTTTTGGAGATGCATTTCCCATGCATGTGTAGCTAGAATTTGCTTTATGGAGGGTACACTTAATGCTGTAAAACACACCCACCTACATGTTTAATGGTAATCGTCTACCTGTGGAATAAAACAGTACCACAAGTAAAAAATTATCGATAAAAGGAGAGAATGCAAGGGTATTTGTCACTCATTCTTCAGTTTTATGACTTGAATCACGGAAATCTGACAGGAAACAAACATAAGAAGTAATATTCATAACCATTCTCAAACCCCAGATCAATTTTTGTTGTAGTCACCTTAATAACATAGTAATGTCCTGCTACGAAGGTGAAATGTATTATATGGATGGATATATATGCCTACCCGAATTGCGTCCAAGCACTAAATTACAGAATTTATAAATATCGAAATGATGTTGACAAATTATTTTCCAGACTCTTAAGTGGAACGAGCATTTTTCTACGATAAAGAAAAGTGATTATTCTAGCCACACTTTCAATCTACAGTCAACTCCACCCGAGTAATTTCACTGCTACAGCTACAAAATTCCCATTCGCTGTACCTCAAGACCTAAAATCCGATCCAAGTTTATAGATGTCGCACCCCCACTGTCGTTGTTTTCAGCCTTCCACCTCATCTGATGTAGGAGAAAAATGGTTGGCATGGTGAGGGAAGGGTTTCCATAGCAACCGCATCCTCTGCTCCCGGAGACCCCGCGGAATATCGCTTTCAAGTCCACATGCCAACTGTCCCTTCCACCCCTTCCCCCACCCCAGCCGGCCCCACCCCCTCTTTTCCGAAAGAGTTCGCTGTAATACGGGTACACACCCATATTTACACCAGTTAAGAGCCGACTCGAGTCCTACGCCTCTGGCCCTAGTTAGGGTGCATTCCGAAGTAAGAGAAAAGAAATGAGCATGTGAAGCCCGAGCCATGACAAATAAGGGAGGGCACAAATATCTTCAGCATAAGTAATGAAATCGTCGTGATTTATGAAAACTTCCAAACGAATCTGGATTTCAGGGAATTTGCCTATCCTGGCAAAAGCAAGTGACAGTGTACTTCTTTGGGACTTATGCATTGAATATGTGCAATTTTAGATTAGTAAATAGGTAAGATAACGGCGCTTATATGGGCGAGGAAATATAGGGGGTGTAAGAAAGTTTGATGTGCTTAAGAAACTTTGTATTATAATGGAACTTAAATTTTATGGAAAGCGCTTTAGGAAGTCGAGTTTATAAGCGAACTATAAAAGAAATATTTGTACTCTTGGTTTATGAAAGGCGCTAGAATACGTCGTTACAAAATAAATGTACATTAAACTTCAATTTGAAGTTTCTTAAACATAGTACTATTGATTCATGTCCATAAATGCATACAAAAATATTAATTCTTAATATTTGCTTAAGGTCTTTCATATCATGTATTGTACATGAGTATTCAGGTACTATACATAACGTATAAAAACAGTTTTGACACAATTTATGAAAATTCCGGTTTTATATTTCGATTCAAACACTAAATGTTACTTTTGATGATTTGCTCTTATTGTGCTCTTCATTAAATTGATCGAAACACTAAGTAGTATTAATTATTTAAATGATACTAACATAAGTTTAGACATTCACTCGAAAGTAACATAAATTAAAATAAATGACAAACATTGCAAAATGAATTTCAGTTAAAAAATAATTCACTCTGTTTTAAATCACCGCAATTTGAGTGGTTGTGTTTTTTTACTATAATTTAATACACTTTTAGTGAGAGTTAACGGCAAATTTGGTTTATTTTCAATTATAATTCATTATAATAATGAAACTTGTTCGAGGAACATTTTATACACAAAAAGGTTAAACTTCTTTGGGATTAACTATAAAAGAAATGAAAATTTAGTTTGTCTAAAATCGCTTTAGATTTTTACTGTATCACTTTATTTATTACAATAAATAATTTATATTTAATGACATAAATAATTAATTTTTACACAGGTTTTCACAGATTGAGTGAAACGGTAAAGTTTTTTTTAAAGCGATGCGTGATCTATTTTGAGTAAGAATCTTTACAAACTTGTAACTGGTGAATGTTAGGAAGTGATTATAGATTTTATTTTTTTGGTATGCCAAAATTCTTCTACTACGCTCATCTCTAATTCAGTTTTGATTTCAATTAAAAAATAATATTTCTTGCCATCAAAATCCAATTAATGCTTAGATCATACTTGAATGTTTGTATATTTTACACATTTATATATTTTTTAAGATTACAGAGACGTTTCTTGAATATTTGAGTAGTTCGTTGTTAACAATAGCCCATATTCATAAAACTTTATGCTTTTTAAATTAGAAGGGAATTTTATTCTTGACATAAAGCTGTCCTTGCTATTAGAATGTAAAAATTTCGCTATAAAAATAATACTTGCTGATGTAATTGTTTAATAAGCATGAAAATCTTTAGTTGTACCTTTAAATTATTTCAAGTCACGAAATTTATACTTGTCTAATCAATATTAATTCATTAATATATATATTAATATAATAATATATATCTACATTCGATATAATAAAAAAATATATTAACATAAAGCAAAGAGAATAAAACTTCATTATGGCACTGATTCATGATTGTCTGTTACATAATGTTTTTACGATTTTAGAGGTGTGAAAAATATTTAATTGATCTAAAAAATAATCTTAATTTTACTGTGTAAAAACTTTTACAACTTCTATTCTTTTCCTTCGTATAATTATTACATTGTATGTGCATACATTTTAAAATCATTTACTGTCTCTATATTTTAATATTGTTTCTATTTATCAATATTTAGTTTTTAATTATATGACTTTTTGCATCAGTGTAGTTACATAGTTGTACTTAATTATCTAGTTAAATCATGTCTCGTAATTATCTATTCAAATCGTTTTATTTCACTACATAATAATGTGAACTGACTGAACATTTGTCAAAATTAACGAAGGGGCAATTATGTATAAAAATATTGATTTAACCATACATAAAGTTTTACATATTGCATTTATATATTAATTTGGAAATTTTTCCTTGCATATGAATAATAAAAAACTTACCACGCTGCAAAAATCAAAATGATATTGAAAAAACTTTAAAGACAATATTTATATTGAATAGCAGAAATATAGTAGATAGAAATTTGCACAATTATGTTAAAAGTAATGTAGTGATATATACAATGTCTGAACGAATTATGATTTTATATATATGGGTGTGCGTGTGGATAAGGAATTGTTTTTAAATCCAATATAAAGTGCAGTAAAATTTCAATCCGTTTTATTTGTAATATAACTTTAAATTGTTCTTTTTTGAAGTAAAGTTCCAAAATTCCAATAATTAAATGAACTTTTCTTATGCACATACCTCTTGCTTTTTACCATTTCAACACAAGCTAAATCTAGTTTTGACATCTGAAGATATAAAAATTTAAAGAAATTAAGGAATTTGCTTCTTTAATGCTATGATAAAGGAGACTTATTTTAGACTCTAATACATGGAACAGTTTTTTTTTTGTTTTCTTACACATTTAATAATATTTAAAAACAAATTTGTATGAAAACAGTAATCGTAGTTACAATGAAGCAATGAATAATTTTGCATTAAAATGGTTTGAAAAAGCATTGTTCGATACTGACGAGGAGTCCATCAATCTATTTCTGTAATTATTTCTACACCCAAGGCTTTTACAGCAAGTGATAGTCTAAACTTTTCTAAATCCTTACTAAATAAAGATTGGTAAGCGTTTTATGCCTTTCGTGATAGAACCTTTTTTTGGTACTCAGAGTAAAACAGACTGCGACTGATAAATTTCCCCTTCAAAAGCTTGGCATAATAAACTCTTTTTCTAATTCGATTTCTGACACATCAAACCCAGCAGTGTTTTATAGGATAGTACTTCTTTCAGCTATTTTGTTTGCTAGACACAGGGCTGGTAAGGACAGAATAATATTTAACGTAAAAAATAAATATTAAAACTTTTTTACTCCTCTCTCTCGCTGGGTAGGCAGGTAGGCCTGTGATGCGATTTTTCGGGTCATTTTCTCCTCTTCTTTCTCCCTTTTCTCTACCCTTTTTTTCTCAAATCCCCACCATTTTTTCCCCATTTCCCCTCTATAACTTCCCTATCTTTTGTCGGCTTCTGCTTTCTTTTCTCTTTTATATTCTCCCCTTCTCTTGGAGTAGTATAGATTCTGTTTCTGCTTCTTTAAATTCCCGGAAAAAAGAAATTCGCAGAGGAGGGAAGGAATCGGGAGCTGTATATCGATGTGTGGGCATACGCGATCATACCTGTGTATGACGCGTCCCAGTATGATAGTATGCGAGAACGCTTAACTCCCCCCGCGTCGCTGTTTTTAAACAGTATTTCTTGATCTATTATGGGACTTAAGAGGTGTAATGCGTTGGACTTAGGCGCGCCTTTCTTTGAGTGGATGACTTAAGAAAAAGTATTCCGTTTTGGAAATAGTTATAGTGTCGTTGGCGAAACGGGGGCTGTATACAAATTACTCTGGACGCTAACTGTGAGAGAGAGCATTAGTGTGAGAGTGTCGATTTAATGATCGATTTTAAAATATTAACTATTTCCCTTTTAGTTACAAGAACACAAAGTGGATTTTTAGTTATTTCGTATAAATTGCAACGCAGACGATGAAAAACAAATTATGTAAGAAATAAATTGCAGAAAGAGTTCCAGGTTTAAAATGACCTTTGACTTTAATTAAAGGTAATTTTCCATAATAGTTAAAAAATAATAATAATTGAGGAAAAACATCGTCTGCAGTTTTAGGTAAATATCGTTTTTGAACTTAAAACTCTTTCTGCTACTTATCGTCTGTGTTGTATTAAAAACATCGCCTGCAATTTGAAGTCGCATTTAATATTTGAACCTGCTCCTCCTTCTGCTATTTTCGACTCCAAAACTTGCTATTAATCGTCTGCATGGTACTGTGGTCCGGCACTCTTCATTGCAACAAGTCACACTACACAAGTCACAAGCACTTTCTTATCGACTTGTTTGATTTTTTTTTGCCAATGATTGGGGACAGATTATTTAGTACATGTGAAACTTACAAGTCTTATACAGGGTAGACATGGCTAAGACGAGTTGTTTAGAGCCTGTTACAGGATTCTACTTATCCAAACCCAACTAAACTTGTCATAATTACTGCTTAGACCATGTGGTGTTGATTTCGAAAATATAGTTCAGATTTTTTTTCTACAAAAATTGTAAATTGCAGATTTAAACAAGAATAACTGCTACATTATGCAGATTTCACTAAGCAGACGTCATAAAGAAGACAGAAAGTGTCTCACGTTTCAGATATGACTAATGCTGTACGTTTACTTGATCGTGCTTTGCTGGTAGAACTTTACTACCAAAAATACGGAAATGTTCTACAGTGGATTGGACGGCAGCATTCTACAAAATGCTGAATGATTAGTTGAGCGTTTCAACGACGTGAACACCATTTAACTGATACCACGTCCTATGACTTTTAGTTGTAGGATCACATAAAACGCTTGGTGTACCAAGAACAGATAATTTAGTCACATTGAAAGACCGAGTAATGCTGCATGCTGAGAAACCAATAAAAATCCCCTGCGCTCTGTTGCATCAAACGTTGTTCCTATGGTACCATTTTAGGAAAATTATACAAGCGTAAATGAACTACATCTGTAAGTGATGCTATGATAAAAGTTATAGTGTAAAATTTTAACATTATTTACTTCAAACGCTTTAGTTTCTCCGAAAATGGATCTTATAGCTGCATTTTTTCTGGTGGCGAAAATAGGAATTATTTTTGTAAGAAATCAAAAGTTCATGATCTAAATAGTATTTACATCCATTTGATTGAATTTGATTCCACAGAACAACCTGGCTATAAACACCACTCTGTAAATTATTACAGCAATACAAATTTGATTCCTTTTTAATACAGACAAATTTAATTTCATTTTTATAAGATTAATTCATATATGTTTGATAAATAAAGGAAATGCTATTCTTATTTTATATCAACATAAGTTTGAAAATGACAATCTTGTAATTATTTCGTTTAATAATTAATCAAACGCTATCAATTTTATATTTTTCTTAACGAATTCAAGCGAGTATCTATAGAGTACAGGTTTCAATTATTTAAAAATTATTATGTTATTTAAGCATAAATTGAACCATAAAGTGATTCACAAATCCTAGAACTTTTTCAAGTAGTTAGATATAAGATGCTAAATTTAATTTAGAGAATTGTCTTGCTTCAAATTAAATGAAGTATTTTTTTAAAGTTGAATCGAAATTTGATGATTGTATAAGTTGTGCGACGCTGGAAACGAAATTTGATTACTATAATAATACAATTTATGCTTTACTCTTATTCAGTACACAAAATGAGAAGTTCAGTAATTACAAATGCGATTAAAATATTAGGGAGATTTAACAAGTAAGATGCAATTCCTATTAGAGGGTGTCAATATATTTAGATAAATTAAAACTTGTTATGGAAGTAAAATTAAAAACATAACAATATAGGATAAAAGTTATTTAGTTAATCACAATGATTAATTTTGTTTTAAGTGTTGTTTGCGAATAATGGTGCTCAAGTAGTTTTATGCAAATAGTAGTTTTGAAATTGACCTAATTTTGCATAACATATTCATCATATATCTACTAGAGCTCGAATTCTTTATAATTAAAATTATTTTTTTTAAGTGCGAAGTTAAATTATGCAACCAAGATACAAGTTCTACAACTGTAAATAAATTAAATAAGTATAATAACATACACACGTATGTTAATATAGAAACAAGTTTAATCGATTCTTTTAATTTTGAAAGTATTGCTTCTTTGTTTAAATTGCAGTAAAATAAGAATTTTATTTTGGAGTCTTTAAGCCCCAGGTTTAATATTATTAATATTAAAAATATTAGCTACATTATTTCAAGTGAAATCCTGCATAGCTTCGGTGAATATTTACATTATATCGCCAACTCAAAAGTGAAACACAAAAAGTGAATATAGTTCTGAGAAAAAATAAACGAAAGGAGAAAATTCTACGCTCTGGCTTTACTCACTCTCTATACTACTCAAGTAGAAATCTAACCTCTATAAATAGATAAAATGACTTATTGGATTTAACCACTCCGAAATTCTTGGATTAGACAAGTTTAAAAGTTTAGTTGACAAAAGTATGTTTCATCACTCAATATCTAAAGGAACTCGAGAGATTAAATATGTTGACTTTCAACAGTATGTCCACCACTTCAAGGCCATGTGTATTCCTCACAAAGAAGAAACTAGTGTAATTCACAAGTCATTTTTGGCCGTATCTGACACCCAGAAATGATTCTCGTATCCAAGAAAGGCTCAGACAGTAGTTGCCCCCCCCCCGCACTCCCAACACTGTCTAACCTCAATATACTCAAACTCGAGTTTCTTATATTTTTTTTTTGTATTGGTATTGATGGTTTGTTCCACCAAAATCGATATTGAATGTTTTTAGAATCTGTCTGCTATGTTTTAAAGACTTTAGATTTTGACTACAACTTTGGATGGGGTTTTTATATGTACTAACATTTCTGCTACACCATTCTCGAAGAAGTGCTTTATAAAAAATTTATCTACATCCGTCAAAACCAAATCTTGAGGTTTGACATGTTCTTTGAACAGTGTTTCCACCACTTTCAGGCCATCTGTAACGGCTGGGAATCAACCAGTACAATTCAATAGTCACTATTTTGCCTTATCTGACATACTAATAGAAGATGCAACGTATCCAGGAAAGGCTCAATTATCAACGCTCCACGTGTTTCGACGAGATATCTCGTCGAAGATCTGGTTAATTTTGCTATGGATATGTAGACGAGACAAAACAGCCTATAACTCCAAGTGGAATGGAGATCAAAGTTAAAAAACATATTGTTCCTTGCCCGGAATTCAAGACAGTTCCGAAAGGTCTCTTCACCCTGGACACTACCGGGTAAATTCCGACGTGAAGATAAACCACTACGGGGGTTAGTAAGAACAGTAGCAACACTATTCAACGTTAACATATTAAAAATCGAGTTTTTCCTCTTGCTGCATTCTTCGGTTTGTCCTACTGAAATAGCCATTGATCGTTTCTAGCCTCTGTTAGTCATATTAGATTTTGAATACCGCTTTGACTTAGGTTTTAATCTTCACCAACGCCATTCCCGACGTTGTGCTTGATACGGAATTTATGGAAAGACTTTCAACACAGTTTCAAAGTTGATACATTGCTTCCCCAGGTATCGCATTACCGAAAAGGAAACACGGAGCACATCTGACCCGCAGAAGCAGCTTCCGAGGCATCAAAGAAAACTTCGGCTCCTTCCCGAATCTAAATATCACATTATAGTGTCGAGAGCGGGTCTTTTCTCCTGCTGGCACAAACCCGATCTGCAGGTCTGGATTTGTCCTCCGAATAATAAGAACACGGGAAAAAATTGTCGGGCCTGCCGTAAAAGGTCTGGGAATGTCTAAAATTTCGCTCTGAGGGTGGTAATGCAATAAAAACACCCGCAGAGAACCCCCCACCCGGTTGGGACTTAGGGCACAGTTATGAGGCGCGATGGCCCTGTATACACAATAGCGTAATGTGAGCGTTAAACGTTTCAAGATCATATCGAGCAGCACCCCGCTTCTACCCTAGGTGCTCTATTTTCCCCTTTTACATGTTGTTATTATTATTATTCTCCGCTTTATCCAGGCCACGCCCCTTTTCCCGTCCCCCCTGTCCTCCTATCTGTGTAGGTTCTCTCTTACCATTGGACCAACAAAGCAACGCGAAAGTCAACGGAGATATTGGGAAGAAAAACTTTCCGCTTTTCTTCCGTTATTTTTTACAGTCTACCTTCTACCGTTCATATACATATATATGCAAGGAAGGAGAAAAAAAAAACTCCACGCGTTCCCTACGGTAAAAGCCTTCCATACTTCTTTTTCGTACTTAGACTCTTTTTAAGGTGGCCTCTCTATTTCTGACTATTTTCCTGTGCGGACTTATTTTTTCTACTTTATGGAACTCTTGCTTCTATCGCTCGTTCCTTGCTTCTCATTTTCCTTTCGTTCGGTTTTTCTTCCCTTCTATCTCTCCCTCCCACTCTCTCTCACTCAATTTCCCTCTTTTTTTTCCCTCTTCATCATTTACCCATCCTGTTCGCGAACTACCAACTCCTTAGGATGGTATTTTCTCTCCTCTTCTTTTTCCAGCTATCTTAAACTACCTCCCGCCCAGTTACACCCCCCTAGTCACAGGACCAACTGAACGAACTTCGGACTTTTTTCCCCCCCTTCAACCCTTAAGTCTCGAAAATACTTGCAAGGGGTGGGCGCGGCACGTGACTTTTTTTCGTCCTCTTCCACCTCCTCCATTGTTGTCCCCTTTTCTATAAGCCCTCTCGACCTTTTGTGATCTCCACTTTACGCATTTAGTTTCTCTAGTTGTTAAAAGGCCCCGAAAATCGCATTCTTAGGTTGCTGATAGCGAGCGTCTGAGCGGAAACACTGGAGACTATTAATTTAGTGCTGTTTTTTAAGAGAATCCGACCACTTTCTTTGTCGTTTGGTCGAGAAAGTGTCCTCGCTTAAAATCTAGATAGATGATGCAACTGATTTATTCGCTTTCAAACAGAAGGGAAGAGCATTGAATGCCGGAAATGGACTGCGTTCCTAAACTAAAAGAATTGGTTCTGAGTCATAAATCCGAAATAGTGTGTTCAATCGAGATGAAAGACATTAATGGTTAGTATGGTAACTAGAAGAACTAAAGTAATGCTAGAGCAGCACAACAGGCTGCTGGCGAAGGTTCCGGATTAATCTCATTGGGAAAAATCCGAGGACAACACTTCGTTATTTTGAACCGCGTTCAGATTACTATATCAACACCTCAGCTGACATCCTATCCTCCAAATTTCCACACCATGCCAACATGAGGACAATTACGGTCACGACAAATTTAACGAATGCAAGCCACCATTTGTACACTACGGTCTTTGGTTGGATCCAGTTTCGAACTCGCAATGCTAATCAGTTGCCCTTACACCTGAACAAAAGCAGCCCGATAAGAGTATTGAATGCCGACAAATTGTGGATAGGCATTAAGTATGGAGAAACTAATGATGAGTTGTTCTGAGTGCTAAAATAAAAAAAGCGTATTCAGTGGACATGAAAGACATTATTGACTAGGTAGCTGAATTAAGATCAGCAAGGGTCATATTTGGCCAATCTGTGCCAAGCACAAGTGTGAAATTCATCAAAGAAACATTAAATAGGAGTACAGAACGAATATTTATGTTTTAATGTTTGTATGGAATAAAAAATTATAACAAATAGTAATAGTTAATTTGAATAAAGTTTTATATTTAGGTTGTGAAATTATGGTTTGCAAAGAAAACAAAATGACGACATTTTTTTGATAGCTATTTTACTGTATAGGCTTTAATAGCATATGTAATGAAAAAATGTTTTGGAAGTATCAAAATGTTTTGAAGAAATATACTTTAAGCATAATCATTTCTTATATTTCACTCCATACAGTAATCGATTCACGTCAAGCTATTCATACTGTCACAACATATTTTTCCGTGTTGTTAAGTATTTCAAATAAATTATGAATTAATGTAGTACAAAAATTGTGCAATCACGTGCTGAAAAAATAAATATCATGAATATCACTTCATAAAAACATTACCTCTAACAAAATATATATGGCTGCTAAAATTTATATAGTATTTTGAAGTGGATATTTTAAGAATGCTGAAAGGTTAATGTTAGGTTTGAATAATTTGAATTCCTACTACATATTGCAATTTATAACACTCATTTGATGCTGTTTATTTTTATTGCTTGCAAACGATTATTCTCTATACTGTGTTTTGTATTCTCAAATTAAATAAAAAATATCTTATATTTCTTCGAATATTGCATACCAATTAAATATTCGAAAGAGTTTTCCTCCGTAAAGTTTCATTTAAAGGACATCCAAAGTGTAAATTCATCTGTTTCTGCATTTTCTTGTTTTGATTCGTATATTCCAAATTTGTAAGTAGAAATGTAGCGATTTGTTTTACCCAATGTTATTCTTATTATCTATACAAATAAATCCTATTGAATAGTTTAATTTTGAATAATGAAAGGTATTCTAAATTAAATTTCAAATATTATACAGTGAACAATTGTCCAGAGATAGATCATTTCATCATAAGTAACATATAGCATCCCGGCAGGAAAAGCGACACAACTCAAAATTGCAGAATTTGAGAAACATCAACTTAAAGGATACTATAAAACTTATATTGAAATAGTATAAGTTTATTTTAAATATTAGGTAAGTATTTATGGTAGTAACTTCTATTACATTCTGTAGAATAGTAATATAACACGGAGTGGCACATCATACATATTTTTCAATGACATAACATCAAAATTTTAATTTTTTGAGTTGTGTCACTTTTCTTGCCGGGGTGCGATATGGTATATATTAATTTGATTGTATGTATATATTATGTTAAATCAGAAAATCCAACTGATATTATCAATTGAACATGCAAATAATCTTACATATAATTTTTTATGCCTGTTAATGTCTCGATTTGAATTAATTTCTGGGATTTATTGGAAAACGAAACAAGTGGTAGATAAACTATATTTTTTTAATTGCATAAACGTATATTGCTTTGTGGTATATTTTCACGATACATAATTTTGTACTTTTTAGTATTTAAAAAAACCCAAACTCAATCTGTTACTGCTTTTTAAATAAAAATTACTTTGTGTTGTTCTGTTCTTTGTGTTATACTGTTGATTTTGACAAACGAATGTTGAATTCACGTATTAATAACTATTCATTATGTACAAAGTTCGTTAAGAACTTTTCAGTGGATAAATTTCAGACTTACAAAAAATGATAGTGTAGATTCATTAAAAATCATTACATAAGATTCATTTAAAAATCTGGAAACATTATATCGTCGGCTTACAAATGATACATTTTTGTTTCTCACTTTTTTCCGAAATTCTCACGAGTTTCTTAACTATTATTGACCAGAATATATTGATCTTTAGTGTGAATATATATCCACTAAGTTATTTTTCTTCGCATGTAAGTTAGATTTCTTCTTGAAAAACACACTTGGTGAGTAAAGCAACGAGACGAAGGAATTTTTTCTTCGTTATTTTCCCAGAACTTTATTTTTTGACGTAGTGTAATTCGATTGTAAGTTGACTTAACTGATTTTTATTTATTAAGAATTTTACCATTATCGAAAGGAGGATATAGCTATTTAAATTTTTCTGATTGTTAAGTTCATGATGGTTAAACTTTGTAAAATATTAATTAAGTAGATTTGTTTGAAAAAAAATTACATCACACTACCCTCACGCATGCTCTTGTTAAATTATGGAAATTTTAATTTAATAATATGTTTGAATGCTTATAAGGGGCACAGTTCATAAAATGTTTGTGCAATGAATCTGAATCTGGTGAAACATATCCTTGTGATAAAGCTTAGAGAACGTGTACTGAAACTAGTTCTTACAGCATGTTCCAGACAATTTATTTTGGATCAAACATTATAAAATGAGTGTTAGTCAATTTAAAGTAGAAGAGCGTATTAAACGTAACGAATTAAATAAGAGTATATTTTAAAAATTCACACTCTGAACTGTGGAGTATAAATTATTTCATTGATCCTAAATTATTGATGCATTACTTCAGTGTATAAGTTATATTTTGAATATTCCTTAGAGCTAATCAATATAATTTATTTTGTAAGCTTTGATACGAACCATTGTATATTGCTTTTATACGGACCATTGTATACAGAGTATGTGTATTTTTTTAATATACTCTTATATAATACGCTCTTTAACTTTAAATTGATTAACACTCATTTAAAAATGTTCTTCGTGTCTTCTGATCAATCGAGGTGTGTAATTTTTTCATACACTTACAGAGTAATCCTTTTGTTCAGTCCGGCTGAACCAAAGATAATATAAGACCTTTTTGACTTCACAATACCCGAACCCTGGAGAATCACAGTACTTCCCCATCTCACTTTTCTCTAACCTTTTTTGACCTTGATTAATATAATAATTAATAGCATTCTTTCAAACAATTAGATATATTCATTTAGTCATTGAATGCGTGTTGGGATCTAGTTTAAAAGGTTTAAACTCTCCTCGGAAAAATTGTGACTCTGAAAGGATTACGTTTATTTAGGAAGTGTCATTGCAAACAGTAGTAGCTGCAGACATCTATGCAAAACAGCCGCGTGACAAAATGAACTTCAAATTTCAAAGTCATTGGAGTTCTTTGACCCCAGAAGGGGGATGCTGAAGTATAAAAAAGAGCATCTCAAGTATCTAGCTACATAACTCCTTCCTCTCTGTGCAAGGGGTTGTCTGTTAATCCTTCCCTTCCCTAAAAAAGTGTGACGCTTACATGCTATCTTTGAGAGGAGTAAGGGCAAAGAGGTCAATGAACATGATCATCACTATTCAGTCATGATATGTGATGTTAGCAGTCGTTTTAAAAATAATGTTATTAGCGTTTATTAAAATAATATCAATTAAATAGCATCGCTATTTAGTCGTTATACGAGATCACTATTTAGTCATTAAATATTATCATTTTTTAGTCGTTAAATATGATAACTATTTAGCAATTAAATAAGATCACTTTTAGCAATTAAATATGACCATCACTATTAGTTATTAAATCTGAGCATCGCTATTAATTATTAAATCTGATCATCACTATTAGTTCTTAAATATGATATTCACTATTAGATATTAAATATGATAATTATTTTTATTCTATATTAGAAAAAATGTAAGGTAAAAGTAAAACTACACTCTGAAAATTTCGTGACATTCACTCTGACCGTTTGCCCAACAGGCTTTGAGTTCAAATTCCTGACATGACACAAATGTTTGCAGAGGTTCAGAATCCACTTTGAGCAATAAGTCTTGGTCTAACTGGCCTTATTGTAGGAAAAAAGTACCTCAGGGAGACAATCCAATCTCGTGACATTCAGAGCTTTGCGTAAAATTACTTTTTTAACTTTGAATCCTGTGTACACCATCATAAAGTTGTGTCAGGTGCCAACAACGATGTGAGAGGCCATAAAGATTTGATTCTTGAGAAATAAATCAATGGAAAGTATACGCGAGCAAGCTCATGAATTTCGTATCGAGTGAAAGTATTATTTACATTCTGAGATGTGGAAATCCATCTGAATAGTTAAAAAGACTACGGAAATGTGGGACATGACATAGATGTTTGAGGAGGTTCAAAATCCACTTTAATCCGCTAGTCTCAGTCTAACTGGCCTTACTGTCGGAAAAAAGAAGGGAAAATCCAAACTCGTGACATTCAGAGCTTTGCGTAAAATTACTTTTTCAACTTTGAATCCTGTGTACACCATCATAGAGTTGTGTCATGTGCTATCAGAGATGTGAGAGGACATAAAGATTTGATTCTTGAGAAATAAATCAATGGAAAGTATACGCGAGCAAGCTCGTGAATTTCGTATCGTGTGAGAGTATTATTATTTACATTCTGAGACGTGGAACTCCATCTGAATAGTTAAAAAGACGAATGAAATTCCGAGGCCCCCAAACGACCCAACTTGGACACCAGCCCACCACCACAAAAACCCTTTTCTTTAATGAGCAATTAACAGAGTAGAAGATCCAGCCATCCCACCCTAAACTAAACCCCATGCGCTCTTAAACGATTCGAAACGCGAACGGAAGAGAAAGAAGATGAGCGAGAAGAAGCAAAAAAACAAATAAAAAAGAAGTGTTAATAAAAGAACGAAAAATAATAAAGAAAATAAAAAAAAAAGAATTTCCTTTAACACCAGCAGCAGCATGCGTAATGAGTTGCTGGAGTCTTCATTTTCTTCCAGTCTTCCAATCAGGGGTAACATCGACCCAGTCGAGCTCCGGGCAGCTGTCCGGAATTTCCGGGTTTCCCGAATTCCCGATCCCGAAAAAAATAAGGTAAGTCTCTCTACCTAAGCTCCGGCCTACGCTGAGTGGCCACTGGCGACGGATTTATTCGTTCCTGCGACTGGCAGCCAGTGGTCAGCGGTTGAATTCGAATGCGTATTCGAAGAGGTCGATTTTTCCTCGCCGCCTGCTTACCGCACATGCGCAAAAAAATTCGCGTAATTATTTTCGTTTAAATACGCGCTCTGATCCTCCTAATCGATACTAAGGAGGATTTCTCGAGCGGCCATGTTGCTAGGAGGGTCCGGTCCTCTTAATGCGGGTCTAGGCAAAGCTTAATGCACCTTTGAATGGCGACTCTTGTCGTGGGCAGGGAATTGCGTAGGTTATTCGTTTGGTAGGTTGAGCAGAGTGGAATCGGGGTCCCCACGAAAAGCTCGGTTGTGGTGCTCGAATGAGGGTTACTTTTGGAGCGGTTTGTTTGTAAACATTCGAAAATTAAATCAATTTGTTTTACTTAATTAACGTTTCAATTTATCAATTATGTTTTCTATCGAGTTGCGATTCATTTGGTACTCATTTTTTTCTCTTTGGAAAGCGAAATTATCCGGTTGGCGCTAGATTAAGTTCCGCTGCAACAATGATGTTTACAGTATCGAAGTGCCTGATGTTTTATTTTTCACGAGCAGGAAAAATAGGCAAATTTTTATACAAATGTTGCTTGTTATTTACGGTTATTGGGGGATTTGAATGAAGTGTAAACTACCATTTTGTAAATAAAAATGAAATGCATAATGTATATTTCATCAGATTATTGTATTTTATCATCGTAGATTTATAAATTGAAAGACAAATTGAACATTAACTTGTTGTTTCCTTAATATTCTGAAAATTATTAAATGAAATTTGAATCATTTGAAATTTAAAAAATAAATATAATGGTAATTTTGCTGTATTAGCTGTTACTAACTAACATATTAAAATTCCTGGCTGTGACATGATTGTAAGATATACATTCTGTACAAACTTATTAATTACAAATATACTGTACTCTTCGGTATTAGTGCAAGTACTAATGCAGTATGCTATGTGTGTGTGTATTATTATCACATAAAAATATATTTTAAGGCTACATTAAACATTTTAAGGCAAATGGATTAAAATTGTTTTGAAACTAGTTTTAATGGTAAAAAATGTGTTTTTTTTAAGCAATTAATGTTTATCTTCCTCTTACGTTAGCTATTAAACGAAAGAGATCAGGAATAATTGATTGATTTTTCTTAATTAATTAGTTATTAAATAAATCAATTACTTCTCACTCTAATTAATGTACACGATTATTAAATACGCAATTTCCTAACTGGGAATAAATGTCATATTTAACATTTTATATTTTTTGTAGAATTTAAATTTTTAGTAAGAAAAGTCTCTAGAGTGTGCCAATTTTACCCAGAAAGCATAGAATAGTTAAGAGTACATATAAATGCCTCGTATTTCATTTAAAAAAATTTTTTCTTCCAAAATTATCATACAACTATTAAAAATATTTTAAATCATTAGAGTTATTGAACGAAAAACATCCAATTGAGAAAATTCAGAAATACATCTTAAAAGAGATTAAAAAAAAGTTTCAAGCGAAAAGTATTGAATGTATCTGTTTTTGCACTACAAATTAGATTCTTGGAATATAACGGACACAAATTTATGAAAGCAAACAATTATATAAATACCAAAGTTGTCATATTAGCTACAAGTCCTCTTTCAAAAAGTTTTGCCCTGTATATTTTATTATCTTTACCACCCGTCAAGAACATTCAAAATTTTTTATATTTCGTGCAGAAAAAAGTTTTAAAATAAAATATTAGAAATTAAATTCCGTAAAAATAGTTTTCGGAAAAATGATTGAATTTTTAGTAGTACTGGTAAAACAATCCCAGTAATTGCATGCTAAATATACCTCTTCCAGACACTACAAAACTACCAAATTATGGTTGATTTAAGTATAGTTACTCAGATATTTTACCATGCAACATGTTATAACAACATTATAAAATAACACATTCACTAAACTAAAACTGCATTACAATATGTTTTATAAGTTTTATGTGACAGTTATGCAAACACGGACACAAAATAAGACATTGAACGGAAGACGGACAGACAGACTAACGCAACCAAGTTCAGTCACTAAATTAATGTAAGTACTCACAGTATGGACATTTTCAGGAAAATATAGTCAAACGTATGGACGTAAGCACGGGCACACACACATACAGATGGACATACAGAGACATCAAACGCGCAAGAGGTAGATTTTGCATAATAAAGACCCAAAACGAAAAGTAAACTTAAAATTTGACGAAAATATTCAATGTACAATCAAACACTCTATTTTTATATAGATTATAAATGTTATAACCTATGTGAAAGGTTACTTATAATTACTGCATACATATGCAAATGCCAGCTGTTATTTTTGGGCTCTAGTCCTACTGGATATGTCGTATTCTAGACATAAAAATTTCCGTTGATTTAAGCTCAATTCAAAAATACTAGTTGGTCAAGAAGCCCATTATGTGGCCATTAAAACAACAAAATATCTGATAACAGTAATATTCTAATCATTATTAACCCTTAAAATGTTTCTGATGGTACTTTTTAATAATTTGTGTGAATAAAATCAGTTTTTTAAAGTTAATTATGGTAATAAGTTCCAACCATTCATACCATTAGTGATATAAGACTTAATAGAGCCATTTATGAGAGCTGATATAACTTGTACGTAATAGTTACTGACATAAAATTTGAGATCTCACTTATTTCTACAGACCTTACGCTGTCTATTAAGTAATTTTGTGGATTAAATATTCCATTGGCTTGATAATTTTGTTAGAAGTATTACATAAAAAAATTATTCTGACTATCATAATAACAGTTCTTTGATTTGTTTCATGCACACAACTTATAACTATTCTCTGGTAGATAATTTATAAACATAATAAACTTTTTTTTCCTTGACCAAAGCACATCAAAAACAGTTTTAGTCATTTTGAACAGAAATTTAACACTGCTTCAACAACTGAAAAGTACAACAAAACAATGCATCTATTTGTCACTTTTAGTCCAGATTAGTTACAGAATTCAAAAGTATTTATCTCATTCACAGCTGTGTGTTTTCATTGAATCATCATTGGGTTGTGTTTTCATTGAAAAATGAAAATAGACTGGTGTAAACCTATTAATGTTTCTATTTAATTATTATTCAATTATCATGACTCTGAAAATTATAACATATAGTTTTCAATACAGAAAGTTTTATGTTTACAACATTTTTTTTCTCAATTTTCATACATTATTTCATGTTTTCTATTCTTCGTTATGTATAAATATTCTACAGCATGTAAATATTCTACAGTAATTTTTTCTCAATTTTCATACATTATTTCATGTTTTCTATTCTTCGTTATGTATAAATATTCTACAGCATGTGCACTCACACACAAGTAAAATTTGTATTTATAAAAATAAAATTTTTTAATAATTTCATTGAAAATGTGGTCAAGTAATCCCAAATAGTGTCTAGAAAATATATATACGATACTAAAGCTATGCATGAAGGGTTGTTATACACTCTAAACTAGCGTGAGTATATAGTCGTATGTAAGAGCTACTATCTATATAAATAAGAATGGAGTGTTTGTTTGTACATTCAATATTTTCGACCCATTTCAAGTTTTCTATCCGTTTTGGACCCTAATGATGCCGAATCCGCTTCTTTTACGTTTGTTGTCTGTCTGTCTGTCCGTCTGTCTGTCTGTCTGTATGTTGTGCCCTATACACGTCCACACGGTTTAATATATTTTCATGGAAATTTGCATACAGTGAGTACTTATCTTCATTTAGTGAGTGGAATTGGTTGCGAAAGTCTGTCTGTCCGTCTTTCTGTTCTATGTTCGATTTTGTGTTTGTGTGTTTGTGCAAGCATCCCATGAATTTTATTCCAGATATTTTATTACAATGTGTTTTATTTTATACATTATCTATTAGTTTAGTGAATTCAATATTAAACATATTTTTTGTTGTTATATTTAGAAGAGTTTCATGCTAAAACACATGAGTAAGTATACTTAAATCAGCCACAATTTGGTAGTTTTCGAAAAATTGGAATGCAATTTGAGTATTACGATTACTTTGATTTACTTTATCAGTACTGCTAAAAAAGCAATTATTTTTCAAAAAAATAATTTTTATGGTGAAATTTTAGCTCTGATACATTATTTATTTCGAGTCTTATTTTTGTTCTTTGCGCAATGTAAACGATTTCCGAGCATTTGGGACAGACGATATTTTTCAACGAACGGGAATAAAACAGAAACTCTTGTTTCTTTCGCTATGAATTGATTACGCATTTCTAAATTTTATACACTTTTTAGTTGTAAGTTGTGGCAACTGCAAGATCAAGAGATAAATAGGAATCACAAATTAATATCTTTAGAACAACTTTTACCCGACATCTTTTATTTTGTTTCATTTCGCAGTTTTCTTTTCAAATATTTATAATTTTAATCGTGTTTCTTTTTTATCACACGCAACACCACCACAAAGTATTCGACTAAAAGTAGCAGGTAAGTCAGAATAAAGCAAATTTTAAGTGTAAATATGTCATTATTGAAAGAATAATAATGTTTAAAAAATCCGAACTAGAACTTTTCAAACATTAAATATTCTTTGTTATAAGGACAGGAAAAAATTGCGAAATTCAACAATGCCATGTTGTCGCATGCCAGATACAAGAGTGCCAGAAGTAAAAAAAAAATTATTGTTTTGTTGACTATGAGTGCGAGAGTACTCGCAGATTATTGTCATGTTTATTAATGGAGTTGAATATGAAAAGAACTTAAGAAATGAAATTCTAAATCTCCCTCAAAGTCGTCTTTTGTAGTAAGAAACCTTAGTGTCAGCTTTCGTCATTTTGTAGCATTGTCATACAGCAAGAGTGCGATGTACGTAAAATGTATTAGATGAATAGATATGCATGTGTAGATTTGTGTCCTAAGTAAGTTGTAGAAATTTTAAAGATGGCGAAAGGTTTTAAAATATTATTTCATTCTAAGAAAAACGTAAGTCATTATATATTTTCATCATCTCTTCAATCTAGAGTAAACCAATTCAAACCGAGTAAGGTCGGGTATTTTGCTAGTCTTATAATAAAATGGAGGATCATACATGTAATTAATGAATGTTCGACTCTGATATACTCTGAGCATTATGCTCTGCATGCTGCTACGCTATGTGCAATGCATAAAAATATAGAGATTTGAATGGAATAGAGAGATAGAAATACCTTTGCTGATATTTATCCGAACTACCATGCGATTTAAGACGGGAAGATTATGTTTGACATGAATTCTCCAGGATTTTTTCTCTATTTGAGTGCACTAAAGAAGTAAAATAATGGATGGAATAAATGGTACAAATACGATTCCCAAATTGTTTTGAAAACGTCGGGAATGTATAACTCACTTGTTTTTGTAGGATAATCGGTTTTCTAATTGCAGCTACTCTAATATTTTCTGAAGGAAAAATTCGTAAGAATTTGTTTCTATGTTTTGAGGTAACTAAGTAAAAGTTTATTTTTATTCCTGGAAGATGAAGTCACAATATACGGAGAGGTTAAACTACATACAATGGGAGTGGTAAACGTAAATATATTTTTCTGTTTCTACATATGAATTGTTATGTTTTGCTTTAACTTATTCATGATTTATACTTTAGTGAAAAAAACGTCCAATATCCGAATTCGTTTATTTTGAGCTTGGTTCACAATTATGAAAGTTATAATAGAAAAAGTGCCAATGTCATCCAGGTCTTTATGAAGTATTTTTAAATGTTGCATCAAAAGTTAAAGAAATAAAAATTACTGAATAAACTGTTACCAAAACCTTGCAAAATTGACATTTGTCCTTCTATCAAGATACAGAATTACTCATAAATATTTTTGGATTTTCGATGCTGAAAGATTGGATCGCATATATAAAATTATTAAAAAACAAGACCATACTCAAATTATTAGATCATACTCAAATTAGTAACATTTTTTAAACATATACATCACATTCAAGATGAAGGAATATATAATATTGTATTAATTTTCTGTCTAAAATTTGTCAAAAGTATTAAATTTATTTTATTTGGTAATTATTAATTTGGATATTATGTATGAATTTTAATAATTTAGATCTTATAGTTGAAAATAACAGAAATTATATAAGAAATATAGGTACATTATATTTATCCAAAGAATAAAGAAGGAAAACGATTTGACTAAGCAAAATCAATAAAATACAAATATGTGTTAACTATAAGGATTCCATCCATGCAAGCATTATTTCCATTAATGTGTATTCATCATTAGTTAATTTTGATTAACATCTTACGTAATGTTGTTTCTAAGTATAGTTAGGAGAAAAATTAAGAAAATCTAACGTGAAATCAGTATTGTTTATGTGAAGGGCCCTTCCTGTGTAATGTGGTGGACAAACATTTTCTCGTAATCTTAAAATAAATGGCGTACATAGTAGGGCTACAGAATGAGTCCAATGTTTAACCTTCTTGGAGGTTGTTTCAAATAGGTGCCTAGTCAACAAAACTCACCAGATCTCAATTGACGAGATATCTTAGTATTTGGAGCAAAATTAATCGGTTCTTGATGGACGAGATATCTTGTCGAACCACTTGGAAGGTTAACAAAAATCACTAATCATGTATTTTCCGACCCTTCTTTCATATTAATTCTTTTATATTTTAAGCTATTTTCACGATTGTTAGATGCTTATAAATTTGCATAGTTTACATAACACTATAGAATATGAAGAAATTTGCTACAAGGGATAATATTTAGGGGTAAATCATACCTTTTCATGAAAAAGGGGATGCATTTGAAGCATGCATGTGGGCGGGAACTTGAGGAATGTATCAGAAAAGGCCCTGTTTACTTATGCGTGATTGTTGTGTAATCTAAAATTCCCCATTTGTTAACGAGCTTGATCTGTTGTCTTTTATTTTCCTGGATACTTAAAAACATTCTTATTACAACGTCAGAAAAGAAGACGCCCTTTTCTCTATTGCTGCATTTGTTTTGAAAGGTTTTAATTTTTAATAGCTTACATACACAGTCAAAACACACTTCAACCCCGATTTAATACCTCACTAAAACACCACTCAGTTAAATGATTAAAACAATCCGCCGAAAGACCAAATTAAAATTGCAAACAGATTCCATCAGAGAAAATTAAAACCTATCGAAAACAACTTAGCCATCTGAAATAAAAGCACTCAACCCAACGATGTTCACCCCAAGATGATACCCTAAAAGCAAGCTCGAGACTTTCACTCTAACGAAGTCAAAGCCCAGCAAAAAAACCTATTTAGAGAAGAGAGGAAGCATACACAGGGGCATGAATCTCAGTTTACCTAAAGCAAATGCCATTCCAAAATGGCTTTTAACCAAATAAACAATCGGAGGAACTGCTGTGCATTTGACGTTGCCATCCCGCATGTTTTTCCGCTAAAATATCGAGTGTATAATTCGTCCATCTCGATTTTATTCGATAGCTGAGCGCCTCGTTAGATGCATGTTTTATGAATAAGTTCTTCTCAGGGTTGGTGGCCATCGAAGGTTGTTTGATCTCCTTGGAATTTTTAGTGGGCAATCAATAGATGACGGGGGCTCCAGTCTCTTGTGACTGATAATGTTTTATTGCATTGGGAAGGGAGCACCGAGAAGGAAGGATGTAGGGTAAACGCACAATTTTCCTGATAGATGATTGAGATTTATTTTGTGTTATAGTTTTTGGATCATCTATTTGTTTGCTGGGCTATAACGTAATAGGTTTGCAAGAGTCCGTTTCTCCCGTGCTTTGGAAAGATTGAGAGGCAGGTTTTTTTTTATTGAATTTTAAGAATTGGTTCAAATTCTTGGAATCGTTTTAGGTATTATTGAAAATTAAGCTTCTGAAGATTCAGGATGTACTCGATGTAATGGACCCCTTTTTAAGAGAGTTTTTAAAAATGCATTTACAATGTTGTTATATTTATTATAAATGTCAGACCATTTTTAAATGTTCCATCTAATAAAATTTGATAATTGTTTATTTTGTTGTCCGTACAATGTAATGCACTGTGCCAAATAGTTACAAGACATGAGGATTTTAGTTTTTCTTGGCCAAAAGGGTTTAGATCTTGACTGTTGTGTTATAATTTACGGTATATCTATTTTTTTGCTAGACATTTACGTAATTAGTAAGAGTGTAAGAGTAGAAGAAGAGTAGTGAGTAAGAGTAGCATACAAATAGGTATCAAAGCGATGGAGAGGTTAGATTTTTGAATTCAAGCTTCTGGTTTGGTTAAAATTTTAAAAAAATTTTGAGGTTTCATTGTAGAATTAAGTAAATGAAGTATTCGGGATGTGTTTGATATAGTGAAACCCGTTTTAAAAGCATATTTTAAAATTAATTTAGGTTGTTATTATATATTTTTTTAATAAGAAACTATTTTGAAATGTTCTATTTAATAAAACTGTTAGTTATTTCTTTTATCTACTTACAAGTGAAGCACACAAACGTCAAAATATTCACGTTATGAGGTTTTTATCATTTTTGGAACAATGTATTTAGATCTTTATTGATGTATTATAGTTTCAGGATCATTTGTGTGTTTGCTGAGTTATACCATCTTAAGTTTATAAGAGTTTCTCCCATGCTTCAAAGCGATTGAGAAAGCAAAGTCCCTTTATCCCAATATCCTGTTTGTTTCCAACTGAGGTATTGAAGAGTTCAGCTTTTGAAAAATTCAGGATTTAATCTATGTAGTCAATACTAGTCTAGTCAAGTCTAGTCAAATACGTTTAAGAGAGTATTTTTAAATGAATTTATATTTTTACATTTATTGCGAATAACAAACCAATTTTAAAAGATCCATTTAATAGAATTTGTAATCGTGTCTTTCGTCAACTTACAATGATATATACTATTAAAATTTTGAAAATATGAGGATTTTAGCTATTATAGACTAAAAGTTTTTTATTTTCTGACTTGTATGTTATAGTTTTAGGATCATCTATTTGTTCGGCTTTAAAGTAATCGGGTTTGTAAGGGGGCTTTTCTTCCGAGCTTCAAAGCTATTTACGAGACGAGTTTTTTTTAAATTCAAATTTCTGGATCAGTTCCGATTAGATTGGAATCGTCTTAATACTGTAGACAAATTTATTTTTTAAGTATAATACTAAAAAAAGGTTTTACATTGTTGTCATATTTATAATGAATAACAGACCATTTTAAATGTTCCATGTAAGAAAATGGTTTATAGTTACATATATTTTTAAATCATGGGAAGCAAGATTTTATCATAATTTCTAGTTTGGTTTTAATACTTGGAATCGTTATCATCGAAAAATTAAGTTTTGATGGATTCAGGATGCGCATATATCGTTGAGTTACTACAATGCAATACTTTAAAATGAATCTACATTGTTGTTACATACGTTGTGAATAAAAAAAACCATTTGAAATGTTCCTTTTCTAAAAATTACTGAATTGTCTGTTTTTTCGACTTTCAAGTGAAACTCACCAAGTCTAAATTTTTAAAACATGAAGTATTAGCTTTCTTAGATGAGAAAGAATGTGATAACCTTTATACTACTGAAATATAGTGTCAATGTTTCTTTGCATGGCGGTTATAATTATTCTTGAGAACACGTTTAATGAGTTTAAGTAGTGAGTAGAATTTCATCCTCTTCGCTTTTTTAAAACTAAGTATTTTGACTTATTGTGCTTCACTTGCATTCTGACTCTTTATTAAGTATATTTTGTAAAAGCTTCAGTTTTTGTTTTGTAGTTGTATATTTTGTATTGCACATATAATATATAATATTTAGTATTACACTTTTAAAGCTAAATCGTGATAAATAAATTGGTCATGATAGTTACATTCTTATCAATTAAATAATTCAATGCTTTCAAAATTGAAAACAAGCGCATTTGGAGGTTTTTCAATTACTAGTGACGAAATAATTTTCACAAACTGTTGAAGTAAAAATATGAACTATTAATTACGTGTATGTTCTTAATTATAATCTTCTCGGCACTTAATTGTAATCTTCTCGGCATAGCACTTTCCATAAAAGTATAACAGTATGTTATCGATGTTCCCTATGTATGCTTATGCAAGGTAATTTTACAAATGCATTATTAAAACAATTTAAAATGTTACATACGCCACAATAATTTCTGTATTTTATGTTTGTGCATTGTTCGCGATGCTAAGACAAATTTAAATTTATAAAAGTCTTACTTTTTAATTTTTTAATTTTACAAATTATTTATCAAATATAATGATATGGCATTATTCCTATCAGAAAGCTATTTAATTATCTTGTTATTAAACGTTTTTAAACACTACTGATAGATGAATGTTATTCAATCGTATAATTTAAATATTTTCAATTGCTCTCATTTGACCTTGATTTCATGTTTAAAAATTTAAATAACATGGTATGTTTCATTTGCTTTACTTAAGTGTGATGAATATAGATTTTAAATTTACGTTTGCATATAAGTATAGACGATGAAAAATGGCATGAAGTAATAATGGCACTGTAGTACTTTATGGATGATAAAACGGTTGGTTTAAAATGTGTGAGATTAATTTAATTTCAAATATTTAGTTTTGAGCCTTTGACAAGTGTGTTCATAAATAATTTCAATACCCGTATAGGTAATTGTGGATATTATTTTTTATAATAAAGTATTATAAAATGTATTATTTAAAAAATAATTTTTAAAAGCTACTTTAGAGCAAAATAGTCTATTATTTTTTGTAAGCCAAAGTTATAACTATTTTTCTGTATGACCGGCAAGAAATATAGCTTATTCTTTAGTGTGGGGAAGACGTGTGCTATCAGATAAAAGACTGAAAATGCTAATCTAGCAGAAAAAGACTTATCAACATTCTAAATTATCCATCCAACGAGCTTAATTTCTATATGTTTAATATACATTTCCCATAATATAAATTTTTTCATTATTTTCACGTGTATCTTGTGTTTTTCTTATTTTTGATAAATCTTATACATATTTATGTAAAAATAGTTATTTGAGCTATATGAGAAAAATTAATTTAAATGTTTTTTTTTTAATTATAAAACATTTCTGTTTTTTCTTCTTTCTACGAAAGCAAAGTACAGAAACCAAATTAACTTGAAACAAAAGTAAATCGATCGTCACAGGTACAGTCAAAATTATACTTTTATTCGATTTAAAAAAAACCACAAGACTCGCAGAACACACACTGATATAGCAACAATATTCCCCCACATTTGAGACGATCAAACGATATAATGGATAAGGTGTTAGCCTTTAGATCGGAAGGTTCCTGGTTCGAATCCGGGTTCGGGCATGGATGTTTTTAAGCGTATGGTGTAGAGGTGGCTGGTGCACCTTAAATATGTCGTTGCCGAAAGTCCTCACGTTGGGTTGGTGTGGAAGTTTGGAGAATGGGGTGCCAGATCAGGTGTTGCTTCGTCATCTGACCGTGGTTCAAAATTTCGAGGTGTTGTTCAAGGTTCTTTCCTTTAAGGGACTGATCCCTGACTATTGTCAATAACCCGTTGTGTTGCTCTAGTACGACGTTAACTAAAATTACCATTACCATCCCCCAAATTTGAGTAAACGACACCAAAGTCTTCCCCAAGATAACAAATACCTTTGACGGCGCTCCTTTGCAACGCTTGTTATTACCAAAATATTTCGTTTTTAACATTTATTTTTAAAATTTCTTCCCTTTAGTAAAACCAATTAAGTTTAATAACTGTGAGCCAAAACAATGATCAATTTAATATTTATGAAAACTATTAACTTATATATTGCTCTTAACTTCTGATTACAGAAGAAAATACATATTTCAATATTATTATTTGTTTCGTAAAAAATCACCCCACTGCAACAAGTCAAGTCAAAATTACAAGACCTTTTATTTCTTGCACGACTTATATACCTTCTAAGTATGAAGGTTTTAAATATTAAAGATTTATTTTGTGTTTTTCTCATACATTTATTATACATGTTTTCTATTTATATGAAAATCTTCTGTTTGCGCTGGTAACAAAATTAATTAAAATTAAATTCATTATTCCGAAACATATAGAGCATCTCTGTTTTCCCTTTGTTGCACCGAAACAAATTGCCGAACCCACCGGAAGGTAAAACAAAAACAAATCGATCGTCACAGGGACAATCAAAATTAAACTCTGATTCAATTCCGACAAAAACAACAAAAGCACACACACCGATACGGCTGCGAACATTTCCGCACATTTAAGCTCCGACCTTAAAAGTCTTCCCCAATCCATCAAACACCTCCGAAGGCGCTCTTTTTTATCGCTTTTTAATTACTACCCCGACGCTATGTTGTTATTACAGCTGGTAATTCGATAATTCACTGGAACGAGTGAACGCTCCAGATTTTTATTCACCGTCCTCCGCATAATGAGTTAGTTCCCATCCCACCGCCAGGCGGCGCCACCAGTCCACTCCGGATGCAGATTAGGGACTCTCGGAGGCCGCCGGATTAGTGTCGGAGGAGCTAGACTGCGGAATAGGGCGGGCTTCCTGCCTCCCGATCCGGCCGATCCGGCCCTAATGAGAGAGATACGCGCATGCCTGTCTTCATTCCCGAACTCCAGCGACACGATTTCCTTAATCCTGATGAGAAACATTCGGAAATGAGTCCCGACGCAAGCGGGCGCCTTAAAGATGCTGACGGTTAATGCAATAAGCCTTGGAGATCCAGCCTGATTGCGATGAGCGCTGGCAAATATAGTACATCAAAGGCCCCACGTCGGGTAGTTGTTTTTTAATTTTCAATAATAACGGTGAGCTGAGAGCGCGGGATTACTGCAGGATTAGTAGAGCCGACTAAAGAAGCTTACTAGGAAGCAAATACACAGTTCGAGCGATAGTTTTAATCGGGAATGTTTGAAGATCTTCCGTTTTTTTAATGTCGTGTTTGGCTGAATAACATTTATAATTATAAAGGCAAAACAGTATAAAACGAAGACAAAGATCCTCATGTTTCAACTAACTTTTTGATTGAGATTTTCAATAACAGTTGAAAGCATTGATCAAAGATGAAGCAAGAGCTATTTGAGGCACTGTTTCGATTGGATGACCGTCCTGGAAATTGTTTTGACGAGATATCTCGTCATTAGAAGGTTACCCGTCCACTTACTGATCTCATTATCAATAAAAGATCAATATATATCTTAATGATGAGATATCTCGTCATTAGAAGGAAACCTGTCCACTTATGGATCTCATTATCGCTAAAAGATCAATATATATCTTAATGACGAGATATCTTGTCATTAGAAGGAAACCCGTCCACTTATTGATCTCATTATCACTAAAAGATCAATATATATCTTAATGACGAGATATCTCGTCATTAGAAGGAAACCCGTCCACTTATTGATATCATTATCACTAAAAGATCAATATATATATATCTTAATGACGAGATATATCGTCATTAAAAAATAAAATAGATCAGGTCTTGATGGACGAGATATATCGTTGAAATATTTTCGAGGGTTCAAGGAATGGGCAGCAGAACCTTAAAATTTGCGACTTACTTATAAAAAATTTGTATTAAAAGCAATGATTTAAGTAGGAAACGTTTGAAGAAATGTTCCGTTTTTAATGTCACGTCCAACTGAATAACTTTTATTATTCTAAGTGTAAAATGGAATGCAATGAAAAAGAATAGTTGCTCCCATTTTAAAGTAACTTTTGACTAAGATTTTCTATAATAGTTTAATTAGGTGTAAAAATATTTTCGATTGCTTAAAGATTCTTATAAATAAAATATATTTAAGGGTCAGTTTCAATTGGAAGAAAGTAAACAGGAGAAGATGTCGAATAGCTTTTGTTATCGTTCTGTGGTCATTTTTGTTGCACGAGGTTGAACTATACATGTGATACTCTTATAAACGTAATAAAAAAAAATAACACATTAAATCCCATTATTTTATCCTTTTATGCCTCTCACTCACTTTATTAAAACGAACACTGAAACATTTTCCAAGTATAATGGAATTTTATAATAAAGTCAAGTGCCATCTGGAAATCGAAATAACAAGATAGTGTAGGTTGCTATGTGTATGTATTCGTTTTTGGCAGTGGAAGTGTGTTTCGACTTAATATTTTTTATTTAAAATTAATTCAAATTCCATTAACAAGTTCCAATAAAATTACAATGCTACACATTTGCGGTACCTCTATTCATTGTTTTTATACCCTTTTTATTGCCACATAGTAAAATAACACAATAAAACACATACCAAATTTATTCTTTTAAATGAATGCCTGATAAAATGTAAATGAAAAGTTTTGTTTTTCAATAAATACAGCTTGTTAAAATGCATTTTTGTTATTTTACTCGAAACAATTACTTTTTTTCTACTTACCCTAGCAAATGTTATTAATATTAAGTAAAAAACATTTTTAGCAGGAGGTTTTCACTAACAAATGTAGACCCGAACTAAAATAAGGATGTAGCACTTGATCATACTGTTGAAAATAAGTTTTTAACATTTAAAGTGTTTGTTAGACCATCTAAACTTTAATTATTTGTTTATTATATTTTAAATGTTTTCTATAGAATTGACACCAATGTGAGGAGATATTTTAAATTTCATTACCCACTTATATGCAGGAATTATTCTTAGTAAGAGGCGTACTGATTTTCTCGTGATGGTATTACGTTAAAATGAATGAAAAATGTTTTTAAACTATTTAAATGCTTCCTTGAAAGTTAAAAAGAAATTTTTTTTAAATATTTAGCGAAAATATAATATCAAAAGAAATATTACCCCAAAAAATAATAAATTACTGATTTATAAAAATATTCACGAAAATGTTACTGGACCTAGAAAAACGTTGATCAGTTAAGTTATCTTGAATATTTTCACCCCGGATATTATTATCATAAACATGTCTGCACTTTTCATTCAAATTCAACACTGGGTACCTATTCATATAATGTTTAAAAGCGCACACTCGTACTGCAATTCACATCTCTCCCTTCACGATTTCTAACCAGTTTTGACCTTGTCCAATAGATTCTGTCCTATGATTTTTCCAATCTTCTGGATGTGGTCATTTAATTATTACATGTGTGGAAGTAGTATAAAATCAGTCCTGCAGCATTCGGAAATCTCGTGACACCATAGGATAAAAACTATTTAGGAAGCATTGAGCAGATAGTAATAGCTGCACAAACCTCAGAAAAACAGCCGCTAGACAAAATAAACTTCAAAATTTCAAAGTCATTGGAGTTCTTTGACCTCAGCAGGGGGAATGTTGAAGTATTTAAAAAAAGCATTTCAAGTATCTATTTTCATAACTCCTTCCTCTTTGTGCAATGGGTTGTCTGTCACCCCCCCCATACATGCCCTAAAGAAAGAATGGAGCTTACATGCTGTCTTGGGGGAAGGCGTAAGGTTAAAGAGGCTACTCTAAGGGGCACCGGAAGCTCAACGAAGGTCAAAAGGAGAAGGGTGAAAGTTTAGGCGGCATTTGAAAATTCAGAACTATTTTTCCGTTGATATTCATGGAAATCCGTAGTGTATAGATGCTCAATTTACAAATCCACAACCCACATTTCTCCTAACCGATACATACAACTTGATTCTAGGTTTAATGCTGTTATTTTAAATACGAGTTGACCTTGAATTATAGCAATCCAAGGATTTATAATTTAGATACTTACATTTGCACCATACGATATTTTTGTACTGCTTGACTTTTTCCCTATAGAACTTACATATTAACAATTATTTTTTCCTAATTTAATTCAAAGCGCAACCATACAATACGAACAAAATAATTGAATATGGGTTTCTAAGTGAGTATAATTTTGGAACTCAGAGTTGCCTTCGCTTCAGCATTTAAAATGCTATAGATATCGGTTTAAGTATTTATTTTGATAATAAAAGATTCGTAATTCATAAAAATTAGTAAAATGAAATTTGGCATTCCGTTATGATTGGCTACAAGCATAAAATTAAATTAGATTATAGTTGTTTATAGGTAGTTGGTAAATTTGACAACTAATCGCAAAACTACTGCTTATACATGCATTTAACAAAATTTAGAAATGAAAATAAAAAGTATACGAAAAGTATATCTTTTCAGAAAAATAAACGTATAGTTGTAATTTGATTTAGGTATGTAACTATAAACCAAATCAGTGAACTGATGCTGTCTGTAAAATATTTTTATATAAAAATATAGTTAATGAATGACACCCATACGATTTGCTATAAGATGCACATAAAATTACAGTCATAAATTTCGTTGTTTGATTATACTGATTTGAGTATTCTTAATAATATTATTTCTATTTTGTGCTGATATATATATGTAACATATTTATTTTCTTCATCAACTTGCATTTGAACATGTATACGCTTGCAAATCCGATCCAAAATTTTAAAATTGCAACAATGTATACTTCAAGCTCTAATTTTTAATGAAATCAAAAACTTATTTTAAGAGTTCAAACTAATCAATTTCTACTTTGTATAGCAAAGTCTTAAAATCAATTCCGCACGCATATCCAACAATTGTTAAAAATGTGAAACTATATTCAAGGAGAAATAAATTGCTTATTTCAGCCTTATTAATAAAATTCACAAAACCACTTGGCAACATGGAATATAGTAAAAGAAATATGAGCTGACTAATGATAAACAATCTGTACAACTTATCAGAGCATGAAATATGTTCGTGGTGAAATGAAAAGATAGCAAAGTTATCCAATATGATAGAAAAGTTATTCAAAATGGTAGTAAGTTTATCAAATATAATAGCAAATGTATCCTAAATGATAGCAAAAGTATTCGACACGATTACAAAGTTATTCAATGTAGTAGCAAGTGAATCCAAAAATGAAAGCCAAACTATTCGATATGATAGCAAATGTATCCAATATGATAGTAGTTATCCAAGACTTCAATACTTTCCCGCTTATATTGGTATTAAATTACTAATCATATATAGTTCAACAAAAACCTTCCTATGAATTGTTTAAGTATTAGTTTCCACTAAATATTACAAGTAACTAATGGCTAACATATATGAAATGGAAAACTATATTTTCCCTTACTGTTCAAATGAAACAAAGCACCATTCCGCAGAGTACACTTGTGAAGGTAGAGAACTGTAGTTAATGGCCTTTCATAATTCCATATACAATTTGATGCGAGGACTGGACGCTTCATTAATTTCGAACTTTTTTATTTATAAAAGTTTTGATTGCTTCCAGCGAAACACGAAGCACTTTCTACAGGAAAGGAAAAAATGGTCCTGCATGTATTTCTTTTTCACCTGCATAAAAATAACCCTACTTCTCCCTCACATCCATCCAGCTCTATAGCCAAAGCCCAAAACGATCGAGATATTCAATTAAGCATCGCATTTTTTCCCTTTGAATTATGTGAATTCATTTAGACAGAAAACGGAGTGAGGCCTGTATGTATTTGCGTTTTTTCCTCCGAAGATTCCTTTTTATTTTTGGAAGGTTTCTGTTTTTTCTTTCGGTACAACTTCGATATAAATATGTATGTTTTTCCAGAGTAGGGTAAAGAGAAACTCTGAAGCCGTTAAAAATGTTTGGATGGTTGCAATTGCAGGCATGGCAAATTGTTAATGGAAACTGTAACGGAAAAAATGAATAATTAAATGCGGGAGGGGGTCTGATGATAATGCACTTGTGTCTTTGATTATGAAAACGAAATAAATAAGCTTTTGATTCTTGTAATATATGAAAATCAATTATTAAAATCTATTATTCAGTTATTGTGAAATCAATTTCAGTGGAGATTAAAGATTTCTTTTAGAAGTATTCTTTAATTTGGAATTGAACATTTATTTTTTGAAAAAACTAAAATGTTCTATTCGCTTTTATTTCAATACACTCATTGCAAAACCAAGGTTCGGGTATTAGATGGTTTAATAAGGTAGTACAAACAATGTTTTGTAGCCCTATTTTAAAGCAATGAATTCCCGTTTTCTGTTTTCCAAAATGTATGAATGACGTGGTATAACTTTTGACATTACTAAACAATATATAATTCGTTATCGTAATAAATTGTTATGAACATCTTTATAAACATTAGTAAAGTATTTGACAATTACAAATGATTAAATGATTGTTACTCTTTTTAAAAGTATGAAGAAAAAAAGATTTATAAAGTGCAATCAATTTTTTGATCATGTACTATTTTGCTCATACAGAAAAGGTGCGAAGCCCAGTTAACGTTTCTTACAATTCTTACTCTCAGTGTTGATTTGTACTATTTTGAGTAATGTGTCATGTATGTTATAATGTAATGTGTGAGTA
Organism: Metellina segmentata; assembly: GCA_947359465.1. Classification (NCBI taxonomy): domain Eukaryota; kingdom Metazoa; phylum Arthropoda; class Arachnida; order Araneae; family Tetragnathidae; genus Metellina; species Metellina segmentata. Next base: position 86,713,924 of record OX375879.1, read on the forward strand.
ATGTGTAAATCATGTCATACATTCTTAATTAAAACTTATTTTCTCTCTAATAAGTTCAACTTCTACTTACTTTTACCTTCATTATAATATTTAAATATAAAGCAAAGTATTTATAACTAAATTTATTCTGTTTAATGATTCAATTTGACTTCCTTTCTTAGCTCTTAAATTTAAACAACTGTTCTTCGTGTTCCATTATTTTATTCATAAGTATTAAGAAACACAATTTTTTCTTTGGTACAATAATGATATAGTTTTAATTCCATTATTTCTTATTATTTAGAATATTGAGTTTTAGTTCTCATAACTACAAATATGTAATAAGTGGTTAAAAATAAAAAATATTTTCCAATCGCAAAACATTAAAACATTAGAAAATTAGAAGCTGTACAGTAAACTATTAAATGCAAATAAAAAAAACGGTTTAAAATTTGATTTTATTCTTCCGTTTAAACTAAGTTATTTTGATTATTTGTTTAGAGTATTTTAATATTCAACACTGAAATATATCGCAACCTGGCAAGAAAAGTGACACAGCTCAAAAATGCAGAATTTGAGAAGTATCAACTTACTATAAAACGAACTATACTATATTTAATAACTATACTACATTTAATAACTATACTGTATTTAATAACTATACTTACTATTACTATATATCAAGGATGCTATAAAACTTATCTTGAAATAGTATAAACTTCTTTTAAATTGAAGGTAAGTACTTATTGTATTATATTCTATAGAATAGTAATATAAAACGCTGGGACACCTCTTGCATATTTTTCAATGACATAGCATCAAAATTTTTATTTTTTGAGTTGTGTCACTTTTCTTGCCGGAGAGCGATATAGAGACTCATCCTGAATGCTTGAAGTAAAAGCACTCCAATTATTATGCTGTATATTTGGTTGTAGAAAATACCTACATTGAATATTGTTTCACTACAGAAAAAATACTTATAATTCAAGGTTTTGGTTTTCTTCTTCCTTTTTCAATTTCATGCTTATTATTTTTTTCTGTATTTTTTAACGCGCTTTTTCTCATAGTTTTTTTTTTTAATTCACATAATTTGTAAACAGATATGCAATGAAATGTAATGTAAATTATGCATATAATAAAAATTAACTTTCTGGGATATTGTTTCAATGCAGAAAAATACTACTGATTCAATATTATATTTCCTCTTACAGTTAAATATCATACTAATTTTCTCCCTTTTAAATCGCTATTTTTAAGTTTCCAAAAATATGCATCGTTTCGGCAATAAATATGTAATGTAAGGAATGAATGCAATAAAAATTGCTTTCCTTGAATATTGTTTCCCGACAGAAAAATACTACTGATTCAATATTATATTTCCTCTTACAGTTAAATATCATACTAATTTTCTCCCTTTTAAATCGCTCTTTTTAAGTTTCCAAAAATATGCATCGTTTCGTCGATAAATATGTAATGTAAGGAATGAATGCAATAAAAATTGCTTTCCTTGAATATTGTTTCCCGACAGAAAAAGTAGTTATATTTCAAAATTATTCTTTCGTCTAACGTTCTAAATTTTATACCAGTTCTTTTTAATCCCCTTTAGACCCTTTTTTTATTAAAAATTATTTCTAAAATTTGTGATCGATTTGTAATAAAATGTAATGTAAATGGATAAATGTAAAAATATATAATAATATATAAAAATATAAATCACTTTCTTTGAATGTTATTTCACTACAGAAAAGTATATTTAATTCAAGCTAATTTTTCCACCCGTGTTTTAAATTACATGCTTATTCGGTTTTATATATCCTTTTAAACCTCTTTTTTCTAATTCTTTCAAAAACATTTTTCATATTTTTATCGATTAGTTGGTAATTTAATGTAATATAAATGACAAATGAAATAAAAATTCCTTGTATATTGTTTCACTACATAAAAGTTCTTCTAATACATGATAATTCTTCCCACACGTTTTAAATATGTTACTTATTATTCCCTTTATATCCTTTTAAATATTTTTAATAATTAAAAACAAAACTCCCGTCTTTTTTATCGATATCCATCTTTCTGTATGACAGATGAAACAAAAATATTCCTTGAATATTGTTTCCTTATTTAAGATTATTCTTCACATTTAAGTTTTAAAATTCATACTAATTGCTTATTGTTTTTCTATATTCTTTTCACTACAGGAAAGTTCTAATTCAAGATTATTCTCAACATACGTTTTAAAATCCACGCTTATTAATTTTTACTTTATCCTTTTTACTACAGAAAAGTTCTAATTCAAGATTCTTCTTTCCATTTACATTTTAAAATTTACGCTTTTTATTTTTACTTTATCCTTTTCACTACAGAAAATTTTAAATTCCATTTACGTTTTAAAATTCACGTTTTTTATTTTTTTGTTATCCTTTTCCATTACCGAATAGTTCGAATTCAAGATTATTCTTTCCATTTACGTTTTAAAATTCGCGCTTAATATTTTTTCATCCTTTTCACTACAGAAAAGTTCTATATAAATCAAGATTATTCTTTCCATTTAAGTTTTAAAATTCGTGCTTATTAATTTTTTCTATATCCTTTTAATCCCGTTTTTTACTGACAATTAAAAAAAACTCCATATTTTTGTCGTTTACGAATTTAAATACCAGACGAGAGATAATGAAACACATGAAATCCTCCTAGAAGTCTTTGAACCCTGCACTTTGCATGAACCTCAAGTGAGAGAGAAGCGCCATAGGAAAACGGAAATACCTTTTTACTCTCTATTCCAGTCTCGTGTCCTTTTCACCCTGCGCGTGGTTGTTTCCCTGCAGCCCGACTCTGAATGCGAGAAAAACGCTTTTACAGCATTCATAACAGCTGCACTAACCAACCACCCTCCGAGTTCAATACCCTCAATGGGTTAAATGGAACCTAACGGGGTACGGGTGTAAGGTTGAGCCGTTAACCCCGCTACCGTTATTGAACTTTAGTGGAACCTTTGGGTTCGGTGAAAACAGCTTATATTGCATAAATGTGTCAATTTTAAGAGCTTTTTACACAGTGGGTCAAATATAATTGATTTTTCATTAGAATTATCACTACGCATAAAATATCTGTACTTTTCACAAAGTATAATATAATTGCTGTTAAGCATATTTATTTTATTTATATTTCGCCATGTTGAAATTAATGCCAGATTTAACTGTAAAAGAACTTATCTGTACAATACACATGAGGGCAAGAGTTGATTTTTTACTACAATCTTAAATATGCATAAACTATTTGTGTACGAACTTGATACAAGGTATAATATTATTTTGTTCCGTAATAGAAAAAGACAAAAGATAATTTTGCAAGTTTTCGATAATTTTGATGTAGGTAATTTGTATTTAATTTTAAATTTTTGTTGTATCCTACAAATACTATTTTACAATGTTTTGACTATTACATATCAAATTGACACACACAGGAGGGCATTGACACTTTTTCCAATCACAGCTTTCTATATCTTGAAGTTATTGAAAATAACTCAAAATCAGTGAATTTGGGCATTGGCCCTTTTTGAACCAAGGTACAGATTTATTGTACTTATATTTTATTTACTGTACGACACTTTGAAATCAATATGAGATTTAATTCATGAACAATGTTTTATACGCTGGTGGAAAATTAATTTCTCACTAACGTAGTCAATACGCATAAAAAATTTGTGTGCTTGAATCTAGGTATATTATTAAAACTGTAATAGTTATTTTTTCGTGATATTTAAAATTAATGTTATGTCAAGTTTATGAAAGCTCTACCCAGTGAGAATTAAATGTATTTAATATATTTAATTGAACTTTCCAAATACTTGTTTAAAGGCGTTAGTTAATTATTCAGACAAAATTATTAGCTGTCTGGAGCTTTTTGAAGCATAGTTGGACGAATATTCTCTGGGAATCGAAAATAATAAATTGTTTAACATGAACAGTTCATTTTAAAATAAATAAATGTCAGCATATTATTTAGTACAACAAATATAGTTCAAAAAATTAATATTTCTTGCTTCATTTAATGTATTCTCAAAATATTATTCTATATTATAATGTGAGAAATTAAATGGCCTATGTGTTCTTTGTGTTTTTAGTAAAAATTATACCAGTTTAATTAAAGTAGTTTTAAATAATAAGGTAATATAATCATGCACAAAAATGTAGAAATAATTAAAAAACAAAGCAGGTACAGGTTTTAAAACGTCATTAGACTGGAAAGTTAATTTATTCAATCATAAATTATCAAACGATGTTTATTATATTCTATAACGTTGGTTATAATTTATGTCCTCAATCTACTACTTTGACATTCAACTTCAGTTGTGTTTTGCAGTCCGTTTCCAAATAAAACTAAGATTTTCTTCCTTCAAGTTTTTCATAACTTCTACCTGATAATATAAATTACTAGAAAAGAGAAGAATACATAAAAAGTGTTTTTGATAGATAATTTTGAGGCAAATTTGGTAAAATAATAAAAGTTGCCTAAAAATAAAAATTGTATTTTGTGAAATGTTATTCTTATAGCAAATCATGTTTTCATTAACCAGTAAATAAAGAACGTTTATTAATCTATATTTCACTATAAATGATACGAACAACTCAACGATGGACAAGGGAATAACTTATTAAAGTAAAAGGTTTTACAATGATTTGATTGTAAAACCTTTTATTCTTTTTTGTTGAAAATTTTTATACCTAAAAATTTTATTCTTGTAGCAAATCATGTTTTGATTAACCAGTAAATAAAGAATGTTTATTAATTTATATTTCACTATAAATGATACGAACAGCTCAAAGATGGACAAGGAAAAAATTTATTTAAGTAAAAGGTTTTACAATGATTTGATTAAACTGTCACCCTGCTCATCAAGCACTAGTATTAATGGCATCATCGCAAAAACACAAAAATATCACAACACGCTAAATGTCAAAAGCTTTAAAATAAAGCACTATATCATGTTAGGAGTACTTTGTTTCATTTTTAATGACTAGTTATAAAAACACCAAAAAAACAACTCTCCCGGTTCTATTTTTTACGGCCACATAAATTATGAAAGAGTGCATGTAAAAATATTTATTTTTTTACTCATCATATCATGTCACATTACTGAAAAGAGGAAGAAAAAGCCAAAAATGGAATCGCCTGTAAAAAATAAACACGGAATATTAAAATAAAAAGCAACCCTCGCGCAAAACTCCAACAAAGGGATGAAAAAATCGAGCCCGCAAAAAAATAGGAAGAAAGAAAATATAGGAAAAAAGAAAGAAAACTCCTATCTAGGCAAGCCGCTATTAGCAAAATGCCCGCCCTGTTTCGTAAGAAATGAAAATAAATGAACGCAGCACTCGCAGGGAAACAAGGATTGATGTAGAATAACAAATGGCTTTCCGTCCTGCTGTGGACACGTCGATGGGACCACGTGATCAAGAGCTGCCCAGTGTCTGACCAATGAAAATGCGGCAGATTCGCAACAATGGATAGATACCCCTTCCCTTCAATAATTTTGATTTTTTTAAACGGATATTTTTTTTCTTCGCACTCCACCCTGAAGCTGAAACCGATTTTTTGTCCTCCTTTTTTGTTGCTGTTGCTGTGGCCTCACGATGCCGAATGTCTTTCTGATGAGGATTTTCCAGCGAAAGATTTCAAATCTCGAGTCAATGCTTGGTTTCTATTATATATTCTCTCCTCTTTTTTTCATCTCTCCGTGTGGCATTGTATACGCGTTTTGTTCTTTTTTTCCACTATCCCTTCCACTCCTTTCTTATTTCGTTGTTCGCTTTTACCCCTCGGTTTTTTCTGCAGCCCCCCCCTAGTGGTTTCTTTTCTTTCGCAATGTTATGAGATGAAAATTTCGATGCTTTCTTTAACTCTTTCAATGAAGGGGGGGGGGATGAAAAAAAATCGTCCTATATCGTGTTGTAGGAGGAGAGGAGGAGGTCGAAGAAGGATGGAGCGGGGATACAGGAAAAGATGAACCAAAGAAGATGGGGAAGAAATAGAAATGCTTGCCAAATCCCGATGTTGCTCTCAACAATGGAACAAAATATGGGTACACGTCAGGGAGAGAGCTTCAATCATGACCATATGCGTTGGCAAGGAACACCGCAAAAGGGTCAATCGCCTTTAGCCCTGTAGGGATATTTTGGGATTTTTTTTCCTCGTGGCCCCCTCTTTCGTAACTTACGCATCAGAGATTCCGACGTGATGTGCCATCGAGGATGAAGGATAAGATATTTTTCGGATCTCGGATATCACAAATATATCCACTCGGAGTGAAAAGAGATTTATTTTTCGAAACTCGGCGAGGTGGTCTGTCACATTGGAAATAATTCCGGATCGCCTCGACTTGTGTTTTTATCGAACACAGGGGCCGAGGTAGCCCAGATGGTGGCGTCGTGGATTAGAAACAGGTGGTTTTTTTAGCTCCAAACTCGATCCCAACCGACTGGTGCATGTTAAATCTCTCGCGACGTACCTTGTGCTCACGTTGGCTTTGTGTGCAAGTTTGGAGAGTGTGGCTCCAGATCATATGTAGACATCTTTTTCCGACCGTGGTGTAAAATATCGAGTTGTTATCCTCGGGTGGGATCTTTTCCTTCGGGATTGATCCTGGACTGCCACCGATAGCCCGCTGTGTATCTCCAGCGCGATGTAAATTCAACTATCTATTTTAAACTAGGGGTGCGACATCGATGTCGATGTTTTCAAAACATCGATGTTTTATAATAAAAAAACATTGATGTTTTATAATAAAAAAACATTGATGTTTTATAATAAAAAAACATTGATGTTTTATATAAAAAACATCAATGTATTGAAACCTATGTAGCATCGTTAGTTACTAGACCAGTTTTAAGAAATGGGGAGAAAAGTTTACATACGCTGAATTTTAAAAGCATCGATGGTTTGGGGGCGATGTATTATCAACATCGATGTTTTAATTTTGAACATCGATGTTTTGTTGTCGATGTCGTATCACTAGTTGCTAAACCAGTTTCAAGAAATTAGAAAAAAAGTTTAAATACTCTGAATTTTAAAAACATCGATGTTTTGATGTCGATGTCGCATCACAAGTTGCTAAACCAGTATGGTTTGGGGGTGATGTATTATCAACATCGATGTTTTAATTTTGAACATCGATGTTTTGCTGTTGATGTCGATCTCTAGTTGCTAAACCAGTTTTAAGAAATGGGGGGAAAAGTTTAAATACACTGAATTTTAAAAACATCGATGTTTTTTGGGCTATGTATAATCAACATTGATGTTTGAATTTTTAACATCGATGTTTCAAAATATCGAATTTTGCTATCGATGTCACAACACTACTTTAAACACGACTTTCATCCCACAGGAAATGATTTGATAGTTACCATACGAAAAAAGGACTCTTTTTATTCTACTTTAAAACTTAAATAATGTCATTTACAGTAAAGGTATGGTACGGTATGGTATTTTAATTAAAGTCACACTGGTGCTACACGACAGGCTATTGGTGAAGGCCTGGGATCAACCCCCAAATGGAAACAGCCGAGGAGAACCCCACGTAATTTTGCAATACTGTCAGATGGATATATTTAGTAAAGAGAATTCTTCTTTTGAATGACTGCTGAAATCTCGCTGTGACGTTATGAATAAGAAAAAATTTGGAAAAATAACTAGTTTTTAACATAAATGTTTAATCCTCTGAGTATTACTTGATTTCCTAGTAGCGTATTATTTATTTTACTCTACTAAACACATAATGACTAAATAACCACATTGATTATTTGGAAGAATCTTAGAGAAGGTTTTGTTGGTATTGAAAGTTAAACTGTTTTGAATTCAAGCAGGAAAGACTGCAATTTTCAAAACGGACATGCGTTAGAACCCTTCAGAGGGATAAAATTGTCAATAAACATTATTCTTTAAAATTATCTTTAACATTTACCGTAAAAAATTTTCTTCGAATAGAACCTGGTTGAAATTATCTTTAAGAGAGAGCATAAATGTTTTAAATTATCTTTAAACACGACTATTATAAATTATCTGGCAAAATAGCTATCTAAAATTATTAGCTCGAAAATGAATAAAGCTTTTGTAACTGAGAATTCTATTAATTCAAATGAAAAATTGTAGCATTGAATGCCATTCTAAAAAGAAAAGATCTTTCATTTTTACAGGAGTTCAAAATGAATTGCAGGAAGTTAGTTTTAATCAGTTTAGGAATTATTTTATTGTTAAATTATATTTGAAAAGCACATTCGGATGAAAATACTCAGTAATTTCTTGGCAGTACGTTTATTTTAAACACTAAGCAGATCATGCATTCAATGTAAAATATTTTTTTAATAAATACACTTTAAATGTTAATAAATAAGTTTTATGAATACAACGCACACATCAAAAATCAATTTTGGTCTAATATTTTGCCTGAAAATCTCTAAATCGGTTTTATGGAGCAATATATAAAGATAAAATTTTAGGGATTCGTATATGTGCCACAGATATGGCTACATTGAAATTCAAACCAAGTGAATCGGAAAAAGTGAGCACTACTTCAACAAATAAAATGTACAGATTCTTTCGCGTTAAATAATTATTATCCTAACAAGAATTCTTCCTACTTCATCATTCAGATAATACTTGAGCAGTTAACAAAATTAAAATAATTTTTATGACTAATATCTCTCAATGGCATCAAAATTTTATTTTTTTTTTAAATTCCTAGTTCCATAAAAAAAATCTATTTATCAAAAAAAAAAAACACTCTTATATCTACACTTTTAAAATTTACTTTTGCAAATGTTTTTTTGTGTGGAACTTGTTTCCTTTTTTTTTTAATCTAGATATGTTTTAATAGAATAAAATCCAAGCAGTTTTTGTCATTTGCATAGTGATTTTTAATTTACTCTGTCTATTAAGAAATGAGTTAATATTGCTAATTAATGTTAATAAAAAAAACCTTTTAGAAATTTATTAATTTGACGTTCTAAGGTTTCAGGATTTAAAAAAATTCGTTTTGAATAAAAAATCTTAAAGCAGATTTTCTTACTAAATTCTAACTTTTATATTCACTTCTCAGGGAAAAAAAAGCTGATTAAAATGAAAAAAGCTGAAAGTAGAGCTGATTCCCATTCTATTCCCAAAATGTTTCTTCATCAAATATAATAATGTTAATGCTGTTCATACATTAAAAATAAATAAACTATTAAATAATTACGTTCAAGAAAGTTAAGTTTAGTATTACTTCAGTAACACATTTTATTAAAAGCCTCATACGTATTCAATAAAATTTTCTGAATACAAATCTGTAAGCCTTTCCAAAATATTTATAACTCAACGAACTCGGGATTCTTATTCATTGAAAATGTATTATACAAGTAAAAATATTTTATTCTTTCAAATACAATTTAAAGCTATGCTTTCTGAAAAAAAATTGTTATTTTCATCATTATGATTTCTGGTTACATAATTTTAATAACATTTCACTAGAAACTGAATACTTTTGAACTTATGACAAAAACATGAAGAATATTAACTTTCATATGAATCTAATTAATTTAATTGAATGTATACTATGGTTAAACTAAAATAATTCTTAGAAATACGTTGCAATGTTAAGCATATAAAATAAACTCTTTCGGCAATTAAATTTATTGTAGATCGACTTTCATTTCCTTCCAGCTTAAATTACGTACGCAATCGTAAAAACAATAATTAACAGGAAATTGAAAATACTGAATTACGGGACACGTAAACAAACCTTTAATAAAATTTTCTGTCGATATGTACTTCTAACAGATACCGTATTACGTCCGAAATAAAAATCTTTAGAAAATTTAGTTATGAAATATTTTAAAGAAATTCTATCTTTAATTAAAGCTTAGTTGAAGAAATGAACATTGAATTATAATTGCAATTTAACACGTATATTTAAATTTCATAATTAATTTACATGTATACTTGAATATACTACGCTTCAATTACTTGCTCATTAATTTGTATCAAGAAACACGGCCGAAAGCAAGCGTCCAAATACTTTAAGATCTCTCGGTATCACGAATCCTGAGATCGGATTACTATATTGGCCATAGAACTTTAACCTTCTAAGAGCAACGATATTTCCAAGTAAAGAATTATTGCTCTCCTCCAGAACAAACATGATGATTAAGTAACTACATTATAAGATAGGAAACGTTAACGTTTCCTGTTGAAAAGACTACATTTTGCCAAACGGATCTTTGCGTGTGAATCCTTTAGAAGGGTTAGACGTACATTCAGGTCTAATCATTTTCCAGTTGAAAAAATGAAAGTATAACTTTAAACAAATAAAATCATTCTACATTGTTAGATACTCTGCCTAGCGGATACAGTTGTCACAGCGATTGTCTACCATCCAGTCAAACCGAGTTTGAATCATTGTTTTTAAGCAATTGAATCTTGGTGATTGTCCTTGTTTGGAGTCAATGATTCCTTTATATATTGCCACCAGCTCACTCCTTGGTTGACTGAAGGTGAAAGGAGTCAGTGATTCGTCATTAAAAATATTGGTAGATACAAAAAGGTAAAAAACCTTCATATTACTAAAATATAATTTTTCTTAGGCCATACAAGGAAAAACCGACCATTCAATGTTTGACAGGAAAGTCACGTGACTACTAGTCGAACTTGCTGATCACATGTCTTGAAGCTTCTTTCCATAGCAATAAATTCCCAAAATTATGTTTATGGTAGCAACGTGTGAGCTGTAGGCGGGGTAATTCCGATTCATCCCTCTGTGCATTTATGGTTCAAAATTGCTTGGTGTTGTCATCGGATCTTTCCCTTAAGGGATGGACCCCGGATCGTCGGCAATAGCCCGTCGTGTTGCTCTTGTACGACATTAATTAAAAATTACCCTCTGTGCATTTTTCTCTCTTGAATCATCAAAACTTCATTTGTGTGTGTGTCTATTCACTTGCAGTTGATTGGTGTATCATGGTCAAATATGGCCCCTACTCCTTAAAACCCAACCAACCCATCACAAAACCCACAGGTTTTTCTACTTAACTTGGGGATTGCATTTCCTGCTCATTTACTTTAGTTCTTAAGAACTATTAGGAGGCCATAAAATGAAAAATCAGCCATCATTACCCCGCTTGTATGTTCGCCGATGCATCTTAGAACCAACACATTAGTCATTTTGTTAATATAAAATTAACCGTTTTAACGGATGATTTCATAAGTGTAGAAAGAAACGTATCAGTGTCACATTTAGGACCTTAACATACGCGTGTAGTTCTTTGATTTTGGGGCAGATTATCTGCCCCATACATTCAAAAATCTAATGACCATTTTCTGGAATGAAAGTAGGGACGAAACTGTAATTCTAGATTATTTTATTTCTTAGTATAAAATATATATAATAATTCTGAGTAACTTTTGATTTCTGATTAGTAAAATCAATTTTATTCAAATACCAGATAAATTCAATCAATTTATTTCAATCATCCACTTATTTCAATTTTGAGTAACTTTTGATTTGTGGTCAGTAAAATCAATTTAATTCAAATACCAGATAAATTCAGTCCATTTATTTCAATCATCCATTTATTTCAATTTTGAGGAACTTTTGATTTCTGGTCGGTAAAATCAATTTTTTTCAAATACCAGGGAAATTCAATCCATTTATTTCAATCATGTTCGATGTTAACATTATAATCATGCCGGATGCACTAAGTTAACTCCTTTAAAACATTTCTAAGAAGTCATTTGCTAATTGGCTACGCTTTTGTGAATGCAATTCAAGACAGTGCAACTTCAATGCATTTGTAAAACACGAATTTAAAACCAAATTGATTTGAATCTGAAAAAAATAACATTTTTCTCTAGATTTCATACTTGGGTGGAATAATTTGATACGTGTTGAAGTCATTACTATGCAAAAAAAAATGCTAATGAGGTATTTTTTTCGAGCTTCGTGAGGTGGAAAAAATAAATTTTAATGAATATACAGAAATAAGGAATATAAATGTATAAATTTCTTAATTTATTAAGTTGTTTCTATAGCTACGAGCATCAACATTTGAACTCTGAACAACACGAGATTTCTTAGTATAGCAGTCGTCATCTGACCGTGGTTCAAAATAACGTTGTCCTCGGACTTTCCCTTCGGGGTTGATTCCTGGACCATCACCAATAGCCGTTGTGTTGCTTCAGTTTGACGTTAATTGAAAAATACAAAATATTTAATACTTAGTAGAGTAGTATAGCTTTTTCCACACAACGCATATTATGACTAAACATCATGTATGGGTTGAAAATGTTTACAATGGATTCTACTGGTCAAAAAAAGTCAAAAATTATTTGAAAACCATGCAGGGAAGACCGCAGGTTTCAGAGTGGATATATGCGTGTCTGATTCTTTGAGGATTAATTTTAAAAGAAGTTTTGATATTTCCCTTAGATCTTTCTATTTTTGTGGGTAATCGAAGTTGTCCGTGCAGACCTCAGTACAGCTTCAAAAAATAAATCAATTTTCAAGTACACGGGGCGATTTTCGGGCAGATAAATCAGATCTTGTAAGTAAGGGTGTGCTACAAGCATGCTTGACATGTTACAACCCATACGCCCGAATTCCAGAATACTCAGCATTAATCTTCAGAACACATCATATTTACCCCGGAACGTGGCATCCCGTGCCTGCGCGGGTAAAGTGTTTACAGTTGTACCGATCCCCCCTCGCATGTATACATTTCCAAATATTAGACTTTCATATACACCACGAACGGCACCTGGCATTCAGATCACGATTTCCACAAATTATATTTTCCGGATCTGCGTTTCCCGTTTTTCTTTCCCTGGTCCTGTACTTTTCCCTTCTTTCTCCGGTGCACGGGGGAGGGGGGAGACGGGACTTACCATCCAGCACTTGAGAGTTGCTCCGATCACGTCTGGAGCTGGTTGACCAGGACGTGACGCCCTGGTCTTCAATGGGGAGGGAGGGTAGGAACGTCTCCCCCTTCGTGGAGAAGGAGGAGATAGACAAGCAGAATGATGCGAGAGCGAGTCTGGCAACATCGCGTTGCCTAGGTTACCGAGTCCTGGCCATCTTTCCTCGCAACGTAGGTGGACGGGGTGGGGAGAGAATTCAATTATAAAGACATTTGCGTCCGCGGCAAAAGTGTGATACTTGTACCAGAGGTAGGGGGATTTTCTTGTTTCCTCTTCTTCCTCCTGGTGGTCCGGAAATTGCGAAGGAGGAGGCGTCGTGTCTTAAGGTGGTCCCGCGGACTTGAGAAGGGAAAATCAACTCTTCCCCTCTCCGCCACTGTTTCGGAAAAATGAAGTGGGACATCATTTCCAAAATGGCGTCCGGTTGACGATGGTCTTCCAAGAATTATCGCCGTAAATAAGTTGCCTGGAACGGAACTGCCGTAATCTCCGCCGTTCGGGGAAAAGTTCTCAGAGCAATCTTCATCACGGTGCAGTAATGATGTTTCCAACATCACCGTCACCAGCCCCGTCCGATAAACCGTTTAAGGTGCTGTTCTAGGGAACACTTTACTTCGCGTATCTTAGAACAAACCCACTTTGCCTCCGTGGGTCATGAATGACTTGGACGGTGGGGAACACGCCCATGTTAAAAGGTTCGTAACAATCTGAAAGACATCCGTTCGAACTTAATGCATCAGCACTAGGTACGGAAATGAGATACAGGCAGAAAGAAACCGGTATCAGTTGATGAACAATTCCAATGTATACTTTAAATCCTTGCAAGCGTTGTAAGAAGTTTCATCATGAATGGCTAGGACGGTGGGGATTACGCACATGTTAAAAGGTTCGTAACAATCTGAAAGACATCCGTTCGAACTTAATGCATCAGCACTAGGTACGGAAATGAGATACAGGCAGAAAGAAACCAGTATCAGTTGATGAACAATTTCAGTGTATACTTTAAATCTTTGCAAGCGTTGTAAGAAGTTTCATCGTGAATGGCTTGGACGGTGGGGATTACGCACATGTTAAAAGGTTCGTAACAATCTGAAAGCCATCCGTTCGAACTTAATGCATCAGCACTAGGTACGGAAATGAGATACAGGCAGAAGGAGAACCTACAGGAACAGAAACCATCGCTTGATTTCAGAGTAGTGTATTGCTAAAAACCTGCATTGCAATTGACGATTGAATAAACATATCTATTCGTTGAAATAATCTTAGAACATTCCAATTGTGTTCAAAGAGATTGGCCTGGGAATACTAGGTTGCAGAACTGATAAATGTTTGCGGGTCCCACTGTGGGTTAGGTATGCACAGTCCTGAACAGCAGTACTAACCATAGCATTACGTGGGATCCTCTTGAGACTTCCGAGTAGTTTTGAAGAGTTGTGTATCTCGTGCATCAAGATCTGACATTTTGTTAATAACGACTCGTCGAGATAACACTGGCCAGTTACCCATGGTGATGGCCGTGATGATGATGGTGACCATGGTGATGATGATGGCCGTGATGCTCATGATGATCATGGTGATGGTCGTGATGATGATCATGGTTGTGGTCGTGGTGATGGTCATGGTGCTCGTGGTGATCATGATGAGGAAATGAGGATCCAAGAGGGAAAATAAAAGCTATCTTGCCCAGAGCTGGTGACAATTTGCTACAGATTTTTCCATCAGTCTACAGATCTAATTTCGACAAAATTATAAACCATCAGTATGGTTAAGAAGACACTGTAATTTACTTTCAATGAGTAAAGAAAATACAATGTGATTACCAAAGTTAATTTTATTTCCATACGAATATTTCCGAAGTAGACGGTCCAGAATTATTTTCCCTAATTATAAAACCAGGATTTCAGAAAATTGAGTTTAGGGAGTTTTTGCTGTTATGGCAACTAAACGGTAGAAACAGGGTGAGTTTTAACTATGAAATAAATGCAATAACAAACCTAATTATAAAAAAAAAATAAACTGTATTACATTGTTATTGAAATTAGGTTTGAAAAATAGTTTGAGAAAGAACTTTTAGCAAAATACTTCTTAGTTCTGACCGCTGACCAATCAGTCTGGTGGTTCAGGTGTCAGCCACTAGATCGGAAGGTTCCTGGTTCGAATCTGGGTCAGTGCATGGATGTTTGTAAGCGTATGGTGTTGAGGCGGTTGGCGTACTTTTAATCAGTCGTGACCAAAAGCCCTTGTGTTGGGTTGGTGTGGAAGTTTGGAGAGTGGGGGAGCCAGCTCAGGTGTTACTTCGTCATCTGACCGTGGTTCAATATTACGTGGTGTTGTCCTCGGGTCTTTTTCTCTTGGGAAATTGATCCCGGACCGTCACCCATATCCTGTTGTGTTGCTCTAGTACGGCGTTAATTAAAAATTGTCATTACCATTACCATTACCTAGTACTGACCGTTATTAAGCGCGTAAAAATTATGAAAAACACGTTCACTGACTGACGACCAACCGGTCTAGTGGTCAAGGTGTTGGCTTCTGGATCGGAAGGTTCCTGGTTCGAATCTGGGGTTAGGGCATGGACGTAAATTGTGCTGTCCTTTGTTAGGGACAATGATGGTCCATCCACTGGGTACCCCTTCACAAGTGACCATCACTTCTGGCCTTGTATAAGACTAAAATGACCTCGGTCAACTCTGTACTTTGTATTGTATTGTATTGTATCTGTGTTTGTCTTCGCAATTGTACTGCCTTGCCATTGGAAATTAAAAAAAAAAAGTTCACTGACTTGAACTGAAATATTATCCAAGCAACAGTTCAGAATAAACGAGATCAATAATACAATTTTATTCTGAGAATATTGAAACAGTATAATTTGCAGCAAATTAAGGCAGATTACGTAGTCGGAGAGCAAAAAAAGCTTGCAATAGTGAGTTTTGATAATAATAAAAAAGCATAAGCTCGCAAACTCTGATTTCACGATTGTTGTGTTCATCATGCACAATCCAAAAGCAGGAAGAGAGAGAGGAAGCCTTAATTAAATTTCCCGCAATGGGACTGGGTCGGCGTATTGAAGAAACACCTCAGCATCAGGAGTGAATAAGATCGAAGCCGAGCTCTAACTGCCATTTTTCTGCGTTACCTTCTCACAAAAATGATTACACAAAGACAAGAAAGACAACAGCAACAAAAGGCATTCCTCTCCGTTGCTATAATCTAATTTGGCCACGGTTAAGTTTCCTCTGGTCCTACCCTAGGGAGTGCCGGTTCTCTATACATTGATATATGCATATAGCGAGGGGAACCGGGCTGCTGATTCTAATTTGTCATTATCTTCTTCAAAAGTGTTACTGACGAAGAATTCGAATTAGTCATGCAGCCCAACAATCCCATGAGTTTTGAATGGACCGCGAGCACAAGTGGCGCAACTTGATTCGTTCTTGATGCAAGAGGAAATCCACAATCGCTGGTAGAAGATATGAATCGTAATACCTGGAGTCCATGAAAAAAACGACTGAAACGTATTTTTATGGCTATTTGCGGATTACTTTATTGAGAAATTTCTTTAAATATCGCCACAAATCTTGCTGTCTTGTTACTGTTAGCCGCGTAATTCCTTTTGAAGATAACTGTAGAGGAATTTAGTGGAATATTTTATTTTGTAGGGTTTTTGTATGTGCGCAACGAAGAATTCGGTTGTGATGTCTCTCTCTTTTTTTTTTTACTTATTTGGTTTGCTTTACAAATAAATTAACATTTAGGGTTTGAACATTTCATGGCGGATTCGAAAACTCTTTAGACGTGTTTATAGTTAATTTAAATATGTTCTGAAGCGAACGAAAAACAGTTTTTAACTCTGCAATTTTGTATGAGTTTATTAAGTCTCTTCAAACAATTAATTTAATTACATATGTCATTAGCTTCCGTTGATTTTCTGACAGACTTAAGGATAATTATTTTATCCTCGTCAGTAGTAATTTTAAAATTAAAAATATTATTAAGTGATGCACATTTCCTTAATTTTTTATCGTAATTTTTACTAGTCCTGAATGTGCAAGTTTTTACCACTTAATTCCTTCATTATTGCAGATAAAGTACCAGTTCTTTGCTTGCAAATTGATGGATTTTTCTCTACATTTAAATTTAAAAATCGAATGTGTGGGAAATTCTGTGGAAACTCTTACAATCAAAATTAAAGACCCTAATCAACTCGTAAAAATTTATTTGATACGAAAGAAATCTGATATTTTAAGGCATTCAAAGTTTATACTTGTTCGGATATTTTTAGCTTTTAATTTTTGAAGTTACACGTTAAAGTGGTAAAAACAATATTTTAGCATTAAAATATCAGTATAGGCACTACTACGCTACTTTAAAAATACATTTACAGATGAAAATTTTCCTGAACTTACTGCTTTTATAACTTAGATTGTGCTCACACAGATACGCTCTATATATGTTTAGGTTCCGATAAAATGTTTATTCGAATAACATCATTTACTATACACGTATATAGACTAAGAATATATCTATTTTCTTATCCACAGTAGGGGTGATGAGAATTATTGTAATAATTAAAGAAATTAATTTGTATTGGTCGTCGTCATTCCACTTAAATTACTGTGAACTATATTATAGTTAAAGGTTTTATTGGAGTGTCATAAATTATTAAATAAGTAGACATGTTATACCATTAAAATACAATCAACTCAGTAGATATCATACGAACAGATCAAAAATACAGATACTCAATAATATTACATTTCATTTTTAAATGTATAAAAATACCATTTAAATTAAATTATATCTTGACTAGGCCGTTCAAGAGAAAATATTCAATTATTTGCTTAGTAATTAATTCATTGCTTTCTATGTAATGAAGGCTAAAGTTATGTCTAATATTTTTCTCAAAATGGGTTGAATACAAGGAAGGTTTTACTAACACGGAATGTAGAAGAATAATTAGGGTAGTTACATGAATCGAACCTAAAACCTAACCAACCAACCTGCATCGATAGCTCACAGGTTGGTGGTGGTTTAAGGCACAAGAGACAATAGGAACATATCTAAAGTAAAGAAATGGAAATACACACAAGGAAGTTTTTATTTACATAGAAGATAAAATACTCATAAGGCAAGAAATTTTGCAAGCTGCCTTTGAAATGAAAATAAATTGATCATTTAAAAATAAAATCTATAATAATTCATGTTGTGTTTCATAACTTATTTAAAATACATAAATAACAGAAGTAAGAAGGATTCAACTGTGTAAAAATAATTTAATGGATATATACATACATATATATATACATATATATATATATATATATATATATATATATATATATATATATATATATATATATATATATATATATATATATATATATATATATATATATATATATATATATATATATATATATATATATATATATATATATATATATATATATATATATATATATATATATATATATAGCTGCAATGTATAAAATATTTGATATAGAGGGGTACAAAAGCTAAAATTATTTATAATCTATACGTAAAAATGTCACAAAATGTGACAAAAACTTAAAGGCATATTTTGATTCACAAGAGGCCTTAAGTTGCATAATTAATCTAGAGTCAAATTTAATTTTGACTAGCTTTGAAATTTAATATAAATGAAATAATTAGAAACTAGATTAAAGAAATAAGAAGTGTACAGGGACAGAAATTCCTAGTGATTACAGATATTTAAAAAACCTTGAAATATACCTTTATACCAATAAACCAATCCGTTTTTCAAGACATTTTAAAATACAGTTAAAGCAAATGATAATTTATATCCGTAAAACTCTATAATGTGTGATAACACTACTATCACTCTACCATCATTTAATCCCATTCCATTGCAAATAAGCATAAGCATCGCCAAGTAATAGTTCGACACTAAACGACATTCTTTAGAAGCCCATGAATAAAGAAGTGCGCATTTCACATTTCGATCGGTCTTGTACCACGAATCCCCCGAAACATTTCTCTACTAACTAGGCAAAGTTGAAATGCATCATTCAGGAACGCAAAGATCAATATCAAGAAAGAGCCCGCCACGTATGTATATCTAGCCCAGCCAGTGAGCGGTTTCATCAAAAGATTGTTTTTGATGTTTAGATGTTAATATAAAGTTGAATGCAAATGCACGGTGATTGTTGGACGGAAAATGCATATTTTAAAATTAATGCATTCGGTAGAGGAGAGAGCGGCGAGCAGGTGAACAATGGGGGAGGAAGAAGCCAAAGAGTGCTGCTGCTGACGCCGTTTGGCGATTACGGCTTCGCTCCCCATTCAATGAAATTAATATAACTTGTCTTGACTTTGGACGTTGCAGTTTGCGATCGGTCATTCGTGCTCTTCGTGTCGTCAATTATCCGGGATTGGGGGCGTGCTTGGAATGGATCGGGAGGACGGGCGTGTAATTGCAGTCAGGAATGGAATGGATTCATATCATTATGCCGTCATTATGCCGATTCGTGGCAATAACAGAAACGGATACGAGGATGAATATCCAGATGAGATTTGTCAGGCTCCGTCCCTTAAAAATTTGCAATAACAGAAGTTCCAAAGAAAGTAGTATGCGAGCTTAGTATACTTTAGGTACCATTAATAAATCCAACAGCAATGCTACAAAAAAATTGCTCCTTTTCATAGGCCACTAGTCATTCCTTATGGTACAATTATTTAAAAAATTCCAAAACAGAAATGATGTAAGAAATAATATGCTGCTTTCCGTATACATCCGTCTGATATCGTCACTTAAAAAGTTTAACCAGCAGAAAGGCCAAAGAAGGCAATATGCTACTGTTTATAAGCATATTATTCTTCAGTTACCATTCTTAAAAAAGGTCTACTAAGCAAGTGCCAAGAAAACGATGAGCTACATTCCATAAGACATGAGTCTACCCGTCTGGTATTGTTCTGTTAAAATTCTACTGATAGAAACCAATGTACTACTCTTCATAAGCTGAGTTTATTCTTTTGGAACCATTTTTTAAAAAGTCCCAAATAGAAATGCCATAAGAAATAATATGCTGCTTTCTGTAAACATCCGTCTGATACCATCTCTTAAAAAGTTGAACTAACAGAAAGGCCAAAGAAAGCAACGTGCTACTGTTTGTAAGCATATTATTCTTCAGGTACCATTCTTAAAAAAGATCTGTTGAGCAACTACCTCGAAACTATGAGCTACATTCCATGAGTCTACTTGTCTGGTATTGTTCTATAAAAATTCTACAGATAGAAACCAATGTACTACTCTTCATAAGCTGAGTTTATTCTTCTGGAACCATTATTTAAAAAGTCCCAAATAGAAATGCCATAAGAAATAATATGCTGCTTTCCGTATACATCCGTCTGATACCATCTCTTAAGAAGTTGAACCAACTGAAAGGCCAAAGAAAGCAACTTGCTACGGCTTACAAGCATATTATTCTTCAGGTACCATTCTTAAAAGAGATCTACTAAGCAACTGCCCCGAAAACTATGAGCTACATTCCATAAGACATAAGTCTACCCGTGTGTTACTGTTCTGTTAAAATTCTACAGATAGAAACCAATGTACTACTCTTCATAAGCTGAGTTTATTCTTCTGGAACCATTATTTAAAAAGTCCCAAATAGAAATGCCATAAGAAATAATATACTACTTTCCGTATACATCCGTCTGATATCATCTCTTAAGAAGTTGAACCAACAGAAAGACCAAAGAAGGCAGAGTGCTACTGTTTATAAGCATAGTATCCTTCAGGAACCATTCTTTAAAAATATCTACCTAAAAAGTGCCTCGAAAAATAGGTGCTGCATTCCTTAAGACATGAGTCTACCCATATCGTACCGTTCTGTAAAAATTCTACCGGCATAAACCAGTGTACTACTGTTCATAATCGGAGTCTATTCTTCCGGTATTCCAATCATTAAGTCCATCCATCTGACATCTTTCTTTATAAATTCCGAGACACAAATACCACAAAAACAACGAACTATTTTCCATAGGACATGTGTCCATCCTTCTGATATAATTCTTAAAAATATCTACTAACAGTAATATCACAAAATGAATGTGATTCTTTCATAGACCATGAGTCTAACTGTCGGGTACCATTCTTAAAAAATCCTCCTTTAGCTCACTTTTTATAAGTTGAGTTTGGTAATTCTCGACCTTCAACACAAAGGAAAAGACATTTTCTTAGTTCTTTACTCTAATGACATATATAAATAATAACAAGCCCAGATCCAACCGGGTTCTGTACTTGTTACTACTTATGAAGGCATACTGTGGAGCATAGTAATTCCCGGCTTATACATAAGTAAATGCTTACAAGTTCCTTAACAATTTTTTACATTCAAACCTAAATATTTTAATAAAAGTCTTGAAATTATTTTTTATTTTGCTTAGAAAGTATACCTAATATATAAATGTACACTAATTCGGGCTTTTTTAAAAGTGAGAATTATATTAATGCAGTTACGCAATCGATGTGTCTGTTTTTAATTTAAAAAATTATATTTCTGCTAATTACTTGATAATATTTTTTCCATAATGTTCAAGTTCAATCTTGTCAATTTGTAACACAATGGGTCTATTTTTATACACTACCTGCTTTCTGCCTATTTGATAAATTTATTTAACACATTATCTCTATACTTACTTTTTTTATATATTCCTTTGTGTTGTCCAAAATTAGCAAGAAAAGTATGAAGGTCACTGGTTTATCACAAATACATTAATGACTTGGGATAATATTTTCAGATACACTCTGATCTCACTGTAATTAGTAAGAATCTGTTCAATTATGAAGTTTGTTTGAATACGTTTCTTATTAAATATTAGATAGATGAAATCATTTGTTATAGTAGACGGAATGTAGAAAGGTAACACGAATCATTGCAATTTTCTGTGCTGTCGTTCGTGCTCACAAAACACACAAATATAAAACACCGATAATTACAAAAGCAATTCTGGACAATAAATCAATCCTCGGTCACTGATAGACATTATGAGGCGACAAATCCGAAAAAAGTATCTCAATTTCCAAAACAATTTCACTACTTTTTTTATCAAATTCAATCTTTCAACTGAAACTATTTATCTTCCCCTAGCGGGAAAATAAAGAACTATTTTTTCTGAGAACCTATACCTGCTTCATTGTATTCTGGCTCATTTTATTACTTCACAGCGGGCACACCTCTGAAACTCCATTACAATTCATAAAATAATGCTTGGTTGGTTGGTTTTTTGGGGGGTTTTATGGCTCAAGGGTCATTTTTGACCACGCTGTTCCAGACTCGACCTACAATATCAAGTGATATACACACAAAATGAAAGTTTTACCGTCACAGAAGAGAGAAATACACACAGGAGAAATGATAGGAATCGAGCATGCGCCCCATATAGGTCGAAGGTTGCTAGCATAAAATAATGAACAGCATGCAGTGCAAGTCTTAGACAACTTAAAAGAAGTTTTGATGAAATTAAAATTTTGTACTGAAATTTTAGTAATTTATTTTACTTTGCATACATTATTTAACTATATTAACTTTATTTAACGTACATTATTTAACAATAATAATATTATTTAAAAGCATTTATATATAAGTTAAACTTTTTATCTTATATTTTTATCTTTATCTTTTATCTTAAACTTATCTGACTTAAATCTATACAAAGAGAGTAATTTCAAACATTATCACATGGTAATATTTATATATGGGAGAAAGGGACAACTGAAAAAACTAAGAAGTATCTCTTGGTTAACTAGTCTTCCCAGGTCCGTATAAAAATATAAGAAACATAAAAATATATCAAATAATCGGCGTATTACACAACACAATTATATAATATGTATTCATTTTTTCTGACCGTCTCTTATTACACGGAATAATTACAAATATTAACGTTCTGTAATACTTATCTGAGCAACTGTTACAGTATAAGTAGCTTTTGAACAGTATAATTCCGCCCAGTTCTGCACTAAAATATAGAAAACACACAAATACATACAACAATAACAAATAGTCAGTGCATTGTGTTACACAATCATATAGAACAAACTGTTTTCCTGTCAGTTTTGATCAAAATCACATGTGTGAGATATTCCCTTAAAATTTATGAAAAGCGACAACTTCGGTTTAGATTCATAAAGGTAGCTCTCATTGCGTCTGCCGTGACTCCAAACATTTTTAGAGAAAAATAAAGTACACATTGTCATATCCCAATTTTATGTTTTACCAAATACTGTGTTATGAAAGAATCAGATTGGTCTGTGGTTTCTTTATTTGAAGAAAGTACGACGAAAAGATGTTTGAATGTCTCAATAACTTTTGTGCGGAAAACTTCCTTATTTTCAATATTAAGACAGTATTTCATAAAATTTTAATCTCGACTCTCAGACGTTTTGCAATAACATTTTGGTAGGAACAACATTCAAAGTTTATGAAATATGTTATAAAAGTTGGAAACTTTGTAGAGCTTCTTCATAAACATTTTAAAATGTGTGTGTCACAGAAAAATATTTATTTATTCAAATGTCAATCATGTATTGCTTTCAAGCCTTTTCGAAAGTGCACGCTTACATTATTGACTTTTTTTTTTCTCCAAAAATGTGTTTCTAACTGAATATTTTAAAGTCATTCAATCCAAAACGGCAAGACCTGCTAACATATTAACGGTTATTTCGTTGAAGTGATAAACAATCGTAGAAATTAATGACTACCTTGTTAAATTATAAATTTAAATAATAATATCTTACGTATTAATTATTAAGAAGAACGATTATGTTTAGTAAAACACTTTACAAAGCAGTAGTTTTCAACTCAAAATTATTTTAATTAAATTACTTTAGCTAAAAACACGCGTTAATATTCACTTTGATTTTTATCTAAATGAACACAAAGATATAAATAGCTGTAATGTTGGAATACATTGACTCTTTCAAATTCACGCACAAACTTTTTTAAGAATTCAATTACTTTTAATTTCCAAAGGCTCGGGAAAATTGTGATCATGATTATAGTAAGAAATCAAGATAATGAGAGTTCTAAATAAGTGAAAAGATGCTAACTAAGTTAAAAGGTTAAAATCACAATTATAAACGAAATATTCAAAATGACTTTTAAGTGAAATTATTAAAAACACTCTACTTATTCAAAAAAAATATTTTTAATTTTCTTAAAATAATAATTATAATAATTATGAAGCTTAACTCATTACTTTCCTCTCTATTATTTTAAAATTCACTAAGAGTAATTCAAAACTCTTTTTTGTAAGTAAAATGAAATGCTTAGTCATTCCATAGTGCTGTACACATATGTAAAAATGTTAGGTATCTTATAATATACTTTACGGTACTTATTTTTTCTGGTTGTATAGATGTATTGATAAGAGATCTAAGTATAGACGTATAGACATAGAACGCAGGTGCTGTTTTCCTACATTCGAAATGCTTTTTAATAAAAAGATGCACATCTTTCTATAAAATATTTTATTGAATTTTCGATCCGTGCTTAGCTTATGGCTATGTAGGCGTTAATTTTCATAGCTATATGAAGATCTCAACTGGTTCAATGAATAACAAAGCAAGTGAAAATATAAAATAACTAATAAAAATTAATCAAAAATAAAATATACAAAATAATCTTGCTATTCTACCAGCATAGCATCTTCTCTCAAAATATAATTTTTTAACACGAAAACTAAATAAATTCCTATTGTTTGATTCACTACATTCTAAAAATATTTAATTTTCAGTCAGCTCTGAAAGCACGAATTAAATAAAATTCTAATTTAATTTAATCAATTTCCCGAGTCACGCGACTAATTTTCATATGGTAGACCTCTGCCAAATCAAACTCTTTAAGGTTTAGTCAAATATATGTCCAACTTGCACATTGTAAATCTTTAAAGGTGTCTGGAAGTAAGTAAACTCCTAAGTTATTTATATTGACGCACATAGAAAATATGTTTTTTAAGGCCTGATACCAGATCTGGCCAAACAATTTAATTCCATCAATAAGCGAATCTGCACACACACGAGAAAAGTTTTTACTGTTATAAAACAGAGAAATAGACAGAGGACAGTTACAGGAATCTAGACAGCACAATCTACAGCTCGGAGGTGCAATGGGCAAACCCATTGAGCAACGTAAAGTAAAGAGAATTCGCTTATGTATCGCTTTAGACTCCATTAATGAGAAAGTAAGCTATACAGCTACTTATGTACCCAGATATGCATAGTTCCGTTTTTCTTTTAGGTGGTTTAGTTGTGGGATTGTGGGATATATTTCAAACTCATATCACCGTTCAATCTCAAGTAAAAGAGGTTTTCTTTGACATTATGAACTTCGACTTTCTGTTTCACAGCTACATAAGTCTCTACAGACTATTCAAACCATGCACAACTTAAAACTTTACAAACTTCTAATATTCCTGAGCTAGTTGGTTATTGATATTTCACTCCCTCTGTAAAAGTACCGCAACAAAAAAGTACGTTTTTCCTACAGGAGCATTTGAAGATTTTTGAAGTCATTGAAAATACTGTGAGTGCTAGACCATTAGTCGCCATAGATTTGACACTTTTAAGATTCAAATTTCGGAAATTTGACTGGAAGCAGACGCAGGATGAGGTATTCTTGGCATTCCTAAACCCAAAATCGAGGATGTCTTACGAGTTATACCTCTCTTGAAGCAGAGATGTGGTGCTACGAGAAAAAACTAAAATACAAAAATAATTCAGGGTTGCTAGAAAATTTGAAAGTTTGCATTTGAAAATTTTTGAAGTCATTGAAAATACTGTGAGTGCTAGACCTATAGTCGCCATAGATTTGACACTTTTAAGATTCAAATTTCCGAAATTTGACTTTAAAACATTGTAGTTTTTAAATTTTGGATTTAAATTGTCCATTTATGACTTTTCAATCCTCATGTTCAAGAGCTGAACTTTTTTTATCTAATCTCTATCTAATTCTAATGGGAGTAATGCTAAATGAACATGATTTTTCGACTGTTATCAGACCTATTTGCGTACATTTTGCGCTCATGGAATTTTTAAGCATTTAAAACATTTTGTGTAGGACCTAATGCTAAGTATTTCAAATTAATACGGGACTAGGTTGTCCGGTTGGAAGAGTAACGGATTATCAGCCGGAGGGTTGAGAATTATAGTCCAACCAAAGACCTTCATGTACAAAGGGGAGCTGGGGCACGTAAATTATGTTGTGGCTTCAAATGTGCTTACATAGGCGTGGTGTGGAAGTTTGGAGAGTTGGTACCAGCTCAGGTACTGCCTCGTCAACTGACCGTGGTTCAAAAGTACGTTGTGTTGATGTCCTCTGACCGTTTCCAAGAGCCCATTGTGTTGCTACATTATGGCGTTAATTATAGTACCTACTTAACTTAATATTAATATGTGCTTGTACATTCATATCTTGGTGAATTGAAAAGATATTTTTCTTGTTGTCCAATCCCGTTCCATTTAGGCAGTCACCAACAAAGATCTAAAAGCCCTCAGGCAAACACCAAACACGTAATACCCTTTGCTTGCTTTAACAACCGATAAAATACTCTAGTGTCCATAAATTAAGGATAATTCAGACTCACACGGAATTCGAAGTCTAAAGTAAAAAATTCACCTGTAGAATAATCGCACCCATCTTCAAGAATAATATCCAAATTACAGGAAGCCATCAGATGACACCGATAGTATGTCACAATGACGAGAGTGTAAGAGAGGTGTATATAAGGAATGATAGCAAAGAAGTAAAATTGTTCACAAGCGTTCTGTAAGCCGCTCGCTGCCTCAACCGAATAGTTATGGTACAGAGGACGCATGTCGATGATTTTTTACGTGGTAGAATTATCGGCGGCCTGGAATGTGGGCGTACTCAGACGGAAGTTTCAGTGAAACTTGGAATCGCCCAAAGCGTCATCTCTAGGCTCTCAGTACACGTTACAGTACAGATCACCCTAGAGTTGCAACGCCGAATGACGACCGGTATTAGGCAGTAACTGCTAAAAGAAGCAGACGGAGCACAGCATCCTACCTTTCTTGTTATCTAGCAACGGGTATGACAGTTTCAAGGCAAACCGCTTACACACGTTTGGGACATGTTGGTCTATATGCTCGTAGGCCTGTCATATGTGTTCCGCTCACGACAACTCACTCTCGCCAGCGGTTAGCCTGGAGTAGAGAACATGTAATGTTGACATCGGCACAGTGGCCTTCTGTGATGTTTTCCGACGAGTCCAGGTTTAGCTTGCAGTCTGATTCACGTCGGACATTCGTATACCAGGTACCCGTTACCACCAAGACAACATTATTGAACGACACCGTTACGGTGGTGCAGGATTGCTCGTTATGGTCGGAATTATACTGGGCTCCAGAACAGATCTACATTTTCAAATCGGAACCATGAGAGGCCAAATTTATCGGGACATCATTCTGGAAAAACATGTCCGTTTGTTTAGGAATACCATGGGCGCAGAATTTGTGTTTATGGATGACAACGCACGTCCTCACAGCGCAAACATTGTAAACGAATGCCTTGAATCTCAGAATATAACCCGTATGGAATGGCCCGCATTCTCACCAGACTTGAATCCGTTAGAACATGTGTGGGACATGCTTGGTCGACGAGTTGCAGCCAGTCAACCACGTCCTACATGTTTACCGGAACTTTGGAGAGCATTGCTTGATGAGTGGAGAGATATTCTCCAAGATCAGCTCGATAATTTGATCCTCAGCATGCCTAGGCTTTGTACGGACTATATTTCGTCGTCTGTGAGACATACAATGTATTAACCATCATACTAACCATGCCATGTTAAGTTTTTGTAAGGTCGATATTTTTTGTAATTGCTCCAGTGAGCAAAAATCGTAGTTTTTATGAATGATATCATACATACACCATCTTTTTTGTTTTTAACCTTTTGTTCAATTAATGGGTTTTATGAATAAGTCACATTTGTTTTGTTTCTGAATCTTTATTTGCCGGAGCTGGCATTATCCTTAATTTATGGACATGAGTGTAGTTATTATTCTAAATTAGCTTTAAAAAATAGCATTCAGCATAATTGCAGCAGCAATGTCAATTCTATAGAATGCACAAATATTTTAAAGATCTAGTAAGCAAAATAATAATCAGATAAAAGATTGTGAAATTTTATATGAATCAATGAATCAACTTTTACAAGATTTAAATTTTTATGGTAATCTTCGATTTGTTCTATATTTTTTTGCCATTTAGAATATTTTCTTGTACACCACGATACTCACGATACTTGATGTTATCAACAGGTATAGTAATACATTCTTTTAAAGGTGTCTGGAAGTAAGGAATCTCGTAAGTGATTCCATATAGATGCATAGAAAATATGTTTTTTTTTACATACAAGAAAAGTTTTTACTTATACAAAAAAAGAGTCGGAGACTGAGGCCAGTTTTAGGAACGGTATTTATAATGGTTATTGCCTTTGCTGTTGAACTAAAATTTATCATAGTATCGTACAGGAAAACCTTTATGTCTTATGAGTTTAAAAAAAGCAAAACAAATTGTATTAGACATCAAACCATTACCTTTGGCTTAATGCTTTATAATACTCTATTATAAAAACGTTTTTTTCACATTTAAAAAAAACAGCCATAAAAACTATATAATAAATCTTTTTGCCACTAATAAGATCTTAACAATGTTATCTCATCAAAATTTAATCTCTAATTGTTCAAACACTTAACGTAAGGATTTAGAACCATCCGTAAGGTATAAAATTAATATTATAAGAATGAGAAAATTACACAAGCATGACAAATTATTTTATATACATTATTTATTATGCATTCTGAATAGCGTCGTGTTTCATAAGTGAGCAAATAAAATATGAACACATTACTCCACGTGCATTCAAATATGCTGATGAAAAAAGTACGAATTGCTTTTGAATAAAACGTGCTTTTGAATAAACTGCAAAAAATAAATTACAGAAACGTTTTAAAATATTGCTCTTTTCTATTCTCTAAACTTATTGATGTGCAATTTTCATTCTACACATTACATTGACTATAGTTGATATTTGTAATGTTGTCACTTTCTTGCTTTTTTATCACTATTTATTGCCCTTTTATCACTATTTATATAATTAATAATTTATTGCCCTTTTATCACTATTTATATAATTAATAAAACAACTTAAAAATTATCTTGAAACACAATTTTTGGATTTTTTTACTAAGCTTCTGTTTTAATTTTGTACTTTATACATGATATTTCTGCCTTTTTTTTAACATGATTAAACACAAATTGAACTTGTGAATACTCTTAGTGGTTCAGAATATACGTTAACCTACTAAGGGGTTTAAAAACATAATTCTACCTCACAACGGGAAAGAATTACTTCTATCAAGTTTTTGACCTTCTTGGCCAATATAATTTTTCAAAGTATTCTATTCTAAGGAGTACATTAGAATCTTCTAAATGGTGCCTATTCTAAGGACCAATGTGGACCTTTTCAATGAACTCTGTTCTTCAAAATGGGCTTATAGAATCATTTTATAACATTCTATTTCCAAGAATGTAACAATGGAATCGTTCAATCGAAGGATCTTATTCTATGAAAAGGACCAATAGTTTATTTCTAAAGATTATAAGAACTCATGACGATTATTTGGAAAGATGTTGCTATTTAGTTATTAAGAGGATGTTGTGTTGTATAAGAAACACACACAATACACTTCTCTAAATTTCGTTACGCTCTGACGGTTAATTCCTAAACATTGGTGTAGTTAGTAATTGTGTAAGAAAAATTGATCTTACTACAGCAAACCAAACCGTGCAAGTAGCAAGACAATAAATGACAGAAAGTTTCATTTTCGAAACAGTTCAGCAAAAATAAGGAACGACGAAAATCAAAGTAGGAAATTAACTATAATTTCTTAAATGATTTTATTATTCATGCTATTAACTACTTTAAATTTAGCCACCAAATTCATTAGAGGAAATCGGGCATACGCAAAGTAACTATTACAGCGTTTAATGACTCAAGTATTTTGCGTTTGACGAACTAGAAAAAAAAATGTCTTCGCAATTTAAATTAATGCACAGATAAAACTAAGATCATATTTGAATTTATTCTTTTGTATAAAAATCAAAATAGTGGGTGCTTTGTGTTTAGTAATTTAAAAATTTATATTTGTTTAATTTAAAAAAATTTATTTTCTGAAAGGAGAATCCAAGAATTTATTATAGAGTGGGATGTGTAATTTTATTCATATCTTAACATGAGTATTACGTACTTGCATGGGAAGTTGAGTTTAAAGCACCAACCCTAGTGAAAAATTTTCAAAAAGGAAAGCTTCCAAAAGTTGCAAATCTTTAAATATTTAATGCATTAAATTATATTCTTATTACTTATTAAAAAATTATAGTATTTCACAGTATGTTTATAGATATAGTAATACATAAAACATAATATAAATTTTTCCTATTATTATGTTTATTTATTTATTTAACGTTTTTAACGTCAATTATTTAAGCTAAGTTGCTCAAATTCTATGAAATTTTATTTTTCATCTAGTTGAACTTTATAATAATTAAATTTTTTAATGTACATTAAATGAGTTTTTTTAATAAATAAATCATAGGTTGTTCAAAATGTAACAATATATTACAGTAAAAAGTTTTCAATATGGAAATAGGGAATTGATCAAACGAAATCTTTAATCGTAAAACAATATTTTACTTTATGTTAAAGTATGTAACACTCAGAAAATTGTGTATGGTAAAATAATTTATCTTTAAAAATTCGAAACATTCATTTTAAAATTGATAGAATTAAGTTTTCATGTTATCAATGAATGATCTACTCAAAAAATATTTCTAGTGCTCTCAGTTAACACCAGCATTTGATATATTTCTTACATACTTCAACGTGCACATGTTTGAAACCGTGTAATCATATATACACAGAATCAATTAAATGTAAAAGTATAAAAATTCCTTTTATCTGATTTTGATAAAAGCAAAGAACTCAAATATAGTGCATCGTGTTAATAACATGAGATTTGACATTTCATTACAAATCAAATCGCCATATAACTGATGATTTTTTTAATATTAAGATTACCTTCTACCATTGATAAATTTATGCTTATATAAAATTATTTTCCTATAAAAAGTATCTGATTAATATCTCATTCATTTTAATTCATAATTTCTCATTATAAATTAATCTGAATGAGAATTATAAGAATATGTAAAACTAATTAAAATAATTTAATATCCAATTCAGATATTAATTAATGAATACTTTAAAAATTCATCGCATTTGTATGATAACGAGCACGAGTGTGCCTTATCCTTGGTATATCGTCCAAGATATTCAATCTCTTATAGTATCTTGATAAAAACAATATATATTTTCATATAAGTATTGAAAATAAATACAGTTTTTTACTTGTTCTCCTTGAAACCTTTTTTGATGAAGAGTTTCTTTATAGGTAAAACCCAAAGTTTTTCCAGGAGTTGTAAATGTCGCAACCTTTGAAATATTCTCTTGTTAAAATAAGTTCTTAGAATTACCTGAAAAGGTATTCAGTTTTCAGAAAATGTTCTAAATAGCGACAACTTCTAAGTAATTTCCGAGTCCCTTTAGATCCTCTAGTTCTCAAAATTAAGGTTCCTACTCCCACATGTGTTCCTTTTGTGCTTCGAAACCCTACACGTGTGCTTTTGAGTTACTTTTCTATGGGGAAAGATGCAATAACTGATAAAATAAAACTTCAGAACTATTTATACCGTCACAAACACATATCATTAAGACTTTTGTCATTTTCTCACAGCTCGTTAAACAGTCGCCGTTGTAAGGGTTCTCCCATCACACTTTCAAATTTAGAAATCTAACAAATGTATTTCCCTATAAACTTTCTAGAAGAATTAAGCAATGAAAAGCTAATTTTCATGAAATCCTTAGTTCCGTACAAAGGACGGAATTTAATTTTTGTTACCAAACATTTTTATTGGGATTAGTATATAAAACGTTTTTGATAAAATAAAGAGATGTTTCATGTTAATATCTAAAATGATTTTAAAAGTAAAACTAATTGTTCAAACGCGTAACAATAATTCATTAGTAAAATAATCGAAAACTATACAAAGGTACAATAACTGGAATGAATTTTTAATTAATGATACACCCGCTTGTTTTTACAGACATATAAATAGCGAGAGATGCATCGTATATATTTTTTTTCAACAAATGCTCTTTAAAATACATTGTATATATCAATACATTTCAATGTATAAATAAATGTATTTCGTCAATTTGAGAGCAAATTTAGGATTCTTGATTTCTTAATCGAAACATAATAAAAGTTAAATTTTTCACGCGGATATCCTCAAGTTTTAGAGTTGAACTAGGTAAAATAGTAATTCATCTTCCCAATCAGGGTTCAGAATTAAGTTACAAATTTACAACATAACATATTTCAAACCCTATTTTATTTGCTGATCTTATTAGCTTGTTCTTCGTATTGTCTTCTGGTTTCAAATAAATAGCCAACCAAACCATGAGGACTTACATTTTTATCTAATGTCTATAATATCAAGGGATAAATAATCAGCACGCTCTCATGTGAAATGCATTTTCAAGCTCTTGATATAATCGTTTGATTTAATGTAGTGTATCAGTAAGTAATTCGATAGTTGATTTTTAGTGTCTAGAAAGTTTTTTAGTGTCTACAGAAACTACTCAAAAAGATTCCACGCCATATTTGAAACATCAATTACAATCTTTAGTTAGTGATAAGTTTTATCTTTTCTGATTCATTGTGTAGTTTGATAGTCTGCTCTTTAATGGCAAAAATGGCAGATAAGGATATCAAAATGACTGAAAGAAAAGCCATGCCACATTGCAACCAACAGTTACCTTTAATTGTGCAGATTTGATAAATTTGTTTTCCACAGTTCTTTGATTTCAAATCATTAATCACCCTAACGATGAAAGTCTTTAATTGTAAGGGTTACACAATCAGCAAGTGTTCGTGTAAATTGCTGCTTAAAGCTATTCATAAAACTGTTTTATTCCGAACAGTTTATAGCTTGAAAGTAATTCGTAATGGCGAAAAATGTCAAATACAAGCAAATAGGAATGAATGAAAGAAAAAAAACCATGTCACGTTGTGCAAGCACAAGTAGCTATCTTTTTTTTAGTTTATCTGATTCGTTTGATCTTTATTTAGTTCTATTCTACACAAACCGCGAAACTTTCGCCATATTTAGTGTCTTTAATACCTCAGGCTAAACAATCACCAAGGCTTCGTGTAAATTGCAGATTTACTGACCATAGAAATTGTTTTGTTCCATGCAGGTTGTAAATTCAAAAGTTAGCTTTTAAATAGCAAAATTGACAGAAAAGAGCATCGAAGCGAATTGAACAACAATGTCGTATTGCAAACACGAGTTACTTTCCTTTACTATTATATTCCCTGATTACTTTGTTATTAGTAGTTCTATTCTTCTTTCTAGTTGCTTTAATATCTTCAATCGCTGAGACTAAGCATTCAGTAAGTGTTCATATAGCTCGCTGTTTTTAACTGTCCTTATTTATTTTTTATTTTCCATACAATGTGTAATGCAATAGGCAGCTCTTTAATACCGAAAATGGAAGAGAAGCATATCGAAACTAATGCAAAAAAGAACCTCAGAGAAGAACTATTTATTTGGAAAGTTAAAAGATCCGAGCCTTCTAGAATAGGGGGTGTGCATGTCCAAAATGGTCAGTCTAGGCATATAAGGCAGGGAACGTTGCCAAGTTTCCATCCAGAAGAAATATAGTTTTTATACTTCAGATGCATATTTCGGGAATCCCCATTCTGTATAATAGATTGTCGTTTGTCATCAGAGATGCGTCAAGCCATTTGTAAAGAAAAATTTCGAGCACACTGTATCTAAATTTGAGCCAAACAGTCAATGTATGCTCATTCTGTTCCTCTTTTTTTACGAAATGATTGAGAGGAACATTCATTTTTGGTCTTCTTTGTGAGCTGTGTCACCGGAAGCGAGCTGAAAACAGAATATTTCTTGATGGGGAAAAAGTAATAGTTCTTCGTTCCTGAAAGAAAGATTCAAATTTTTTGTTCGATTGTAAGGCATAAATGAAATTTATAAAACATTTGGGTGTTTTCAAGTTAAATAATATTGCTTTTGTTATCGTGTTCTGTTTGATGCTTTTTGTCGTGTCGCCCTATTGTGTTTAAACTGTTAGTTTTGCACAGTTAACCGAGTTCAGATAAATGGTACAAAATTACTTTATGAACAATAAATTGAGTTTCAAATCACTGCTATTTTGACTGGATTTTATTGTATACAAAACATTACAAATGCTTTGCTTCATGGTTCTGAAGTAAAATGTTTTCAGAAAATAGATCATATAACTACAGATTTACATATTTCTTAAGAAAACTATTCTGGATAAATTTATGTACATGGGATATTCCATTGTTACGTATGGGACCATCTCACGCAGAATTTATTCATCAAAATAACTGCATCTTTTGTTATTATTTATTGATCAGAAGCGTTTGTAATAAAGCTATCTTTCCTTCAATAGAGATTATCCCAAATTTATAGGAACATTTGCCACTTTTCTATACAAATTGAGCCAAAATAAAGCCGTTACGTATGGGACATCTGAAACCTGACATATCTAATACGAGACAGCTATTTCTACTATTAGCTATTTTTGTACTAACCAAATGACAGATACACCACATAATATTTTATAAACTGCATCGAAGGGAAAATAGTTTAAGTTTATAAAGAATCATAAAAAATAGTTATTTTCATAACAAGTCTGCATGTGATTCTGCCATACGTGACAATGGAATAAATTATAAAAATCTTGGATACAACCCTGATTACTTTAGACAAAATATTAAAAAAAATATTACACAGCATCTGTATTACTTGATACTGAATACAAATTTGAATTTTATTTTAAACTAAATTACCATTATCTATTCCTTGATTTTAAAAAATTGCTTTTGCTTTTCTTAGGAACATTTTAAGTATTACAACAGTGATACTTAATCTTTCCTATAAATAATTTTAATCTGGTCCTAGGTTATACATCAACTATGCAGTTTTATGATTCCTATTCTTGATCTTTGGTGTATTATCCAACTCAATTCAACATTCACATTTTTTCAATAATTTTAACCACGTCAGTTTATCACTTACTTTAACCCTATTATGGGTAGTTCAGATTGTCGATTTGTACATGTATATAATCACTCAACAGCCTGGTCTTTCTTGCATTATAACCAGTTGTGAATATCGTGAGCCATATTTTACTTCGTATTTCTGTCAGCCAACACATGTGTTTTCCTAGCCATTAAATGTTGTATTTGTAAGAATAAAATCCAAATATGTGATTTTTTTTATGAAAACAGACTTTAGAGCAATATTTCTTACATTTTCAACATTTCCGCTGTTGCTAGT
Organism: Metellina segmentata; assembly: GCA_947359465.1. Lineage (NCBI taxonomy): Eukaryota > Metazoa > Arthropoda > Arachnida > Araneae > Tetragnathidae > Metellina > Metellina segmentata. The sequence goes on from OX375879.1 coordinate 86,749,368, forward strand.
ATTTCCCAGCAATGATCCTAAGTCGGTGAGTCATGTATCTTCAAACAAAAATCACACCTTGCATCCCGTGTGAAGTCGTCAGGAAATCATCCTGAGAATAAAATCTTCTCCAACTTAACACGGAAGGTCGAATGGATGGTGCCAGACACCTGTTCAACGTTTCCGGCACCAGCCAATCCATAGATCAATCCTCATGCTTTGAATTCGCTTAAATGCGGGAGTAAGGGTTAGTACGCGGGGAAAAAAAGGGCCGGAGCATTTCCTGAGATCCTCGTTTTGGGAATGTTCGGTCCTAAGAAAAGAGGCCTTCGAACTTTACCCTTCAGATATGTCGAGAGCCGAAAATAATGCAAGTTCAAGGAACTTTCTCCCTTAAAAAAGAATAACGGAAGGGACTGTGGAGGGGGTAAGGAACCCCTGAAAGGGTTCTCCTCTACCGACTGCCAAGGTTACGCATCGCAGCAGGTAAGGGAGAAAACTTTCTAAAAGGGGAAGAGAACAGGACTCTTAAAATAGGTCAAGACTTTCAAGAGTCCTTCCTTTCACTTCCATTAACGTCCCTGAGCCGGTGACTCATTGTGAATTTCTTGCCACAAGTTCCCTCCGAAAAGTATGAATTTCTATCGAAGGATGTGACATACTTATTTCTGATTGAGGAGGTGACTCACTGAAATTTTCTTGCACGTGTTTCAATGTTCTCTATAAAAGTAAGAATTTTCCCGACAGTACTCTATATTACAATATTTTTAATTGCGAAGGTGACTTATTGAGAACTTCTTGCACGTTTCAAATTTATCTCCGAAGAGTATGATAGTTAACCCGAGGATCTGACATACGTATTTGTGGATAAGAAGGTATTGTGAATTTCTTGCACATGTTTCAATGTTCTCTCCAAAACACATTAATTTAACCTAAGAATCTGACATACTATTTTTTTATTGCAACGGTGACCTACAGTGAATTTATCACACACGTTTCAATGTTCTCTCCAAAACGTATGGGCTCACACCAAAGAATAGACTCATTGTCGTTTCGTTTGAGACTATGACGAATTATTTTTATTTTCTTGCACATCTTTCATGCTTCCTTCAAAAAAGTATGGGTGTTTACCAAATTATGTTACATATTGTCTTTGATACTATATTTTTAACCTAAACACACACCGTCATCATTACATGAGAACTAAATGTGTTTAGTTTTAGAGTTGTAAACCTTAAATACAGGTGTTAATGATTTAGGAACTTGCCATTGTGCATCCGGCATCGTAATATTTCTGATTTTCACACATTTAACACTCTCGCTGTACAGTACACTGCACACATTCAAATGGTTCGAGGTCATTGACTAAGATCGTATGTATATAGAAGAGAGTCAGAAAGTTTGAAGCAAAGGATATATTCACATAAGCACATCTTTCAAAACGCAGATAATTTTCACTTTACCATCTCTGGGATTAACTCTTACAGAGTGATACACCTATGAAGATAGTGATGATTTCAAATACGAGGTGATACGTAAGGCGTTTTTAAACACAGATACAGCTAAATTTTAAAAGTCTATTCAAATCTACTTCAATATGTGACTAGTTTTCATTCTTTAGAAACATAAGTCAATTTAACAATATACCTTACATAAACCCTAAATTCCTATAGAAATATTAATCCCTTAAGAAAATATCCCTTAAGACTTTTAGAATCAGAGTATTATTGCTGTCGCGATTAAATATATAAGATCTGTTCTTAAATCTACATGATCTTCAGGAATAGAAAACTGATCAATTCTATCATAAATTTGTTATTCACAACATATATTTTCGCTCAATGCCAAGAATGTGTTGAGTTAAGGAATTAAACCTTACATTTTCCCCATGGTACTCATTTTGCATACATTATGAATTCAAATATGAAATAATTTCTGAATTATATTTATTTAACTTCCAGGTTCATTGTTTTGTGTATTAATGTAGCTTCATATACAAGTTAGATACCACGAAAATCAGGTATCACCATCAGTTTTACATGTTCAGTATTGTTGATGCTAAGGATTGAGAGTATGATTTTACGCATAAAAATGAGGCTCTCATCTTAGAACATTTACTTCTGAATGTCTTCATTCAAATGGGAATTTACTAAGCTTTTATGTGTACAGAAATTTACTAAAACACTCAATTTATTATAAAGGATATAAATTATCATTCTATTTAATTATTTCAAAATTTTCGATAACACACTTACCCATTCCCATTATTTTTTCTACTTTAAATAAAAGGAGGTAATCTCATGTAGTGAATAATACATACCCAAACCGACCTGTGTCTGTCTGAACTTCTGAATGTCATCGTTTATTTCAAATGGTAATTTACTAAGCTTTTATGTGTGTTACAGAAATTTACTAAAATACTCAATTTATTATAAAGGATATAAATTCTCATCCTACTTAATTATTTCAAAATTTTCGGTAACAAACTTACCCCTTCCCATGATTTTTCTACTTTAAATAAAAGGAGGTGATCTCAGGTACTGTATAATCAAGACCAAAACAGACCTATGGCCGCCATGGCTCATTGAATTCGCCTACTGCACAAGCAATCTGCAAGCTGAATACCGTGCAGGTTCGATTCCTGTAATTTACCCTGATTGCATCCATCTCTTGTATCAGTAAACCTTTACTTGTGTGCGTGTTTGTATACATTTCTAATCTTGTACAAATTTTAACCTTGTTCTATAAAATCTAACAAAGACAGATCTATTATATTGAGTGTATACAAATTAACAAGGAAAATCTGGGATTCTAAATTTACTAACATAAATAGAATTCTAATGCAATAAAATGTAACTGCATGATTCTTCAAGTTTTCTGTAATCAGGAATATTTAGTAAAGGGAACAGTATACTTTTAAAGTCATCATCCATATTTTTTTTAAATTTCGTTAAAAATGAACTAATATCCAATTCTTTGGATAGAAAAAATAATTTTTTAATTACGATATTTTTTGACGGTTACAAACACAACATAAAAGGTGGTAGATAAGTATGGTACTTCTACAAAAACGCGTTTTTGTAAGAGATTTCTTGACAACATTTTGATTCCAAAATATTTCTTGCGTTTCTGGTTCAATAGATTCATTTGAAAGTTTTTATGGATAAACATTTAAATATGATGTCTAAGTACAAATGAAAAAATACGTCAATCTTACAAAATTTGAAATTTAGTTTAGATTGTTGCTTAACCTATGCTTTATTTGCAAAGCTTTACTTGTAGTACAATTTGTTGTACTTTAGAGTTGAGCTGTATTTTTACTAAATAGAGTTAGTTCATTTTATTTATGTCTATACAAACTAATTATGAGTAGAAATTGCTATATTTTTTTCGTAATGTTCAAGAACAAAAGCATTGGTTCCATCCTTTTTCATTCGTTGAATTACATAAAGGTTGAACTAAAATTTGAAGTAGTATCTAAATAAATTAAAATGGTTAGATAAATAAAACTACTTGTGCTATTCTCACTTCATGTTTTTGCTGGTTAATAAAGCAATTGTGGTATCCCACATATAGAATCATGATTCCATGCAATCATTAACATTAAGAAAATCAATGACTAACATATTTCGCTAAAGCAATCCTATCTTAGCAATTCCTCACAACATTTTATTCTAGGGATTTTTTTTTACTTGTAATGCTCATGAATAAACAAATGAAATGTACTCAGTTCATGTAGACTATACTAGTTCACAACCTTTCCAAACATCATGTGCAAGAAGTAAATTTTGCCGTTCTATTTTTCTCAAAATCATTTATTGCCGTAGTATACCAGTTGGAAGAGCCACGGATTAGCAACCGGAAGGTTGCTAGTTCGAAACTCGATCCAACCAAAGTCTATCGTGTACTTGGGGGCTTGTTCACATTTAATCTGGCTTGGTTTCAAATATCTTTACATTAGCATCGTGTGCAAATTTGGAGAGTGGGTTTGAGTTTAGGTGATGATTTTGTCATCTGACCGTTGTTCAAAACTACGAGCTGTCTGTTCTATCCTTTCGGGATTGATTCTTCATCGTCGTCAATTGCTCGTTGTGTTGCTCCAGTGGGACGTTAATTAAACTATCTACCATCCTATATTTTTTCGAATTGTTTCGCCAATCATCGAGTATAAGAAGTAATTTTCACCGTTCTGAATGGAATATATTTTTATGAAAAATATCTAGCGTATCTAGATTTCTCATTAATTTAACTACCAATGTACCTAAAAGTACTGAGGATAATTAAAACTTAAAATAATAAGGGGGGTTATTCTAAGGAAGTATAAGAAAAACAGTTAAAAAGGCTGATAATAAATTTCTTCCTGGATGTTGTAAAACTATTTATACTAACTGTAAACTTTTTTTTATTTTCTTAATCTCAATTAAAATTACGTTTTCTTTACACCACGTTTTATACATATTTAGATTCAAATATTACGTGCAGTGTTACTATAATTTATAGACATTCTGCTTATAAACTGCAGTATCTTAGATAAAAGAAACTTATCCGTGTTATATTTCTTGTTACATTTTATTCTTAAGCTGAAAACAGATGCATTAATATCTATAAAAAATATAGCGTTATTGACTTCCATGTTCGTTTTCCATGCCTAATTCTATCGCAAATACCTAGTTTTATCAATTTACGTTTAGTTGAAGGTGATGATATTCCCGCAAAAATAATCGAAAATTCGGATAAAACGGTTGTTGTAACATAAAACAGGATATTAAATACAGAAAATCTTTAGTGTGCTACATCTCTCTCTTATCGCTGCTGAAAGATCCATAAAGCTGAAATTAAGAATTATCTACACTTGAATTAGGGTCCACAAATATTTATTGTGATAATTTTATAATAAATTGTGAAGTGAAATTCAAATATTTCCACCATTCTTGGAAACATTCTTCTGTTTTTCTGCCCTCTCTGGGCCAAATGAACACATTTGTTCTCAAAGTTTTAAAAATCGGTATAATCTTGGTATTAAATTCAGTTCGGTTAACATGGACATTCGATTAATCAGTGCTCATATAATCAAAGTTATACAGTAAAAATATCAAGTTTTAAAATATTAATTACTAGCATAATATTGAAAACATAAATATCTACCATTTAATTGGTATAACAATGCAAAATTTAGAACAAAATTCAACAATAATTCAAAATTTGACCAAAACGTTTTAGTAAGAGATATAAAAAAAATGCAATTTTAGTTCTTCAACTAAAAAAAATTTTCTGACCGATTCCGACCTTTCATCCAGACATTGGGACTTAGATGTAAAAAAACGAAGCGTTATTTGCTATCTGCTATCTTCAAAAATAAAGAAAAGCATTATTTAATACTTTTACCAAAATAACTATATCCTTTTCTTTTGCAAAAAAAAATAATAGAATCCGAATCAATCTTGTACAAATAAAGATTTTATTCGAGCAGCACAGACTGTGTAAAATCGAAGATATTATGAAGTAGCAAATTTAATACATTAAATAGATTAAGTCGCTAATTTTGTTTGCAATCACTGACCTTTGCTTAACATATTAACAAAAGATCCGCCATTAAATTCGTTGGAATAATAATTTGATTCCGTCATCTTCCCCAGACTGAAACGGAAAGAAAGAAAAGAATTATATTTGCTTTCCCTATCAAACCCCATTAAACGTCTTTGGTGAAAATTGACTCAAAAACAATCCCTAGTAACTAATTTAATCAATTCATATAGTTTATCTCAATGAAAATAATCGTTCCTGGCACCTTGTCTTGATTTAGTTGTTTAGAAAAGGGAGTTTTACAAGTCTTAAGGCCCATTAAAAGCTTCATTATGAAGTCACAGCCATTTAGTTTTTTTCTCCACTCCTCCCGCCTGGGCTGGTAGGCAGCGCCTCTTCAGGCAAAGTGAAGAATTAATTCTCAATGTCAACAATACTGATGACTTAACGTAATAATCCCAGTAATTATAATATTGACATAAAGAATCTGTTACGATTCTGCGGTCGCCTGCTCGACTATTAGATTATTACATATTTTGGCACCAGCTACAAAATGGCACTGGAGATGCGAAATGAGAAGTGAGAAGGAAAAAAAATCGGGAGAGGAGAGATTTATTGAAAAAGCTTTTTCAGGCGAGCGTGTCTAATTGTTTTCAAAATGGCGGACGGAAACCTGTTGTTCCTTCTCTTCGAACTAACTTAAACGTGGCTTAGCACTTTTGTGACGAAGAGCGGTTTTCGGAACATGAGTCGTCTTTTTTGTCTTTTCCTGTTGGAACATTTTCCGCAAATTGACGCGTTTTGTCATTCTTTAAAATATGTTATACGGTATTTCTGTTTTCCTTATGTGCTTTGTTTATTTTGCAGACTGGATTATGTGAACCTATTTAAAGATGATTTCGTTAAGGAAATTCTGCTGCTTGAATGCTTTCAATCCGAAGAGCGTTGTTTGTGAAATTGAGGTACATGTTTTTCTTATTTTGAATTTTGACAGCTAAGGTCATTTTTATTTGAATAAAAAAAGTAAGCGTTTTTCACATGAGATTGATAATATTATTTCGATAAAGCTAATTTATTCGTAATCTATAGTACAACACATTAACCCTCCTAGCTGTTTTGACGAGGTATCTCGTCCATCAAGATCTGACCAATTTTTCTACTGACGAGATATCTCGTCCATCAAGACCTGACCAATTTTTCTACTGACGAGATATCTTGTCATCAAGATACCACCTATGTTTGGATGATGCAATCAAGATCTGGTTAGTTTTCTTCTAAAAGCGACATATCCTGTCATCAAGATACTTCCTATGTTTTGATTATGCCATCAAAATATGGTTGTTTTCCTCTAAAAGCGATCTCGTCATCAAGATACTTCCTATGCTTTGATGATGCCATCAAGATCTGGTTATCTTTCTTCTAAAAGCGACATATCTCGTCATCAAGATACTTCCTATGTTTTGATTATGCCATCAAAATCTGGTTAGTTTTCTTCTAAAAGCAATCTCGTCATCAAGATACTTCCTGTGTTTTGATGATGCCATCAAGATTTGGTTATCTTTCTTCTAAAAGCGACATATCTCGTCATCAAGATACTTCCTATGTTTTGATGATACCATCAAGTTCTGATTAGCTTTATTCTAAAAACGAAATATCTCGTCCGTCCAGACATGGCCAGTTTTGCTACTGATGAGATATCTCTTCGAGACAACTATCTCACAACTATAAAGTAAACATCTTATGATTTACAACTTTATATGTAAACATATGATTTACAACTTTAAATATAAACGTATAATGATTTAAATTTTTACAATCAACTCTATCACGTTTTGAATGGTTATTTTCAATCAAGCAGAGACGTGTGAAAGCTCTTGGATTCTACTGAAAAGAGATTGGTGTGGTTAGTAACTCTACTTAGCCTCTACTTTTTACAATACGAGGACTTATAACATCGGGACATAAGGCTTGAAGTGGATTCCGAAGCACAAGTATCCATCCCTGTTTTGGATTCCGAAGCAGTGAGAGTATCCAAGCCTCGACTTGGATTCCAATCCCAGATGTGGTTGAACTGAGTACCAAAGCGTTAACCTCTGTAATAAGAGAAACAATTGAAAATAAATATTAAGTTGCTCATTTTTCTGTGTATCTTAATGTTGCTCATGGGAGGGATATCTCTAAATCTAAATACTGGGTACGGTGGAGTTTTAGTAATCTCTTTCGGTAACTTGTTGTGTTATTCGAAAGCGATTTCAGCATGTGGCAACAGAAAAAGATTTTCAGTGTGATAAAGAAAACTAACAGGATAGAGGGTACTTAACGGCGAATACATAATTTGATTCATCGCAGTTTTGAATATGTTAGGAGTTAGTTTTTAATAGAAGTAACACGCTAATATTGCTTTCGAATATCACGCAGAGTTACTACAAAGGATTCCGAAAAAGATTAACAAACACCAGCGCCCTCTTTATATATCTTTACATAAAAAGTCCCTAATATTGAAAATTAATGTACATCGTAAAATTGTGATTAATTTAATTAGTTCTTTACAAGAAGTATTTTTCTTCTCCGGATGAATATGTTAATTTTACTGAATAGGTATCTGATGTAACACAAGCTCTGATAAAATCAAATTGTTAAGAAACCTTTTCACCTATACTTCCGATAAGATTTACAGAATCAACGAGAGCGCAAATGTACTTATATTAAAACCAAAAATTAATATTGAAACAATATTTTTGGTTGAGATAATATTACTGAATGACAGACATTCTTATAATCCTGGAGAGAAGTTTTTATTTAAGGAATTTCACACATTACTTCCGGTATTTTAAATTAATAAAGAGGTTAGACAACAACTTATGATCAACACGAAAAATTATTTTGTGTTGATCCTAAGTATTGCTTTACCAACTTGCACAACAGAAGAATCAATGTACGTATATAAACAGCGACAAAAATATTGTAAGTGCCACGAGAACACAATAAAAAATGAGCAAAGGAAATACATGAATTTGAGTATAGTTTAAAAATATTAGCCTAAAATATCACAGAAAATATTTCATAACAGTTTAGACTATAGTTCAAAATGCATTCATTTATGTGTTACTGCTAAAGTAGACCTTAAAAGTTATTCAGGCTTGAGTTTTTGACTCTAAAGGTCTTTTTGATATCCAGAGTCCGGAACCTGTGCCTTTAATGGTTTTAGAACTGCAACAAACATTCTTGTAAAAGCAAGATTCGAGGTGTACTTAAAACCAATAAACTAATAGTGTTTTAGCCAAATAACTGAAAATTTTTACTGTAATTTCCTGAGAGTAGAGTGTTAGTTGTTAAGCAAGAATGTAAAGGTTTTACTAATTCTAAAACTATTGATACTATCTATATAAATGCTAAAATTTGTTTTTTTGTATCGGTAATGAAAATCTCGAAATAAGCAAAATAAACAAGCGTTTATTGCATAGTAAATTTTGAAAATGGATTCAATCGTATTTGCATGTTTCGTTTTTAATTGTTATAAATGTTTCAACTGGTTAAATTTACTAATTGAAACGGTAAAAGTGATACCTATATATGAGTTGTTTTCGCTAACAATCTAATGCAGATCGTACTAGTGTTTTTTGTGATAGAATGTGCTACCCTAACATAATCTCGAAGTTGCTTAGTTACATTTTAAGGTAACTTCGTTTTGTAATAAGCGAGAACATTGGATAACCGGAAGAAAATTCCTCTTTCGATGGTTAGTGTGCTTACACTGAAAGTTCTCTTCGTAATTTCTCCTGTTTGTTTTATAAAATATTTTGAGTTTTTTTTTTAAATAAGCTTTTATTAAGATTGACTGTTGCCAGGGTGCACTTCAAATTTTTTGAAATGGTAGCATAATTTTTTAATCTTTAACATAGAATTTAATCATACGAGAAGGTTTGCTTAATAAACAAATGTATAAAAAGTATATTAATAAGTTATTAATCAATATTAAATATACAATAGTTCTAAAGAATACATTCCTGCCTGTAGTTGATAAAAAAACATTGTCTAAGATTCCCAAACAATAAAATGGTAAGTAAACGGAATTTTTTTGTGTTCCAAGCTGTCGGTTTCCTGAAAAGCCAGTTTTGCTATATGAAGGCTTACGACTTAATGCTTAAAATTGTAGATTTCTACACTTAGTTTCACTGTTAAAAAGATTCCACTACTATTCGGCACTCATTTTTAGAAAGAGAAAATTTAAATCTCGTTGTCTCATCTCATAGCTACCACACATTCATTTACATACCACTCCCAAAGTTACTCAGAAAATACGGATATACTTTAAATAATTCTTTAAATAAACAAGGCTAGCATTTTGCCTTCCTGCACATCAAAATATTTATTCATAAAATTTTAAAAGCACAACATTTCTGCTTTTCTGGATTTGATAACATAAGTAAAGATTATTTAGAAACTTTACTAGCAAGATATGTCATCTCTATAGAACTAATGAAGAATTTATTTCGTTATCGGCATATTACTAGAAAGAAATTATTCTTTCTACAATTTATCCTTTTGACTACGGCTATAGATATAACAAGCGCGTTTCATTTTTGGTGTGATTCTTATAACTTTTAAGGTAAAATTAATGTAACGCGGCCGAAGTTTAAATTCTTTCTTAGCGCGATTCTTAAAACTTTCAAGGTACAACTGATGTACTGACCGTTGTCTAAATTCTTTCTTGGCGCGATCATGGAACAACTGCTGTACAGGCCGTCTGTTTGGCCTAAAGGTTAAGACAAAAAATTCTAATTTAGCACTGGTTTTATAGGAAAATAAATAGAACATTTGAAGACGTTTATAACGTTTATATCGTTAGACGTTTTAATTAAAAGTAACTTTTTGCAGGATTAAACTGCAACATTTTATTTCCCTTTTTAGTTTTTTTCTTCTTCTATCTAAATTAAATTTCAAATTTTCTGCATAGCAACATCCTTTTGTTGGCTATCTGTATGAGGTATCTTGTCATTAGCTAAACTAACCAGTCCTTGGTGGATGAAGTATCGCGTGATTAGAAGGAAACTAAATAGATATGGAACTCTCATCATGAAGAAATCAGAAGTATCTGGATGACGAGATATCTCGCAAAATTTGTCAAATCTTAGTGGACAGGATATGTCGTCGAAACCACTTGGAGGATGAAAAGTTGTAATACAAATTTCGAGTCATATTTCAGTGTTAATTTTAAATATTTTTCTATTAAGTATTGTAAATCAAAGAACTTCAAAGCAAATAACTTAGTTAAACCAAATAGCTGAACATTTTTTTTGTAATACAATACTTAAGTTTTTAGTCATTTTTTTATCCCTCAGATATATCTGCATGTTTATAAGAAAAAAGCTGTGAAAGAGTTCCTATTTTCAAGGTTTTGCTTATCTTTTCGGCTGTTTTGCAACTCAACATAAAATGCTTTTATCTATACTTCTAGTATTACTTGACTTGAAGATCTCTGTTAAATAAAGTTTGGAGAATAAAAAAGAATAAGGATTAGGTTTTCAAATAGCTGCTGTTTTTTTTTCCTTTCGGGAACAAATAGAAAAATTTGTTAAGAACCTTTATATTTTGTTAGATTTGGAACCGGGACCTAATTAATTCATTTCAAAACTTCTTAGAATATTAGTATGAGAAAATAACGATTAATACAAAAATCTACATTTAAAAATCAGAGTTGGCGCCTGTCTTAGTTCGTTCTGCAAATCTGCACCGTTTGATAAATCCTGTTTTTTGTACTCTTATACTTGCGAAACATTGACGGTTAACATAGATAACATATTAAACTCTGTTCTCGTTAACCTAGGTGTGCAGAGGAGACTATAACAATTCGAAATTTCTATAGGAATAACATTGAGCATAAAAATATTTTTTACGCAGCTTCTATGACGATTTACAAAAAGCCCAAACAAAAAATCGTATTATACAGAGGCTGTTCACACATTTTTTAGAAAATGTATATTGTATTCACAAAACTAAATTACATAAAATTCTTGTGTTTTAAATGTTCTATTTGATAGCCCTTATTCTGAACTATCTTTCGACACCGTAATTTCCAGGATAATAATGCCTTTTGAAGTATCAGAAGAGGTATTCTATCTCTTTCCTCCTGAACAGCTTTCCAGAGTCATGTAAGGGTTGTGGGACAACGTTTCGATAATGCAGATTTTAAAAGTCCGAAAGCACAAAAATCCATAGGTGATACATCGGGAGATTTAGTAGGGATATCAGTGAAGGGTATGGCCTTGATACCGGTTTGTTGTTCCATTTCTTTTAGGAAATTTACAGTGGATTTTGATGTGTGACTGCTAGCTTTGTCATGATGGAGTTCCACAGATTGATGGCACTGTGGGTAAAGCGATGGTATTTCATTCAGAAAAATTGGCGATAAAATATGTTCCTGATAGTATTTGGAGTTAATCTTGACATTTTTCTACTTTATTTTAACTTTCCATTACATGAAAAACCAGCAACAATCATGAATCCCTTAGAAAAACTTTCTTTCGATTCTGTAAACCATGTACTTAAATTTTTTTCTCCCCTTTTATGGTAATAAATGGCTCTTTTTTTGCTGCAATCATTTAAATACAACCATGATTCATCCATTGTGACAATTTTTTTCCATTTCTCTTTGAATAAGTGTTTCTCATATAGAATTCGGCAGCGTGTCCTGCGTTCAGCGATATGCTTTGGAGAAAGACGATGCACATTGCGTTTTTTCGCTTTCTAAAGATTTAAATTAACGTTTATCATTTTGTTTACAGTGGACACTGAGCATTTTAATGCTTTTGCAACTGTCTTTTGACTAAGGGGATTTTATTTTAACATTAAAAAACGTACCTTTGCAATAGACGAAGATGTCCGTTTCTTCCTTTAATACTTGTTTGGAATTTTTGTCCCACTTGAGGCTCCAATTTGACGTTTTTTTTCCTTTCTTGTTGACGATATTACCTATCGACGCTTTTGATATCACAAAACCATGACTCTCACATCGTTTATGGATAACGGAATATTAATATTTCTCTTAGGAAAGAGCATACATATAGCCTTCGAATCACTGCTTCGTTAAAAACGCCATTTTGAATAAAAACAAACCTCTCAAGCCGCATACGATAATTTTGACTTTTAAAAACATAGTACAACTGCAATTATTTCTTTTGCAGCAAACGATTTTTTATTATCGTAACCAAAATCGTCTAAAAAATGTGCGAACAGCCTCGGTATACATATAAGAATGGAGTGTTTGTGTGTGCAATGAATATTTTCGCTTATTTTAAATTTTCTGTTAGTTTTGGATCATTCTTATTCAAAATCTATCTCTTGCGCATTTGATATCTGTCTGTTCTTCTATGTAGGCCCATAATACGTCCAAACGGTTAAATATATGTTCATGAAACTTTGCATACTCTAAGTACTTATATTCATTAAGGGACTGAACTTGTTTGCGTAAATCTATCTTTCCGTCTTCCCATTATATTTTCGATTTTAGAACTGTGTGTTTTTACAATTATCACATAACATTTATTAAACGGATTTTGATGCAATGTTCTATTTTTGATACAGCTTACTTTAGTTTAGTAAATATACAATTTAAAATGTCTATGCATATATATTTATGCAGGTTTCATGTTGAAACATCTGAGCAACTGCACTTAAATCAACCGTAATTTGGTAGTAGATCTGAAAGGTAGATTGAGCATTGCAATTACTTGGATTGTTTTGCTAGTGTTGCTGAAAAACTATTTTCACTAATGCTTTTAGACTTATTTATGTTCTTTTCGAAATATAAACTATTTCCGAATATTTGGGACAAACGATATTCTGCAACGTAATGGAAACTCGTGTTCGTTTGCCACGTGAAGTGATTTCGTATGCTTTTTTCCGCTCGAAATTAATTTCGTGTTTTTTGTTTAATCTTTAGTTGTATTTTGTGGCAACTGTGCGAGGTCAAACATTAAGAAGAATCACGAATTTATATCTTTAGAACAACTTTTTTACTCGCCAACTTTTATTTTGTTTTATTTCTCTGTTTTCTGTTTAAATATGTATTATTTTAATAAATTATTTTTTTTTCATCACACTCATAACCTATTTGATTTAAAACGGCATGCAAGTTAGAATAATGTACTTTTTATGTGAAATTTTGTCATTACTGAAAGAACGTAAGTGTAAAAAATATTCGATGCAAGACTTTGGAACTATCACAAATTCCTTGTTGTTGAAACAGAAAGTCAAGGTGGCTTATTTTACGATTAGATTTACCATTAAAAAATAAATAAGTTACCTATGCTTCGTCTGTTCTGTAGACATTCCACAACTATTATTATAATTTTAAAACAAGTTCTTTTATTTTTGCACTTGCCACAAAATGAAATTTTCAAGAAAAGATGTATTTGCGTTTAAAAACAAACTTTGTGTTCCTAATACCCCTTAAAATCGTCTTTTGTAGTGGTTGCTTTAGTGTCTGCCACCTTTCATCAGTTCGTGGAAATTTTTTTTTACTTATCACTTTCAAATTTAAAGTAACTCAATCCAACCCCAGTGAGGTCGGATATTCTTTTAGTCGATCATAAAAGCGTATAATTGCAATTTGGTACATGTCAACGCCCTAATTAATGTTTCATTGCATAAATTAGTTTTAGAATTCTGTATTTGTGTATTTGAGTTAATGCAGCTAAATATTTCAGTCACATTTGAGTATTTCTGAATTTTGTAAATTCCTGTTCTTACGATTTCTTAATAGTTTAAAAAAAATTACATATGTATCTACGCGCGCATTTTGTTTACGTAATTACACTATGCTGATTAAGCGAATTTTGCTCATATCTTTAATTGTTCTGAACTAAAATAATTTTTGGGTGTTCAAGTTCTGTGGGTTGATCACTGAATACATTCGTGGTCCGCTCAGAATTTCTTCTTTAAATAAGTATAGAAGTCTTTCTTTTTGTTGTCTTTTAATATTTAATTTTTGTAAAGTTTAATAGAGATAGATATATAATATTACAAATATATTCCACACATTATATATATATATATATATAATGTGTGGAATATATTTGTAATATTATATATCTATTAAACTTTTCAAAAATTAAATATTAAAAGACAAAAGTTCTTTTTCTTATTTTATTTTCTGAAAACCGAAGAAATAATAGTTATAACGACAGATATATATGCATAACATTTTATTTTGCAGCAGAAAATTGATCACATATTTCGATTTATATAATCACTTTGAAGGATATTCCGGCCACTACGTTTAATTCTGATGGTAATTTTCTCTTAGCATTTAAATAAGAATTTCAGGAAAGACTTTTCAAAAAGTGAGAAGGCAATTGAACATTATTATTTTTAGATATTTCCAAGACAAACACATTCCAGAAATAACTGCTACATATAAATTAAACATGATACATATAATTAAAGAAATTTGCAAATAATTCTTCTTTAAAATCATATTACTATATATGTTGTCAATAGTTACAGTTTGTAATCTGAAGCGTTAACTATAGATATCATGTGCAATAAGTACTATGATTTATTACTCCTAAACTTTTATTCCTTTTTTACCGTCGAGTAGTTTATCTCTGCGAAACAAAAACTGTTTATCTAGATAAATATTATAGTGATATCTCTGTACTTTTTATGAGTTGAAAATAAAAACCAACAAAGGTGTCGATAAAGTATTATCTGGAATTATGAATGGATTAATACATATGCACTTAATATATGAGTCTGCGCTATTAAAAAATGAATTACATGTACTTTTAAACGCGTACCGAATATTTATAGCAGATATATCATTTAATTAACACATTTTTGAAAAATGTGGCCGCTGTGTTTTTTTTTTCTATCAAAGATTCTTTCATTTTTAATTATGTTATCGAATTCAGATAGCTATGACTTCATATAATTTGTTTGTCCTTCCCTATATGTTTTCAAGAGACGTAATTGTGGTAATGAATTACTTTTCAATTCCAGCCTTATTAAAAGTAATATCAATCATTTTATCTTTCAATTTAAACTTTAGTCTCGTTTTTATGGATAGGTTGTAGAGGAATGAATCAATTTTAAGCATAGAGACCACAAATTTAAGTTCATAGTTTTTACATTCCATATGCGTCCTAAATTAAAACAGCAGCCTTTTGTGTTGCTTCATTGTGACGTTAATGAAAAATACCAATACCTAAATGAAAACATTTTTTTGTACACTTGACTTCTACTTTTTTGGCAGTGGGATGAATTTATCTTGATTCTCCCAAATTATGTTTTATATATTTCAATTTCCTTAGTAATATGCTTAGTGTGGCGACTTGCACGTAAAAGGGACTCAATTTTGTTTTCTTTCAAAATTTTAGTATCTTCTTAAACAGATCGTACAAGTTCCTTAAAAATTAAACTATCACGTTCTAATAAAATTCAGTGAAACGTTCAAAACCGAAATTCTTGCAAAGATAATGCTCATGTTCACTAAAAAATTTATCATGAAACTATTCAAAGATGTATTCATCGTCAAAATACAACTACAATACCTCCGGCAGCTTATCAAGTCAGTGAAATCTGATGAACAAAGTTTATATATATAACAGAATATTGTTAAA
This sequence comes from Metellina segmentata, assembly GCA_947359465.1. NCBI lineage: Eukaryota > Metazoa > Arthropoda > Arachnida > Araneae > Tetragnathidae > Metellina > Metellina segmentata. The sequence continues at coordinate 86,765,492 of OX375879.1, forward strand.
TCTTCTTGTTTATTAAATATGAAATCGTCTTTGAGAAAATGAAACACGGTATTATACAAAAGAAAGTCAGATGCAAGAATTTTAATAGGACATTATCTAGTTCACCATTCATGATTTGTATATAGGTTTTATGAAAATCTAGAGGTTTTAGAAATTATTTCACATTTTAACTAATGTCGAATAAAATGGTTCCCTAAATTATCTTAGGTCTTTTTTGGTCGGTTTTGGTTTTTTCGGTCGGTTTGGAGGAAATTTTGTTTAATTTACGAAAATCTTGGTTAATTAATTTACCTGGACACTATTCAAGAAATCCACTATTGGAAGCACATAAAAAAATGAGGGAATAGCTCAAGTTTAAATGCTATGTTTCATTAGTGTTAACACTGATAACGATTCCATTTATTGTATTATATTAATTGCATTGTATTATATTAACTATTATTTTCTGTTTCTAAACTTTATTCTATATTTTAATATCAGGGCTATGATGTTTTATATATTTGAAAATCTATCATACTCGTAAATGCATTATTATCATCTAGAACAACTTCTTTAAAGAATGTAACTCGCATTTGTATTTACATCTAAATTACCATTTCTACCATACATAGATATTGTTTAAAGGGCAATTACTCTTGGATGTAATTGGTAATTTGATAATTTTAGTTAACGTCGTACTAGAGCAACACAACGGGCTATTGACGACGGTCCGGGATCAGTCCATTAAGGGAAAGATCCGAGGACAACACTTCGTAATTTTGAACCACGGTCAGATGACGAAGCAACACCTGAGCTGGCACCCCACTCTCCAAACTTCCACGCCAACCCAACGTGAGGACTTTTGGCCACGACAGATTTAAGGTGCACCAGTCGCCTCTACACCATACGTTTACAAACATCCATGCCCGGACCCGGATTCGAACCAGGAACCTTCCGATCTAGAGGCTAACACCTTAACCACTATACCGGTTGGTCTAACTCTTGGATGTAAGACTCATAGAACATATAATTACGAAATGCTTAAACCTTTTATAGATTTCTTGAAACTCCAATGTGGCTTTAAAAGTGAAGCAAAAGTTTTGTTATCAGATACTTAATCAGTGTCTTGAAAAGTATTTTAGTTTATTAAAACACATACAGCGAACGAGAATAGTATGTGAAGAGAGTACTAGATAGTATTCGGGAGTCAATTGATAAATTCTTGGGGATGTTGTGGCTCAGTGGGATGGCTGATTCCGCTAACAACCTGCGAGTTGTTGGCGGGCAGGTTGAATTCCACTCTAGGTGCATTTCTCTCCATTATGAGTGAAATTTTTATAGTGTATGTGTTCATTACTTGACGTTGTCTACCTATGTCTGGCGCTGCATAGCCAAATGTAGCTCTTGCGCCATAAAACCCAAACAATCATAATTTCTTGATTCAGTCAAACTAAATACCTCCTTTTCTGTACACTGAATATTTCCCTAAACTGAATTTTCCCAAACTTTGAAAAAGAGGAATATTCGCCTTTTATTTGATTCCTAAGAAGACTCATGACGTTCAAATATATGGAAATTTTAAAAATTATATTATTCTAAGGGAGAAGAATATAATTCTAATCTTGAAGAGAAGATTGTTTTCAATTAGGATTATGAAATAAATCCTAAGCCTATTCTCATTACGCAAAGAAGATACAGATGCACAGATAAGGATAATTATATTAGAAGGTAGATGGAAGAAAATATTTTCGATCATGTATTTTTCTGAAATACAAGTATCAAGTTTTATTTACAAAGTTGTTTCGAAATTCTTTCATTGTTACTTCACCAAATTTTCCGCAGACGTAAATATAAATTAAATTTTCAGAATCAAATTTCATTGAAATTGAAATTGCAGAACGATTCCATCCAAGAAATCAAAGAAAAAGGAATATTAAGTAAGATGGAATTATTTGCGTCATGCATTTTTGTGTATCTCGTATGAAATTAGGAAAAATATAACAAAGGTAGACATAGTTATTAAATATTTATCATGTATTATATATATATATATATATATATAAGTTGAAAACTAATAACTACCAATGGATTTTTCATTATCTAATCAAGTTTTAATAAAGAACTTGTATTGCTAATTAGTTCTACTTTTCTTTGAACCAAGGGTGTTCCCTGTTCTTGCTTCTGGAGTGTCTGGTGGAATATTAAACATTAAAAATGGCTTACGATAATTTGACATTCATATTGTCCTATTTTTAATCACATTATACATGTATATTTCAATGAACATAAGTAGTAATATTGTTTTGTAATTCTTCTTATGTTGAACTTCTCTTTTAACAACATATATCTAATAGTCATTAAGTATTAAAACTATTCCCGTGATTTATATTTATGTATATCTAAAATAAAAATATTGTTAGTCTAATTCACAATTTTTGAATATTACGACACCTGTATATAATTGGACTCAGGATAAGAAACGATTATCAAGTTCAATAAATTGAATTTATATTGCTAAAAAGTGTTGAAATTTTGAAAAAGTTTGAATTTGAAAAGTGTTGCTATCCGGAGAATATAAGTGATAAGCAAATTAAAAATTTGAATTATGCTTTTTTTTTAACAATTGCTTTAAAACATTAACTTCATTATTTCGTGCGAAACTGCTACTCCAAGAATAGTGTCTTCTAAAAACTATATCTTTAATTGGCTACTGTTACAGTAGAAAAACTATATATGTGATTAGCTCATATACAATACATATTCTTCTTTTCAAAATTATGTATTTTTTAAAGTTATTTTTATTTGAAATATAAGATTCTAAATGGCCTGGCGTTCAATAAAGATATTTTGGTACCATCTTGGAATATAATATTGTTGGGGATAAAACTTAATAAAGTCAAAGCTCTTTAAAAGTTGACGGAAGGAATTATAAAGTGCCAGTTGGCTCAAATACCTATCTCATATCATGCCTATCTGATGGAAGTGTAGATCAAGAAAGCAATCAAAGGTATTTTTCATGTACCACATAAGAAGAGTTTTCAGATCTGTGTAGAAGAAGTCTTGGATCTTCCGGTCGACTGTGGACACGAATTACTGAAATTGGATACTTCGAAAAACGCTTTGAAGTAAATGTGTCTTTTTATATTTAAAACATAGATAGATGACTGATGAAGTTTCTCTGAATCCAAATGAAGCGAGAGAGACCTTTATATACGGGGAGAGTCTAAAAACAGACCAAACTCTTGACATAATGTTGGTTAATCTGAAGGACACTATAAGATGGCAGTCTGCCCTTCACAAAAATATCGTAGAATATGTATTATAGAGTAGGGTAATCGATAGCAAAACATCGATGTTTTGAAACATCGATGTTCAAAATTAAAACATCGATGTTGATAATACATCGACCCAAAAACATCGATGTTTTGAAACATCGATGTTCAAAATTAAAACATCGATGTTGATAATACATCGACCCAAAAACATCGATGTTTTTAAACGTCGATGTTTTTAAAATTCAGTATATTTAGACTTTTTCCCCCATTTCTTAAAACTGATTTACCAACTATTGATGCGACATCGACAGCAAAACATCGATGTTGATAATACATCGAACCCAAACCATCGATGTTTTTAAAATTCAGTGTATTTAAACATATTTCCCCATTTCTTAAGGGGACCGAGAAGACTCTATCTCCTCCATGTTAAATTCACGAAATTCAAGACCCTTTTTCTCAATAACTATAATAGTAATCAACACAAAATTTTTATGGTGGTTAGACTGATATGTTATACAAACTTTAACAGCTCACTTTTTTTTTATTTAAAAATTTTAATTTTATAGAAATTTTTAACTGAATATCACTTTTTAGATAGCATTTTTTAACACATTTAAATTTCTAAAATATCCAATTTTCAAAAAATCAAAAAATGCCCGTGTTAAAATCTTTAGAGATATAACAAAAATATGTCATAAAAATATTAAGTCATTATGTTCAGTAGACTCTGAGAAAATGGGGCATGAAACTTAAAAATCTAAGTTTTGAGAAAAATGGATTTAAACATTTCAAATGAATTTTTATAAATAATTTTACGTCTAACCTTAATGAAATCCTGATTTATATAAAGGGTGATCTCTTTCATTTTTAATACATGTATCTTCAATTTTTTTTTATGCTTTTCTTTCTAAGGCGGGCCTTTTTACTGTATTCGGAGAGTTTTCGCTCTCCATCGATAACACGGTCTTAGTCCAGTTTTCTCAAAAATTTGTATAAAATGGCAGCCTGGATTGATTTTAACTCTAGATAATGTATAGCACTTTATAATATTTGCACTGTTGCAGCAGGAAACAGCATCAAACACTCCCAGTTTTAAAGTTTGGATGGTTACAAACACATTTTTTGGAACGCGAGTCCAAATCACATTGTTCACCGATTCATTTGGGTTTTGAGTCTTTCCGTGAACACATTTTTTCAACAATTCTGAATTCGCCAAGTCTCTGAAATTTGATTTAATTGTCTTCAAAATGTAGGCAGTATAAGGCAAGGCAATATGTGTGTGTTTATCATGGTAATATACATCACTTTTAGCTACAGCACGTTGAAATTTCCACCAGCTTTCATTCCCAACTGGACAAAGACCGTGATTTGGATTTAAGTTACTTGACAGTAAATAAAAATATTCTGCCCAGACAGATTGTTGCATATTGTGCAGACAACATACATTTATCCTTATTGCTAGTCCATAATAGATCAAATGTCATGTCTCAGAAAGTGCTAATTTATATCGCATGGTAAAATTAATAAAAATAGTTAGAAAAAAACTAAATGATTACAGTTAATACTGTTACCAGATTATCGAAAGTAATTTGAGTAAAGTAAAGTAAAAAATATAATATACATTGTTGAGCAACAAAGATTAGAAATGTCCACAAACGGTTTGTTTACATTTGAAAGGCCGTGTCAGATGTGAAGTGCTTATTGGAAACGTGCATAATTTTCAAACTTCCTCTTATTCTATTACCTAGTGTGATATATCATTGGAAAGAGGAGATTTTGAACTATATAAAAGAGCAATAAAATAGAAATTGATTTTTTAGTCGAATTTTGCTTTCCCGGTCCCCTTAAAACTGATTTACCAACTATTGATGCGACATCGACAGCAAAACATCGATGTTGATAATACATCGCCCCCAAACCATCGATGTTTTTAAAATTCAGTGTATTTAAACTTGTTTCCCCATTTCTAAAAACTGATTTACCAACTATTGATGCGACATCGACAGCAAAACATCGATGTTGATAATACATCGCCCCCAAACCATCGATGTTTTTAAAATTCCGTGTATTTAAACTTGTTTCCCCATTTCTTAAAACTGATTTACCAACTATTTATGCGACATCGGCAGCAAAACATCGATGTTGATAATGCATCGCCCCCAAACCATCGATGTTTTTAAAATTCAGTGTATTTAAACATGTTTCCCCATTTCTTAAAACTGATTTACCAACTATTGATGCGACATCGACAGCAAAACATCGATGTTGATAATACATCGCCCCCAAACCATCGTTGTTTTTAAAATTCAGTGCATTTAAACTTGTTTCCCCATTTCTAAAAACTGATTTAGCAACTAGTGATGTGACATCGGCTCCAATACATCGATGTTTTTCTCTAAAACATCAATGTTTAGAAAACATCGACATCGATGTCGCATCCCTACTTTTCAGACCCTTCATCCTTGGTCACTTTGGTCTAAAAGTATGTTCAATTTGCTGATTATGAAAATTATTAAGGTACTTGGTTATTTTTAAAATTTTTAAAACGGTACTTTTTTTACTTAAAAATCAAACATCGACAACGTAAAAACATCGACAGGTATAAACATCGATGTTACCAGAACATCGACCCCAATACATCGATGTTAAATACATCTAAAACATCGACATCGATGTTGTATCCCTAATTTAGAGGTCAGGTTAAATTGTTTCTAATCAGTCAAGACGGGTTGGATAGTTATATAAGGAACAAGATCTAACCAAGTTGTGCCAAAAAATTGTTTTAACTCAAGTAAATGGATATACACAGACAACGCAATTTTTCACTGACACGGAAGACAGAAATATACTCAGGGTAGTTAACATGAATCCATCCTACGCCGTATACAGATCAACTAGCTCACTAAACCACGGACAACAAAACTGGTTAACAAGTTAAATTAATTTGAAACTGGAGAGAGTCTTCTGTTAAGACACCAAATTATGCAAGACAATAGTTATTTATAGTGACAATTTTATACTCATGTACCAAAATCCTTGTTGTCGGCAGGTCAGTGTTTTGTTACAGTAGATCTGTCTTCTCTTCCTAGTCTATAGAGAGATTTTCGTTTACGAATCCGGATTCTCGACATTCTTTGATGATGAAGTGAGCACGATAAACACTATAAACATCTTATGACATGGCTCAATATCAACTTTTCATTTGGTGAAATATGTCTGGCAATGCACAAATTTTTATCCAAGAGAGGAAATTGAGAGTCTTCTTTGAAATTGCTCGCCCAATACTGTATGTTTCAGCGTAAATAACAGTCTAGTTTAGAGCTACCATCAGTGATCAAATTTCACAAATACGAAATCGTGTGTTAATTTTCGAGGTTGTTTTAAAGACGCTTAGAATGATTCTTTGTTTAAGAAACCATAAAAACACTATCTAACTCAAACACTATATTTTTCCACGGATATTATAAAGTATTTTTACGATATATAAAAAAATATTCAATTCTATCTTATTTTTTACTTTTAAAATAGTTTACTCTTTTAACTTTTGAAACGAAAGCTGTATTTTTTCCTAAGTATTTATGATATATGAATGAAGTGCTCTTTGAAATAATTTTAATAGTATTTTCCAAATGAAAAATAAACATTATTTTCAACTGAAAGAACGGCAAACCAAGCTTGAATGGTCCATAATTTCATATTAATTATTATATGAAAGTGTTGTTTTTATGCCATATGCAAAAGTATGCAATTGTTTCTTATTTTTTCTTTTAAAACAGTTTACACTTTTAACTTTAAAAACGAAAGCAATATTTTTTCTTTTTAAAGCATTTATGTTATGTGAATAAAGTACTCTATTAAATTATTTTAACAGCATTCTAAATGAAGAATAAACATTATTTGTAACTGTAATAACGAAAAATCAATCTTTAATCTTCCGCAATTTAAAATTCAACAAAACTTGTTTCCAGTCACGATAGAAACTTCATCGATTTAAGGACAAGCACAATGTCTTTAGATACATTATATAAATAAATTGAAAAAAAAGTAAGCAATGTAATGTTCATCGCTTTCTTTGTTCTCTTGCTTAAACGCAAAACACGAAACAGTTAATAGAAATTGTTAATCGGAGTGAAGTGGAAGTGTACAAAATTTATGAAAGATCGATCTCGTAATGGGATTCTAGCTAAAAATAAAGGTTCACTGTTTTCCTATCAAAGAAGAATAAGCAAACTTGATTCCAAAAATTCATTTTTTCTTTTATATTCGTGCAAATTTCCGCATAATATTAAATTAAAATTAAAAACAATTAAAAAAATTGATAAAAGGAGTTGTGATATCAAACTAATTGTTAACACTCATAATATTGGTTAAAGTACCATACATTAATCTACAGACCTACAAATTAAAGAACGGTTTCAGGACTCAGTAACTTTACATCAAAGGGGTAGGTATTTTATTTAACGTTAAACTGGAGCACGGAAATTGGCGATGGTACCTGATCAAACCCGACGGAAAAGATCTGAGGACCACACCAAGTAATTTTGAACCATGGTCAGATCACGAGGTCACACCTGAGATTTACGTCAAAGTAGTGCAATCACCTCAATTTCTTGAAAAGATTACTAAAGAGACAGGTATCAAGGCAATATTTAATTATTTTTGTGTCTATATTTTTCCTTAATCAACGATTCTGCGCCATTTAATAGTAGTTAGGTTGTGGCAAAAATACCCGGTGCAAAAGGAATCGCAAAAAAAAATACATCTTTTGATGTGGTGTCACAAAAGCTTTCTTCGCACTCTTCAAAAAATCCACTTCTTCGTACGGTTCGTACGGTTACGTTCAAAAGCTATAGACACAAATAGACAGTAGACAACTTCCTGCATTTATTAGTTTTTTCTTACCGCATATCAAACTGGAGTTTAAATGCCATAAGACGTTTAGTATGTTATTTCTCAAATAATTCAGCTAAATAATTAACTAAAATCTAATACAAACATTTCCTTGATGACAAGAAAATAAAATACATATTCATCACTAAAAAATAGTTTATGGGTGTCTTACTTGTCTAAACTAAATCTCTTGCTCAGAAATCATAAAAAAAGTTTCATTTTAGAACCTTGTGATTTATTGAAAATTTATTAGTGTGGTATTAACGTCGTCGATTTAAATGGGCATCACGCCCAGCTCTCTGTCTCCTTTGAAATTCTTTACACTTTGGTAGCCCTTGTCAATTTTCAACTGCTCTTGAAGGGTATTTATTTTGATGAATTATTAGTGAAAATATGAGAATATTGACCCTTAACACTTTCTGTACACTAAGAGTATTTCAATTCCTTAGCAGTGAATTGCTGAAGTTTCTTATGGTTAAGCATGAATAACTTCTTAAATTTCGATCTGTTAGCAATTTAATTTATGATTAGCAAATGACTAATTCAAATGCATGCACAGACCTTTTTTTACACATGAGTCAGTCACTCAAACAGTAAATATAATTTTACACTAAAACTATCAGAAACTTTGAAACTTTAAGATATTTTATGCCATCTATTCTGAATGTTATAATTTTGTAGACGACTCGGATATTTTTTATCATTAGATATCGGTAAAAAAACAATTCTTTTATATCGTTTTTAAGTATTCTGAACATGTTCCCATTTTTTAATTGCCAGTGTCCAGAATCCATTTGTTGAAGGATACGGAGCCCTTTTATTTTCTGCATCGTTCATGGTTCCGAATTGAAGTTGCATACATTGAAAACATAGTTGATTCCTCACTCTATGAGAAGTTAACACGCATTTGCAACCTACAGTCTTTCCTGATGACTGCGAACTATTTTTGGCCTTTCTTGGCTAATAGAATCTTTCCTAGTATACCTTAAGCCTATACGTTGAGATTGATCCCGTAGTATAGATCAATAACCAGTTATGTTGCTGCAGTTCGACGTTGATTAAAATACCTACCTACCTTCAGCTGTAGCTCAATAGTCGTTATATTGCACTCCGACAAGAAAAGTTTCCCAACTCAAAATTGCAAAATTTGAGAAACATCAGCTTACACGATACTATAAAACTTATATTAAAGTAGTATAAGCTTCTTTTAAATTTTAGGTAAGTTTTTATGGTAGTAACTTCTATTATATTCTATAGAATAGTAATAAAACACGCTGGGGCACCTCATACATATTTTTCAATGACATAACATCAAGAGTTTTATTTTTTGACTTGTGTCACTGTTCTTACCGGATTGCGATATGAGATGTGGGATAAAAACAATGATACATTACTGTGAAATCTCGTGACGCTAAGAGGGTTAATATTTCCTCTCCTTAAAGAAAACATAAGAAAATAAATAAATAAAAATTTTAAAATAAGAAACAGAAATTTTCAGGAATGACAACTCTTAAGAAGTTAAGATGGAAAACCACACTAAAGCTCTAAATTTCTTGACTAACTATTCAAAAATTTAAACTTAAACCACGTACTTTGGGTTCTGTTCCACGTGTATTCCCTTTCCATTCTTAGTGCTGAACGCGGACTCAAAGTCAGCACGCCAGAATAAAAGGCTTTATCCAGTAATAAATCGAGTTAGACACTGCTACCCGAGCCGGCAGGAAAAGTTAATGTTTTTACAAATTACCCGAAATGCCCTATCGGTTTACACTCATTCCGGTACTCATTCAAAACTTATGAGAGAAAATTAGATGATTTATCTTTCTTAAAATGCCCCCGTAAAATTTATTATTCCCGGCCAACTTTTCCTCCTGAAAGTTTTTTCGCCACGCATCATTTTCATTAATGTAAAGTGTCTGAAGCGTTTGACGATAAAGACGTATTTCCTCTAGAACGTTTTTGAGAGGGAGACTCCGCAGAATAATACGACACAAGTAACGAGATGTAATGGAAAACTAAAACAAAAGGCCGAGAAGTGGCTGTATCGTGACGTCTCCTCCATAAATTACGCACCTTCTCGCTTTGAGTAATAACAACTGGAGCAGCAAGTGTATATGGAGTATCAACTTTTTCCTTTTCTCTCACTCTCTAGTTTTACAGTTCCCACCTGAAAACGCATCCCACCCCACCGAGAAAATACGAGATGGTAAAAAAAAGGAGTAATAAAATGAGAGGATAAATAAAATAAGGAGGGTATAAAAAATTAGACCGCGGCGGAGAGAATGTTGCGAAGTCCCTTAGTTGATTTGTAGCAAAACATGCGTCAAGCAGTTGCAAATGTCATTAGCAAGTTGGCTTCTCCTTTCGTATCGAGAGGATAAGCTGCTCCCTCAGTCCGAGGGGTGGTTTAGAAAGTAAAAGTTTCTTGCGCGGAGGCCGGCTTAGAAAAAAAGGAGGCAGCGTCTTAGGTTGGGAGGGGAGAAAGTAGATCGAAGGTGAGACACGAGGTTCGGTGATGGGAGTTCGTTTTTCGATCCTGGAGTGATACGAAGAACGAAATTGAGTGGAAGACGTTTTTGACTCTTTTGGCTCTTTGAGAATTAAATTAATCTTTTTAAAGTAATTGTATTGAAGGTATAACCACACAGATCTGTTCCATGGCAGAAAATAAGAAAGGTCTATTTTGCAAATTTTTAGTAACAGCTTATTTAGTACTAAATATAATTTTAATTTTTAATACACTGTGCAAAAATATTTTTCAATGTATTGATTATTTTGTAGTGTTTTTACAGGAGAACGTTTTTTTTTTCTGTTATAACTTCCAATACACATTAAAGAGATTTGTGGACATAACTAAAAATCACCGAATTTATATATTGTCTCTTTTTCAATCAAGTTGCAAAAATATATGCACGATATTATCAATTCATTCATTGTACAAGAGCTTTTATGGAAATCATTTATATTCAATTACCGTGACACTTAAAAGCTGGTGCCTCTCTTTTTGAAAAAAAATATGTTAACAACCTGCACGATAACAATATATCGTTACAAGAGAAAAACATTTGGTCAAAAGCTATAGTACTGCGAAAAAGAAAAAGGAAAATTCCAATCGTTATGCTAATTAACTAAGTTTGTGCTTCTCGTGATGAAACCTAATATCTTCATTAAATAAGATCTAGTGAACAAAACCCACACTTCAAGCAGTTGAGCGATCATCACATAAAAGTCTACAAAAACTAAAATATCATATCTTTAAAATTTTGAGTTTTGAGCTTCATTTGTAAGTCAACGAGTGCCAGTTGAAAAGTAATGCATAGTCGCACATAGCTTGGAAATGAAAAGAGGTAATCAAATTAAATAAATATGGGCATAAAATTACATTTCACAAATTCTACAAAATCGCATTTATTTTTCCATATAGTCACTATTTACAGCTACCCATTTCTCCCCGAGTTGATCCAGTTAACTAATCTCGCCAATGAAGAACGCCAATTGACAACTTCTGACACATTATCGTGACGAGGGAGATAACTTTCTTTTCAATATTGTGGCAGGAGATGAAATTGGGTGCATCATTACGACCCACAAGATAAACGGCAGAGCATGGAATACCGACAATATAGTTGGCAATAATCAAAAAGATTCAAAACACAACCCTCTGCAAAGAAAATTCCTTTGACAGTGTTCTGGGATTTCAAACATGACTGATTACCTGGAAGCTGGGTTGTCCTTGGATTCTGTGTGTTACATAGAGACGAGTATGTTCGGTTCGACAATCCATGTAGCCTATAATAATGCAACTCTGTAATGTCGGCCACACATATCTCGGCAATCTCCATTGCTCTTGTGAAGTTGAAATTTAAACCCATTTCACCCGACATTACAGCTGCAATTTTCACTTTTTCAGCATTTTAAGAGGGATCTTAAGAGTATTCGTTTCACCACGGATGATAAACTCAAAGACGCAATAAGGTTGTCGATCAAGGAAAGACTACTCGCATTCTTCATTGAAACAACTGGATAATCGTTGGGCGAAATGTATAGCTGTAAAGGGTGACTGCGTGGGAAAATTACTGTAAGATTTTGTAGCATTCGAAATGCAGTTTTATGCCATATTTGTTTAATTAGATTTTACCTCTTTTCATTTGCGAGCTACATGCGACTGTGTATTACTTGTAAGCCGGCCACGCATTTTGTGCATTAAATGAAAACGTACAAAGAACCACTTGAAGTTTTCAATCAACTAAACTCTTCCGTATTTATTTTCTATGGAAATGGTTGGAGTGTTACCGAAGCTCAGTTGTTTTGTTCACTATATTAGCAACCTGTATGTGGCGATGGTCGATTCCTGTAACTGTGTTCTCAGTCAGTAGAATTCTTCTTGCGTTTGTCCTTTATTTGAATTTGCCCTCTGGTGTTTGGAGTAGCATGGCCAAATATGATCCTTGCACCGTATGTTCTAAGCTAACTAATGGTTAAACCGTGTAAGTAGTTAATGTCCAAATCGGGTTCATATACTGTTATTTAATGGTTCCCATCCATATGCAAAAAAAATATCACTAGTTTTCTACGAATCGAATCCTGTTAGAAATTGCTTGTGGATACATATTTGCGAACATTTATTGGATAGTGATTGCGAACTTTCTATGATAATCTTGGAGTAGTTTTTGAATTGCGTGTAAATACTAAATAATTAATTTTATTAACTCACTGGCAAATACAATGCTCTCAACATTTCTTTTCTCACGTTCACTCACATATTGCAATATCTCAACATCGACCTTTGAATGGACTTTTATTATAAGGATTTCACCAGAAGGTCGATTTATTGATTCTAGGGTAGACATGTCTTCCAAAAAAACACTATAACTAGCAGACATCTATAAGTTTCGTTGCATTGAAACTGGACACTTACTATACGACACTTATTTCTTTTTATATTTAAAAGATGACAAAGGATACAAGAATATAGTCACTTTAGAGCAGAAAATCATCAACTTACATTTCTTCGCAGATATTAAATGTGCATTTGCATGATGATAATGAGAAATACATTGTCATATTATAGTCTACTTGAATAAATGTTAAAAAAAAATCCAAGCACTCATAAATTTTCGACATTAAAGCTAAAGCTTTGAGCGGTTGTAGCATAAAATTTACTTTACGTCAATAAAAAAAAGTTTCTGCTCCAAGGCGATGATATATAGTCTTAATAGTATGAGCACTATGTTTCGTGTTCTATTATGATTTAGCATTAAGATTATTATTACAATGTATTCTATTCAACTTCCGAAAGTTTGAGATCATTATAAAGCTTAGAAGATAACAAATAGAGATCTAATCTTCTGAACTGACTTTATTTACTGTATGGGACTTGCAACTTTATAACTATGGATAAATTGGAGTGACATGACTTCTGTGAAATGTTGAAATGGTAGCTTTAAAATTTCTAACGCTCAAAAAATTCTATACTCGAAATTGCTTCGGAATGGCATTTAAAGTAAGCTGTTATGCTAAATATTTTCATTGTTATATAAATTCTTGACATATTAGTAAATGATAAGAAATGACGATATTGAATATGATATTGGGATGATATTGAAATATATTTGATATACGTACTATTAATTTTGATCTATAGTACATAAAATAAATGGAAAATTAGTGAAACGTTTGAAATTTAAAGGCAGTGACTCTTTACTACGTTTCTATATCTTTCCCTCTCCCTGTGTTTCTATCTTAGCTTATCGATATTCGATATATTTATTTGAATAGTAAAGTATATATGTTACATAACTGAAAAATATCTTTCTTTTAAAACAGCTTTACTTTACTAAATGTTTCGAATGCTTCAGAGTAAATTCTAGAAATATTTTGTGTGTGCACTAATTGTGCGGTACTTCTGTATAAACTATACATAAAATTACGAAGTTACGAGGACAGATTGTTAAGTCTCTGATTTTGGAACCTATTATTGATAACAAATTATTAAAATGAGTGTCAAGTTTATATATTGCGGTAAGATAAAAGTAAAGTACTGAAATGACATGTAAAATTAAATTTTTGCGAACCATTAATGAAAACATAGTAACTAACTACAAAAAGAAGATTCTAATTATTCTGATAAATCTCTGCCGAATTTCAAAACCCGAAAAACGTTGAGTATCTCATGTAATCAATGATTTACGTTTATATTACCAGTAAAACGTTTTTACAGCCAAAACATTCAATTCTATTTTGGTAAAGCAAATAGTTTTGCTTGAAGGGAATCTTCCCAGGCACTAAAAATTTTTTATATTTAGCTATAGACATTATTTAATTCACACCATTAAGCTATGAAATCTCTCTTTAAGACGAAACACGACGCTAATTAGAGTAAGCTAGAAACTCGAACTTTGCAAATTTGAGAAATTTTCTGAGCACAACTTCAATGTTTAATTACACACCTAAGGAATGAAAGGATTCAGATTGTTAATTAACTCATAAGAATACATTTTACAACAATTTTAATGGAATTTAAAAATTGAAACTTGGTGTCAGGTGTTCATTAAGATCTTAGCACTTCAACGAGGCCTGAAAGCCATGCATACCTACCTTAAATATAAGAATAGGATAACAATGTATGGGTAAAATTAAATATTCTTCATTCAGTTTTATGTGTTAAATGAGATGCATCGCTACCATTCGGTACTCTACATGTATTATATATTTTTCATCAATATATCCACGGTATTTCTATGAACATACGGTTACATATTTTTCTAATTTTACTATAAATCTTTCAATATTTTGAAAACGCATAATCGTTTAAATGTTCGTTTAATTATACGAACCGATAAAATTTTGTGCTTCTACCATCAGTACTATCAGCGTTTTCTAATGCAAATGCAATGTTATACTTAACGAAGTAGTCTCAGCTGCTTCTAAAAAAATTATAATGTATCTGCTCTAGTAAAGATACTTACAATTCAATAAAGTTTATTTTATATAGTTAAATCGTATTGATTATTTTATTGTAAATACTCTCGTACGAAGCAATACAAAACAAAGTTATTTCAGTCGTATTTCCTGAATATAATTTATTAACATTAAAGTAGAGTTAATTAAGGAAGGGTTTTAATACAACGTATCATAAAATACGTACATTTAAAAGACAGAAATACTACGTTTTTTTAACTGAAGAAAGACGGAACTTATTTCATAATTTTGTCAGGAAATGAATTAAATTACTTAATTTTTAAAATTTTTGAAATACTTTAATGTTAAATTGCTCAAATATTTTCGTATATTGAGGCTCAACACTTTTAAATGTGTTCATATCTACAATCATCCAGTTGTTTTACAGATAATAGTAACAGTAAAAATGTTTAGAGTTTGTAAGACGAGACACAATTTTACTACATTTTCTAAGTGTTTTAACATTTGTTTAAAAATAGACGAAAAACTAGTAAGACAACAAAGTTGTAGTTGTCATTTTCTTTAAAAGTGCTTTTTCTATCCATTCATAAAAATAGAATTAATAAATCCTCATTGCAATCTAAATGCTTAAATTTAAAAGGTATATATCAGACTTTGAGTAAAATATGATTATTTATCTTAAATACTAAAAGTAATTTCGACTTCATGCGAAAGGATTATTATTTGACCAAAATTACATTTTAAAATTGCATAAACTAATCAGGAACTAACTACAAATGAGATTCGTTTCATGTGTAGGCTTCTAAAAATTGAGAAATACCAAAATCTAAGATATGGAAGTTTGTAGGTTAGAGTATTCTAATAGAAATATATATCCTAAAGATCTCAATATTGATAGTACTTTTAATCTTCAGGATTATTTTCCTTTCAGACTAAACACTCAAAAATACGAAGTACACACTTTTGACAAGTTTGCAAGTCCATGTGTATACCAATAAAAATACTCTCTCCTGCGAGAAATATTTTCGCCTCGATTTTGAATTTCAAATTCAGCCACTTGGCTCGCTCCACGCGTGGAAGGCATGCACAAGAATCAGAACAAAAAAAGAGCAAACATTATTCCCCTTCAAAAACATACATATTGAAAATTACCACACTTTTTACCAAGCCCCTCGAGTGGATAAATAATATTTATAAAAAAAAAAAAAACTAGAAACGAAATAAAAAGTTGTTTTCTCTTTTTCACACTCTAGAAAGATGTTCATAAGATGCTAATAACGGTTTGCGTACACACAAGGTTGCATATATCGATCTCGGCACCTCCCGTATTAAAACTTGTTATAAATAGGTTCAATCTAGTTACTACGGCAAAGTACCAACGATTTTATCGACAGTTTTTATGGACTACAGTTTGTTTCTTACGGGTCTGTTTTGCATTTTTCCGTCTCTGTGAGCGAGGAAGCCTCTTTTTTTATGATTTCAGCTTGGCGTTAAAAATTCTTCGCCGTGCCCGTATTTGCTTTACTGTTCTCTTCCATATTATAGAGCAGTTTTAAATGCTGACTTGATTTTTGAAGGGTTTGATCGCTTGGGGATATAGGGCAATACTGGTAAACGCCGCTGTGATCAGTGCAGAGCAGTTTCTTTGCTACTGCTTGGGACGGAATTTTCAATCATATCGTGCTTCCATATTTCATATTTTTTTCGTCCGTGCTCTTGTTTGCTTCTGTTGCTCTGGTGTGGGGGAAAAAACTAGCGTTTTAGTGTCTTGGGAATGTTTGATGTTTCTGCATGGTTTGGATGCGTGTGTTTTAACACGTGGACGTGTTTGGGTTTTATTTTTATTCGCATATCAAATAGAGGCCATCCTTGTTTTCTATAAAAGTTGTAACATTTTTGTTCAAGTTTTTATCGAGTCAGGGTGTGAAAGCTAGACGGCAAGATAATTTTAGTTTTCTTGTCTGAGTTGAAAACTGTCTGCAATTATGTTTGGGATTTCATTTTTAACCCGTTGCGTCTCCCGAGATCTAGCAGTTGTACAGTATTGTTTTCTCTCCATTATGCACACGGTGGTTAAATAACTAGATCAATTGATTGAAAGAATCCTAGAAAAAATTATGTTTACCAAGGAGGTCAAAGATTAACCCACTGGCTGATTATCCCGCGATTTCCACGGGCAACTCAAATGTAGCAAAATTTGCTCATCCCGCGATTTTCGCGAGTAGGTTTTTTTCTATCTTTATTGAGGAGCGCATCCCGCTTTTCACCGTTTAACCAATGAAATAAATTACATACAGTGTTAGACGTTAAATTTAGATTTTGGTCAACATTTGTCGCTAGTCGTCCACTAAATTGCGGCATTTGAAGGTACCGCTCTAACTTCGCGCCTTTTTCTAATCAGAAATGGCTGCTAGAAAATGTTCAGCGATTGACAGAGTATATATTCCTGATGATTTATCAGATTCTGAAAGGGATTTTAGTTTTGATAGTGATAGTGATATAGATTTTTCGGACTGCTCCTCAGATAGCGATGAATCTGATCATGATTCAATAAACTTGCAAAGCGTTAGGCAGTTGTGCAAAATTGATACGAAGAATATTCCTCCTCCTCCTTTTCGTGGAAATCCGGGAATTACTGTGCAAAAAGCTAACAATAACTTCTGACAGTTTAGTTTCTCATGATAAAAATCTATATAAAAAGTCTTTTCTAGAAAGAAAAAATGCATATTTCAATTCTCCAATATATATAGATTTTTAATATGCAAAAAAATACACGATTTTTGTAGAGATTTCGGTCTACAAATTGAGCAGTCAGAGGGTTAAAAGGCATACACTATATGCACAAAAGTATTTGGACAATCGAAAAATTCGGATGAGAATCCATCTTAGTCTGGGGTTGTTTCTCTTGGTTAGGACTCGGCTTATTGCTTTATGTACCTGGTACCATGAGCGCTGACATGTACCTCAACGTTCTGGATAATTCGACATTGTCTACACTATGGCAATACCATGGTGAAGGTTGTTTCTTCCAACAGGATCGAGCTCCATGTCATACTGCAAAACGTTTGCTTTACTGGTTTCCTGAAAATGAGGTGACTTTGCTTGACACCTATTCAGAGCCCTGATCTCAATTTGATAGAGCAATTGTGGGAAAATTGGAGTGACGAGTACGACACCACCACTCACGCCCATCTTTACAACAATCCCTTCTCACAAACTTGCAAAAAGTATGGCTAACTATTCCTGTCCAGACATACAGAGAACTTGTGGAAAGTATGCCTCGACGTGTTGCAACTGTAATACAAGCAAAAGGATAGCCGTTAACCGTTGTTGTTGTTGTCGTATGTTCTTCTGGGATGCATATGAAAGCAAGTGGTGAACAGAAACATTCAAGACAATACAGAAGAAGAATATTTTTATTATAACAAACGATGATCCCAGCAAAGAACAGAAGGTGTGCGCTGCTTTCCTTTCAAGACGGGAATCCATTCCAGGCGAAAGTGCGACTTCTTTCCCAGGTTTTACATCCATGCCTTATCCGGGATTCGAACCCGGGCCCACTCGGTGACAACCGAGGATCATAACCACCATACTGGCTGGGCGGCCCGTTAACCGTTACTAAATAGAATAATAAAGCACTTTTTCTAAAAACCATGTAGTGTCCAAATACTTTCGACCATATAGCGTATATTGAAATTAGTTTGCAAAGAGGAACCCCTCAGAGGTATAAATATTCAAATACGAGGTTGTTAAACACGTATTACTGATTAAACATTTTTAAGTGTTATACAACAAAATTACTGAACCAACATGATCCTAAACGTAAGTAGTAATAACATGAACATTTGTTAATCCTCTGAGGAAATCCCACATGCATAACCATTCTGCAAAATTCAGTCTTCCCTTGTTGACTAAGAACAAGTGTTGACCTTCATGACCAATGTAATCTTTTCTAGAGACTTCTTTCAACCAATCAATATAGTATAGTCATTATGTGTGTTTTGAGTAAGAGCATCACTGCTCTACTAAGAAATCTCACGACGCTCACATCGTTAGTATTTAATAACACTTGACACATACTAGACACACTGATTTAATGTTAACCTGGATGTAACAAAGGAGATGAACCTTTAAGCCTGAGCCACCCTCGAAATATTTCTGGTGTTCAAATCAAATTTGAATGTCGTTATTTTAACTTTAGTAAGGATCACAGTTTCGTGACACCAACTTGTATGCGAAACTCAAATATGTGTGGAAACTGTCTGTAAATATCATTCAACAAAATTTGTATTTAACATTTTATAAATTAAATACGGTTGTACGGTATCAGTACCACACCTAAGTTTTTTCGAAAATATACATCATGTATAATGTCACATGAACTAAACCGCATACACATCTTATACAAGTGTAACGCTGTTCCTAGGAGGAGTACTTACAAAATGTTGAAGTGCTGTCAAAATGAACGGTATGATCCTCGAGTATGTCCCGGGTATATTGTCAAAATGAAGAGTTCGGTCAACGGATTTGATATATGTGTATCTCGGGTATACTGTCAAAATGAACAGTATGATATACTGTAAAAGTTAACGGTTCGTTCCCGTATGTGACCATGGTGTACACAATCGTTGTTCCTCTTAAGCACTCAACTGTCGACTTCTCAAACATGTAAAAACGACATTTCTGAAAGAACATTTAACAGTAGTTACTACTTCCATCGCCCTGCAAAGACTATTTGGCAGAAAATAAATGTATATGAGGATATTTTGCCTTAAAAATATAAACATGGAATATCCACTATATTTGCAAATTTTGCAAGGTACCCAGAGAGAGATTAACAAACGGCAAAGTTCCAACTTTGCAAAAACGAAACTTTGTGATGTCCGATGACTTTTGTCGGTATATTGTACATTCTCATTCATACCTCATGGAATTGCGGATGTGAAAAATTTTAAAACGATTTCTTTTTCAAGTAGTATTATGTCAATATAGCACACTGAAATCTCCTTTTTTAATAAAATCACAAATTCAAACTAAACTTTTAGTGTAAACTTCAGATAACATGAAAATTTCTTAGTGCATATTTCGTTTCTAAATGCACTTTGTAAGATGGTCAACCTGATCAACACAATTTTTGCTCTCTTTAAAATTCCATACTAAATACGTTTAATTTTGCTTGATGAAAAAAATGAAACTTTATTCTGATTTACATGAATTGATCTGTTTAAGTTTAAAACGATGCTTAAATTAATTTGAAGTAATGCTAGTAATGCTTGAAATTTTCATAGTATAAATTTTTCTTCGATAATAAATATTCACAGTAAACTGCAATGACCGTCTTTTAGTTCATTGTATCACATTTTAAAATGCAAAGCAATTAATTAAGTATAATAATAATTGTAAATCTTATTTCGTTCGTATTCCTAAGTTCGCCGACCAACTGGTATAGTGTTAACCTCTGGATAGGAAGGTTCCTGATTTGAATCCAGGTCAGAGCATGCATGTTCGTAAGCTCATGGTGTAGAGGCGGCTGGTACACCTTAAATCTGTCCTGGCCGTAAGTCCTCACGTTGGGTTGGTGTGGAAGTTTGGAGAGTGGGGTGCCAACTCAAATGTTACCTCGTTATCTGACAGTGGTTCAAAATTACGTGGCGATACACCCAGGCCCTGATTTACCATTAGGCCCGTGAGGCAAGGGCCTAGGGCCCCCATAATTTAAAGGGCCCCTAAGTTTCAAAAGTATCTAAAAATTTAAAAAAGTTTTTAAGTAGTTACTTAAATTATTGGGTATTTACGTAAATGTCCGTCGACCGTTTCCACCACTATCACATTCTTGTAATTACATTAATTATCTAACTATTATGTTTTTAATTTTCATCTGCTTTATTTTGTTTTGCCAAGAGTTATAAGTAATTTCACGATTTTCTCAAACTTTTTGGTGATATCTGTGAAACGGTCAACAGTCACAAATACGTAAGTACCAATTATTGTTATAAAATTAGTTTTTGTGATGAACAATTAACATCGGGGGGCCCCTTCCTGCGTGTTGTGCCTACTATACCAAATTTTCTAAATCGGGCCCTGGATACACCGAATGGCT
The DNA here is from genome assembly GCA_947359465.1 of Metellina segmentata. Taxonomy (NCBI): domain Eukaryota; kingdom Metazoa; phylum Arthropoda; class Arachnida; order Araneae; family Tetragnathidae; genus Metellina; species Metellina segmentata. The sequence continues at coordinate 86,786,660 of OX375879.1, forward strand.
TAGGCTTGGACGGTGGTAAATAAATGCATATTTCTTAGTTCATGTCTCAGAATGTTAGAGCACATTACATATATACATCCTTACATCCATACAGTGTATACATTAAATCATTATACTAGGTTACATTATAAATATATATATACATACATCATGCAATGTGAGAAAATAAAGTTCGTTTTTCTTAGTCTCTTAGGATAATCAAGTCCTGAGGATTTTCATGATGTTAATAATTTTAAACCTCGAGCCCTTGTTACATGCAATGTTCCTGAGCCATGCAATTTTAAGGTGATAGGCAGGTGTTCTCATATGCCATATGATACTGTATGCGGACAAACTGTGATGTAATGTAGAGGTGTGCCAATTTCACCACAGCAGCAGTTTTCGGATTTGATTTTCTTAAACCTCGTTAGGTAGGATGGGAATGAGCCATGCCCTGTGAAGAAGAGTGTCTCTTCCCTGATCCAGCTTGCAGATTTCAGTGACACTTTTGGAAACACATCATGCACCGTCCTGCCTGTTTCCCTTGCGTCCCATTCATTCTGCCACGCATCAAGTAGCCAGCTAGTGGTTTCCTTTCTGTAATGGCTCTTGGGCCATTTCACCCCTTCATATATGCATTCCATTGTTGTAGCCTCTTTTGCTAATCTATCTGCTTCTTCGTCTTATATTATGATAAATATTTACACTTTTATTTGAAAGTATAAATCCTCGACTCTTAAAACGCGCAACCTATTAATACAGTGAATTCTTAATTCTTGCAGAATCATAAATATCAAGTAAAACACGACAGAATGTTTGGCAAATCAGGTAATTTTTTAAGGGGATAGAATTTTTCGCCATCAGGTATAAAAGTTAAAAATTTACGTTATCACCTTGATCTTCTCTGCTGATTGGAAGTAATGGACTAAATTTCAAACTTTTCAAAATATCCCACTTTTCTAACTGAAAAGAAGTTAATAATTAGCTAATTAATCAACAGGCCTTTTCTAAATTTTTAAAATTGCTCTAAACATTAAAAATTACTCAAAGGACTATGTCAAAAAAATATTATTTCTTACTTTGTCACCATTCTTTCTGGAACTCACATTCAAATACTTCAAAATGAATTCTTTCAAAATTAAAATACTTTTTAACCCAAACAAGATTATAATTTTTAAATCCAGTATAATAAAACAGAGTTTTGTAAATACAGATAAAAAATTTAGATGTAGCGCACTATAACATTTTATATAGATCGTCTTCTTTTCAGTGAATATTTTTAATCCAAAATAAAACTTTTTTCTTTGTTATACTCAATATTTTAATTAATTTATCAGAATATTTAAGTTCTTTTATTTGTTTCAAACATTCCATCGTGTTTTTAAAACTTTATATTTGATCATATTTCTCTTGCTTATTTTTTAAAGGTGTCGACATCTGTGAGATGAAGAAATAAAATTACCAAAGTATCTCTCCATTTATCATATATTTGTCCGATAGTAAGTGCCAGATTTTTATTGTTGTTTAATTCATAAAATGAATGCATAATTTAAGAAGGAGATATATATTTTCTGGTTGGAAATAAATAATATTTTAACCAGCTTTATCTGACCTTTTGGCAGTGTAAATCCTGTGAAGAATGCACCGAAGCTTCTGAACACAAAAGTACCTGTTTCTCTTGAACAATTGACTGAATACTAGAATCATATCAACCAAAGACGAATATATTAAACACGAGTGTGAATCTTGAAAGTAATAGATTGTAATCAGCGCCAATCCTGACTGGTGAACATTTACATGAAATCTTTAATTAGGTGAGCAACTTAAAGCAAAATTGCTCAGTAAATAAAATAGCCATTTCAATGTGGTTAAATTTTACAAAATAAAATTTAAACTAATTATATTACATTAAATTAATCCATGTATGTGTGTATTCTTATGTTTCATTTATCAATTCACTATCAGCAAGTTTTAATCCGAGGTGATTTATCTGAATTTGTAAACTCTTTTGAGAAATGTGCCGTTTGAGGTTTGTAGGTGTGTGACTAATACTTCAAGCCCGCTCGTGGAGACAGCAATAGGTTAACATATTCCTTAACGAGAAAAATTGCAGAATGAAAATAACGAATAAAGTTCTCTTGTATTTTCCACGCTATGTCGTTAAACATTATATGGCGGTAATGTAATCGGTGGGCTCAAAGCATCCAGAAGTCATCTACTTAACTTAGTTATTGAAACTGCCAATTGAGAGGTCCATCAATTAAATATTTGTCCTGATAATGTTCCATCATTGAACAAATTATAAACAGTTATTGAACAACTTAAGAGAGACTAGCAGGGTTAAACGTAAAAAGTAAGTAATCCCCCCTCCCTCGACAAACATTAAGTTAAAATTATTATTTATACATCTTTCATCTTTTGAAGATATCTCTTCATGGTGTATAATCTATTTCTTTAGCAACTCTATATGCTGAAAAATGTCTCACGAAGTGTCATATTTTTAGAATGCTGCTTTCAAAGATATCATCCGGATTATGAGACATTTACAATGCCTTCAAAAAGTGTGAATGCTTAGTTACTGATATAGACCTACTTAATTCGTTATCGAGTGAAAATAAAACGCAATATTTTATACATGTAAAGCATATAACACATTATTTAACTTCCTTAATATTCCTTCTCAAAGTACTTAGAAATCTCAAGATTAAACTGTTACCTTTACGCTGTATAAGTCTGAATTTGGTTTATTCCAGAATAATAAGTACTTTGATAATACACAAAAGAATCAGATTAATCTGTTTTTTTATGTGTAAGTTAATGAGGTAAACTTCACGTCTCCACATTCTTATTAAGTTGATCCAATAACTTGAAATTTCACTTGATATTTAATTGGAACGCGTCATTACTCAAACTACATTCAGTGAAACGCATGGATTCCTCCTGATTCATGACAAGATATTGAAAATGAAAACACGAGATATATTTTTAACTTAAACTTCAAGTATAGGGACTAGAATTTAAAAATATAAGGCAGGTTAAAGAAAGGAAAAATGATAGTATAAAGTATGTTCGTTTAAATGCACATTTATAAAACATTTAGTTTATTTAGTTATAAATAAAGTTGCGGTAAAGTTCCGGGTGGTTTCATTTAGAGAAAACTAAACATGTAAGCTTCCTAATTTGGGTTAGGTAAATTCGTTCCCACAAAAAGCTCAGTGTGATGACTTCGAAAATTAGAAGCATGACTTCAGCTCGAGAGTACTACTTGTTTTCTCTTACAAGATCCTTAAAAAATGAATAAGCATGAGCTTTTCTCTTTTATTGAGATAGTTACCATCATTAAAATTTAGAAATAATTTTCAGAAAACCGAATTGCCAATTTGGAGATACCATGTAAGTTATAAGTCTTCTTAAATTTAATAATAAACATTACGGTTTAATTAAGTGCATGTTTGAAGTAAGGTTATTTTGTAATCCAACACTTTTTTTTCTTTTTCACATTGCAACTGATAGTAATTGTGAATTTCTTCAAGGATTATCGCTAATTGTCTTCCACTAGAACCGGTTTGGCTAAAGATAGGAAATATTATAATATGTACTATCTTAGAAAGTTCTTACATTATTATTTTATGACGGAGAAATTATTGTGTTAGATCATACGTACTTTACAAAAGATGTGACTGCTGTCAAAAAATGTTCCTTCAGGTTATGTTCCACTGTAAATTTAAACTCAAATTGTCATCTTTAAGAAATAACATTTTCACACACCATACTTCCACTCGAGTCTTGTGTAAAGGATATTTATGTTTTCAAAGAACAGAAAAATACAAGATATTTGAAAACACTTGATTAAGAGGATTGTGTGTTTCATGGTGAAACAAAGTATCCTATTCAAAATACACTAAGGATTTAATACATTTTTATCCAATCCATCATCACAAGCATTGTAAAACGTTTAGAAATTACGCAGGGTTGTCAAACTATTATGTGTAGATACTGTTTAATATTTCATAATTTATTTCTACAGAATAATTTGAGGAAATATGTAATTAGAATTCAAACTGAAATGTCACCTAAACATAAAAATACATAACAATGCATATTATGCCGTCATTATTTTCCAGGTGTTACTATCACTAAAATATTCATTTAAAGGAAAATGAATTAAAAAATATTTTCATTATTCTAGATAATGAATAATATGTTTGTAATAAATGTTAAGCAGATTTTAAGAAAAATCAGTCTTTGAGTTAGTATAAAAAATAATATAGAAGTCTTAACATACATGTTAATACTCTAACAATTTTTCAATTATTCAAAAAAGCTTACATTCATCGGAAATGTATAGGTATAACTTATGATATCTGAATATTTAATGAATAAATTTGAAACAATATATTGAGAGAGAGAATGTACATAGAAAAATCATGTGCTGTAATTAATTGAAGCACGAGCTTTTGTAGGATTTTTCTATTACCAAAATGTGATTTAAACCGTTGTATGTTGCAACTTATCATTTAAAATAAGATCTTAGTATTAACTACTTTTATCGTAATCTCAAATTAGAGATCTTATTGAAATACTAAAATCACCCCGTTCAGTCAAATTTCATATCTATCTATTTTAAAACTTAAGTATGACGAGCCTTTGTTATACAAATCTCATGTCTAGAAATATATCAGTTCGTACGTCTGTCTTGAACATCCGAGTTTCTCATAATAGTTTTAAAGCTGCAAGCTATTATGTTTAATTTTAAAAATTTCTATCAGCCGATAAAAAACAGCAGGAAAAAGTCATACAAATTTCTTATTTTATTACTAAACTTTCTTGAGAACCATGTAATTTTATAATGTGTTTGGGATATAAAAATATTTTTCAACCTTTAAATTCTAAGCAAATAAGATGAATATTGATATATATATATATATATATATATATATATATATATATATCTATGGGAGGCATTATTTAACTTTTAATATTAAATTCAATTAGGCTTTCAGAGGTTATATTAATGAATTTAAGATTGTTAGATGGATCAAAAAAACTTTCACATATCAAGTCAATATGTTATTAAATGGAAATATTTTTTAATCAAATATTTTCCGCACTGTAAAAAATAGCACATAGCATTTGAGAAAACTAGTAAGTCATATTAATGGTTTTGAACGCACTGCGAAACTGATTTATTTCTCTTCAGTTTGAATCCATCTTGATACAGATTATCATCGAGTCATAGTTCTCTGCATTTCTCTAAAGAATCATTCGTCATTTTTAATCAATTATGTCTGAAATATTGTTTGTTGCAACCAACAATTCTTTGCCGGGTTTTGTTGTCATTTTCTATGAAACCGATAAATTACTTGCGATATTTAGATTTTACAGGCGTCAGTTTCATGTGTTTATGACTTCATATTTCACGGAAGTCGAAAATTCATGTATTGATTTTGAGAAACTGCACGTGATTAATGTTATATGGTAAGGCTGACAAAACAATATTTTTTAACAAAAATTGGTAATTTAAATATCAATGCAAACAATTTATTTATTTTACAAAAATTACAAGAAAGTGATGCATTAGATATTCTAATAGCATATGATGCAAGTAAGTTTCTTTCAAACCAATTAAAGTTATATACTGCAGAGACACAACTTATACAAACTTTGACATAATTTTGATTTCGTGGCTGAATAAATTTGAAGAAATGTAAAAAATGAACTGAAAAATAAATTGAGTAAAAATATTATCTTAAAACTATCATCAGAATCACTATGATGTTGATGTAGAAATGATGTCTACTTGAAGTATCCAATATCATTATCAAATCAAATGCTAATTGGAAAGCAAATAATTTAGTTAAAGGAAATCTTTAGGACCTCATTTAAAGCAAAAAAGTTGTGTACATTTGAAATCATGCACTAAAATGGTTGCTTACAAACATTCGTCAGAAAGTACAAATTTAAACAGTTGGACTTTGAATAAACTATAAACAAGATATTGTTATTTCGGAACCAGTACAGACAAACCTTGTATTACCATTTTAATTACATAGCTATTAATAGTAAAGCCCTATTTATAACATTTCACAATAATCATGCACTCTAAAAGTAATGCACGAAATTGAAAATGATTTTTCTTCACTCGATCTTTCAAATCATAGCTGTATTTTTGTGTTTAATAATATTTCGAGTTTCTCTCAAACTTAGTTTGAAGCCTTTTTAACGCATGCTTTATAGTTATTAATTTTCTTAAACGTAAAATTACTAAACTAAAGCATAGTTCTACCTTTATGCTTAAATATATATGCATATTCCCATATTTCTACCTCTTTATGAATGCTATTTCACAATTTCTCGAGAAAATACCACAATTTAATGAAGTGTTTCCACCTAGCAGCTAAAAGATTGAAAATATTTAAGCGAAATTTGATTCTCAATTTGAAAATCGTGAATTCGTTAATATCCATATTAAAAATTTGTTGCCAAACTCGCTGGTTTTAGTTCTATGGTTTGTTCAAATTCAATAGAATTGTTTGTTAAATGTAAGTATAAAGTATTCCTTTTGAGTTTTGTCACGTCTTAATAAGGTGCAATACATTCATTTTAATTTCAATATCAAATGAAATAGCTGTGTTGAATTAGTTTATGCATACAACATTCTGTAAAGGAAATGCCTATCACAATTTCTCGAGAAAAATAGCACAATTAAAAAGAGAATTAACAGAAACCAAAAAATTAAAACTTTAATCCTACTTTACTTATTAATTTTATATATAGGGAATTCGTTTAGATCTTTATCAAAATTTCACTAAAAATGTGCTTAGTTAAACAGAATTTTACTACTTGGTATGTCCCCATAACCATCAGTGAAATAATTGTTTCACTACTTGGTATGCACAATGCACAACAATAAGTAAAATTACTGTGATTTACTACTTTCGATGCACAACAAACAGTGAAATAGCTGTTTTATTACTCTGTATACAAAACAGTTAGTGAAATAACTATGCTTTACTATTCAGTATCCGCAACAATTATAAAAATGACTGTGTTTGACTACTTTGTTTAACAAATATCAGTGAAATGACTGTGTCATACTAATTTGTATTCGTAACAATAAATGAAATAACTGTGCTTTACTATATTGCATACGTAACAATCAGAGAAATAACAGCGTTTTACTACTTTGTATGCCCACTACATTCAGTGAAAGAACTGCTCCTTACTACTTATTCGCAACAATCAGTGAAATAACTGCATTTTATTACTCTGTATACACAACCTTATGTGAAATAACTGGGGTTTAGAGAGAGAGAGAGAGAGAGAGAGAGAGAGAGAGAGAGTGTTTAATAACCACAACAATTACAGAAAAAAACTACGTTGCTACATGCCCAGCAATCAATAAAATAGCTGTGTTTGACTACTTGGCATGCCCAACAATCAGTAAAATAGCTGTGTTTGACTACTTGACATGCCCAACAATCAGTGAAATAGCTGTGTTATACTACTTTGTATACGTAACAAGCACTGAAGTAACTGTGCCTTACTACTTGGTCGGCCTAACAATCACTGACATAACTGTTTTACTACTTAGTATACACAACAATCAATAAAATGACTGTGCTTTACTATTTTGCATACGTAGCAATCAGTGGAATAACTACGTTTAACTACTTTGTGGGCACTACAAACAGTGAAATAACTGTGTTTTATTACTCTGTATACACAAAAATTACTGAAATAAGTATGCTTTGCTACTTAGTATCCGTAAAATGTATAGGAATGAATGCGTTTGACTATTTAGCATACACAACAATCAGTGAAATGGCCGTGTCATACTACATTGTATACGTAAAAATCACTGAAATAACTGTGTTTTACTACTTGGTATGCACAAAAATCAATGAAATAACTGTGTTTTACTACTTGGATTGCACAAAAATCAATGAAATGACTGTGCTTTACTATTTTGCATACGTAACAATCAGTGAAATATCTACGTTTTACTACTTTGTATGCACTACAAACAGTGAAATAACTTTGTTTTATTACTATTTACACAACAATTACTGAACTAACTATGCTAAACTACTTAGTATCCGCAAGAATTATAGAGATGACTGTGTTTCACTATTTGGCATACCCAACAGTCAGTGAAATGGGTGTGTCATACTACATTGTATACGTAAAAATCACTGAAATAACTGTGTTTTACTACTTGGTATGCACAAAAATCAATGAAATAACTGTGTTTTACTACTTGGTATGCACAAAAATCAATGAAATAACTGTGTTTTACTACTTGGTATGCACAAAAATCAATGAAATAACTGTGTTTTACTACTTGGTATGCACAAAAATCAATGAAATAACTGTGTTTTACTACTTGGTATGCACAAAAATCAATGAAATGACTGTGCTTTACTATTTTGCATACGTAACAATCAGTGAAATAACTACGTTTTACTACCTTGTATGCACTACAAGCAGTGAAGGAACCGCGTCTTACTACTTGGTGTCTACGACAATCAGTGAAACAATTACGTTGAACTATGCGTGTACAGCAAATGGGTGTAAATCCTTGTTTCTTCTTTGAAGAACTTCTAAGATAATCCCTATCTACTTTCCACTTCCTTATTTTCACTGTTGCGAAACACAACCCATTGACAGATCGTACCACCTTCTTTTTGAGTGGTATTCAGACCTGTGCGTTTCACATCGGTATTCGCAAAGGGCTCTGTTGCGGGAAAGAGGCAAAAAAAAAATCGCGGAACCCAAAGCTGAGAAAAATACACATCCCAAGACTGAAGTTGGGATGCAGCCCGTGCCTATTCGGAGAAGGGCTCCTATAATATTGAATTATGCCGCAGCATTCCTATGCTATGAAGAAACAGAAAGGAACGGGGATGAAACAAAACGATAACATTACATTTCGAAACGAGAAAAGAAGAGAGAAAAAAATATATCAATCATAAATAAAAACTGGAACAAAGGGAAAACACATATCGAACGTGCTTAGTATTCCTCGCGATAGCTGGGCGAAAAAAAAAATCACCCGGTCCGAAACGCAAAAATAAATAAATAAATAATAACAACAACAACACTAACAAAAAAAAATTTAAGGGAAAGAAAAACATAAGGCATTCCTCTTTCCGGATAGCTCGGAATCCCCCTTCCATTTTTCATGAGTTGCGTTGCCATGGAAACACAGCGGTCACGCTCGCAGCGAGTCAAGGCTAAGGTCCACCCTCGAACGCCGGTCCGGCTGGGCGAGGACCAATGGCAGGCGTCCGTCGATCGTCCCCCTCCCCCCGCCCGGTCTGCGTTCTTTAATAAATCCATTCGCAAGCGGGTGGGGGAGGGAGGGTGCAAAGCCTCCGGTCGTCCATCGTAAGCCCCGCCCCCACCTCATCCCGGATTCCTCGCATCCCGACATGAAAGGGAGAACTGGCTCGGGGGGAGGGGTACGGGGGGGGGTCGAAATGTGGGAGTGGGTCGGATATATTGAAAGAAGGGCCGGGGGCATTCGAAATAAGGGGCAGGGATGGGGTACTAGGGGGTGGAGTGAGAGAGAAGGGAAGAAAAAAAGAGTGCTTGCGTGGGGTAAAAAGCTGGAGATAGTAGAGGAGGATGGAGAGGAAGAAAAAAAGGATCCTAGAGAGGATGCAGGACGAAGCGAAAGAACATGGCTAGCGGAATGAATCTTATATTGGTTTTCCATTGCAATATATAAAAAAAATGTATATATTTGAAATGGCAAAATATGATACGGTCGGTAGATAAGAATTCGGCGGTAGGGGGGGACGCAGAGGAAATGACGTTAGGATAAGAGGAAAAGACCCCCCCCCCCCCCCCGAAAAACCTTTTCTGTTAAGTTTCAGTGGTGTAACATTTCAACCACTAAAGAGTATTCACGAAAATTATTTGTGAAAGATTCACGCGTGAGATACGAGAGCTTGTTAATCAGGTCTTTAAAAAACGATGGTTTTTAGGTTTTAACTATTAGATAGGGAGAGGAAACCTTATTTCGGAAGAAATAAGGTTTCGAGTATGAGACAATCATGTGTTGAATCACATAAAAGTTGTTTAACAAAATTGTTCTTGGATTACATAGAAAAGGCGATATTATTTTAGATAAAGTTACTTGTGTGGGTATTTTCCCTTGCATTCGCGAAACAAGGTATCCTGCTTTTTTATTTGTTTTCCTCCTTATGTTCTGCAGTTTCCTTTCGAATGAAATGAATTTTTATGAGGAGTCTTGAAAGCGAATTGTTTGAAGTTTCTTCTCGAAATTCAACCCAAACTGTTGTTCTTTCAGATTCAATCCTTGCATCATTAATGCGTCTCATTTCATCTTAAAGGGAGCACAATAACTGAGCTAGTTGATAATGTATTGTATTTCTGAAGTTAAAGCATTTGACTATCGGAAACAATGTATATGTAGTTTTAGTTCCATACACACATTTTTTCCTAGGTTTTGGTAAAAGTTTATATAATCAAGGGAAAACGTACTGGAAACACTCGCTACCCAGTAGGGAAATAATATTATTGCCAACTTCATTTTGATATTTAGTAAACATTATCTATATTACGTCTAATAAAATTGATGATTTAAAAAAGATGTGTTACATATTTGTGTTATACTTCTAATAGACTGAACTGAGAACATTTTCAAATACTTTATGAAATTTTAAATAGTTTTAATAAATATTTAAGATGAGGGACGAAATAAACTGAATTCGTTCATCTATCGCTCTATACTTCAAAGTTAAATGAATTAACTTTAGTAAATTCAGTACACCTCTTTCGTAACTAGTTCTATTAGTTAATTATTCTTATGTATCTATCTCTTTCAACTGAAAATAAAATTCAGTAACGTAGATTATGTATGTCAATTATCAAATAGAGCACAAATCTCATAAGATATATTATATAGAGCAAAGAGATATTATATAGAGAAAAAAACTCATTGATTCCTCAGTACACTAAATAATCTAAATTTCACTTCACCCATCAAGTATTTATGATAAATAACTCGTTTATCAATATATGATCAGTTTTGCTACTGACGAAAACATCGTTCAGATAGCCATTAGCATTCAACTAGTAAAATTTTGAATATCAAATATACATATCAATGTACTTTAATACGTTATAGTCGAGTATTGTTGGATTTTGCCAACATTGTCTGAGGTTTTCTTTTCAAATTGACTGTTTTTAGATAACTCTATAAGTACTTAAAATGGAAAAAACTATTTACGAAAAATATTTATTAAATCAGTTCAGTAAAATAAAGTAATTTATGATTCATATTTAAGATAAGTAGTTAACAAAGTGATAGATTATGTCAAACAATAGAAATAAAGTAAAAGATCTCGATGCATATTTCTTTCGAATGCAAACAGCATTTACTTCGTTAACTTTAAGTGCGTCGCCACAGAAAAAATCAAAGGTACCAACTACCTCCGATGGAAAAAGAGAATAAAAACCTCGCAAGAACACTGTTGTGAATAAAACTGCTTTTTGTTCTCAATTAATAATCATTCTCTTAATTAACCAAATTAATTCAGCTTAAAACCCTCCGACAATGAATCCATCTTTTAATGAAATTGCCAGAAATGAAGACTTTTTCCCCTCCTCTCTTTCCAACCAATAAAAAAATTCTCACAATGACATGTCTGGGGGAAAAAGAAAGAGCAAAAACGACAGATTTCCAAAGAAAATAATTAAACAATTGAACAGAGCAAATGCAACGAAAAGAAAATTGGGAGGAAAATAAGAAAATGAAAAAAAAAAAAAAAACGGCTCGTTGCTACTAAATTACTTTGTTGACTGTATTATTTGTTCGCAATCATGAGCGCATGAAGAAGAAAATAAAAATAACGAAAAGAAGAGGAAAAATTAAAAAAAGAAAGAGAGAACTTGGAAGAGTTAGAGAGAAGGGAGTGGCGATAACTGAAAAAGAGCACGGTAAACTTTATTGCCATTTACCAGAAAGTCTATGTCATGTTCTTTGTATTTATAAATACTGCTCATTGCAGAGCTTTTGCTCCTCTTTAATTCTTGCACCCTCTCCATAGCAGGGGTTTTCCCTAGTCTTTTTATTCTTCCTCATTCGCTCATTTACTGGGAAGTGCACGTTTCTTTCTTTTTTAGAATAAACTCCCTCTTTTTTTATTTTTCTACTTCGCTCTTTAAAGAAGCGGAACAATTAATTTGTTAGTGACGTCATAAAGCGACTGAAAGCATACGTTTTCGAAGGGGTTTTCCACAAACACCGCTGGTGTTTCTTTAAAACGGAATTTTATGGGCCATTTCTGAACCGATATATTTTGGGGTCTGTGTTTGGATTTATTATGAGTGACAGATTTTTTTATTTGATTGGTATGCGTACGGGTATTGGAAATATTTTATTTGAACTTTTTTATCCTTATAAATTTATTAGTTGGTTTTTTTTCTGCGAAATTAATTATTTAGTGACATTTTAACTTATACGACATGAATAAGGCAAAATCATTTAAAAGTTTATTGCATATTTGACTTGTGTTTTCAGCGATTGAAAGCATTGGTTTAGGAGGGAATTTCCTCAAACACTATTGTTTCTTTAAAATGGTATTTGGCAAGTAATTTCTTAACTGATATACTTGTGGGATTTGTATTTGAACTCCTTTTTAAGTGCCAGAGTCTTTATATAATTGAATTGGCGAGCGTAAATTATGTTTAAATTTTAGTTTATATAGTTGGAAATAATTCTTTTGAACTTTCCTTGCTTTATAAATTGACATTTGGTTATTTCTGCAAAAATAATTTGTGATTGTAGTCAGGTTAATTTATACGAAATAAATCAGCAGCTTCATTGTGAAATTTTTTGCCTGTTTGACTTGTTTTTACACTTACCAATTAAATATTGGATTTGTCCTAGTAAATTAGTATTTAGACTTTCAAGTTCCATAATTTTATATTGTAACGTAGCTTAATTTCAGAAATTTGAAAATATTAGTTGATATCAAAATTTTAGTAAATTAGAGTTCGTACTTATTAATACAAGAAAAAATTACTGAATAATTAGTTTTATCAAAGTTAAATATTCGATTAATACAATAAAAATGAATCTGGATTATTGCTTTAAGCAAACACACAATTGAAGTGCCCATAACAGACTTTTTTTAAGTATACAAATAAATTATGTTCTCTAAAATTATTTAATAATATTCAACCTCTTACATATACAAACGAACCTACAAAGGATAGCGATAAATGTTCTTTTCATAACCTTACAGCACATTAACATGATGTATGGGTATCAACTTCCAAATTAAGAACAAGTATCACAAATTGTATCGTGTATTCGACTTCGAAATAATACAATTTTTCTTATTTTTTATCATAATACTACAAATTGTAGATTATAATACGATGCCCCGATTTATTTTGTGAAATTTCCGCCAGCATGCTTAACAAGGGAAATAATTTTCCCACCAACTTAAACTCCATAAAGAAAATGTAACTATCAGAGATTTGATTGATAATTCTTGTCAAACTATGCATCTAAGTCTACACTCACATATAACTTTTTACACTCAATACTAGTGATATCTCATTAACTGAACCTGTAGGCTCATATTTTTTAATTCAAATTGTTAAATACGATATGTGCAGAAAAATCGAGTATTTTAATTTTATTTGTTGATTTTGAATAAAATTAACATTTGTTATCTTGGTAACTAAAGCTATCGTACAATGTTACTTTCTATAGCACAGCGAACAGGCGTAGCAGGTTCAATTCCTCCCTGAGTGCGTTTTACTAGTCTGCGTCGGAAAAGATTTAGTTGTGTATTTATGTCCATTACTTGACATTATCTTGTGTCCCTGAAGTCGTGTTATTTATACAAGAAAATCAATCATGAAATATTATTGCATGTTCGACTTGTTTCTCCACAAACCAATTTAAATTTTGATTCATTCTTAACTATTACAATGATGCAACGGTCCATATGTGACCCTTCTGCCATAAAACCGTAACCTAACTATCTACAGCACACATTATAACTTTGTGACCTTTCAGCAGACACCCAAGACAATGGCTTCTTTGCGTGGTTCATACTATTGCGGAAAAACTACTTCTACAGAGACTGAACCAACAAAGGTTAATCATCCGTGTAATTGAATCTTAAATTATTGCATCAACACAGAATAAATAAGAAAGCTAGAAAACAAATAAATTGCCATTTACATTTTGACATTCGGAAACAAAAACGACAAAAATAACTAATATATGCGCTTTGAATATTTATTAAATATGTGAAAATATGGAATCAAATCGTTAGTTTTAAAATGAGTTAAACATTTATAAACAGAAAGCTTAGATTTTGTAACATTAATAATGATGTTTATAAATATATTAAGTGTAATGAATTCTATTAAGATTAAATCAGTCCATCAAGAAGTTTTTTTCGTTTGTTTTAACAATGAATTGCAACTGAGAACCACTTATTTAATATTTAAACTGATCAACAAATCTCATAATATACAATGGTATTTTGATTTCCTAAAAAAAATTAGGAAAAATCTCATAGTAATAAACAGTTTTGGATCCGTTTAGAAAGCTTCTTCGAATTTGGAAATGGAAAATGATAGTTTAATAAATGAAGCGCTTTAAAAATTCAAAATGGATAGCTAACTCATTTCAACGAATTTCGCGACAAGTCTCAAAAATTTCTGAAACTATACACACTACCTGTAGAATTTTTTTTTTACAGACATAAATATTTTTGCATTTTATTTATTTGATTTTATACTCAAGAAAAAAAAATAACGTTAAAAAATTAAATTAGATATAGGATACCAGCTATTTTAATGGATTTAACTGTTTTCACTGAATAAAGACCAAACAGTAAAACTTATTAAAATGTCCATATGAGATAGATTGCTGAACTTTAATATATTTTCAAAAAACATTTTCAAATAAACACCATTCCTTAATAAACATAGCAAATAATTGAAAATTAAAGCTATTAAGAAATATCAATGGAAAATATATTCATAAGAATAAATTTGTTTTGATAAATTCATAATTGAAAATATCTTTACCATTAATACAGTCTAGAAAGCAGAGTAAACAGTTATAATGCATTTTCAGTAGATACATGAATAAAAATTAGGAATTGAATTTAGAGGTATGTAGGTATTTTAATTAACGTCGTACAGGAGCAACACAACAGGCCATTGACGACGCAAATTAATTTTAAGAATTGCATTATATAGAAAAAAGCATTGCATTATTTCTTATATAAATAGTGTTACGTAGAAATATTTTATTTCTAGACACTAAATTTTCAGTTAATAGTCCTCAGATTATACGAATGCTTATCATGAATTTTGAGTTAAATCCAACCATATTTATGTATTGTTTGAGCATTTGTTATTGGAAATACATAGAGATAAATTCCTTTTTGTAACATACACTTTTCTTAAGATTTTTTATAAAACGACTCAATTCCAGAGAAAAAGGATCATAGTAACATCAAAATCTTTAAGTCAAAGGACCGCTATGTTCCCAACAAGAAAAAACGCAATGATCAAGTTTTCAAAAAGAAGTAGCATTCCTAACCTCATATTCCCCCAAAACGTAAACTTGAACAAGAAATGTCATTTGATATTTGAAACTATGTCTGAAAAAAAGGCAATATTGGTTGCAGGATCTTCACCAGAAATCGTCACCTAGTAAAAAACACGGTAAAGCCATAAATTAGAATTCAAAATTGAAAATGTTTTATTAACATACAATTTTGTAACAAGATTAAGCAGTTATAATTAGTTTTCAGTTGACGTAAGAATAAAAATACGGTTATTAGTGTCACAAATTTGCTTACTTAGGATTATTTCCTATACATAGGGCTCTAAAAGATATTTTTTCCTCTAGATAATAAGTTTTCAGTTAATAACCATCACTGTATATGAAAGCTATGTTATCGGTAATCGAATTGCATCCATCCTTATGTTATGTACTATTTGACAGTAGATACTAAAATACATAGAGATAAATTCCTTCTTGTCACATAAAGGCGTTGGTTTCATTGAACTTCTCAATTCCAGGCAAAAATTCTCATATTCACATGTCCGTGGCGAACATTGCCATCTCGATAGCGACCAAAGACCGCGATGTCTCCCGACAAGAAAAACCGCCAGGATCAAGTTTTCAAAAAGGCGTAGCATTCCCAATCCTACCTACTCCCAAAACGTAAACCTCAACAAGCAAAGTCCATTGATATTTCAACTACGACATCTGAAAGAAGGCTATATATGTTAGAGGATCTTCACGGGAGATCTTCACCTAATAAAAAACGCACTACAGCCATTTTATTTCCGCGGCGGAATGCTGCAAGTCAGAGCGTAAAGCCAACAATGGCCTGAACCCTCGGTGCAGTTTTTCTTAATATGAAGAGTATACAAGCGAGGAAAAGACTATCTCCTCCTCCTGACAAAAGAAGGCTTGGCAAAAGGAAGGGGTCATGCAAAATCCCTCTCTATATGCACCAGAATAACAAGCAATAACTATTTGATGATGCTGTTGGTGTTTACATATTTTTGGGGACTCTGCCTTATAGCTGGCAGCGATATCTCTTCTCTTACCCGTGTAGCCAAATTAATTGGGGTGAGATGGGAATAGAAGCAGTCGTTCCAAGGAGGCCAAACAAAATTTCGAGACGTGGGTGTGTGTGAAGAGAAAAAGTGGTTTTGTGCCATTAATGCTTCTTACTCCTATTATGGAAAGGTTTTACTGTTTGAGGAGTTGTGTGGCTGCCCTGATCGTCAGTTGAACAAAATTTAGAAGGACATACATACGATTAAAGAAGAAATTCTCGATCCCATTAACTGACAAATCATTTTACTTTACATCTGCTTATCTCTCCGAGTATTTCGACGATATATCTCGTCAATTTCTGGTCACTTTTGCTATGGCCACGAAATCTCATCGATACAAAATTACCTGTTACCCTAGACCAGGGCTCGAAATACTCAGGTGCACTGTGCACATGAAAATAAAATTGTGCACATAATTTTTTTCCCGCTAGGTGCACCTAACGTTAAAAAAAGGGAGGGGGGATGTGTTTTATGTTATTTTGATGTTTGAACAAAATTTTAGTATCGACCTCTCCCGCTCGAAAGGAACGTAATTAAAATTCCTACTTACACATTATGTGAAAACATAATCGCTGGGCCGTAATGGGTTTATACAGGAGGAAGGTTTACTTGTGGCACTGCCACCAGAACTTTCTGATGATCGAAACATTTTCCAGATGGCTCTGTTGAAGTGACTGTCGCCGGAGAAGGGAGAATTTCGAGATTTTTAAATATTTTTATTTACTATGTACTACGAACCTATATAAACATACCCAACTAATAAAGTAGATTACATTACATTGATACTCTTATATAACGTTTTTTTTAATCTACCTAAAATATAATCTGTACACCTAATTTAAGAACTTAGATGCACAAGGTGCACCTGTATTAAAAAATCTATTTCGAGGCCTGCCCTAGACGAATGAAAATCCAGGTAGGAAAAATAAACTATCCCTTGCTCAAAAATGGTAAAAGTATGGAACAGGTTTTTATACTATAGGCTAACCACTATACAGGACAGTTTTCCACTTCAAAATAAATCACCACGAGGTTTGAAATCTCTTAGTTTGAAAGTTGAAAATTAAAAATGGTAAGTACTTTAATAGTGTAATATATCTTTCAAACCTATTAAATTTCACATTTTATTTCTCATAATCATGAAAATTATTATTAATGTCTCCAAAAAGAGACGTCAGTTAAAAAGTTTCAGATCTAAATCGATGATGTTTATGATTTCAGAATTTAGGTATAAAAATCTTTGTCGGATCCAATTGGTTATTCTAATGAAACGTTTTTGTTATTTGTAATGGTATATGATTCATTCATATCGCTCTTTGTATCAATTTAGACTAAATAGAGTCTCTATTGCATGAATAAATAGCCTAGCCTGATAGAATTTTCATTTTAAATGGTAATTTACTATCAGTACAAAAATGCAAGGTTAATTTTTTTACCTCTAAACACGCGATTGCAGTTAAAGTTATTGGTTAAATTTAAGGAAACATTCTAATAGTTTTGGTGATTGGGATATAAAATCTTGCTCAATTCCAGTTGGCTATTCCAATGAAGTGAAATAGTAATTTTTCATCTCTCTTAGCACAATTTTTCACAACATAGAATCAAGAAATAACTCAGTATTCCAGTACTATTTTTAAATAATTCACCTACGACTAGTCCAAAAATGGGAGGTTAGCATTGCGATAAATTTATATGGGTGATTATGAAACTTCTTCATATGAAACTTCTTAATTCATTAAAAAAAGGGGGGTGGCAATGGGTTTAGAATAAAGAAAAGACTATAACATGAAAAGAACAACGGTACTGGGTTTTACAGTACTTCATTCCAAAGTAATATAGCATAGCATAATTCAAACTGTCCTCATCTATTAGATTTTAAAGATGAACATGGAACACTCTTTTAAATTTTATATCTGTATTTTTTCTGCATACTTTATGTTTTCCATTACAATTTTAAGTTTTTCCCTAAATTTCATTACATTTTTCCGAAATAGTAGAAAGTTTGAATAGATACGGAAATTTATTAAATCACAGAAAATTATTTAAGAACTATTTTCAGAAAATATAGTTTTTCTCGGTTCAGATGGATTTAGAAAATTGGTTGTACTTTATTAAATCTCTAAATATATATAATTCGTTTATTTATCCACGGATAGAAGTGCACCTTAGATGTATTTAAAATATCCATGATCCTTGTTAAAATAAATTAAGATACAACACTGAACAATAATATTACAAGAGCAAATATCTTAGTAACAAATGTCACGAGAATGATTGGAATGATACTGGCGTACGATTTGGACAATGCAAGGCAACTCACCGAAAAATATTCAAACTTCGAATGTTATAATAGAAATTGCCGTAGTTTTTCATTAGTAGTATTGATTTATATGTGTTTTGACTCCAATCGGATTATAGTTTTGGACACGTGAGTTTTGGGTAACAAACTAATCCTTAATGCATTTTATAATTTATACTTCCCTGATAATCTCCAAGTTAAAACATTAATTCAGGATTCCAAGATTCCAAATAAACGCATGGTTTGTCATTTAGATTTAAATTACGAGCTTCATAGGAATCCTACACATTTATGTATAATAATCCTACGCTTATCTTACCTGAATGTAAGGATCAGGTAACTCAAAAAATGTATATTTTAGTTATATTTAAATTAATAAAGTTGACATGATACAGAATTCAATGAAAGTAGTAGGTAACTTTTTCGATCAAGCTCTATATGTCGGACAATCAAAAATGTAGGCATATATTAAACAGGCTTCGGTGTGGAAATTGTTACCAAAAAAGCTAACAAATTGAGTTAATTAGTTCTTGCATTGAGGTGATATTCTGTACTTTAGGAGCAAAACAAATATTTGGAAGTCATAAAATAGGGGAAATTAGCTATTGAACCTTGCAAATAATGTATACATATTTTTTAATTTCCCATTCATGTATCG
This sequence comes from Metellina segmentata, assembly GCA_947359465.1. NCBI lineage: Eukaryota > Metazoa > Arthropoda > Arachnida > Araneae > Tetragnathidae > Metellina > Metellina segmentata. The sequence continues at coordinate 86,806,240 of OX375879.1, forward strand.
TTCATAAAATCCCTTAAGTCTCCAATAGGTTTTGACGAGATTTCACATCCATCTAGATCGAATCAATTTTGATGACGGCAAAATAACTTGTCGTTAAGAGATTGGTAAGTTTTTTTGTCGTAATGACGAGATCAGTTCTTTCCTAATGACCAGATATCGTGTCCATCAAGATCTGGTCAGTTTTGCTAATGACGAGACACCTCGTCGAGACAACTACCTCGATGGTTAAACAAACAGGTATAGTTAACATTTTTATAACGATCTAATGCTTAGTATTTAGATTATCCTTATTGGAATCAGTACCATTTCGTTTTGAGATGCTTGTCCGGGAATGCAATGAACTGTATCCTCTTCACATGTTAAAAAGCCGACATACCTGTGACCAGACTTAGCACGCTTTTCCTCCGAGAACACACGAACACCAGCAGTTGGCAAGTAGGCGAACGCAAAAAATGTGCCGCGGGATTACACAGGCTGTTTTGATTTGCATTGTTGCCTTTGAAAGGGCCATCGGCTCCTGCAGAAATGCGGGCTTTAGGGATACCTCACTTCTACAAATTGTTTTGCATGTGGGCGAAGCGTCGTGTTATGGATATTCCGAAGAAAAATAACGCCATCTCCACCCCCAAGTCATCTTTTATAAAACAAGATTTCGGCCCTGTTGCTCGCTTTTGCAAACCCTCATATACTCCCCCGTGTGATCCATGCGAGGATATAGACGCCGAGTTATTCTTGTAAGCCAAATTTCGGAAGGGTGCAAATTGTGTGTTTTCCTTTTGTGCCTGCCTCTCCCTGCCATCTGAATTGAGTGTCTTCGTATACATGTTTACATAGCTGAGAGTAATATGCTCCTCCATTTATTGCGAAGTTTCATATTTTTTGCAGCGCGATAGTAGGAAGAATGCGGGATTATGTAAAATGACGGAAAGCCCCCTTGAAGTGGTGTCATTGGAATGACAAAAGGTCAAGACTTAAAGTGACGACATGTTGTTGAATGCATTCGGCTTTTCATAAATCCTACATAAAACAGTCGAGAAAAACTGACAGTAACCATTTAACGGTTTATGCATTATTCCTTAGATAGTTGGTTTTAGAAGTACCATTGTAACGTGAGAGAGCATTTTTTCAATTTATTACGAGTCCTGTTTCCAAGTTGGTGTTAAAATCTTTTATATAGTACTAGCAAAATACCCGACTTTACTCGGTTTGAATTGGTTTACTCTTGATTGAAGAGATAATCAAAATATATAATGACTTAAGTTTTTTGTAGAATAAAAATTTATTTTAACATTTTTCACCATCTTTATATTTTCTACAAGTTACTTTGGACACAAATCCTACACATGCATATCCATTCATGTAATACATTTCAAATACATCGCACAATTGCTGTATGACAAAGCTACAAAATGACGAAAGGTGATACTAAGGTTACTACTATAAAAGACGATTTATAGGAAGATTTGGAATTCCCTTTCTTAAGTTCTTTTCATGTTCAACTCAATTAATTAAAATTACGATTTACGGCGAGTGCTCTCGCACTCATAGTCAACAAAACAATATTTTTTTACTTGTGGCACTCTTGCCTCCGGTATGCGACATTGTGAAATTTTGCAATCTTCTCCTGTCATTATTACAACGAATTTTTTAATGTTGGAAAAAGTTCCAGTTTGGATTAATAAACATTATTATTCTTTCAATAACGGCATTATTCTTTAAATAACGGCATTATTCTTTAAATAACGGCATTATTCTCTAAATAACGGCATTATTCTTTACATAACGGCATTATTCTTTAAATAACGGCATTATTCTTTAAATAACGGCATTATTCTTTCAATAATGGCATAACTACACTTAAAATTTACTGAAAATTTATACTGACTTACCTAACATTTTTAAGTCTAATACTTTGTGGTGCTGTTGCGTGTGATGAGAAGGAAAACACATTTATTAAAATAATAAATAGTTAAAACAGGAAACAGCGAAGTAAAACAAAATAAAAGATGCCGCAAAAAATTGTTCTAAAGATATTAATTTGAGATTCAATTTTATCTCTTGATCTCGCACAGTTGCAACAACTTACAACTAAAAGTGTACAAAATTTAGAATTGTGAAATTAATTCAGAGTGAAAGAACCAGAAAAAATATCACTGCTCGCGCGATCTTGTTCATTCTCGTTTCATTGAAAAATATCGTCTGTCCCAAATATTCGGAAATCGTTTTCATTGCGCAAATAATAAAAATAAGACTCGAAATAAATGAAGTATCAGAGATGAAATTCCATAAAATAAAAAAAATTCTGAAGAATAATTACTTTTTCAGCAGTATTGGTAAAGTAATCGTAATATTCAATAGACATTCCAATTTTTCCAAAACTACCAAATTATGGTTGATTTAAGTATACTTACTCAGGTGTTTTAGCATGAAACTGAACTAAATATAACAATAAAGAAATGTTTAATATTGCATTCAATAAACTATTAGATAATGTATAAAATAAAATACAATGCAATCAAATATCTGGAATACAATTCATGTGATGTCTACACAAACACACAAACACAAAATCGAGCATAGAACAGAAAGACGGACAGACAGACTTTCGCAACCAATTCCACTCACTAAATCAAGATAAGTACTCACTGTATGCAAATTTTCATGAAAATATCTTAAACCGCGTGGACGTGTATAGGGCACAACATACAGACAGACAGACAGACGGACAGACAGACACCAAACGAGAAAAAGGCGGATTCGGCATCAGAAGGGTCCAAAACGGATAGAAAACTTGAAATGGGTCGAAAATATTGAATGTACAAACAAACACTCCCATTCTTATTTATATAGATACCACCTCTCTATTTTTAGTTCATTTGTGAGCCCATGTACTAGCAATGAACTACTAACTTGCTGTCCCCTAACAAGTGAAATTCGTCATGGAACAATGATAGTCGGAAGAATGCAACAAAATGAAAAACAATGAAAAGCTCCTTGAAGTGTTATTGGAATGACAAAAGGTTAAGACTTAGTGTGACAGCGTGTTGTTGAATGTGTACGGCTTTTCATAAGTCCTACATTAAAACAGTCGAGAACAACTGACATTAACCATATAACGGTTTCTGCACTATTCTTTAGATAGTAGATTTGTAGAAGTACCATTGTGACAGAGCCGAATTTTAAATGTATTAATATTCCTGTGTCTAAGTTTGTCCTAAAATATTTTATGTAATACCATCTCTCCATTTTAGTTAATTTGTGGGCATATGTACTAGCAACTGGACAATTAACTCGCGGTCACCAAACAACTAAACTCTTGACCTTATCTGAGTAAATTAGTTTCCTTTCTATTCGAATTTCTTAACAAGCTTGCTTTGTAACTCTCTCTCTCTCTCTCTCTGTCTTACGAATATATTCTACTTGTAATTTACTTACAAAATTTTCTCTTATTAATGATAATATTTATTGATCTTATTAAGGACATTACATTTTAGCATTTATTAACCTTTTAACTAGGGCTATAGATATAACAGGTGCGATTCTAGATATAATTCTTGTAACTTAGAAGGTACAACTGGTTCTACCGGCCATAGTCTAAATTCTTTCTTGGTGCTATCAAGGTACAACTGGCTGTACCGGCCGCAGTCTAAAGGTTAATCAGCAACTAAAGATATGAAATGCTGGTCGGGGTTCCATACTATGGTGACCCAAACATGATCCATTTTAGCAGAGTTGTGAAAGACAATCCAACTTCGTATATCAACTACTACAGAATGTAGGAAATAGGTTGTGCACTTGCACTTATAAATACTTCTGTGTTGAAAGTTAGTTTTTATAGTGATGGCTAAGTTACCTACAAATTTTTCTGTACATATGAGAGCGTTCATGTGGGTTACATTGTTGTCCCAGTGAAAGAATGTGAAATAATTTATTTTATTTAACATTTGCCATTTCATGTAAGTAAATACCTAACATTTCACTATTTGTTACATTAGGTGTATTTATGAATATTTAGCTAAGATTTTTGATAATTTCGCCAGATTAGATTATACTTGAGGTATGTAGGTTGCACCACGCTGGAGGAACATAAGGGGCTGTTAGCGACAGTCCGGGATCATTCCCAAAGGGAAAGATTGAGAACACCTCGTAATTTTCAACCACGGTCAGATTACGAGGGCAACGCCTAAACTGGCACTCCATTACATACAAGATAATATTTGAAAACTATAGAGGCCTTAATTAATATGTCGTGAATAATCTGATTTTTTTATTTCAATTATTTCTGTGTAAAGTTAGGTTTGTAGATCACGTATTCTGTTCAAATGAGTAATTTATTTTTGAAAATACAGTTTTTTTTTAATTGATTAGAAAGTGATACTTTCAACAGAATATGAAAATTATTATTTTTATGCTCAACAATTACTAACACCTGATTCATTTTCCTAATGGGTAGTCTATAAATATACCAAAATACATATATACACTAATACATAATGTAAAGCAAAACCTTTATTCTATATACACAAAAAAAAGTTTAGATATGTTTGTTAATCAATGAGAAGATATAAAATTGTATCACCTGATATCTCATAGAGTTGCATGATATCTTATTTACTGTAACACTTTTATCGTGATTTTGATGTTGTCTCTGAAATATAAACTAGTTATCTACTAAGTGAAAATTATATTTATAATTTACAGCTTTGGATAATAGTTAAGAAATTGTCTGATATACCCACCTAAAGACGTTGATACAAAATATGTCTGCCCTAAACAATAAGAGAACTAGAATTCTTTATTATGTCCCAAATGTTAATTTCATATCCATTTCGAAAATATTCAAACTATATTAAACTGCTTTCGATTTGTGAAAGAAATCCGTTATTGTCACTCTCAATGAGAATGTTGGAAACACACCTTAATCAAAGCAGGTAACTTTACAATTACTTGACATAATAAGCTTTACAATTCCTTGACAAATAAAAGAGATGGATGCCCATAAATTTTGCTCATGTTTTCAGGATTCCCAATGAAATCTTCCTCCCACCATCCTTTCTCCCAGGATATGGATATGATTGAAAAAACTGCATATTTCGTTTGAAGATCGGATTTAAATCGTCCTGAGAAGGAAGAATTTATTTTACTCCTAAGATTCTGGAAGATTTGGGAAAGAAGACAAGTCAATACGTGCAGAAATCAAAACATTTTCTTTTCACAAATAGCTTAGAGTTGTGCGTAAAAGTCAATGAAAAGATATAAAACTGTATAATGACGTTTCAATTAAGATCATATTTTAACTACTGAAGACCATTTTTCATGATTTACGATATCATCATTGATGTCTTAGGCCCGGGGCGCACATCCGGTTTTCAAACGCGCGACGCCATTGCGGCACCGAAGCCCAAGTATGCACACATAGCCGTGAAATGACGCACGAACTCATTTCGCGCCATTTGCGATAAATATTCTATCGAAGAAAACGTGTTTATTTCGCTTACTTGGTGTAAAAAATGTATATTTTGAGTCAAAATAGACGTTACTGGATACAACCATTTATTAATTATTATTTATATTCCATTTGTTTATGAAAACAAGATACTTCAGAACGGAGACTCATGTGCGGCGCCGTGGGAAACTGCGGTACAAATTGCACGCCAGTTGGACGTGCGTCACCCCAGCGGCTCTAAAGGCATGTGTGCACTGCTCCATTGGATCTAATATATCTCAGACCGCACTTGCGTTGTGGCAGTGGCGCCGCACGTTGAAAAACCGGACGTGTGCACCGGGCCTAAATCAGTTAATTCTTCGGTAAAGATTACAATTATTATTTCAAGTTTTGGACACAAGTAAAATAATAGTCTGTCTGTCAAGTAAAATAAATGCCCACCGAAAGATATAAATACAAAATATGTCTACACCAAACAACACCAAAGCTAGAAGTCAGATTCGTCTTGTTCATCGTGTCCCAAAACTGTAAGTCTCATATCCACTTTTATAACATTTAAATGAATAATAAACTGGATTCCATTTGTGAAACAAATCCATGATTACCACTCTCAATGAGAATTTCTGAAACACACATCAATCAAAGCGGATAACCACGACCGACATCTTTACAGCTCCTTGACAAATCAAAGTGATAGACGCCCATAAACTTTGTTCATGTTTTCAGGATTCCCAATGAAATATTCCCCCTGCACCATACCTTCTCCCGGAATATGGGAAATGATTGAAAAAGTTGCATATTCCGTGTGAGGTCCGGATTTAAATCGTCTTGAGAAGGAGGCATTTATTTTACTCCTAAGATTCTGGAAAATTGGAAAAGAAGACAAGGTGATATGTGCAGAGGGCAATTCGGCTCAACTTCTGGAGTGAAAAATTGAGGATTGCGCCAACTGCAGTGGCACAATTCTTGCCCCCCTACCTACCCTTTCTTCTTAAAAGTGATGGTACGACCAGGCTCTAAGACATTCCTGTAGGGGGAATTATATATAAGGTCCACTCCCCCGTCTCATTCCTTTCCTCTCTCTCTCCCTCTCTCTCTCTCTCTAGAGAGAGAGGGAGCGAAGCACTTTCTCCTTCCCTCGAATCTTCCATTATTCTAGAGTCCAGTAAATCGCCAAGGGAGAAGCGAAAAGGGCGCCAAAAAATACAAGAAATATACGATTGCGTCTTCCAGAATACGGTCTAATCAATTACAGTCCTCGATTGCAGTTGAAAGAGTAAAGCAAAAAGAAGAAAGAGAGGTAAGAGGAGGGAAAGAAAAGGCAAGAGGGGTTGGGTTTTTTCCTCTCGCTTCTTCGCTCATTCAGTCACTTTCGTTTTCTTCGACAGTAGGCGGTTGTGCGAGCTTCTTCTGAGAGAGAAAAAATCGTGATTTTCGTAAAATGAGGGTGACTGGTGGAAGGGGGCATCACCGACAGAATACAGAAAGAAGACTAATAATAAAATAAAGAAATATCTGGCGGAATCGAAAGCATTGTACAGTTCTTTCATTCCGTTTTCAATTTTTTTTCTCGCACGTTTAAGGGGTGATGTGATTTCTAGCTTTCGTGGTACCGAAAATCGAGTTGCATTCTTTCAGTAAATGTGTAAAATTAATTACTTTTGAGACGCAACTTCTTAACACGTTTGGATTAATGAATGAATTAAATTTGCTTTTAGCCTAAGTTGAGCATTCTTAAACTTAATCATTGTGTTGATTTAACTAAAAGAAGGCCATTTCAAAGTAAATCAGTGAGCAACTATTCATGACTTGACTTATGATGTATTATCAAGACATTATCTTAACCCTCTAAGCGTCACAAAATTTCCCAGGATATTCGTTTTGATTTTACTCTACAACACATATTAAGCACTTGATTTTACTTGATTACTTGCTAATTTGCATCCAGACACTTGACTTTACTTCATTCGCCATCTGGCTTCCACAAACTTCTGTACTCTATTGCTAAAACTCTTAAGTGCAGCGCACGTGTTTAAGTGTTGAACCGTCACAAGTAGTCTACTATTACATAAAATACAGACGGCAGAATCAATGTTTCAATAAAATAAGTATCCACACAGACAGTCATGCCCATATAGGAACCGAAATTCAGCAACTAAAGCCTCATTTGGAAAATTTGGATGTCGCTTGAGGAAATAAGACATTCCCAAGATTTTTCCCTGGCAGCATTCACAAGGTTTTCTTTAAGTAGGGTTTGAACAACTCTTATCCTGTTTCGAAGTGTAAGAGAACAGAGGGTATAATGATTTTGGGGTGATCTTGGATCCCTTTATGGCGAGATTGTCCACTCTCATTTCCAGGAACACCGCAATGAGCCATGACCGACTGAAGCATCAACACATTAGCTAGATTATCAAAGTGTTGTCTGCATTGGTGGCCATCTCTGACTGGATTCGAAGAAACATCTTGCATAGCAGATTTAGAGTCAGATAAATAAATGTATACATACTGATTAACCTAATCTATTGGTTGAAAGGATCGGTGGAGGATGATTTTATTGGTCAAAGTTCAAACTGATTTGAGCATAGGGGGCCTTCTTTAAGTGTGTACGGCTTATAGACCTTACATTAACACCTTAGACATTCTTACAATCTTTTTTATCGTCTTCTTATAATCTTTTATATCGTGTGTATGGGCTTCACGGACCTTGGAGATTCTTACAATCTTTTCAACGGTATTCTTGTAACTTTTTCCTATTTCGTGTGCGGGCTTCACGAACCTTAGATATTCTTTTAATTTTTTCTACGGTATTCTTATAATCTTTTCTATCCTGTGTACTGGCTTCACGAACCTTAGATATTCTTATAAACTTTTCTTTTCCCATGTAGAGAGAGAGAGAGAGAGTTTACTTTTTCGCAAATAGGGGGCGCACTCCCGGGTTATCAAAGCTATCTTTTTTTGTTTTTCAAGCCACCAGCCTGTTCCCAAACCTCTTTTTTTTTCCTCTCACGACGTTGTTTTACAGAACAAGGTCTTGAAATTGGCGCAGCTTGGCCAAATATGGCCCTTGAGTCATAAAACGCCAAAACAACTAGCCAAAACAGGTTTGAAATCAAATAAGGAAGACTGCAAGTTGCAGAACGAGCATACGCGTGTAAACCTCTCAGACGGTTAAAAATACCCATCTTTGAGTGAGTGAAATTATGAAATAATTACTTCTGTTTCACAGAAAAGCGGATTATATTTTAATTGTGACATTGCTTTCACTTACTTAAGATTTGAACTATAGTCAATTTACGTAAATGTTTTCACCAAACCTGTTTTAAAAACGAAAAACGTGAGACCAACTGTTCATGACAGAGTTTCAAATGTTTAGTTAATTGGAAGATATAGAAGTTTTTAACAACTTATACCTTTAAAACGTTTATTAGACACTGCGGTGTAAAAAGTTACTTTCTTTCACTATTTCAGAGAATAATACTTTCGTTTCGTATTATTTTAATTAGATATTTATTATTTAAGGGTACTGCATGAAATAAAATCATCATTACTATTCATAGTAATACGGTACTGGGTGCAAAATTAAATCTCCAATTGCTTTGGAAATCTTTAAATCTTTACATTTCATAAAATGTACGGGTACTATATATATATATATATATATATATATATATATATATATATATATATATATATATATATATATATATCTTTATTTCACTGGTAACTATCCGATTGGCTTGCTGTCGAAAACAACATAGTAAGGTGCCGATGGTTCTGCATTTCAACGTTTCGTGCAAGAAGAAAATATCTATCAATTCATTCAGAAATAATAAAAACATTAAAAAGTATTAAGTTAGAAAATAAAAACACAAAGAATAAATATTGAATCAGCTGTTACTAAAACGTGCAAAATGGACAGTGGCTATTTTCTACCAAGATACATATTTGTTTTAGCTGCTCCAACATTGGAATTTTTAATGAGTAGGGTGAGATACACATTAGATTTGTTCCAAAATGATAGATCACTTAAGGTATATTCAATTTTTAGCAAGACTCTAACGGTTGCTGAAGATACGGTATTTCTTGAATATGAATGAAAATATGAAGAGATGCATGTCAAAAATATTATTAAATACATTTTCATTTAAACTTGGGAATAACATAAAAGTCAGGCATAGTAGTTTTTAAATATTGCATTAGTCAGCACTTATGTGTTTGACTAGTAACCAAGTGATTGGTTAGACCAATAGCCAAAAATATGAAGGTAAGCATGACTAAAATATCATTTATAAATCAAAGATTGGTAATAAATCAAAAATCAGACAATAGGACGTAGTAGTGTTGCGACCAAATTTTCATTTATTTCACTTACTGAAAGAGACAATGTAGTTCTTATAACGTGTGTGTTGATATGATGGTATTGGGTTTTTATTAAACAAGGATCGTGTTTGGGTATGTTGCTCGCCATACACAAAACAATGTCAAGAAATGGTCATACAAGTAGAGTTTTAGTGACCCAGAGAAGATATAAATATCCAGGGAAGAATCGAACCAGAGATAGGAAATAAACCTGCGCATCCCACAAATCGAAGTTGCTGGCACAGTGGACCACTGCGACTCCTATTGCTTGTGGCATAAAGGAAAAATTGGAGTTCATTTGAAACGACCTAAAACGAAATAGGTGGTAAAGTACGCAGATTAAGAGTCTGAGTAATGATTTGCCGTCAAAAAAAGACTAGGAGTGGTGTTACATACGATCCACTCTATTTTAAGCATATGAGCTGTGTTGAAGGCACTAGATATTAGAGTATACAAATGCATTGTTGATCGATATCTTCAATCCTCTTACCGTTAAAACGTTATCCGAAACTACTTTCTTTTTAATAAATTGGTTAAGGTGAGTCTAGAACGTACAATTGGAATTGAAAAAAGTTGTGTAAAGTTATGACACAACTTTCATTTTGATATACTATATGATTGAAATTATTGTTGTGATCTTCGGAAGAAAGAGGTGACCTGCCATGAAGGAGTTGATAGTGTAATTGCATGTTGAGCTTTCAGTAGCATCGGAATAGAAAGTTGGTATTTCAAACTACACTTTTAAACCTCCTGGTGGTATGGTTGTCTCGAAAACATTTTTCGCTATTATAAATACTTATCAGATTTGATGAACGAGATTTCTCGTTATTAGAGGAAAAGAGACCATAACTTCATCTCGTAATCATATAAAAATCAGCAATATCGTGATAACGAGATTCTCGTCACTTGCAAAATTGGTCATACCATGGCGGACGAGATGCGTTTTCGAAATCACTTGAAGGTTAATTGATGAAAGTTAACTTTTCGCACTTACTACTTGATTTATTTTCTTACATTAACATTTTGTACACTATCGAACTAAAATTTTTGACAGGATATGCTTCCATACACAACTCTGTTGTTACTTCGAAGTTGGTTTTAGCTTACTGACTTTCTGTGATAGACCAGCAACCATCTTTACTTACCATTTAAGGTATAAACTTGCAATTATTCTTATTTTGAACAAAACGCTATTACGTTTAAAAGAAATTAAATAATTAAATCGTTAGATGTGTAGTTTAAAAACTGGTGATTTGGTTACATTAACTACTGTGGTATCAATCCTTCCTAAGACAAAACGTTTCTTCTATTTTTACGCCACTGATAATTTATTCATATAAGATTCTCATTTCAATTCTGATAGAAATTGGCTCGGATTATGAAACTCTTTGAAAATGATCGTAACTGTTAGTGGAAAACCGATTTATCAAAAAAGACTTCCTATAAAATTAAAATTATAAATTTCTTTATTGACCTTTGGATCGATATCCTGAAAGAATATACAACTTTAAGCGACACGGAAATATAGATCCTGATTGCACACACGACTCTCTACTTGTTTAAAATTGTATTTTCAAATCCCCTTCTGACTATAAAAACCAGATATTGCTAATGACTCGGAGAACATAAAGCAAGTTTCAAGTTCAGAATTTGTAACCAGATTTTCAGAAACAAAAAAACAAGTCACACATCAATTAAAATCCGTCAAATTTAAATTAAAAAGTACGTTTCCGAAATGCATTTTCAGTTAAGTTTATGGTTCATTTTGTAAGTATGCGTAAAATTTAAATAGTTCAATCTTTTTTTACATTTTGTATGAATGAAGTTTCTTTGCATTTATATTCTTATCTTTATATTTGACAGTAGAATAAATTACAAGGATTTTCTTGAGAATGTAAAATTAAGTAAATCGAATTACAGATTCAAACAGAAACTTATAGATTTAAACCATAATAAATGTCTATCAATAAAAATAAAACACCGAATTATAACATATTGCATTCATTTTACTAACAGATACAAATAACTCAGTAAAACCTACTTTGGGTTAACTGAATTATCTTCAGTACTATACATTAACAATGCCATTTTAATATTGCAAGATTTTATAATAGAATTTTGTCTTAACAATTTTAAAAATCGGTGCGTGTGTGTTTTGTATTTATCATCACTCTCAAATCATTTGTTTTAATTCTTCATAAGCATCTAATGCAGTTTAAAGTGCGTTTGTTGGTTGGTTGAAAATGTTTTTCAATATTTTTTAAGAAACAGTTTTGTATATTTCATCTCACTCGTAAATTGTATCTTATTCTCTGTAATTGCTCTCTTTATAGTGTACTAGCAGAAAGACCCGGCTTTGCTCGGGTTGAATTAATAATATGTTGATTGAAAAGTCATGAATTCTTTTTCATAAAAGAATGTTAGCATCATTTAAGTGTACGGGAAAAAAAATAACTATAATTTAACTTCTCCATCGCTTCTACAATTTACTTCGGACGCAAATATGCATACATGTTGTATCCAACCATATAATTCATTTCATATTCGTCACACTTCTGCTGAAGTTGATTTTAAGTTTTCGAGTGACTACGAATATTTCCGTGCATTCAATTTCAGTAAAACTCTGACGAATTTCGGTGGATAGTCTTGCACTTAGTTTTTCTATGAATCTGTTTTCATTGTGCCATTCTTTCACCTAGTATGCGATATTTTCGAATTTCATCATCAATATGAGAAGATGGTAAATTAAATTGTTACAACATTTGTTACTAATTTAGATAGAAGCAAACGCAATTTTTCTTGAAAATTCCATTCAGAGGCAGATGGAATAACGGAACTTCTGTTAGATATGTAAAGCAGAGTTGATGTTTGTCTGTTCTCTACATTAATCCACCTTTTGACCAATCCACACATTTGATACACTTATATTTTAGAACCCTGCGGATATGATAGGCTACATGTTAACCCGCTTTCTATAATGCCCAAGGGGGCTAAACATTTACGGCATTCGTGACTAATTTAATTTGAAACAAACGGCACATTTTCCCAGAAAATTCCATTCAGTGGCATGTGGAAAAACAGAGCTTTTGTTAGAAATACATGTCATCAAAGTAGACAAATTAAACCCAATCGATAACAATTTTTTAATAAACAGAAGGTTGATTTTACATCACTTTTACAAAAAGAAAATAATTTTCAACGAACGATTCACATGCATCTAAGTTGGGTAAGAATAGCTTCAATAAATAGAGTAAAATTCCGTTTTCTCCAACACACATACAGTTTTAAATTGAACCCTTATGGTACTTTTTAAGATCAGAAATTTGGTTTCTAAATGTAAAGCACGTATCTATTTAGAATGATAGATGTAGTTACTTGACTACGGCGTAAGCTTTCAATAACACCCATGAAACACGAAAAACAAATGAAATTTAGTTTATTTTAATCGTTTTTCAATGAAAAGCTATATCAAAATTTTGAAATATGTTTTGAACTACAAAGTATGACTACCAGCTTAAATTTAACGTAACCCATCTTATTTTAAAATTATTTATGAAATTTTTCATGTCATTTTAAAATAATAAATTACACACTTAAAAAATATTTTGATTTGTAAATATACATATACCACCACGAAATTACCATGTCTAGTGATATTTTGCAGGAAATAAATAAATAAAAGGCAGCTCCTAAATAATATTTCTGGAATAGGAAATATACCGGAACACATAAGCAAACAGAAACATTATTCCAATCCTTAAAAAAGGCAGAATTCTTTTTTAAAAAAAATATTTTTTCTAGCGTGTTGAATTTTACTTCCTGAATATATTCTGAAGTAAAACAATTCGACAAAAAACTTGAACAATATTGATAAAGACAATGATTTATAAGCAAAAAGAACACATATTTATAATACTTGGGAATCCCCGAATGTGACCGCAACCATCTCGTTTTCAACTCAAATACCCAAAAAAAGAATTATAAATCATATTAAAAAATTAAACATTAATTCTGAGGTTGCCAGATACCGAATAGCAAAACTACGCTTTTATGATCAATGAGTTTATCGTTTGGGCTTTTCGTGCTCCATTATAAAATTTAAGTAAATATAAAATTAAATGTTCTAAATATTCTTTCTTCATCAATCAAATATTTATAAATATTATTTTCATAAGGGAAAGAAATTAAAATTCAGTTCAGACATGAACATTATAATTTAATTTATTTTAAGAAAATTGTTTTTCTATCAACACTGTGGTAAAGCAATCTGAGATGCGTGCAGCAATCGTTTTATACTCAATGTTATTTCTATGGCGATTTCAAATTGATTTTGGCTTAGGCCTTAGGTCAATTTTAGGCCTCTTAGGATTCGAATTTTTCAAAATCCTTTCTTAGTGCACCCCTACGGTATAAGAAGAATCCCCCTGTAAAATTTCAGCTTCCTACGACTTGTAGTTCTTGAGATACAGTGATGAGTCAGTCAGTCAGTGAGTGGTATTTGAATTTTATAGATATAGATTCACTCGGCAAGGATATTCAGGGCGATTAAGAGTGAGAAAAATGTGTTTGTATCGGTTCTCAAAAGAAACTAAGTTATATTTAATTCAAGTTATGCTTCTATGTATGCAAAGACTGACACTATAGATTGCCAGGAATAGATATATACGAATATCTTTCGAAATTTAAAATGTGGTTGTATGTACTGTATGTACCGCATATTATAAAACACCTTATCCTTCTGTGTATATATGTGACTAAATACATCCATCAACAATATAGGTGTACTTACAAATCTATAGTCTATATCTATCGACACATCTTAAGTCAAAATGGCCCTATCTTTTAAATAATAAAACAAATTTTAATGCTCGACCGTTGACCTCTGTAGAGTTCGGCAATACAAACAAGTGAACGGGTGACTATTTTTGAGAAGTCACCTTCAATAATCGAGCCTCAACTTTGTGAATTAGGTTATCATGTATTAAATTAAATGTATTTTTAACAACTTAATTGCCTCTAATGGTGGTACTATCCTGCAATACCTTCATCGTTTTGAGCTCAAAATCTCTTCAACTGTTTCTGTGAAGAGCCAAGTAACGCAGATCATTACTCATTTAAGGCTAGGCCTCCAATTGCAATTTCTAGTCGCGCGATATTCTAATCCGTACTTACTAATCCGTTACTCTTCCATCCGGATTACTGAAATAAGTCCACACAACTTTAGCAGATGGATGTTACTTACA
Organism: Metellina segmentata; assembly: GCA_947359465.1. NCBI lineage: Eukaryota > Metazoa > Arthropoda > Arachnida > Araneae > Tetragnathidae > Metellina > Metellina segmentata. The sequence goes on from OX375879.1 coordinate 86,821,291, forward strand.
CCGAGGGCATGACTCTCAATGTTTTGCTATTTTAAAACAGCAACAAGGCTAGACCTTCTCTGCCGATTTCTAGTCGCGCGATTTTTCAGTCGCAAAAATAAAACTCATTGTTTAGAATACAAGTGCAAACACTTGCGACTAAGCAATCGTAGCGATTAAAAAGTTGCAACCGGTCCAACTTTTGCTGCGACTTGACTGTCGCTCTACCCAATGAATTATATGGACAGGCATGGACGTGCATCCACTTGCGATGGTTTAGTCGCAAATTTTCCAAGGTCAGCTTTTCTTATACATTAAATTATGTTTTTCATTCCCTAATTAAAGTTTCTATCTTTGCGATCATTGAAGATAGAGTAACCAGATCGATACCTTAAATGAGATTTTCTTCAAATAAATAATTAATTATCTATTAAATAATTAAATAATCAAATGGTAAATTATTAAATAATGAAACTGATTTGGTATCGATTTGGCGTAGAATTTTACGCTGATTTGAAATCCGTTAAAATTTTTACTCTATCTTCAACGATTGCAAAGATAGAAACTTGAATTTGGGGAATAAAAAACATAATTTAATTTAATTCAGCGATTTATCTATCGTAGTGTGTGTACCTTGTAGATTTTCTGCGTTTTCTTTTTTGGTCGCCGTGACTAGAAATCGCATGTGGAGCCTAGCCTTAGTGCCTAGCCTTAGTGTAAAATACCTAGCAGTTCCTTTTAAGGAAATTTGTTTTACTAATATTTCTATTGTTAATGAAACAAAATCTAATATCTAACAAATATTTTGTGGAAATGCATTTTTTTTTATAAATACACTAAAAACTGAAAAGAATCATCGAGTCCAAGAATCTTCGAATCCAAGAATGTCCTTTTGTGATTTATTTTGGTACATCAAACAAACAGTACAAACGGTACAACAACACAACAAATAGTAATATTAGACTGAAGTTCGAGTTTCTAGAACAAGGAGGGAGCTCATCAAGAAAGCTCACACCCGAAGCCGTGCCATTTAGGAAGTCTTAGAAATTGTTTTGAATCACATTACTTTTCGAACGATCACTTGGTCTCGCCGAGAGTGACAGCAAGAAGCTCCACTCTCAACAACACCCACGTGGTACATTCCTTTTCGCAACAAAAACTGTAGTAGTATTTCTTCAGTATTGACACACACCAACAGCTAATTAACCACCTTGCAATCTTTCCTGCTTCCTGTAAATACCCTTTGCTATTGAAACTTGCCAGTGGTGCTCGGTGATCTTTACTTTGCTTTCAAGGTGACGGTCGTCTTTATTTTCATATTCCTATTCATTCGACTCAATTAAGCTGAGCTAGAAGCTATTGACCCCTGAAAATGGAATGCGTCTTCCCTCCCCTTCACTTGTGGCGCTATGAACCTTTTTGGTACATGGGTTTGCATCCCATGTATTGAAATTGCACACCTCTGCAGTACATCCCAATTTGCCTCTATGCAGCATCATGACATATGAAGATACTTTGAAATAGCGTGTCTCAGATAACATTGTTTTTAACAAGGATACGAAGGTCAAGATTAATGCCAAGGTGATTTTCTCTGACTCATCATGACTTAATTTTTTAAAGATATTTTCTATAATGCTTGTGTGTGTGACTATAGTATACACATATACATAGGCGTGGACATGTGTCGTCCGTCTTGAAGGAATATGTCTATAAATGGTTGGCCTAGATTGTGTGGTATGTGTGTGAGCTGTTGCGTGATTCTCCCATGAAGCACCAGATTAACGCAAAATGGCTCATAAATCTGTCAGTCATTTTGCATTACTATAGTTACTTTGACTATTGTAGTGCAGTAATGACATGTTCAATTGGCCGGTGTTAGAAAAAAATAAGGCATTAAATATGCGTATAGATGTAATTAATATGTGAAAAACCTAACATTTGGACACACATGTCGGGATGAAAGGTTGAAATTAATAAAGTATGACACCTTGGTGACATGTTTTATTCATCGCAACCACACTGACTTAAACTAGTACAGTGTCTCACGAGGGTCTATAATAAAAATTAGTTACTCATGTATGTACACTCAGTCTGGACTCATTGTTCGGAGAAAAAAAAATTCTTCTTCGATTGCGTAAAAAATTTAGCTCTTAAAAATTGTGATGTTATTGTCGTTTTGTTGTATAGGCTTAACGTTTTTTTCATCGGGAAAAGAAATTTCATTTCACTGATATTATTGATATTTTATGTTCCGAAATCATCAAAATAATTTGTCACTTAGGAGTCTGAAAATAGTCTTTTAGCTTGCCGTTCAGCTGTTCATACCGAAATCAGGATGGTATGGTAGAAATCTGATAGCTCGGAGGATAAAGCTTGTAATAATTCAGCTCATTGTACCTTGCTTGGGTACCTAAAGATTTATACATTGAAATAATAAAAAAAGATTTGGTTTCTTGGCGGATAAAATTGATAATTTGGTTCGCAGTATAATACTTGCATACATACAGCTGTATATATCGAAATTACCAAAATAACTTGGCAACTAGTAGGATGAAACTAGCAATGTAGCTTTAGTACGTATAGTGCTTAGATACCTGCAGCTGATATGAACCAAAATAATAAAAATACCTTCGAAACTAAGGGGATAAAACTAGTAATTTGACTTTCCGTGTAATTCTTGGATACCTATAGTTGTATATAACAAAATCACTAAAAAAATTGGTAATAAGGAGGATAAAACTGTAATTTGGCTTGCCGTGTAATTCTTGGATACCTTTTGTTGTATATAACAAAAGCACAAAAAAATGGTAATAAGGAGGATAAAACTAGTAATTTGGCTTGATGTGTGGTGCTTGGATACCTAAATCTTCAAAATATGGCAACCAGGGGGATAAAACTAATAATTTGGGACTTTGTCGTGTAATGCTTGGATTACTACAGTAGTAAATAATGAAATCATCGAAATAATTTGGCACGTAGGAGATAAAACTAGTAATTTTGCTTGTCATATAATGCTCGGATACCTACAGCTGACTTGGAGTTTTTGTCTCGAAAAGGGAAATCATTACTCTTTCTTACTTCACATATTAAGTTCTCGTTAAATTGTATATCATCATTATTCGCACAAGAAAAAGTTAAAGCCCCGTTTTGTTTCACTTTTGCCGCAGCTTTTTAATTACTACCCGTTTACTTATCACCCGCCGAGCCATCCAAGCATCACGCGGAAGTAAAGGTAGAGCGCAACCTGGACAATTTCCAGAGCACAAACCGTTCACTTGCTTCAGCGATTAACGCCAAACTGATTGCCATTATCACAGCGCTGACACTTTCCTAGCCGGAAGGGGATAGAATGGGTTCTCCGTACGCATCATCCCAGCACCAGAGGGCTCTGGATGCTAAAGAGGGGAAGGGAAGAGATTGAAGGACCCCCACCCTCGCGTCTGAAGCTTCCTCGACCTTGGAGAAAAGCTCGAGTCAATTAAACAACGTTAACAGAAAAACACACTGTGCCTCATTAAGTGTAGAAGAGACAGAAAGCCGCTTTTAAATTTTCCTCAGCGACAGGCTGTGATTTTATTAGGTCGGTTTGTAATGCTTTTTTTTTTTCGCCTTCCACTACCTGCTTCTCGCCGTCGGTTTCTTCTTATTTTACGCTGTCTGGTTTAATATTTTTTCCGGTGATTAGGCAAATTTAAGAGCCGGCCGCGTTTACAAATCTGGGCGATGTTTATTAGGTATTTAGTGCTCACTCTCTTTCGAGAATGAGAAATTTTTTAATAGTTCGGAGACAGATTTTTTTTCCCCTCGTTTCGCACTCTCGGGTTTTTTTTTTATTTGTTTGTTTTTTATTTTTTAGAAAGTGATATCGCTTACAGTGTTTATTCTCCCTAACGCGTTGCTTTTTATTATTATTATTTCCGTCTCCGTTCCAATTGAAATTTTTTTCCCGGTTCTGTTTATTTTGCCTCCTGGTTTTATGAAATGTTATGATTCGGATCGCGCTTCTTATTGCGCATGTAAAAAATGATGGCGTTTAGGGAATAGGAATTTAGAATGCCATTTTCTTAATGAATTTTATCACGCTTATTTCAATGAGTTAGGAGTGCGGGAGGAATTTGAGACGGAGAGTAACTTCTAAAAAAAACAGAGCTCGTTGAAAAAAATTAATTTTGGTATGTGTACACAGGAAATAATTACAAAAAGCCTGTTTACGTCAAAAAATGGTTTGTTTCATTGGGTTTCTTTCTAGTGTGATGCTTTTAAATGTACGTTTTTTGGTGCACGTAAAGGAGTTTTTAGTTTATCTAAAAACTCAACGCAGTAATTTTTAATCATAGATGATTGGTTTACCTTGTAAATTGCAATTTCTTTTATTGCATATTTCAATCACTTTTCTAATGACTAATTTGATATTTTAGAGTTTGCATCTCATCCGTCTGTTGAATTAAGAGAATTAGAAAAGTCATTTTGAGAATTTCTTCTGAGAACAAAAAAAAATGTAGAAAATTGATCTTACCATGTAATAATTTCAGTTAGATTTGGGCAGATTGCATAATTTAAAAAGTAACATTTTTTTGTGTGTGTTTAGTTACTATTAACTGATGAAAATTCATCTCTGACAGAGTCTCATTTTGAGATTAAATATTGAACGCCATATATCTATTAATAATAATACGACCAGTTATCTTTATGGAGTAGTAACTATTACTCTTAGTAACTATCAACTGATGAAAATTCATCTTTGACAGAGTCTCGTTTTGAGACTAAATATAGAATGCTATACATTTATTAATAATAATATGACCAGTTTTCTTTACGGATACCGGTATTATCTTCATTGTCGTATACACTTACGAGTATTTTCAAATGTACTTTGAAGTAATTATCTTATCTTATAAATTATCTTTCATTTATACAATTAAAAGGATATGAAGTATCAATGTCATAAAATACATTAAAACCTGTTTTGAAAAAGTATTAGTGGAATCAAATTATTATCCACACCATAAAACAAGTTTCAGTTTTGCAAGATAATCAAGCAATTTTACTGAGAAGCATCTATTTTAGTCGAAATCAGAATTAGATATTTTTATACAACAACTAAAACGTTGTCTAAAGGTATAAATAAGCAATATTTTTAAATGCTACATAAATTAGTAAAACAAGCTTCCTGTTCATTTTGTTTAAAATTTTATCGAGATGTAGCACCATATTATTCATAATGGTGTCACGGTTTTGACACATCTGCTATAAAACTCTGGAAGAAACTCTGGAGTCAATTTAATTATTTTGCTTTTAAAATATTTTGTTTGACGTTTTAAAGTTGTTAATTTACTCGTACCTTTCTGTTTCCTTTGAATTCCATTCATTTGTTAAAATTTTTAGACATTCTCTGCTGTAAAAATTCTATTCATATCAGGAAAAGAATATCGTCAATATTAAGAAATATTATTCGACTCTATATTGAAATGCTTTGTTAGTTGCGTTGTATTGTTTTCTAAAAGAAATGGTACTGTATAATTTACTAATTGTATTGACTTATTTTATTGATAAGGTCATTAATGTTGCAAGAAAATTATTTAATCATGTATTCGAAAATATTACTTATTAAAAAAATTTCAGACGCAAAAAATAAAGATCTATACTTATCATTTAGAATAAGATATTGTGTTTACAGAAACTCTTCCCCAAACTGATTCCAAATATTATATTTGACAAGTGTTATGCCAAGTATGTCTCAAAAATGAGAAATATTCCATTTTACGTTTTCTCTAATATACGTTTTTTTTTTCAAAAACCCTCAATGTTAAAATCTAACGACAAGTTTTGAAAATGAATTGTAAATCTTAGTCTCTTTATTTAACTGCAATATACATAGACACTAAATAGGACATACTTTTGCTTTCTTTACGTTTCTATTGTTAGAATCAGAGCAAACGCTCTATTCGACAGTTGGAAAAGCTCAGTTGTCATATTGTCATATCATTTTTGCAATACAATAGACAGTGTGTCAAAGACGCTTCATTAGAAGTCGAACTATTAAGCAAACAGTTTTTAAAAGCTCACAAAAGAGAAACTTTTCTCATATGTTAGAACAACAATTTTTACTGGTTTACCAGGAGTCTCTTTATCTACAACAGATCAATTGTGAGCTCCATTTTTGTACAATTGCCGTCCTTTCGATAGAATGGGAATTTAGCGCATTCATTTGTAAATCATTATGAAGCTTTGCACGTTTTTCCTTCTCAAATGTCAAAGCACGGTTAAGTAATCTTCTGTCATTGTATGAACCACAAAAAAAACGTTTGAAACCACTCTACTTGTTGGAATCGAATATTTTTGCCAATTTGTTATGCAAATCTTGGGGTATCTTTTCTACTTCCAACCGATACAATAGAAAGATACACTCAATTTTTCGGTAAAATATTGCGTTTTAAACAAAAGATCCTTCCCTTGAAGCTATTTGACATAAACGAAAAGATTTCTAAGGTTTCAAAATTGCGACAATAAACGTGTTGGCTGCCTGAAAGACAAGTCATTTTTTATGCGCCCCATTCCTATTTTGATTATAAGAAGTCCTGCTAAACAAAGAACACTCTTTAATATTTCAAACGAAGCAAAACATTTTCTGCTACAACGCATATCGTGATTAACTGCTGAATTCCCGGGCAAATAATGCCAGCTATTGTTCGAGTTAACTCTCAAAGTCAAACAAAAGCTACAACTATTGCATTCTGTTGACAAAATGGTGATTGTTGTTTTTACGCGGGGAGAGCACAACTATGTGCTGATACGTATGTGATTAATTGTTATTCGTCCACTATTTTTATTTCCTACCAAAAAGCAAACTCGCCATTCTTTTCATTCGCACAAAATAAAGCGTGGCGTGCGTCTGTTTGAATTTATGCATCTTGGTGTCTTGCTGTTTCAGAACATGCCTGATACAATTCTTTGTATACTCAATATTGCTCCTCGACAAAGAGACACAATAAGAGCAGGCCGGACCAAAAAACGCTGTATGAACAAGCTTAACAATTAATCTACCCTTTGCTGCAATCCGTAGAGAAAGAAGGCCTGCCTGTGTGTATTAAGCGACGAAAGAATAAAAATAACCATCAGTTGTGATTTTATTTCAGAGATACTTCGGAAATTATTACCCAGCAATGGAAACGAGGTTTTTTCTTCGCCACCATATTCAATGGAATTGTTGAGGGTGTTGCTTCTTTCAGTCGCTATTCAAAAATATGTCAGATAAGAGAGAGGAAGGGAGAATAATACATCTTTTAAGTGTTGCTTTACAGACCGTGTGTGGAAATTAATTTTGGCATTGTGCGCAACAATTCATCTTGGGACCGAATCTCAAGTGTTATGCACACCAAAAAATGGTTACTGGCTCTTTTGTTGTAGTTCTGGATAAAAATGACACTATTTCATCTCGAACGACCAAAAAGTTTCGTGTTATGCATCCTGCAAAATGAAATGAAAAAAAAAATAACAGATTTATTAAACTTACCGAATACATGACAATGAGCACGTCGTAATACAAGAGATAATTCTGTTTCCCTTTTGTGCGTGAATAAATCTGGATTCATATGATAACAGACGTGACAATCGGCCCTGAAAGTGTTGTATTTGAACTTAAATTGATGTATGTATCGAATAATTCACACAAATAAAGTCAAGCATTGTCGGAGTGAGATGTGTTTCTTTATGAAGAAACTGTTACAATAGATCCATGTATTATGAATAATCCATCAGAAATCAGATCGCACTTACGAGTGAAATGGTTGAAATTGAAAAGGTTCTTGCTCACAATAATTCATAGCTTCAATTTAAACGATTCAAATAACGTTTTGATCTTTAAATAAATTTGCTATTGCTATATTCTTCAAAACTCAAATAAATAAAAAATGACTCACATTTTTCATTTGCTAGTTTTTAATAAACATTGCTTTAAATATAGTATAGATATCAGTATATATATAAAACATTTGTATTTATAAAATGAGAAAACGAAAAGCGTTGCAAATTCTTGCATTCAAAAGATTTCATAGCAAGGAATTTATTACTTTATTTTTGTCAAAGCTCAATAGATCTCAAGCTATTGTAAAGAATTTTATAACTTTTAAAAAGAAAAGCATTTTTTGACCTTCCATAAATGCCAAGTATATCTTATGAAAAAAGTGACAAGTCAAGATCTTTATAGGCAGTCGTACTTTTGTCATTTATTGAAACAAAATTTATATTAAAGTATATTAGAGTTGGTGATTTTGCTATTAGTATGTTGTGTTATATTTAATTTAGCATGTAAAACTTCAGTTTCGAGTCATCTCGGATATCTAAAGCAATGTACTGTTGAGTAATGTATACAAAATTTGGAAAAGTTAAAACAAAGATAGTAAATTGAAACATAAATATAATACAACTGAACATCTGCTAGAAAATTTCCATTTAATTAAAATTTATATTTATGGTATAAAATTAGCTGATTGAAATCATGAATTTTTGAACTTCTTGTGTTTACACATACTTCTTGTCTTTACACATGCTTCGTTATGGGGAAATGCTTCTGAAAAATCAGTTCATTACCATCTTAAACAGAGGTAAAGAGATTTAAAAAGATAAAATTTCATTGTTGTGTTTGCTTATTACTTGATATTATTGCGATCTGTGCTATAAAGGGTTGTATCGTGAAATCATACTGTCAATACATTTTTAATAAAATTTTTAAAATGTCGATAATTTTTTAAGATAATATAAGATAAATAGCCTTCAATTTTCAAATAACTTAAACTGGATGATTAAAAAATTCAAGAATTCAACAACAGATTTTTTCAAAGATTTAAAATACTTCAGCCAACTTTTGAAAGCTTAAAAACTGCTGGTTTCAAAGATTTCCAGTGAGAATTTCGGAAATAATTTTGAGTTTGAATTTTGTTTCAATTTCATTTGTCGACATAGAGATTGACTTATTTACAAATAGAACATATATATACAGTATATATATTATTTAGAATATAATATATGCTATATAGAATAGAATATATATTATATAGAATATGTATATATATATAGTACATACATTATATATACATACATATAGAACAACTTGAGAAATAAAACTATTCCTACTAAAGTAAAACACAACGTTTGGGCTTAAGGTGAATGTTTTCCAGAAGTATCAGTATATCATTTCTAAAAAAGTTAAAAACATGCTTTAAAAACAATCTTCTGACTGTTATCAAACAGCTTGAAGCACATTTAATTTAAAAAGCAAAGTTCTAAAGCGATTGACACACGTTTTGATTATGAACTTCATTTTCACTTGGTTCTGATGTTTAGATTTTTTTTTGTTTATCCATGATAATTTCTTGCAACACGAGGACTAATAGTAAAACCTTATATAAACTCCAACGTATTGTAGCGAATTTATCGCAGCAAATCGTATCTCTTAACAAAATTATCATGGCAAAAAAACATAGTTGACAATTTAGAATAAATTGTTTCACTTTCAGATTTTAAATGTATGTAGTTTGATAGCTTTCATTAACCTAACAAAGAAGCAAAACAGCGTAGTCATTAAATTTTCCAGTGGGAAGATAATGGCTCTCTTATGTCTGTATCGGATAAAATTTAAGTGGATTGCCATTTATTTCGACTTTTAGTTTTCCACGTTTTCTTTTTAATCAATTCCATGCCTGCGCTCTTTTATGATAGTAGTCTTTTGGTTCGAGTTACAAGATTCTCATTAGCTCGAAATGCGTTGCGTTTTATCATTGCAACTTCTGAGTTCAAAGAAGAAATTTGTAAAGATGGAATACTTGTGGAATCTAATTAATCACAAAGCGACGTACTTTGCTGTAACTTTGACGCTTTGGTCTTTTGTCAAGGGAATTTCACACGGGTTTTCAATTATTTTTAATATTTTAACACAACATTCATAAATGTTACTCTTTAATGATATTCATAAAAAAAACTTTTAAACATTTGTATTTGTTTTCCTTTTTAAGTTAACAGTATTATAAGAACATATCAATCGCTTGCTTTTGTAAAGTATGGGCTCTTCAAACTAGTTTAAAAATTACATGACATGCAATGGGTAACAATTACATTGCGTAATCCCACATAACTGGCGTTGATTGATTGACGATCACATGATTTATTGTACATGAAGTGATGATTTTCTTTTCGTGATGATTTAAATACTTTTATTGAAAGCATTTTAAAGTATTAAGTTGGCACATTAAAACATATCATCAAAATTTGTATATAAGTATTGTAATGGTGGAACTATACTAAATATCACAAGGACTATTTAAGCAGAAATAATATTTTAAAATCGATAAGTTAAATATAAAAAAAAACTAAGAACTAGTGGGGAAATGTAATGATTGATCTGTGAACACAGAAAGTTAATTACTCTCAACGATAAACAAGCGAAAAATTACAAAGAATTTTCTTTAGTTACCTTGTAAGGAACATCATAAAAATAAAAGTTTTATTTTTTGGAACATCGTACGAGCTAGCCTCATTGTACAATATCCAATGTTTTTCTATCTGCTAGTAGTAGTAATTTTGGAAATTTACTTCAAGTATGAGTAACTAGAATTTAATTTTAAGATCTAAAATTTACAACGATATATGTTGTTCCTGCACATACACAATCTGCCCAGCACATATAGTTTTTAAAATCTCAATGTATTCATATCATCCATATGCATAAAGGGTAAATATCAAGTCATGCAGGTTGAATATCCAATCTAGTCAGACAAGAAGCATCCCCCGGTTTTTTGACATCAGACATTGGGTTATAGTTAATTGTTTCCGATTCACTTGCTACTAAAAAAATGACTAGGCCATGATGATATTTAAGAAAATCCAAAACTTTAAAATGACGTTCCCTAACACGAGATAACCCAGAGTGGCTTGTACGTTGTAACAGTGCTGGTAAGATCGGAAAACTTTATAGCTCGAACATTGTGAATCATTTTTGTTCTAATTCTATTTTGCTGCTGACTACATTAAGATGTTTAACTACTTCTGGCAAAACATGCGTGGCACTAGATTTTAGTTTGGAGGCTTGGACACTGGGACCATTGTTTTCAATATCTTCTCTATCACTTTTAATTCACCGAATGTAAAAGTTTTCAACCAGATCTTGATATAAGTGGTAAAATATTATATCATGCAATGTGTATATGCAATTTCGCCTGCCCCCAAGCATAGCATGGCTTTCCTACATCATACATGGATCTGTATTTAGTTCTTGTTTCCGATTCCTCAAGGACTTGCTCTAAAAATGTGACTAAACCATAGTCCAAACACTTTGAAGAAATCCAAAACTAGGTCGTATCTTCTGAACAGATATTCCTTAACGCAGGAGATAATCTAAAGAGTAATATTCGTTGTAGAATTTCCGACTTTATGGCTCATTGCAAATAATTTCGTCGTGGCTTGCACAGATATGTATTTAACTTCTACAGTAAGGGAGCCGTGGTTTTTGGCTTTAATTCGGAAAGCCTGGAACCGTGTTTCCAATCTTTCCTCTCCCTTTCAGGCGACCACCGAGCGTAAAAGTTTCTAACCAGATCTTGACATTCAAAACTATCTCACACGTGGAGGAGCTATTATGACGCCTCACAGCTGGCTCTCATTGAAAAGATCTTCCCGACAGAAGTACAAGGTGAGGCTCCCGACTAACTAGGTCAGAAGAAAGTCCCGTTTGAAAGTGAAGGAAATGCACACAATGCGAGGGTTAGGCGAAAAAAATCCCACCCTTTTGTGGACGGCCTCGATTTCTTACAATCCAGTCTACTTTCTCCGGGGGGGCCCCGACCGTGAGAAGCGGGCTTTTTTTGCGGCCTACCCGGGCACTCACTTTCGTTTTTCCCCGTGCCTCGGATGCACGATAGCCAGCCGCTGGGTGATGTGCGGAACCGCCGCGGCCCCGACGCCGGCCGCACGAGGTGGTTGGCGAGCGCGTTTTTTTGTTGCCCCACCCCCTGAGTGGGCGGAGGATGCCCTCGGACGGACGCCGGAGCCGCAGGTAGGTCGAGCCGCATTCCTTCTTCTCGCACCCCCTATCGTCTGTGCAGCGTACAGCACTCCTTGTTTGTGCTGTCTTGAGGTGTAATTTGATTGATGAGATCGATAATTCGCAGCATGATCAATCGTACCATCAATGATCGGTGCATTCGTTGACCTTACGGTAATACCATGAATCTTCCCTTTAGTTTCCTTCATGAGTGTGTTTCCATCTTCTGTATCTGTTAAGCTTTCTTCGTGTAGATTCATTACTTGACGTTGTCTGTCTTATTAGTGCTTAAAGTAAAAGACCCTTGGTGAAGTAAGGCCTTTGCATCACAAAACTCAGCCAAAGTGACGATCATTTTTATCGCTTGTATTGACGTAAACATATTTTTGTATGTCGCCGAACAGTTAAGCGACGATGTCGAATTTCAAATGTAACAAGCTCAAAATTTTCAAAGCAATTGTCGTCTTAGATTTTCTAGACCAAAATGTGGTGATCTTTAGGTTGTTCAAGTTCACCCATTGATAATTCGCAGCATGATCATTTGTACCATCAATAATCGGTGCATTCGTTGACCTTACGATAATACCATGAATCTTCCCTTTAGATTCCTTCATGACATTGTTTCCATCTTCTGTATCAGTGAAGCTTTCTTTGTGTAGGTTCATTAAGTGACATTGTCTGTCTTATTAGTGATTGGTGAAGTAAGGCCTTTGCGTCATAAAACTCAGCCAAAGTAAAGACCTTTTTTATTGCCTGAATTGGCCTAAATATATATATTTCTACGTGGCCGTACAGTTAAGCCACAATGTCGCTTTTCAAATACAACACGATCAAAGTTTTCAAAGTCTATGTTTTCTTAGATTTTCTAGACCAAAATGTGATGATCTTCAGATTGTTGAAGTCCACTCAATGATTTATCTTTTTGCCTTAAGATCATATTACTTCTTCTGGAACTGCTTTCGACTGATTACAGCACAGTACTGTTTGTTTATTAAGTCTTATGTGTTCATTGATTGATCTTATCTGTAATTTCTGATTCGTATAACCTATGACAATACCAAAAATTGCCACATTCGTTGATCTCACGCCAATACCATGAATCTTCACTGTCCCCGTTTTCTGCACTAAAATGTATTACGTATAATTGGACAAAAAGTCAAATGCCAACGATGGCTTAACAGTGGAACACTACCTCAAAAATTTCGAGATTTCAGTTTTTATAGATCTAGATAGGTGAGATTCTTAGACTGGTGAAATCCACATACTTTTTTTTATTTGTCTGGAGGTTAAACCTTCTTTTCGTACTGCTCTCGACTGATCACAGTACAGTACTGTTTATTTATGAAGTCTTGTGTGTAATGTGATTGATATATATGATAATTATTTGCATGCACATTCGTATAGTTTATAGCACTAGCAAAAATGGGTCCATTCATGGTCTCACAACAATTCCTTGAATCTTTTTTGGCTGTTTTCTGCACATAAATATATTTCTGCATAAGTGTACACAAATTCAAGTGCTTACGAAAGACTTTACTAACGTACACCACAATGTTCATTTGTGAAAGTACGATGTAGATGTCTGTATACTAAGTAAGTACACAGACATCTGTATGCAAAATAAGTATACAGACATCTGCATACTTGTCATTACTGTATACTAATAATGATTTTTTAAATATATCAGCAGTTTATCTATTATGCATCCCGTTCTTAGTAATGCAGCGATGGTAGCGTGTTGTATACATCGTTGGTATACAAGTTTCGGTAAAAATTCTACTTATTACGATATGCTCACTGTGTTTTTCAAGAAGAAATGACTTAGTAGACGCCCTTCTAAAATATTAACACAGTCTGGTCTAGAAAAGTTATAAAACTTCCATCTCTAAAATGTGACTCGCCGTGTTTTACTTATAAACCAATGATATATCTTCCTTATAGCTTTGGTGGTCTTACAAAAACGAATGTGTTCTTTGAAATCATACTATGAGTAGAAAATGACATATTTGGATAAAAATTCGAAATTTGTAAGCTCACGTGTTGTTAAATGATGGCGATGTTTAAATCAATAATGTTGCTATAGACATTTATAAATATATTACGAATGACATTATTGAAATACCTATAACTCATATGTAGTTATATGTATAAGAAATGCAGGCTTAAAGTTATATTTATTTTATTAATACCAATACAACTTGTTATATTAGTTTCATGATATACAGATCTGTGTGTGTGTGCGTGCGTGTGTGTGTGTGTGTGTGTGTGTGTGTGTGTGTGTGTGTGTGTGTGTGTGTGTGTGTGTGTGTGTGTGTGTGTGTGTGTGTGTGTGTGTGTGTGTGTGTGTGTGTGTGTGTGTGTGTGTGTGTGTGACAATATGCCATGCACTTTTGTACAAAAAACTGCTTACCGCTTCTCACTTCTCAATGCTTTACTCAAGGAATTTCGTCACCTTTCGTGTATTTTCATATTTTATTAATATAAGCTATAACAATTCCTTTCAATTATTCTATGGTTCACTATTGAAATTACGTATTTGCTTATGATGTAGTTTTTACCTGAAGATAAATTTTATAAACTAGAGTTAAGTAAATTTCAAAAATAAAAGTGATATTGAAAATAAAAAGTTTAGGCAACTGCTCAGAATAATTTATAAATTCAATCTATCTTGATGTGATTAGGATTAATATCATTCGAATCAAATTAATGAATATTTCATTCAAAGAACGCATGATTCACATAATATACACGAGACACCCTGAATATTGTGAATAGTCGTTCATAGTTTATGTATACCTACAATGTAAGATTTAAGAAACCAGATAAATTTTACGTGTACAATCTCCAAAGAATAGTATTCGTGTTAATTTTACACTCTTATATCCCAACTTTTATTAATTAGGGTTTCAGTAAAAGAATTTAGAAAAAGAATTTGTACTAATGTTAAATAAATTGTATGACAGTTTCTTTTGTAAGGAGTAATACTTTTCGTTAGAAACCATTTTTGGTTCTGCGTAACTGTCGCTGATCTAAGTTACGCTGCTTTCAGACTGTGTTACTTATGGTAGCTTTTAAATGTCTATTATCGTGTCATTTCAACATATTACTTTCTGTGTAAGATTCTATAAGACTTTTATGTTCAAGATCGATGCTAATTTCACCTATGTACAAAAATTACATAATTCACGTCTCTCAAAAGTACATTTAAAATCTATGATTTTTTTGTGACACATTCTTTAGTGATGTATGTGTAGCAAGTAAAGTAAGGTATAAATCTTATTTTTTACCAACTGTAAAGTACACATCAAACATGCCATTTAAATTACATAAAACACTGACTGCTTATGAAGTAAAGATTCTTTTGTGTATCCACAAAAATTACTAATCTTAAAGTGTAGTTTCATGACACTTGAAGGTGAAGCGAAATTGAATGTTTCTTGTTGCAAACATATGTCTGTACAGGTGATTTAAATGCTTAATTAAGGTTACTTACTTTACTTAGTTCAACAAAAAAATTAACTGCATTTAACGAAATAAGCTTAAAATTCGATAATTATCGTACCTAAATCGTTAGTTTAAGTTGACTCTTAAATAGTATAAAAGTTTGTTTTTTCTCACATTTAATGTAAACAGTGCATTTAAGACCATAATGAATTCATTTTAAATTAAGAATATCTTGTTACAAGAGTTATGCAAATTAGATTGGTTTGTGATGCATTATATTCTAAAATATTCTATTATTCCTATATTTTTCATTTATTTAGTGCCATCTAAGTTAAAATCAAATTTAAAAAAAGGCTTAGCTTCTACACTTTGAATCTAAATTAAATTTCACTAAGTAATTTATAAGTTGGTAAATTATTAATTGAAAATAACGTAATTAAGATTTCCTCAAAATTTCATTTTTATACAAGAATTTCCTATTAAGCGACTTAAATACTATTAGTATGTGCTTTAATGGAGAAAAATAACGTGTGATTTTAAGTGCACAGCATCGATTATTCAAATTCGTAATCGATGTCAAATCGATTATAAATAAAGGGCAGAAAACAAGTAAATAAGTTTCTCGATAATCACATTAACAGTACTTAAATTTATTTCAGAGTCAAATCTCTTTACAACTATCCTATAACTCACTTTCACTATCTTTTTCTAGAAAGTATGAAATATAGTATTATTTATAATGAATTGTTAAGAATACTCTACCCTCCAACAGTACCTTAATATCGCTATTGGTTCAAAATATAGAAATGTGAATCAATGTTACTTGTATCAAAGTGTAACATATAGTATTACACAGTAGCTTTGCACAATTGTAAGTACATTTAGTCAATGTTCTTATATTTATGTATTTTTTAAGAATACACATTTTGTGAAAGACTATTAATGTTCTTGAATAAAAATGTTCTTTATATATAAAATAAATGCTGAGGTAAATATTTGACGCTTTCTTTTAGCTATTTTATATGTTATACTTTATTACCTCCCAAGATTTATGTTCTTTACTACAATATTAGTAAGAAAAATAATGATTTGTAGTTATAAGTCATGAAAAAGAAATCCAAAGGTTAAAATAAAACTACTTAGTTAAGTCTCTAGAAACTTGGAATAGATAATTTAGTGTTGGTTAACATTATATCGCTAAATTTCATCGAAATCAAATGCACAAGAATATTTTTCATAGAAAATAGTAAACCCATTGTTTTTACATAGCTCATTTCAAATTAAAAGTTGACTGATGTAAGGATTACTATTCTGAACACGTGTTAGGCTTAAGTGTTCTTACCTTAGAAAACGGTTTTAAATATTGCTATGTAAAAAAGGCAGTGTGGGTTTTAAGCCTGAGTTAGTTAATTATAATTAAGTACTCTGCAACAAATGAACTATGTAATATAACTTAAGATTTTTCATTTTTAATCCAAAGATGTTTAATTTTTACACATTTGGATTGATTGTGTAGATACACTAAGAGACAGTAATAATTGACACAAAACAAAATTGTTTCTGTTTATAATGCGTAATTATGCCCAAATATATTCAAATCAATTTCTTATATTATAGATCTATGGGAATGGAGGAAAAGTAAGGCTATCAGATGATAAAATACATGGAGAAGTTACAACATAAAAGTCAATTATAATTTATGAAGACGACAGGTAAATATATTTTACTTTACTGAGTATCACTATTTTGCGAAAACACTTTTCTACGTAAGCAATAAAAGCTACTAATAAAATTCTACTAAGGTTCACTGAGATGTATAAAAATGTTTAGCTAATTAACTGTAATGCAGACTAATAATCAGATAATTCAAGTTGTTAAAAAAGAAGTTTGATCATATAACACACTATTGTTTTATGATAACATATAACTAGTCATTAAGATAGGCATTAATTTCTGCATTCGCAGCTCTAGTTTCATCCGCATTTAATTTTAAACATTATTTGCCATAAAGTGTCTTTGATGATCTTACCACACATACAGTTTTTGTAGTTTGAATTATTCAACGATGACGCAGAGTCAATGTCTTAATCCTCTGAGAGTAGTGTAGTATTGCTTTTACAACACTTAATGGCAAAATAATCACATCTATTGGGTGAAAGAATTGACGGATTCTTCACCCAATAGGTATGGGTGAAAATCCATGGATAAGATAAAGGTGAAAGAATCCATCGATTCTTTCAACTTTTATAAGGAATCTATTGATCCTTTCCTGAGTATGGAATATCTTGGATAGATTCAGCTCTATTGGAAGAGTAACGGAGGGTTGCGAGTTCGAACCCAACCAAAGACTGTCGTGTACAAAGGGGGCTTATGCACGTTAAATATGTCGTGGACTATAAAGGCCTCACGTTAAAGTTTGGAAAATGGGGTGTCAGCTCAAGTATGACCTCGTCATTTGACCATGGTTCAAAATTATCGGGCCGTTGACAGTAGCCGTGCGTGTTGCTCCAGTGTGATGCTAATTAAAATACCTACCAACCTTATACAGATTCGTTCTATTGGTCCTTTCCTCAATATAATCCTATGAAATTATTCTAATGGTCCTTTCCTTGAAAGTGAATCATCCTCTGCAAATATTACGTTGATCCTTAGTAATATTTTATTGGTAATTTCCAAAGAATATAATCCTTTGGAAAGATTTTATTGCGCCTTTCCAAGATTAATTCCTTTCGTAAGATTATATTGCGAATTTCCTTACAGTATAATCCCATAGTAAGATTCAGTTGGTCCTTTTTTATGGCAAAATCCTTTGGAAAGATTATATTTCTCATTTCCTTATAATAGAAACTCTTGGATAGATTCAATTGCACATTTTCTTGGAAGTGAATCCTTTGGATAAAAATTGGGAAAGGTCATGCAGGGAAGGATACAAGTTGCAAGGTGGAAAATCAGTGTCAACACTTCCGAGGGTTAAGGGGTTTACAGTACATATAAAGTACAACTAACAAAGTTTGAAACAATTATATGGTACTATTATTTAAATAATTATATATTTTAAGATTAAATATTAAATTTTATGCAAATAATTTTACAAAAACGATGTACAAAAATGTTAACGTTACGAGTGAAATTTGTAACAAGACATCAAAATAAAAGTAAATACATTCAAGAATAATAATCTAACCCTATTTTAGTCAAATAGGGAGAATATCAGCAAGAATACAATCTAAAAAAGGTTTGTTGCACTGACATAAACCGTGATCAGTCTTTACAATTATATAAAAGATTGTTTGAATTGTTATAATAACAATCAATGCAAAAACTAACAATATATTTAACAGTTATGTACGTATCTATGTAGACTCGTATGTACTTTAAATATGTTCTTACCATTAACCAGCAAAATGTTGCAGAAATAAATGTACAAATGAAATAATTGAAGCTGAATTTTAAAATTTAAATTTGACAATTTTATTTTCTTTGAAATTTGAATATGACCAATTCGTTACATTTCAAAAGAAATTGTAAAACTTGAATTGAAATACATTAAGCTATTGATGTAGGAGCAACAATAATCTTAGTACTATAGTTAATCATATGTTCTTTTCAAAATAAATAACATTTAACAGCTTTTCAAATTGATTTATTATACGATTAATAAAAAAAAAATCGAAATTCTTGGCAAAAATAAATGGTTTCTATTCACATTAAAAAAACGTAGCATTTCAAATGTATCCAATTGATTTTGTTTCCATTTGAAAGCGAAATACTTGATAACTTTAACACTCCTTTTCTTGTGATTGAATTTACCTGATTCTCGTTGATACTCCAGATTTATTTTTTTTAAATAAAGAATCAAAGTTTCAATGCTGTTAACAGTTTACCAAAATGTTTGAAATTAATATTACATTGTTTCGTTCAGAAATTAATATTACATAGATAGCGTTCAGAAATTAATGTTACATAGATTTTTTTATTGAACAAGCATATACCTTTTTCTGACAGATAAAAAAGATAGCTTTAATAATATTTTCGTTAAAAGAAAGTGTATCCTTAAAAACTTACATGCTATTTGGGATTTGAAAATTATATATGACATTTAGAGTGTTTCTGATTGAATTTTGTGTTTAACAAAACGAGTTTAGTGGGAAACATTTGCACGAATCGACTTTAAAAATCGTTGATCTACGGGTTTTAAAACAATAAAAAAGTAATTAACCTCTCTCTTCTCGTTCATACCTATTACGAATATCAAAACGTACGTATATTAGAAATCAAATCCCACCTTGTGACAACATAGACACATAGACTACACAATTACAATTTATAACTAACACTCGGTTCTCTGGAAGTTTTCAAAACAATTCTTACTATTAGAATTTTCATGCAACATTTATTTCGATTGCACTATGTGTAATAGCACGTAGAGTTATGTTTACATTACCCATTGCTTTAAAATAAAATAATTCTTAAAATTAGCATTATAAAAAATATTTGTACAGTGCCATAATGCACATAAAACTAATGGTAATTGCTGTAAATTCCCCATTGACCACAAAAAAAACAAACTTTAAAACATAAGTTTAATAACGAAATCACACATGAATTTGTCACATTTAAATTTGATGACTAAAGTCAAATCAATTCATTGGAGTATAATCAAAAACTCGGAACAAAATGTCTGACAGTCTTGAAGTATCTAAAAGGCAAACTTCGTTTCAGGAAATACTACTATTTACCAATAATGTACCTAGTAGGGAAATTTAATATGATTAATTCTTGAAAACTATTCAACATTGAAACCTATTTCAAACCTTACTTCATAAAATAAATTCCACAAAATACAGTAAAATCGTACATGATGCAATATTTTTTGAATATTTTAAAGAAATATCTTCCTTTTACCAACTTTTGAACAACAATTTTTGCTGCATTTAAGAATGCATGTAGCAAAAGATATTTTACTTTGTGTAAAAGTAAATTCCACATTTGTTTTCGCTATAAATTGATTCTGGGACTTCGCATTGTCAGATTAACTGTGTAGGTTTTTGCTACTGTTCCTAGTCATAGTCACATTATCGTAAAAGAAAGTAGCAGATACTATTTCGTAAGATTCCAACAATTTTATCTTCATTTCACTCTTTACGAAAGAAATACACTCGTATGTTTGGTTGTTTTTGTTTAAGCAATTTCTTCTGGTGTTTACTTTAAGTTTTCTACTAACAAGCATATATGTAAAATATCTCTTAAAGAGCAAATTTAAAAAGTTGAATCATTATTATCGAATGAATTTCTAACATAGTTTCACATAGTTCTATGGTACATTTAAACTCATACTCCGTTGTTTGTGATTATTTAAAAGTACAAGAGTCCAAAATTTCAAAAACATATTTATAGAGTTATTAAAGTTTGTACATTCTAGTTACATATGTTAATATATAAAGCACAATATCAAAATCTAAGCTCTTTTTACTAGAACATTTACGCTAAGTGACATTTGCGGTCCGGAAACAGTTCCGAAGAAAAAAGTGAATTTAAGAAGGTGATTTGAATTTTTTTATTAACTGGAACGTCTACCCTTAACGCCTTTTAAGAGGATTATCCAGAATTAGAATAACTGAAATATTAGAATTTATGTTTTCCAGTAATGACTTCGACAATTCCACTTATCAAAATATTATTAAGTGTTTAAACTACAATCTATAATCTTCGAATCAAATTAAGCAACATTAAAAAAAATTAAAATGATACCCTATCGGAATTTGCTCTAAAGAGAGAACATGACACAACGAGAAGCATTAAATTTAAAAGGTGTTTCAAATGTTCCAAAATTCAAACACTTGAAGTAACCAAATTTATGGTATGCTTGAACTGTTAAAACTCAAAACTTCAAAATATTTTTAAATATTCAGAATACAATCCATGATCTTCCCAAATAAAATTAAACAGTCATAAAAAATTCAAAATAATGTAGTCGGATAATTTATTTTAAAGCGAGAACTCAATACAACGGGAAACAATTAATTTCAATTTTAGATGATAATTTCAAATGTTTCGTTCAAAGGTACGTCTTCTCTATAATGACTTTTAAAAGGGTTATGCAGAACTGAACACTTGAAATGTTAAAATTCACGTTCTCCGAGAACTGTCTACAAATTCCAACTATCAAAATATTATTAAACATAAACTGAAATGCCTGCTCTTCCACTAAAGTTAAATTATCACAAAAAATTTCAAAGAGATACGGCAGGATTAATTGTTTCAAAGCGAGAACTCAATACCAAGAAATATTCACACCATTTACACTCCAAGAAAACGTCAAATTCATGTTGTCCTGTTATTGTTTACTTACGCTAAATTTTCAGTTCTTTCATTGAAACTTTCTTAAATACTTAAACTACAATCTCATGTTTTATCAATAAAATTAAACAATCATAAAAATATTTAAGATTAAATGACCAGCTAATTTGCTTCAAGAGAGAAAGAGTCAAATTTATGCTATCTGGAATTGTCTAGAAAACATTCCTAATGTCAGGTTTTCTTAAACATTTAAACAATATATCCCATGTCCTCTCCTAATAGAATTAAATAATTGTTGAAAAATTCAAAATAAAGTGATCGCATAATTTGTGTCAAAACTAGAACTCATCGCCATAAAGAAAATATTAACACCACGAGAAACAATCAAATTTATGTTGTCCTAGGATTGTAAAGAAAATTCCAAGTATCAAAATATTCCTAAATATTTAAGATATAATTTTTTCCACGTTCTTTTAATAAAATTAAATATTCGGATAAATATTCAAAATGATGCGATTGAATAATTTGCTTCGAAACGACAACTCAGCACAACAAGGAACAATTAAATTTATGCTGTCACGGAATTACTTAGAACTGTCTTACTATCAAAATTTCCAAATATTTAACTGCAACTCGTCCTTTTATCATTATTAAATAATCGTACAAAAATTCAAAAAGGTAAATCCAGATAATTCGCTTCAAAACAAGAACTCAGTGTCATGAGAAACATGGACTCCTCGAAAAACAGTCGGAGTTACGTTATCCCTCAATTTTCAAAAAAATTCGAAACTTCAAAACATCCCTAAATATTTAAGCTGCAGTGTAATAAACGCTGTTTTAACAAAATTAAATAACCGAAAAAAATTCAAACTCTGTGACCAGATAATTCGCTTTAAAACTCGATCCACCGGGAAAATCCAGATTTACGTTGGCCGGTAAAGGTTTAGAGCAATCCTAAAATCAAATATTCTTAAATATTTAAACTACAATCCATGCTTTTTCCAATAAAATTAATCGCAAAAAAATTCCGAAACGATGCGACCGGATAATTTGCTTCAAAGCGAGAACTCGACACTGCGAGAAACATTCCGATCCCCAAATTCACTCCGACTCTTGTAAATATTCAATATCCCTCCGAGATTCCCTTTCGCACGTGTTAAAACGCGTAAAAGATCGCAAAAAATGAAAGGCGAGAAGAGAAAAACGAGCTCGAAAACAGCACTCCAGTCATCAAGCAGTATCACCTCTTCTGCAGTCATTCCAGTTTCCTAAGCGACTGGGAGATAATTTTAATTTCAAATGACAGTGTTTCCGTCTTTGTCATCTAGAACAAAGAGAGCCCGAAACGCCGCTGCTCCATAAAACATCTTGGTGGAAGAGCGAGAGAGGAAAAAAATCGATTCAATTAAACCTAAATTCTGATTCGGAAAAAGGAGAGAAGCCGTATCACCGGTGAAGAAAAGAGCACTGCGAGCATAATAACAGTGGCGGACTTTTATTAAGCGTCGTCACTGTGCACATAAAAGCAATAAAACAGAATTTTCGAAATAAAAAAGATGGGAAATAACAATAACGTAAAGGAGGGATGAAAAAAGAAATAAAAACCTCGAGAAGCAATTTTTTTTTTCCTTTTCGAGATACTCCAAGCGCTGATGTAACGAATTGCACTGATTCTATTACAGATCACAGAGCGTTTAAATTTATTTCGTCATTGGCGAGTCATGAGTTTTCTGTTAGGGTTTTAAACACAGTGTATGGGTGTGTGTATACATGCGATTAGATAGATTTAAAAATATCTGCGCTTCTTCTTAAGAACCCAGTCGATTAGAAAATCTTGAAGCTATAAAAATTTCACCTCGTCTTACCGTATTGCGGATAATTCGTGAAGAATTTAAAAGATTAGGGGGTGAAGCATTCATTACACGCGGAACTTGGGAGACCTCTTTGGGATATTTTTTTTGTCGACAAGTGAGGGATGTGCTTGAGGTTCTGCAATTCAGAAGATTTTATTTTGATTTTGCTTCGACATGCTGTTGTTTGGTTTGTAAAACCATATATATATATATATATATATATATATATATATATATATATATATATATATATATATATATATATATATATATATATATATATATATATATATATATATATATATATATATATATATATATATATATATATATATATATATATATGTATATATATGTATATATATATATATATATATATATATATATATATATATATATATATATATATATATATATATATATATATATATATATATATATATATATATATATATATATATATATATATATATATATATATGCATGCAAATTTTAAATCTGCGTATTATTTTCAGTTTGCTTTTAATATTTATGATTCTTTTTGCCTTTGAATAGTTTTATTTTTGCCATTCCTGAGTAGTGTGTATCTGTATTGTCAGAACAATAGGGACAAACGAAAGCCATGTGTTTATATGCCTCCAACCATTAATAGAACTGCCCATCAATGCAATCAAACTGCCAATCTACTATAGATTTTATATTTGTTTCAGTCTTTGTAGAATCTTTTCGCGATTGGTACTACAATACTCTTTTGAATCTGTGTAGGCATTTCTCAACCCTCCATAGGTTTAGACGCGATATTTCGTTCATCAAGATCTGACCAAGTTTGCTAATGACTAGATATCTCGTCATCTCGATAATGACGGTATTTTTTTTCTATTGCACGGTCAAGATACGGTCAGTATTCTTCAAATAACGAGGTACATCGTCCATCAAGATCTGGTCAGTTTTGCTAATGTCGAGATACCTCGTTGAGGCAACTACCAGGTTGGAGTACTTTTTCCATTGTTTACTAATATCATAAAAATTTTAATGGCCGTAATTCGTTTTATCTGAAGCAGTTTTACTCTTTTGCATTATTTAGATCTTACACCACGCTCATTCATTAACAAAGCAAATGCTGCGTGTGATAAAAAATCACATATTTATTATTGAAAATGTAGGAAAACAGATGCATGAAATATGCATATTTCAATGTTATTAGGGCCACCAGTAAAGGTCATGGCATTTGTTTGACAACCAATTGGTCCTGGGTTCGAATCTCTGACTCTAAGCATGTGGAAGCTGGTGGTCTTCGACGGTCCACCAGATGGGTTCTCGTTCATGAGCAGATGTCAGTTCCCCTCTTGTAGGGCCGAAGGTCAAACAGGTCATCAAAAAACATTGTTAGATAGCAATAAAATTGCTTGGAAAATTTCACGTGTTTGCATGCTTTAAAGATGAGTAACTAAAGCATAGACAATGACCTTAATTTATAGTATATAGCATCTCTCAGAAACATTTAAATTTCCACAGACGAGAAAACATAGTGCAAAATACATAGTACATCTAAAACGGTCAATAAAATATTGGTTTATCACTATTAACTTCATAATTCCTTTATATTGATGAAAACAGTTTTCAGACTTAACTAAATTTAAAATTTTATACTAACGGCATAGAATTTTACCAGGCACATTGTCTTCTTCTGTTAACGTAATATGTGAAGCAATAGAATGTTTTACTATATACATTGTAAAATATATATGTATAGAGAGAGAGAGATGAGAGATACGCAGAACTGTTTCTGCTTAACTTTAGTCTGGATAGCTGGGGAAGTAAAAAAGAAATCCTTATTAGTCATCAGATTTTCACAAAACTAGTGTAAACAAAATAGGAGGGTAGAATGATTTAATAATGTTGAATGAGAAAGATTTAACGCTTATAAAATAAAAAAATCAATATACAATCTATTTAAACATCACAGGGAATGAATTCTATTACTTTAATACATAAGAGATTATATTACCTATTCTCAATTCTAAAGCAAAACCTATCCCGATTTTCAAAGAATTTCAATGAATAGATTGGAAAATACTCAAGTTTGAGTTTGAACACAAAGTCCCCAGGCTGCTGTCTGATGCTCGCTTCATAACAATGAAGCTGAATAACTTGTGGAATTTCTGTCAACGCGCACTTTCAAACTATTGTGTTACGAATGAAATTAATATTTCTAGAAATCTTTGATGTTTTACTTTAATACAGATTATAACGGGTATAAGAAATTTAATATCACATTGACCTTTAGTCCCTTTATATTGCCCTTATAAAGTATAACATGAAACCACCAATTATGTAAACGTAGGTACAGTAACTAAACAAATTTTGGTGCGTTGTTTCCCCCAGTTTGAAAGTAAAAAATTTCTAAAAGCAAATTGAATATTCTCAAAATAAAATTTTGAGTTTTGGTGTTTATAATTTCTATTACACCATAAACTCAAATACATGTATATTTTCCTATTAATAATTACCATCTCTTAAAAAAATGTAAGTTTAATTGTTAAATAAAAGTGCTCTCGGCAACATACCGGGCTACAAAAATAATGATCCTCAATGAAAAAAATTAAAAACAAAATATTGAATACAGAAAAATTTCTGAATTCTGAATGAGTGCTCAATACTTGAAAGTTTAAGGTAACAAATGTTCCCTCTTGAATAACGGATAAACCACGATAATTTTAGAAATTTTTTTTTTTTTTTTTTTTAGTTTGTGTGAAAATTGCTCTCCTGAAAAAGCTGAATACAGTGCACACAATAATACAGTACAACAAAATATTGAATACAGTAAAAAAATTTCTGAATTCTGAATGAGTGCTCAATACTTGAAAGTTTAAGGTAACAAATGTTCCCTCTTAAATAACGGATAAACCACAATAATTTTAGAAATGTTTTTTTTTTTAGCTTAAAAATCGCTCTCCTTAAAAAGTTGAATATTATGTTATGCCCAAAAACATTCACAATTTCCACGACACGAAATTTTTTATAACCAAAAACTCTGCGCTTCGAAATACTATCGCATATTTTCGTTAAACAGTTTTACAGATCTCAGATAAACAGATAAACAGGCTTAAAATATTTTCCTATTAATATTTCCAAAAGGCAGTCATAAAAAATGAATTTTTAAATTATAAAGATGTTTCCAGCATGTTGTATAAAGTTTATAATTTTGATAAAATATTTGAAAATACTACTATGCACTGAAAATACTATTACCTATGCACCAAAGGTTTTAATTTCAAAGCAAAGTATTATTGAACACAACCCTATTGTACTAACCAACAAAGAAATTAACCCAAAAACTTTCTTTAGAAAATTATCTTTCTTAATCGAGAGAAGTAACCAGCTCTGAATACGTCCATCGTATTCCTCATTTTCATTACGGAAACAGAATGCTTCATTTTAGGCACGTTTCTCCGAGATTCTGCGGAAGTTTTCCTGGAAACGAACTAGAAATTAAAAAGAAGGACGGGACGCAACTATTAAGTCAAGATCTGCTGGTGGAAAGTCCCTGTAGTTCATTGTGCATGACTATATTTACATAAAAGTACCGTTATTCGGAGGACGCAATCAATGAGGAGCACATACGGTCACAAAAGTTAATTTAATCGACGTACTCTGTCGCCTTGGTCCGACTCCGATAAGATTTTCTGCCAATCAATAAATCGGATGAAGCGGCAGCCCTTGCACACACACACACTGCTGCGTTTTTTGTTTCTGAAGGGTTCAAGAGCAAGCTCTATTATCCTCTTCAGTTTCGGTTCTCAGTTTGCAACTGGATTGGAGCACCTACACTTCGCTTTTCGGCGGTGAAGAATGCGAAAATAAATACTGAAACAGTGTTGGGAGCTGATACCAGCTTAAAATATAACATCAATGCTAGTATCTACCGATATTTTTGTCCAACGTGAAATGTTTTTACTGCAGTCAGTGGCGAATCAGATCATTTTGGAACGCAAGGCCCAAATACGACTGAGCGCCTTTGTCCGTAATTCCTCCCATAAAGTTTGTGAACCTCTGACATACATTTATGTGTGATACAATTATCTAAATTTTTCGGTTTGTTGTTTGTAACTGGATTGGAGCCTACACTTCGTTTTTCGGCGGTGAAGAATGCAGAAATAAATACTGAAACAGTGTAAGGTCTGATGCCAGCTTAATATATAACATCAATGCTACTATCCACCGATATTTTTGTCCAACGCGAAATGTTTTTACTGCAGTTAGTGGCGAATCAGGTCATTTTGAAATATTAGACCCAAATGCGTCTGAGGGTATGTGTCCATAATTCTTCCCATAAAGTTTCTGAACCTCTGACATATATTTATGTGAGATACAATTATCTAAATTTTTCGGTTTGTTGTTTGTAACTGGATTGTAGCCTACACTTCCTTTTCCGGCTGTGAAGAATGCGGAAATAAATACTGAAACAGTGTAAGGTCTGATGCCAGATTAAAATATAACATCAATGCTAGTATCTACCGATAGTTTTGTCCAACGCGAAATGTTTTTACTGCTGTTAATGGCGAATCAGATGATTTTTAAATTCTGGGTTCAAATAACTCTTACGGCCTTGTCGATAATTCCTCCCATTACTTTTCTTAACCTCTGACATAGATTTATCTGAGATACAATACCTAAATTTTCGGTTTAAAACTGGATACCTACACATCGCTTTCGGCTGTGGAAAATGCAAAAATAAATACTGAAACAGTCCTGGAGTCAGATGCTTGTTTAAAAAATTACATTAATGTTAGTTTTCACTGATATTTTTGTCTAACACAAAAAATACTTGTACTATAGTGAGTAAGGATAAGCACATTTTGAAACCGTGGTCACAGGTAACTCCGAGGCAGTTTGTCAATTATACATGAATTTCATGAATCTCTGATATGCATTAGTCTAACATACAATTACATAAATTTGTGATTCTCGCTTTCCAACTGGATTGGATCAACTACCTACACCGCTTTACGAAGGTAAAGAATAGGAACATATACACTGAAAAAATTTGGAGATCTGATACTAGTTTACTATGAGTAAAGCTTTTCTTGTGTGTATTTTCCATTTATTTGAAGGGCCAAGATAGCACGATTGGAAGATTAACGTATTATCAACCAGAGGGATGCAGGTTCGAATCCATTATGGCCGTTGTGTCCAAAGTGGACTGGTGCACGTTAAATTGGTCGTAGCCACAAATGTCCTCACGTTGGAGTGGTGTGGAAATTCGAAGAGTGTGGTGCCTGCTCATGTGTGACCTCATCATCTGGTCATGGTTCAAAATTACGTGTTACGAATGTTACTTGCTGGGCGACAACGCTCCATGTCATGTCGCAGCCTATATCGAGCAGTGGTATCAAGATATGGATGCAAAACGTTTTCCTTTGCCTGCTCACAGTCCCGACCTAGACCCCATAGAAAACTTGTGGGACAAATTAGAGCGACGCTTACGGACCAGGGAACAGCGTCCGAAATCTATAGCTGAGCTGGCGACATTCTTGCAGCGGGAATGGATACAAATATCCATAGCTGTCTATCAAAACCTTGTTGAAAGTATGCCCAGAAGTGTTGCTTGTGTAATTGCAGCACGCGGGGACCATCTCCCTATTAAAACATGTATTCTTTCTTTTATACCATCACATATTGCTGTTCGGTCCATTATTGTAGGGTATGTAGGGTAGGGTGTTTTTGAGTCTTCTATTACGCGCAGAACTGAAGAACACGACACATCGGGTGAACAGGCTATTATTTCATTGAAGAGGCGAAAATAAGACTAGTGCACGTCTGATGACTATTTCGGGGATGAAATAAGTATGGAGGTTGACTTGTGTTGGATTAGATTGTGACGCACAAGAGCTATATTTGGCCATTATACTCCAAACACAAGACAGTCATGAAACAATATGCAAACACATGGAAATTTACTGACACAGAAATACACCCAGGGACAACAAGATTGTAATATGTACCACCTACAACACGCAGTTTTCTAGTCCAGTGGTCAAGCACACTGGATGACATACCACGATGGCCTTAATAAATATGAAAAAGTTTGTGCATTTTAGAATCACAGATGCAGATTATCAGTCCAAAAATTGTTTAAAATAAAATATTTCTATTTCGTCAAAAATGTTTTATGAGTCAAAGCGATATTTTTCCGTTTTGAAATCCTGCTAAAAGTACCCTAGGTGTGTACCTAGTGAAGGATCTGTCGATGTCTGTATTTAGAAAATATGCTAGTCGGTTGGTCAGAAATTGAAAGAATTATATTTAGGTTAAGCAAACAGTTGGAATGTTTTCACTGCCCAAAGTCGAGTCGTCGCGTCCAACGATTGTTTTAAGTCATAGGTTCTGATCGAATTACCCTGAAAAATTCTGAAAAATTACCGCAGAACGTTTGATAAATTATTAGAACTCTTTATCGACAACCAGTTTCAGCTCAAATATAGCCAATTATTAGTTTCTTAAAATAGTATTAGTGGGCGAAAAGGTTAAGACAATACGGTTTTTCCAATATTTCACTTACGTACTGAGTATGGGAGCTTAACTTATTAACACTCTTATGAGTTCTATGCACCTTCTTTTGTGCTTTGTTTGTTTCATTAACGATAGTCTTTTGTGTTGTTAAATATTTGGCCCATGATTTCATAAACCTTATGTTACAAAAAATTTAACTATGAACTTATCAGGTCCTATTTGGGGTTTCAATAATAACTGATAACTAATGAGAGCTTTTGATGTTCTATTTCGAAACAATATAGCGAACAGAATGAGTCACAGGAGACATTCGAATAATGTTCTGATCGAAATAAGGTTGGTAATTTCGGTAAGCTCGATTGAATTTTACGGTGTAGACAAGTAGGTCATTGGCTTTAAATTAAATCAAAGTGACCAGACCTGTATTAGTAAATTTATATTCCAGTTATTTTTCTTATATTATTTGTACTTATAAAAGTTCTTACAACGCAGTGAAATTTTCATAAAACTCTTTATTCATGCAATTTTTATGAAAACAATTAAAGAATTTAGTGTCTCTAAAATTGATTTGTGCAGAAATTTTACTGTATCAATGAATATAATCTGGAACTGTCCTTTTTTGTCGGCACAGAAATATTCTTGCATTTGCGTATATATTCTTGAGAGGTTTTTCAGTATTCCGAAAGCAATCCTAGTACCACGCTTTTCAAGCATGCTATAAATAAGAAAAAATCATTCATTTTTATTATACTTTGGAAAGCGTTATTGCACTGTATTTTATCATTCAGAATAACATGTCTAATTATTTCACGTTTACATTTATTCAATATTATAACAATTTATTATTCCATATTAATAAACGAGTTTAAAATGTTTTATTCAAAACACTTTAATGGAAAGCACATTTTAGTGTATCAGGGAACTAAGAAAATTACATGGTAAAAACACATCAGTAGTAAGGTGTAAAAAATCCTCCCATTAAATGCATTATCTTTATCAATAAGGAATTTTTTTCTGTTTGACACTTAAATTTATGATTTTGACTAAATCTTAAAAATGAAGTGTTCATGCACTTTTCCGTTAAAGAAATGGGAATTTCACTAGTTCTTTAAAAAGAAAGAACAGATAAGTAGCACAACCTATCATTAAAATCAGCTAAAGAATTGGTAATTTCTTTGCACAGATTGAAGTGTCATTTTTCACTCAGCTTTCCTCTCCAAAAAGCTCAAACTTTGGATTAGGACTCTGAGCAGCCAAACTGATAAGTTGAAGAACTATTTTCGTAAATCTGAGAAAGTAAGCAAACCACTCACAATGTTACCCTTACATTTTCGTAAATATTTTAACATGTTTACTACAGTTCTACACAAATTTAACCCTCCGAAACATCACGACTCTTTTAATATAAAAACACTTCCTATCCACTTAAAAATTCTTTAACGGTATGACAGCGATTAGAAATCTCCACACAGGACATTATTGTCTATGATTATGATAGAGCAATTACAGGCTGATGGGGAGTAGAGGCAACGTAACGAAATTGCCACTTGACAATACGACCTCCCCCCAGCGATTATTCAGTGATTAGTCCATCCCAAACATTGAGACCCAGTTCACTAAAAACCGTGTGTTTCAATCACTCCATAAGTAAATCGCAATTTCCGGAATGATCTTCCTCTTATCGTATCAAAACCCAATGGACCCTTTTGTGCCCTGAAAGACTGACTTAAAGCGTGCTCTAATTACAAGAAACTGAGATAGGTGTGTCATATAGTTTGTCATCAGATCATATTCATGCAACATGAACGTATTTTAGCAAATGAACGAAATAAATGCATGAAGGGGAAATATATGTTGCATAAAACTCACTGGAAACTCGTGAGAGCATGTTATGTCACTAATGGTGGTTCCACACCAACGGCGACAGCAACAGAGACAGGCGACAAAATGTCGCCTGTCTCTGTTGTTGTTAAAAAAGCCTTCACACCGCTAACGACAGCAATTTATAAGCGCATGCGCATAATCTTATTTTACGAAAGCAAAACATGTATTTCCGCTTCTGATTCTGCAAGATGGCTGACAGATCACGTCCGCGTTTAGTAAAATTCCTTTTACAACCAAAACGCACGTAAAGAAAGTCACAATTTTTATTCAGAATTGCTGTCGGCATGGTGACAGAGGCAAAAGTTGAACTTCCTCCAAGACTTTAAAGCGCAGCGACAGAAACAAACCGAGAGAAATAAAATTTGTTTGTAATACGCATGCGCAATAACGCAGAGATATGTTTTTTGTCTTTGTCGCCGTTGGCGTGAAGCCACCATAAGAGCTGACTTATTCAGCCAATATTTCTGTAAGCAGCAAGTTAATACTTATGGAATCAATGAATTTCCCTTCTTTGGAGCTTCTCACGGAATATCCATGGATTTTGTGATGGCAATAGTAGTCTAGTTGGTATAGTCACTACTATCAACAGGAATATTGCGAGTTTGTAGCTTGATCCAATCAGACCATCGCTTACTTGGCGGCGGGCACACGTTGTCTGTTGCAGTCTCAAATGTCTTGGTGTAGTGTGGGTCTGGACAGTGGGAATACTATCTCAGGTTTTGACCTCTGTACCGGATGAAATGGTGTGGTGACAGAATTGGTAGCGTAAAGAACAAGGTAGCGTAGATCTCTGGATTTCACCACTACAACATTCATTATAACAACCTATAGCTTGATATGTACAGCATAATTACAGATATTGTGGGACAAGAAGTGTTCGGCAGAGGCTCTCAGGTCTCGATGGTCTCTGCGCGTCATCCAGCCAGACCGCCTTCAGCTGAAAACCACCTGTCGAAGAAAATTTGTTTGTTCTCAAGGGACTTGAGATTTAGGAGATCGTAATGTCAGTGTAACGTCAGATAAAGAGGGTTTATGTCAAATGCCCTTTATGACTGATTAATGTCGAATGTAGTGTTGTAATAGTTCTTCTAGGATTAGTTATTGACAGTTGGTCACTTGAAAAGAGTTTTATGATCTCCAATTAAGAAATTTTATAATATATCTACTTTAGTCAGTAAAGTTGTGTCACAAAATTTATGCAGCAAGATATTACAATCGTGGTACCAACCATACATTTGTCTTTTACCAACCAATTTTTCACAATTAGCATTTTCTAGCATATCACTTAAACATCGCTTTAAACAATTACAGAAAACTAATTTTCGGAAAGATCTATTCCTTTGATAATATGAATCAGCCGTGGGGAAGTTTAATACGCACATAAGAATTTGTTCAGCAATCTGTAGTCTTCCTGTCATGGTTTCGAACTAGTTTTGATATTCTAGGCCAATCCAATTGTTACTAGGAATTTCCTTTCAACAGAATGATGTAGTTATTTAGTCATGTAGTATTAAAGGGAAAGCGAAAGTACAGCACTCAGAAATCTGTAAGAATTCCGAGTTAAAACCACTCACTCTTTAGACACGAACAGGCAAACTGACATTCACTCGCATTTAGGCTAGGCCTCCACATGCGATTTCTAGTCGCGGCAGCCAAAAAATCGCTGTCGCAGAAAACCTACAAGGCGCACACACTGCGATAGATAAATCGCTGAATTAATTAAATGATATTTTTTACTCCCCAAATTCATATTTCTGTATAATAAAGTCAACCCTAATTCAAATTCCTAATTCAATGCCTGTCCGTATGATTCATTGGGTAGTTCGAGAGTCTCGTCGCAATGAAAATAGTACCGGTTGCGACTTTTTAATCGCGGCGATTGTTTAGTCGCAAGTGTGTGCACTTTTATTTGAAACAGTGAGTTTTATTTTTGCGACTGAAAAATCGCGCGACAAGAAATTGCAAGTAGAGTCCTAGCATTATTGCTGATGTAAAATCGCGAAACATTGAGAACCATGTCCTCGGTGTCAAGTAACATCCATCTGCTGAAGTTGTGTGAACCTATTTCAGTACAGGGCCGCAGTATCCCGGATGGAAGAGTAACGGATTAGTAACAGGAGGGTTTCGAGTTTGAATCCAACCAAAGACCGTCGTGTACAAAGTGTTCTGGAGCACGTTGAATCTGTAGTAACCTCAAATGGCCTCACGTGGAAGTACTGAGAGTAAGGCTTAAGCTCAGGTCTGACCTCGTCATCTTGCAGTGGTGTTATCCTAGGATATTTCTCTTCGGGTTTGATCCCGGATCGTCGTTAAGGGTCTGTTGTTTTGCTACAGTGATACGTTAACTAAAATACCTACCTATCTGCCTATTTCAGTATATAAACGGTTCTACAGGACTAGCAAGTAGGTAATGTCTCCAAGTTTGGAGATAATGTATTTACCATTGTTCAAAATTACGTGGTGTTGTCTCCTCTGATCTTTTCCCTTAGGGGATTGATCGCGGACCGTCGTCAATATATTGTGTTGCTCTAGTACGACGTTAATTAAAAAACACCAAATCACCGAACATGTCCTGAAGTGTAAGAATCACTAATGTAGACTAGCCTAATCAAAATGCATAGCAACCCCAGTTATGCGTGTCTTTGATTTATCTATTGGTGCCTATAGTGCATATATAAAGCGATAAACAAATGTGGAAGCGAATAGAGCTGTCCCTATGGTGCGCTACCACGATTTAGTTGCTTTTCAACGCTTTTTAATAGTTGAGGCTAGTGAGTTGGTTCATAGCATTTCGGAGGTAGAGGAAAAGCTTGATTTTTCATATACTATATTTTTAAGGGTGAATAATTGCTTCTACAAGAATTCTGGCAAAAACCTGTAACACAACAATGTGGTTGTAAAAAAACTCTATGAACATGACCAACGTCAGCTGACAAAAATCGTGTCACATGATAGGAGTGGAACACTGTCTCAAATAACATCGCAATTCATTGCTGGGCCCTCAACAAACATCAACCCTGTTCAACAAACATCAACCTTGTTGGGGACTGTTCAATGTTCCCTCAAATGTATGAGTTTTTGGAACTACCACACAACTCTGGGAACCTTGTAGAATACTCGATACCTAGATATGCGCCTCGTCTGGGGTCGAAACAACCCTCATCGGACACTTAATGACTGAAAACTAGTTGTTGGTCTGACGATTCTCGTTTCCAAATGTTTGGGTCAAATGTAGGATCTGTGTTTGAAAAACCCCATTAAACCATGGATACCGTCAACATGTCAACAGGGGATTGTATAGGGCAGGGCTCGAAATACCCGGCTGCACAGGTGCACTGTGCACATGAAAATATAATTGTGCACCTAATTTTTACCACTAAGTGCACGCAATGCACCTAATTTAAAAACTCAGGTGAACGCAGTGCACCTGTATTAAAAAATCTATTTCGAGGCCTGGTATAGGGTTTGTTAAAAGTTGGCACTCAATGGGACCTCTGGTTCATCTACAAGCGTCTCTAACAGGAGAACGTTTTGTTTGTATTCTTTCTGACGAGTTACAACAGTTTATGTCGCGTCCATTCTGATGGGTTTGGCTTCATCCTGTATGGCATTGTGCCACAACAGAAGTCTACACAGTCCAAATCTGCTTAGAAGAGCACTCATGTGGGTTTGGAGTATAGACATCCCACACCTCGGAATACAATAGAATTATGGACACCTCTGCAGGAAGTATGGTATTCAACGCACGCAGAATATTTCAGCAAACTTATGAAGTCATGCCCTGTCGTTTTTCTACAGTCCTACAGACCAGTGAAAGATAGACCTACCAAGTATTCGACTGCTATATGTTTTTTAGGACGTGTGTATAAGTTTCTAACGATTAATAATGTGGATGACAATTAAAACAGTTATTATTGCCATTATGCGAGGTCAGATACTTTAATAAGATGAACTTTGAAAAACGTAAACCTTGAAGACCAAACTTGGCGATATCAGATTTTTGTCTATTATGACATAGTTCAAAATTACGAGATGTTATCCTCTGTGTTTCTCTTCGGGATTGATCCAGAACCATCGCCAATGGCCCGTTGCCTTGTACAGATTCGGCGCAAATTCAACTACCTAGCTTCCTGTCTAGCATGACAGATATAATAAGGGGGAAATGTATTTTTTCTTTCTCAATTGTAAAACCAAATCGCTAACCTATTTGCGAAGGATCACCCACAGTGTGTAACTCTCACTTACTCCTGACACTGACAATCACCAGCATTCATACGCTTACAAACCGAGATTAAAACCCGTGTCATACTAGGTGGCAGAGAGACGCTATGAATGAACTAATTATACAGTCGGAGGAAAACTTATTATGTAAAATTAATATTCGAAACCTCAAAATTTGACATCGGTCAGATGACGGAGTCAAATTGGACGAATGATAGGCTAAACCTGACTTGGCATTCCATTTTACAAACTTCACACCAAACAAATGTGAGCGATATAAAGGTAAGATAATATATTTAATTAACGTGGTACTAGAGCAACACAACGGGGTATTTACGACGGCCCGGGATCAATTCCCTAATGGAAAGATCGGGGGGCAATACGTAATTTTGAACCCCGGTCCTGGATGTATATAGATTCTAATACTAAATTCGAATACCATTAATACGCTTATGAACAAGGATTCGAACCCTTGTTCTACTGAGTGTCAGAAAAACGCTAAGAACACTGTAACAGTAGGGCATTCGAAGGAAACATTATACCAAACTAATAATCCAAACCTCAAAATTTTGACTACTATCCGATGAACCGGTCAGTACCTGCACTGGCACCCCAGTCTTCAAACTCCACACCACTCCAACGCTATCGAAACAAGGCACAAAGCAAGAAATCTGAACCTAAAAATGTCGATCTATTTATGTCGCAAGGGTTCGTCAGCAAGGCCACGAGCACGCGACACCTCAAGCGTGGCGTCCCACCGAAGAGACTTTCGCCTTTTGCAATCTAATGACCGCCACGGTCGGCGGCATCTGGACGAGGGAAATCGGCATAAAGTGGACGCTTTGACCTTCTTGCCTGCTTCCATGCTTCCACTAATCATCGTTTCCTTTGATTTAGGCGCAGCTTTTAAGCTTCGCTGCTCTGGTCCCACGAAAAACTGTCCAACGGC
This sequence comes from Metellina segmentata, assembly GCA_947359465.1. Classification (NCBI taxonomy): domain Eukaryota; kingdom Metazoa; phylum Arthropoda; class Arachnida; order Araneae; family Tetragnathidae; genus Metellina; species Metellina segmentata. The sequence goes on from OX375879.1 coordinate 86,858,468, forward strand.
TTTCTCAAGCCCATTGTCTAGGTTAGTGGACTGCGGAAACTGCGGGCTGTGCGCTTCGGGGTGCCCCAACAACGAGCAGAATTTTATTTCGTTTTCACTTTTCTCCTTTAATGCTAAACAATAGGGCAGTAAATTTACATGGCTGTAAGCCTAACTTTATTTGGCGTTTAAGACTTTGCCAGTTCACCAAGGGGACTACTGTGTGCAATCGTGTCGGAATCATTGATTTTCAAACAAGGTGGAAAAAAATTCACTTCAATAAACTAAATGAAAATGTTTAAAATTATATTCGTTATTATTTATCATTATCAATGTAATTAAAAAGATTATCTTTAGATGAAAAATTAACTTCACTCGTGTTTTCATTTTATTTATTGATTGTACTGCATTGAATAATTTTTGCTTTGTCTTCACATTATTTTCAATAAATTTTATTTACTTCTACATGTTTTTACTTCTCTAGAGTTCATATCATCCTAAAAACGTTTTATCATTACTATAAATCCTGCATTCGACTGCAGTGTATTCCTCCTGTTCTTTTCAAAACATGAAGTTATATTTTGAAATACAATTTCTACCAGCTTATCCGTAATAGTACTAACAATATTTATTTACAGAAACTCGTGTATTTTGTGAAATATTTCGATACATGAATGATATGGGTGTGATATATTTCATGAATCCTTTTCATGTCATCTTTTTAACCAGACCTATAAAGGAACACAGCATACACTTAAACTTCAGGTTATTGAGACATTCAATTAGAATCTTTCAAATCATTTAAATAATTCATTTAGTTTATTTAACTTAATGCTGGACTCTCTCAAGGTATTTACACCGTTGTTGTTGTTTCTTATGCCTACACTGGCAGACCAGAGGAGTGCCAGGCCCGTCGAAGACGGCGAGGGGGGGGGTGCGCCTTCCATGTTATTGGGCCCAATTGGGAGGAAGTCCGACTTTGCTCGACATACATGACACATCCGTTTTACAGGAAGGTCCCTTTCATACATCCATTCACTCACACATATCGTAATTTAGATCCCAATCAGAGACCGATAACCCCCTGATCAGGTACCCCCAGAGGTATTGATTTGGTATGGGAACATGGGGGACATTGTGACCACGACCTATTTAACGTGCCCCAGTCACCATTAGTGAACACGACGGTCTTTAGCCAGGTCGAAGCGCTGATCTCGCAATCATCAGAATTGGAGGCTCCGCCGAGGACAGAACCCACAACCCTTCTGATGCGAGCCCGACGCTCTACTGACTGAGCTACCGCGGCTCAATTACACCGTAAGGAATTTTACTTTGCTTGCGACAAAAAGGAGGATTAACAAAGTATTTGGATAATTTTTCACACGTGTCTACAATCAATAAATTAATTTCGTATTCAACAGCGTCTCATAAATCATCGTTAAAAGTTTAAATTATATTGAGTTATAGAAATTTCCCGATACAAAATAAACAGTCGCGACAATAAAACTGAGCACTAAACTATTTTTCAAAAAGGAAGAACAGTGAGGGTAAAAAAATTAAAAGTTAGTTTACAATCGAATTTTATGCCATGAATTTGACATTACGGGGGTCATCCGCAGTTTGTGTATGAATGTGAGATTGCGTCAAGGATTAAAGCCTTCGAGCTTGTGTGCCTAGCATTAAATTCCAATGTTATTTGAAGAAGTATTGAATGCCTATAAAGTGAAATGATTCCTGCAAGCAAACGCTGATCACGTTCATCCAGAGTATTTCTACGGCTACGCTAATGTTTTATATTAAAGGTTTCGCAAGAATTCTTGTATTCACGGCACTCCTCTGAAATGGTAGCATGTGAAAATCAAACTTCTTTACCTCCAAAATGTTATATCTTACTAGCTCCAACTGACTGTAAAATCGCTGAAATCGTGATAATTTGCCATTATCACGGCCGAAACATATCAAGATGCTTGCATGTAAATGTCGTTTTACATATGCACTACCAGACGCAAACAATGAATTGTGTAGGTGGCGTTGCAATGTATTATGCATAGGCTCTTATCCGTACCTGTTTTTCTGACACTTTAATGTCTGTGCAGCAAAATGCGGTGCTTGCTTAAAATAATAATTGAGATAGATATCTAAAAATCCCGTTTAAAGTGCAATTGAATTTGAATTGAAAAAAAAGATCTGTAACTTTTTCACTTATCTAACTATTTCTCAACTAAATCTTTGAGTAATACAAAATATGTTGACTTCTGCTTAGTGTTTAGGTAAAGATATTGTTTTTAGTTTTTCAACTGACCCTAAATAATAAACTTTAAAACTTACCACTAAGGATGAAGATTAGAAACTTACAAATATGATGGAATTTATCATACGCAAAAGGAATCTTATAAATTGAGGTAAGCAAAATAATATCTAGAGTTCAAAAGAACATTTTTATGGATCAGCTATACAGATAAACTGAACAATAGTTTTATTTAATAAATGAAACCAGCATCCAAGTCTATTAAGCTTGTTTATTATTGATTGTTTCAGTTGAAATATTTGATTTCTCGATAATAAATGATCAATCATGTATACCGCAATGTGAGGACGAAAAGCGAAACTTCTAAGGTCTCATATATAACCTCCAGTTGAGGATTGTACTGAAATTCCGAAACAATAAGAATGGTCCTCAAATGATGATCTGTGTAAGACATGCTGTTTTTACAGGTGTCTTCCTCATTAAACTGGCGAATCTGTGATGAAGAAAGTTTCTGTAAATGCTACTTCACTGCTTTACAAAAAAGCGTAGTATAAAATATATTTGTCAATGACACTTGAAACATACGAATGTTAAAACTTTAGTAATAGAAGCATTCTTCATGTGAAATTAAGCTAAGAAAAATGTAGCTTTACTTGACAGAAATAAAATTCGTTAGATCCTTTATACTACGAAAATAAAGGACTATAATAAATGCTAATTAACCCACCTGTTGATTGCCTCGACGAAGTATCTCGTCATTAGCAAAATTGGTCAGATATAGATGGATGGTATATCTAGTCACAACCACTTTCAAGTTTGCTAATGCATCTATAATGTCTATCTCACATAAAAGCTGTGTCTGATCAATAACGAAATTCTCTCTTCTCTATTTACCTATTTAAAGAGTTTTAGAAGAAAGAGTTCACATTTCATCATCTCAACTGAAACAAATGTTTCTTAAAAAGCACAGTTACAACTTTTTTTTAGCAAAGTTCTCTCTTTCCGTTCCCCTATTTGAAGCGTTAAAAAATCGTCTAATCCTCTCAACTGAAACAAATGTTTCTTAAAAGCTCAATTACAACTTTTTTTAGCAAAGTTCTCTCTTTCCATTCCCCTATTTGAAGCGTTAAAAAAATCGTCTAATCCTCTCAACTGAAACAAATGTTTCTTAAAAGCACATTTGCAACCTTTTAACCAACAATTAGAAAGTAATGAATCTCCCCAAATCGTATTTTTGTTTTTTGTTTTTATAATAAAGAATGTTTTAAAGATGGGGGGGAGGGGGGTCATAGAGATCAATTAAAAAAAATATTCAAATTCTCAATGTATGTGGATAGAATTTGTACGAAATTTCTAACTTCTCTATTTTTTCAATACTTTAAGAATTTAAAACAGGTTTCGTTACGTAGAGTGTATCAAGTAGATATTCAGCTTTTCCCAATTCCAATTGGAGATGACTATTTTAAAAATGAAACTGTAGAAGCTATGAGAGTTAGTTACTCAACTATTTATGTTTGGTAAATATATTTTCTACTTCACATGTCCAAATAGGAAGTTAAAAAAGTGTAATATCTGGTGAGTTAGGAGGTATAAAGAAAGAAAATGTTCGTAATGGAACAATTTATGCCAAACAATTATTCAGCGCTTATCGGTTTTTCCACTTTCTATTAACTACTTAAATTAATTTTGAAACATATATTCAGCTTTTCCCAATTCCAATTGGCGATGACTCTATTATTATAAAAGGAAGTGTTCGTCTCTCTCTCTCTCTCTCTCTCTGTGCTCTCTTTCTCTCTCTCTATAAATCTCTCTAACTCTCTATATAAATATCTCTATCTCTCTATATATATAAATCTCTTATTATCTCTCTATAAATCTCTCTATCTCTCTCTATATATAAATCTCTTATTATCTCTCTATAAATCTCTCTATATATATCTCTCTCTATATAAATATCTCTCTATATATAAATCTCTCTCTATATATATATAAATATCTCTATCTCTCTCTATATATAAATATCTCTATCTCTCTCTATATATAAGTCTCTTTCTCTCTCTCTCTCTCTCTCTGTGTGTGTGTGTGTGTGTGTGTGTGTGTGTGTGTGTGTGTGTGTGTGTGTGTGTGTGTGTGTGTGTGTGTGTGTGTGTGTGTGTGTGTGTGTGTGTTCAGTGACCTGTCGAATCTATGGTACTTACAATAATGAAATTTGAATAAACTTTTTATATTTTTACAATACGAATATGGGCCCATTAGACAATGATGTCACAACTTTTACGTTCTTCAGTGCTTTTTTCTATCGTTCTTCTCAGCGATCGTTAAAGAATAAAATGTTTAACGGATTTGAAATCTGCGGAAAATTTAAAATTAGATCGGTAGCAAATACATTTGATTTTCTTTTTAAAAAAATTTTCAACTGAATATATTTTATATTTTTGCAAGAGATTGTGACGTCATGACTTTTGGGTTTCTTCGCAATTAAATAAGAATGCGTAGCAATCACACCGGGGTTGGCGAGCTTCAGCGAGCAGTGGTCACACCTGACTCCTCGAAAAGAACTGTCACGGGCAACGCCGTGCTGGCCACTAAAATTTATAAATGAAATTATAGCAGCTAATTAGTAATTCCACTATTTATTTTTGATAAATAAATTTTGTACTTCACAAGAGACGATAAAAAGTGTAATATCTGGAGAGCGAGGAGGTATATAGAAAGAAAATGTTCATTATAGAACAATTTGTGACAAACACCTGTTCAGTTCATATCAGTTTTTCCACTTTCTATTAACTATTTAAATTCATTTTGAAACAAACATACATAAAATGTGTCCAAATCTGAAAATATCACGTTCTTGTCTGTTGCATTAAAAAAATATTTTTAAATGTGACAAGTATTTTTAAAACACACTTTATATAATTCTAGAGAGTGTTTATAGCTAGCTTTTTTCCGTACAGTAAGTTAAATTTCCTTTTGTATGTATTCTGTACTTTTTGTTACCTGAGGTTAAGGATGTGTCTAAAGTTCCTGCTGCACTGGAAAAATTATTCAAAAGTACATGGTTTCGATAAAGGATACTGTTATAAAACATTATTTGTGCGAAAATTATTACTTCGAATTATTAATCATTTTTTGTAATAATGTTCACAGCTGACTTATTTTACTTTATTTACTATGAATTTTAATAGTAATCACATGAAACAAGGAGATATAGAATTTAACGAACATGAAAGTGTAGATATTCTTTAACAAGCTAAATTTTGTTAAATCAACTATTCTCGTGTGGAACTATACATTTGTTCTCTATAAATGTTGAGTACTGAGATGTCTTCTACAAAAATAGCCGATCTGGTGGTTAAGGTGTTAGCCTCTAGATCATAAGGTTCCTGTTTCAAATCCGAGTCAGTGCATGGATATTTATAAGCGTATGGTGTAGAGGCGGCTAATTCACCTTAAATATGTCGTGGCAGAAAGTCATCACGCTATTTTTGGTGTTAAGGTTTGGAGAGTGGGTGCCATCTTAGAGTTGCCTCGTCATCTGACAGTGGTTCAAAATTACGCGGTGTTGTCCTCGGATCTTTCCCTTAGGAGACAAGATGGATCCCGGATCATCGTCTATAGACCGTTATGTTGCTCTAGTACGACGTTAATTAAAATTACCTTTCTACAAAAATAATCGTTATGGCACTTCAAAAATGTGTATCAAAATAACTATAAAATTAACAAATATTGACTGTAAAAATAACTATATGGGATCAATAACAAAGTAACAAAAAATATGCATGTCTACTTTTATAGCTAAGAAATTAAATAACCTGGATGTTTCATTAACAAATTTACAGATGTTTTACTGATTTTATATTCTAAAGCTTCGAGAAGGAATGAGGTTTCAAATTAAAGTTCAATGAAAGAATATTTAATTCAAGTATAGAAATTAGTTGTTCAGTGAAATTACAAGGAAGTTTTCACTATGCTTTCTTTATTCGTATACGTAGTTTTGTGACGTATAACATTTCCATTTCCGTATGCAAAGGAATGCATTTTTCTATAATTCGCGTGTTTATTTGTATTATTTGCAACGGTTATGTATCGCAGAAATTTTAAAAAATAAATATAAATGTAAATAGAAGTGTTTCTGTTTACCGTTTTTCGCTTATTTAAAATTGTTTGCTCAAGTCAAAAAAGATTATATCTCGTATTTTGCTGAACAGATATAAACACAGTGAAAAATAGCATCAAGCTATTCTTAAATATTTTTTATTCGCTTTATCAAACCCCCTCATAAACTAACAATCGAATTTCAAATTAAAACACACCACGAATGCAAAATTTAAATAGATAGATGAAATATTGGAAAATAAGTATAAACGTAAATAGAAATATTTTCTGTTTGCAATTTTGGCTCTGATATTAGGTGTTTGTGTAATTCCTGAAAAGTTTACAGACTATCTTATAAAAGAAATGATGATTACCCGTACAAAATGGTATTTTGCTGTTACGATTTTCGACTTGCTTTATTTTCCTTCTCCCACACAATGAAACTAAAAATGTGTTTTTAAGTGATTTTGAACCATGCTATCAGAAACTTTCAGATTAAATTTTTACCTTAATGCATTGTTTACTTTTGAGATTTTGAGTCTCAACTTAGATCTTTTTCAATCTTTCTGTCACTTTTAAGGTAATAAAGGTGTATGAACAGTTGATTTTAATCAAATGGATGTTTGGGTTTTATGGCGCAAGTGTCAGATTTGGCCAAACCGAGCCAAACACAAGACATGTTTATGGACACAGATGAGGAAAGACACACACCCAGGGTAATTTAATCAAAATGTAGCTTGGTTAGGTTTTATGGAGCAATGGTCATATTTGACCTAGCTGTGGTAGTCAACACCAACTAAATCGTCATATTTGACCTAGCTGCGGTAGTCAACATCAACTAAACCGCCATTCACACTAAACAGCTTTAATGGGATCGAAGAGAAAAATACACCCAGTACGAAATCGGATCTCAAACGATAGGTAATGGTAATTTTAATTAACGTCGTACTAGAGCGACACATAGGCTATTGCCGACTGTCCGGGATCAGTCCCTTATGGGAAAGATCTGAGGTCAAGACCTCGTAATTTTGAACCACGGTCAGATGACGAAGCAACACATGAGCTGGCACCCCACTCTCCAAACTTCCACACCAACCCAATGCTCAATCGAAAGGATTTCTTTTATGAATGCTTTACATTTAGCATGCTCGGTTAGATTTGCTTTCGCAGCATTCGGATGTTTTCCCAGACTATCCCTTCATGTTAAGTGATCCCGGGATGCATTTATTAATGAATCGTGAGTCATTTCACGTGATTCAATTCGGAGGGGGATGCATATGTTTATGGTCATCCGAAAATTTTCAACACGATCCTCCTAAAAAAAATCGAGCCGCTAAGGTTACGACGTCCAAAAAAAAAGCGTATCCAAACAGAACATCGCATGCATCGCAGCGCTATCGATTTGTGATAAGGCTAGATATCGATATTTCATAGGCAAAGGGAAGCGGGGGGAATGTTACAGTAAAAAAACACGATCCCTACAGCTCATCTGAAATGCATTTGAGAAAATGCTAAAATATGAGATCTGGCCGCGTGCAGTTGATTTCTATTGAACTGTTGATCAGATGCTTAGGTATGCTTGTACGGGGCTGTCAGTTGGCCCGAAAACGGTCTACAGTTGGCGAAGACCATTTCTAATGACAACGAATAGGCTTTCCCCTTTCCAAATCGGACCCGCTGATCCTCCGGCCGTAGTTCCACCCACCGAACCCGCCCCCATTGGCCGAAGGCTCCGTGACGTCACCCCCGCGTCACGACCAATGGGGAGGACCGGTAGCAACAGGAATTTCTCGGTCTTCTCACCCGTTCTGTGTCTCCCTCTTCGCTCCATCTTCTATTATGCGAGGCGCAGGAAGTAGAGTGCGTGCGTGGATCATGGCGCGTATAATGACGCACGCGAACGCGCGGGGCACGCGTAGGGAAGCGCAGCCGCAAATTAAATAACAAAGAGAATTGAGGGGATGAATGAGCGAGCGAAAAAAGGAGGACAGCGATAAACTAGAAAAACGTTAGTTTGTTTCCTTAATTTTTTACCTCTCTTCCCCTCTCTCGTCTTTGCGACGAGGCTCGCTCGTTCTCTCTTGCGAGCGTCGCTTTTTTTTTTTCGTCATTCCGCTAAAGAGGTTTGAGGGCGAAGGATTACAACACGGTGATGGGAGTTAATTTTCATTGATCTAAGAGGGGCTATTTTTGCAGTTTATTTAAAAACGTTTTTACCGCTCTTGTTGGGATTTTTTAGTGGTTTTTTTTTTCTGGAGCTCGGAGTTAACGAACGGAGGGAGGTGTAACGTGAGACCTGGATCTCGGGGACGATTAGCGACGATTTCGGGTCGGGGTTTTTCTTTCTGGGGAAAATTAGACGCGCTTCTGTTTCGGGCATTGCGGTTCTTCCGCGACGGAAGTCTCGGAATTAACCTGTCTTGTATCGCTGATTTATATGTTTTGGTTGTCGCTTGTTATGCACTTGGTTATGAATCAAGTATTTTAGATTAGACATAAAAAGTTTGAATAGTTGGTAAATTAACGAATAGAAACACACACTCTCTGACCTAGTGTCATGAGACTCTGTAGTACCAATTTAAATAAGTGTGGTTGGATGAGTAGAGTATGCCACCGAGGTGACATGTCTACCCAGAATGTTAGAGCACATTACATATATACATCATTGCATCCATACAGTAATTACATTAAATCATTATACCAGGTTGTTACATTATAAATATATATATATATATATATATATAATTTTCAATGAATCTCACCATGTTAATAATTTTAACCCTCGATCCCTTGTTACTTGCAGCGTTCCTGAGCCATACAATTTTAAGGTGGTCGGAAGGTATTCTCATATGACATGACATGAGACTTTTATGGGGAAAACTGTGATGTATTGTAGAAGTATGCCAATTTCACCACAGGAGCAGTTTTCGGACTTGGTTTTCTTAATCCTCGTTAGGTAGGATGGGAATGGGCCATGCCCTGTGAAGAAGAGTGTCTCTTCCTTGATCCAACTTGTAGATATAAGGACACTCTTGGTAACACATCATGCACCGTCCTCCCTGTTTCCTCTTCGTCCCATTCATTCTGCCACGCACCAAGTAGCCAGCTAGTTGTTTCCTTTACGTAATGGCTCTTGGGCCATTTCACCTCTTCATCTATGTATTCCATTGTTATTGCCTCTTTTTTGCTAATCTATCTGTTTCTTCGTTTCCGTCGTGAGCTTTAATCCATCCTTAGCAAATTTCATTGTAGTTATATAATAAGAGTTGTATTTCTCGTGCCAGTGGGTCTTATATGCCAGGAGACCAGCTCGACTGTCTGACCAGATCTTGACATTATTATCTGCTCTTGCTTCTGCTGCTTTTATGTCTGAAAGAATTCTATACGGCTCCGCCTGGAAAACGGAATTATTGTCCTGCATTCTCGTGGACCATTGTTGAGTTATGCGCCCATCTTGAATAGAGCAGAATGCACTTGCTACTCTTTTCTCCATTTTGAAGCCGTCGTTGAAGTAGCTTATGCCGGAATGAAGCACTCCCAATGCTGGATTTATTCTGTCATTCGAAAGGGTTTTAGATAGTTGGTAAACAGTTGTCTACGGTTTGGTTGTTTAAGAAGCTGCACCGAACAACGTCAGGTTAATCAGTTGAAAGATTTCTGGCAACACCCGAATTGGCACCCCACTCTCCAAACTTCGGCACAAACCCAACGTGAGGACTTTTAGCCACGACAGATTTAAGGTCCACCGGCCGTCTCTACACCATACGTTTACAAACTTCCATGCGCTGACCCGGATTCGAACCAATAACCTTCCGATCTGGAGGCTGACACCTTAACCACCAGACCAGTTGGTTGGCGCTCAATAGGGAATAAAGATATATTCATGTACCGTCACCTGAATGCTAGTATTAAGTTACTCGAAAAATGGTGTACTTTGAGTCATACTTAAATGACATCGTGCTTTACTTCCTGAAGTAAATTAGACGCCTATCTGTCTTATGAATTTTGGTTCTTTGTATTTAAAAACTTACGAAATAAGAATTTGTTTTATTTCTCAGACTTAAAATTTTCGTTTTGAACTTTGTTATGAATCAATAATTTCAAAGATCCAAACAGTAAATATGCGCTTTTAATAAAATAAGTAAAACTTTGCCTAATTTGTCACAATAATAGTCGAACTGTCCGTGTAATGCAGTTTATGAATGCCAATTTTTTCTAATCTCAAATCGAAATTAGACTAATTATATAATGTTCTTGAGAAAAATGCCCAAAATATGTCTCGGAATAACTTAAATGTGCTTCCATGACACTTCAAAACACTGTAGTATGTGGTCAAGTCCAACCACACAGTTACAGTGATATTTATTTATTAGACTAACCACAACACACAAGAAAACTAATGAATATTCATCATTGTAATATCCTTTTACATCGTGTTTTATATGACACAAAGATGTATTTATATATTTAAGAAAAATTTTAAAGGGAAAAGATCGCTTCAAAATTGCTTGAACTTTGTTTCTGTTTTCAATACGTTTTCCTGGTATTTTTTTCTCATTCATGAAATACTCTTACTTTTAGAGCAGTAAAATCCTTTAAGTGGGCATGTGACAGAATATTCAATATAATTAATCAAGAAAGTATATCTATACATAAATTTTTAAAATAGATTTGGAAACAGGAATAGTGAACTATATCATGATCATCATAATGAACGGATTCAGTAATACAGAACGACCCAGCTTTAAAATCTTTTTAACTATAAACATCTCTCATGATTAAATTCTAGAAAGTTTAGTCAGATAACACAAATCATGAATTAGCGTATCATTAAGATACCAGGTAAAAAAACACGGTATGCCTGAAACGGAACGAACGTACAAATTATAAAAGTGTTCGTAAGCATTAATGGCAATTAGAAGTGATATGAATCTTAATGCACTCATATTCAGTTTATTTTTATTTGAAAATCCTCTTAAAACTAATCATCTATTTAATTCCCTTTATAATTTGTGTTACTAATTTACATCATAGTCTGTCGCTGACAGCATAATGGACATGAAAACACCTGCCAGACACCTTAAAAGTCGCGTGACTCAAGAACATTGATTTTAACAAGGGCTCGAGAGTCTGAATAATTGTCATGTGGAAATTCATAGCCTCATCAGGATTTGGTAATCCTAAGAAGTTGACTTTTAATATGCATGCTATGTACATATGCAATACAAGGTAGTCCACTGCTGAACAACAAAGAGATTATATTAACCCCTTGGGCACATTTGACGACTGACACTCGTCATGCACTTGTTTTTCCTATGTTACAAATGACAAGTCTAATTCGTCATTCAAACAAGGACAAAATTAAACATGTACATTCTTGTACATGGCAAGAGAGATTGATGTTACGAAACTCTCCTTGAGTCAAATTATTCAATCGTTCTCTACAAAAATACACTCTATTTAAACTGACTCCATACTTAGAAATATTTACACAGCTGCGTTACCAGACATTCTTTTTTGGAATGAATGCGGAGATCAGAAGCTGTGAGATCTCTCTCATACTGTTGCCATTCTTATCAAACGAAATTATACGAAAATATAAAGTAACTAGTGTGCAAACGATAATACGAAAATATAACAGTAATTAGAGTACAGACGATAATATGAAAATATAACAATAATTAATGTGCAAACGATAATCCGAATCCCTTTTTCAAATAAATCGGTACACAAGGAGATGACTTGGTAATTGGCCTGTGTTTAAATAATTTCTGGATTAATTCCAATGCATTTATAGAATACATATACGAAGTAATAGAGTATATTCTGGGTAAATGTACAGTCAATGTTGCTTCTTCTGGTCATACGAGCCACACTCAATTAAATCGGTGCACTCACCATACTAGCTATAGAAGTGTATGATGGTCTTGAAAAACAGTTTAAAACATATGCGCGAAGCATAACACACTCTATTACCAATATTTTTACACGGTTGGAAAAGTAACGGATTGGAAATCGGATGATTGCTAGATCGAATCCAACCATAGACCGTCGTGTACAAAGGGAACTGGTGCACGTTCAATCAGTCGTGACCTCAAATTTCCTCACGTTGGCGTGGTGTGGAAGTTTGGAGAGTAAGGTGCCAGCTCAGGTGGGACCTCGTCATCTATGATTCAAAATTACGTAGTGTTGCTCTCGAATCTTTCTCTTTGGGTTTGATCCCGGAACGTCGCCAATAAACAGTTGTGTTGCTCCAATGCCAAGCAATTAAAATACCTACCTTTCTCCAATTTTATATACAAGCTGGGTTTAGGAGAAAGCCAGAATTATCCAAACAGGCACCACATTTCACACGTTTTCAGGCACGCATTTCACTGCAGAAAAGATCTGTCTGCCTTATGGAGAAAAAAAATAGGCCTTGAAATCGATTCAGCTGAAAAATATGTGACGGCATTTATCTTTCGATGAAAGCACGCTAACGTGAGAATATTAGAGAAGATGACAGATTTAAAGAACACCAGCTCCCACGTGCAAGACAATATTTGGTTGGATTGAGTAATGAACTCAACCATCGGGTTGCTAATCTGCGACTCAATAAACTGGGCTACTCAAATTGCATAGTATAAAATATAAAATTAAACCTTATTTTTAATCTTGCCTTGTCCTTCAGATTGCCAGTAAGTCAGCTAGTCGTAGTTAATCACGCTTGGTTTATACTAAATGCAGTTCTCACAATATTTTGACAGTTTAATCCTTTGATCTACACAGGATATCCGAGTAATGCAGCACTCTTTTACCTTTTACACCTGTATACCTTTTCAAATAACGTCATACATTGATTGAAATAATCCTTGTGAGTATTCTATTAGTTCCAAGAAAATTAAAACTTATTAAAAGTCACACAGGGTAGACTGCAGGTTGTAGAAAGGATATATACGTGAAAAAACCCAAAAGGTTAAAGATAATTTAAATTTTTTCCGTCCACATATTTTTGCATCTACATATTTATTCCTGCATCTTTGATCAATGCATTCCCCATAATAGTTTTTCTTAAAGCCATCTTTAGTAGTATGCAATCGGGTATACTGAAGGTCATCAATCTTAGGTTAAATACAAAAAATCCGAAATACTGGATCGCCGAAGTAATTAATAGTTCCAAAATGCCAAGTTAATATTTTTTTTCTGTAAAAAGACGATGTAATGGCTACTCAAAAAATGAAAAACGGGCACCTGCACCAACAGCTACCATGGAATGAGTAACATACCTAAAATATTTTTCGTTCTTTAAAAATGCCGGAATTCCGCCCTCGATATATCCCTTAACTACATTAACGTATAAGCTATTAATAACTAAGAAAATTAAGACTTTAGAAGTTATATTTACATCTGCTAAAGCCTTAATATAACTAATAATATTAGGGCAGGTTTAGGAGATATATAGTTTCAACTTCAAGGGTATTCTGCTCTTTCAATAAATTTTATTATTACTCAATTCATAGTCGTTATATATTACTATAATTATTATTCTAAAAACGTTATATGATTTATTCCCTATTTCAATATTGTATACCTGCCAAATTAATAAATTTCAGTCCTTATACTTAATTCCGAGTACATATATATATACACACACACTACCCTACAATAATGGACCGAACAGCAAGATGTGATGTTATAAGGGAAATAATACATGCTTTCATACGGGGGGTGGTCCCCCACGTGTTGCAATTACACTAGCAAACCTTCTGGGCATACTTTCAACAAGGTTTTCATACACATATATGGGTATTTGAATATATTCCTGCTGCAAGAAAATAGCCAGATCAGCTGGAGATTTCGGACGTGATTCTTTGGTCCGAACGCGTCGCTCTAACTCGTCCCACAAATGTTCTATGTGGTTTAGGTCAAGACTCTGAGCAGGCCAGGTAAGACGTTTTACATCCATATCTCGATACCACTGCTTGGCAGAGGCATGACATGGAGCGTTGTCACCCTGGAAGTAATATTCGTCCATTCCATAAAATTGCCAGAGCGCAGGAAGAATCTGATTGTCCAAAATGTTCATTTAGGCGTCGGCGTTCAATTTACCAGGAGTAACATGCAAAGCTCCCAGGTCATACCACGAAAAACACCCCCAAACAAGTAGTCGGATTTTATGCAAATCCGCTGGCCCATTATTGTAGGATAGTATATAAATATATTGAATATTGAATACACCATATTGAATCCAAAATAAGGAGAGTTCATCGATTTTATTTCTAGTATCAACGATCAATGAATAACAAAATCTTGCTTTGAATTTTGAGTGCTTTCCGTAAATACATATAAAAGAACGCGAGGAAGAGATCCACACACACAAAAATTGTTACTTAAACACTTGTCTTTTCGTCATCTACACTTCAATGTTGAGGTATGTTGTGGCATTCTTCGAAAAAATATATCGGCTCAGAGAAGAAATTCATTAGATATTAGATGCTTTAATCCATGATGATGAGTGTTCATTACCATATTATAATCTGATTTAAAGGCAAAAAAAAAGCTTAATTTTTAATTTTGGACCTAATAAGTTTTGTCTTAAAATAGTCATACAGTGAAAAAAATTCGACAGTTACTGATTTTTTGCTCTAATATTATGAATAATTAGCTGAAATTAAAATCAATAAAACATGGTGTCGAATTTAAATCTTGGACTCTTAATGTTCTTGTGCATTTTTTTCATTATCCACTATAATTAGATATCCATAGGGTGTAACTTTCAGGTAATTCTAACATGCAGTTTATGCACTCGATGGAAAGAACATCTTAGAAAATTCATTTTAGTTTCTTTCAAACTTGTTTGGTTCATCTCTTATACTCTTCTGTGTTTCTTTTGAATGCTCTAATGTTATTTTTAACTATATCTATACCATCTAGTGATATTAAAACTGTTGTTGATTGCTTGATTCTGGATAAATGGCGATTCACTTCCACCAATAGTCTAATTTCATGCAGCAAGATCAACTGTATCGAGTGATAAGAGCAATGCTTTATCAACTGAAAAAATAGGTGCAGATTACTTGAACCTAATTTAATGAAGATGCACTTCTGACAACCATGCTGAAATCTAGAAGGTTTAAAATGACGATGGCAATGCTGTATGGCGAATCTTTTTCGAAAAAGAAACAAATACCATTGTGTCATCTTTCCTTAATAATCGATGCATCATATCTCCTAGTAACAAAAACCATGATTTAAAAAATATTAAGAACTATATATTTTTGTTTAAAATTTTTGTAAGGATGAAAAAACTTTTGTTTAATATATAACACTATATCTCCTCAAGCTACTGATTAAAACCAGTGAATTTCATGCAGATGCTCATGAAACTTTGAATAATAACCATTGCATCGCTTTTCCTAGTGCTATCTGTCCTTCACTTACCTCTATTCATAACAAAAATAGGTTTCAGCTAATAAAATCGCTTGTGATATTCAGATAACAGTAGTATTTTTCGATAAAGATTTGAAAGGCAAACATTGCATCATCAATGAAAACAAATTTATTATGACCTTATATAGTATTTCCGAAACCTAGATGCTTGATTGGTTGTGTTCAGTCTTCGTCGTTACACGCTAATACGCTAATTCCATCTATATAATTATTTATTCGTCCAATATATGCCTCAAGGCTTAGTGAGGTTTTCGATTAGTGTAATGTTGCTTGTCGTAAATCTCATTTTTTTGTCTTAATAGCCGAGTACATTCTGTTGGTTTATACAATCCTAGGAAAGATTTTATCAATCAAGAAATATCAAAATTAGTCAGAAGTCATTCAGAAAAGACTGTAGGTACCAAAGCGAACATATGCATGAGATCCTTACAGAGGGCTAACCGTGAGATATTAAGAGCGAACGACTAATTATCATGAAGGCTATAAACATGCTGGTAATAGCAAGCAAAAACTCAGATGCAATTCGTATATAATTTTATGAGTTTATGTATTTAAGTAATCTAAGAATTTTCTCTGGTAAATATACTAAAAAAAATGCAAAGCATGTACGTTTTTGATTCCGTATCATTTGCACACAGCATTCACAAACAAAGGACTAATAAAATTTGTTGGACTTTCTGCATAGCTTTACGATCATTCCTTTTCTAGTCACATAAGGGCAAGCTGGAGAGGAGTTTAATGTTTAAAGAAGTACACACGGTTAGGAGATCAAATTTAATGTATACAAATAAAAAAGTCTACGGTAAATTTTTCAATAAAAAGTACATTTACAAACATGAATTCATTTACCTGTCAATATTTGCCATTAAAACGAATACTTCTGGACTTCATGTGAATGGAAAATGGGAGGTTAACTTATACAATTTGATATTCCTTTCCAATACATCTATTTTTCATACTTTTACTATTATCTATTTTGTTTCTGCTTGCACAGCTGAAGGAATATTTATCTGCCTTGGATGTATTGATTCTCTTTACTCTTTGGACAGCTTTTGGTTATTTGTTTGCTTTTACTTATTTATGTTTCCATTTTGCTCTCTCCCTTGTTACAGACGAAAAAATTCTTGCAAATATTTACACCCAGGATTTCTCTCTGATGTTCTAAGTTCACTCTTTTCGGAAAATGGCTTGATAAAATTGATTCAGCATCACTTAGAACAGCTCAATATAATAAAGTTACATTCTCTTTATAACGTATACACAAAGGTATTCAAAATTTTCTTTGGTATTTGGTATTCAGTACGTGATACGAAAACGTAAGTATTATTTTCAAATTTCTCTACAAAACATGCAGCTAAGAAAATTACCATGAGTGTTTTACTGTTTCTTTTATATTATATCTAGCCGGACATTTTCTGTCACACCTATAGCTTATATAGTGTGGCTCCAGTAAGAAAGCACGTGACCTTAGTGAACTCCATTTGAACGAAGGTAGCTAAACTCACAAGGGAAATTCAGCCATATTCGAATTGATGTATGGCGATCACTACAGGTGATAATTTTTTTCGTCCACTCCTCACTGCTATGGCCTTCGAACAGACTCGTCCAAAACCACGTGAATCAAAAGCCAACTAGCCAAAGTCAGACTATATGCGTTACCTCAGTGTTTGTAGTATCATATGGAAGCAAAAATAAAATTTATATAAATCGAGAAATGAATTATTGTTGAAATAAAACTCCAAAAATATATGAATGGTTTATCCCCAAATACCGAGTACTAGAGTGCTATAGATGCATTCCTCCACTTTCCTGAATACTCGGACGAACATTTTGACTGAAATTTAGTATACATGTAGATCAAAAGAGAGCTATTAATTAAGTTAATTAATCACTAATATACTTAATTTGAATATAAAATACCCAATATATATATACTACTCTGCAATAATGGACCGGACGAAAGCAGATTTGCATAAAATCCAACTACATGTTTGGGGTGTTTTTCGTGGTATGGAATGGGACCTTTGGATTTGGTTCCTGATCAATTGAACGCCGACGCCTAAATGATTTTTTGGACAATCATGTTCTTCCTACACTCTGGCAATTTTATGAAATGGACGAATGTTACTTCCAGGACGACAACGCTCCATGTCATGTTGCTGCCTCTGTTAAACAGTGGTATTAAGACATGGATGTGAAACGTCCTCCCTGGCCTGCACAGAGTCCCGATCTAAACCCCATAGAACGCTTATGGGACGCGTTAGAGCGACGCTTACGGACCAGGGAACCACGTCCGAAATCTACAGCTGAGCTGGCGACATTCTTGCAACAGGAATGGACACTAATACCCATAGCTATGTATCAAAACCATGTTGAAAGTATGCCCAGAAGGGTTGCTTGTGTAATTGCAGCACGTGGGGGACCATCCCTCTATTAAAGCATGTATTATTTCCCTTATACCTTCACATCTTGCTGTCTGGTCCATTATTGCAGGGAAGTTATTCCTAAATCGATCTTCGTCATTGATCTGCTTCGATCAATGACGAAGTAAAATATCCAAGGATGAGGCCCCCACATTTCTTGCAATTTGAGATGACGAGGTCAACACCTGAGCTGGCACCCTACTTTCCAAATGTCCTCACCTCGCACACGTAAGGATGCCACGAGAGATTTAACGCGCATCATCTTCTTTATTAACCAGAAAACACATGGAGAAAAATTACCTTGAGCCGTTTTCTTTATCTTAACGTTTACTTTTTCTGATTTTACTTAAAATTTCATGAGTTTTACCGATTTGTACCATAACAGGAAAGGATGGTAACCAATGCTTTTGGTTTTAGACAGTGCGAAAAAAATATAGGGTGATATGCAATTTAATGACGAGATTTTTATCGATCAGCAGCTTTTTTATTAAGCAGAAAACCCTCGTAGAAAAATTACCTTGAGCCGTTTTCTTTATCTTAACATTTACTTTTTCTGATTCTCTTATAAGCTTAACCAATTAGTAACATAACAAGAAAGGATGGGAACCAATGATTTTGGTTTTAGACAGTGCGAAAAAACAATAGGGTGGTATGCAATTTTATTACGAGATTTTTATCGATCAGCAGCTTCTTTAGCAGCAGGCAGAAAACCCTCGTAGAAAAATTACCTTGAGCCGTTTTCTTTATCTTAACATTTACTTTTTCTGATTCTACTTAAAATGCATAGGCTTAACCAATTAGTAACATAACAAGAAAGGATTGGAGTCAATGCTTTTGGTTTTAGACAGTGCGAAAAAAAATATAGGGTGATATACAATTTTATTACGAGAGTTTTATCGATCAGCAGCTTCTTTATTAAGCAAAAAACCCTCGTAGAAGAATTACCTTGAGCCGTTTTCTTTATCTTAACATTTACTTTTTCTGATTCTGCTTAAAATGCATAAGCTTAACCAATTAGTAACATAACAAGAAAGGATTGGAGTCAATGCTTTTGGTTTTAGTCAGTGCGAAAAAAAATATAGGGTGATATACAATTTTATTACGAGAGTTTTATCGATCAGCAGCTTCTTTATTAAGCAAAAAACCCTCGTAGAAGAATTACCTTGAGCCGTTTTCTTTATCTTAACATTTACTTTTTCTGATTCTCTTATAAGCTTAACCAATTAGTAACATAACAAGAAAGGATGGGAACCAATGATTTTGGTTTTAGACAGTGCGAAAAAAAAATAGGGTGGTATGCAATTTTATTACGAGATTTTTATCGATCAGCAGCTTCTTTATTAGGCAGAAAACCCTCGTAGAAAAATTACCTTGAGCCGTTTTCTTTATCTTAACATTTACTTTTTCTGATTCTGCTTAAAATGCATAAGCTTAACCAATTAGTAACATAACAAGAAAGGATTGGAGTCAATGCTTTTGGTTTTAGACAGTGCGAAAAAAAAATAGGGTGGTATGCAATTTTATTACGAGATTTTTATCGATCAGCAGCTTCTTTATTAGGCAGAAAACCCTCGTAGAAAAATTACCTTGTGCCGTTTTCTTTATCTTAACATTTACTTTTTCTGATTCTGCTTAAAATGCATAAGCTTAACCAATTAGTAACATAACAAGAAAGGATTGGAGTCAATGCTTTTGGTTTTAGTCAGTGCGAAAAAAAATATAGGGTGATATACAATTTTATTACGAGAGTTTTATCGATCAGCAGCTTCTTTATTAAGCAAAAAACCCTCGTAGAAGAATTACCTTGAGCCGTTTTCTTTATCTTAACATTTACTTTTTCTGATTCTCTTATAAGCTTAACCAATTAGTAACATAACAAGAAAGGATGGGAACCAATGATTTTGGTTTTAGACAGTGCGAAAAAAAAATAGGGTGGTATGCAATTTTATTACGAGATTTTTATCGATCAGCAGCTTCTTTATTAGGCAGAAAACCCTCGTAGAAAAATTACCTTGAGCCGTTTTCTTTATCTTAACATTTACTTTTTCTGATTCTGCTTAAAATGCATAAGCTTAACCAATTAGTAACATAACAAGAAAGGATTGGAGTCAATGCTTTTGGTTTTAGACAGTGCGAAAAAAAAATAGGGTGGTATGCAATTTTATTACGAGATTTTTATCGATCAGCAGCTTCTTTATTAGGCAGAAAACCCTCGTAGAAAAATTACCTTGTGCCGTTTTCTTTATCTTAACATTTAATTTTTCTGATTCTCCTTAAAATTTCATAAGTTTAACCAATTTGTAACATAACAAGAAATGATGTCGACCAATTCTTTTGGCCTCAGACAGTGCGAGAAAAATATAGGATAGTAGGCAAATTAATTACGTCACAATGGAGCAACACAACGGTCTATTGACGACGGTCTGAGATCAGTACCATAAGGGAAAGAAAGTTCAGAGGACGACATTTCGTAATTTCGAGCCAAGGTCAGATGACGAATCATCATTTGAGACGGCACTCAACTCCCCCACACCACGCCGAGGTGAGAACATTGGAGACCACGACATATTTAACTTGTACCAGCCCCCATGTGTGGGATGATCTTTGTTTGGATCTAGTTTCGAACTCAATGCCATCCAGTTGCTAAGTAACTCAAATCTACCCGGGGTCCTGTTCAAAAAGCAAATTGGTATGAAAGACTTCAGTGTCTCGAAAAGTGTGGATGAAAATAACTTTCTATTTTCAAAAATACTTTTATCGTATTTAGTATTATTTTAAAAGATTCATCCGTCAACTTTAGATTGAACTTGTATTTTTACATATTTTTTAATTTAAAACAAAATGTGTAATTCAATACATAAGTTTTACCTTTATATCTATAAGTTTTGCTCTACGGCACTATGTCCAGCTCTTTTTATTCGTCCTCAAAGAAGTACAGTTATCACGGCATAACTGCTTATAGCAAAGCAAAAGAACTATCCTTGAATTTCACAACTTTAATCCTCCAAGAGATTCATACGTATCTGTCCGTTCTACAACCTGAAATCTTCCTTGCATGATTTATGGTCAGTTTCAACCTTCTTGACCAGTAGAAACTTTCCTCAGATTCTTTCAATCGATACATGTGGTTATTTAGACATTAATTGTACTATGGGATGAAAGCAATGCTATATTACTCGAAAAATGACGCTCAGAGAGTTAAGTAAATTAATGTAACTGTGTACTCTATGCGAAGATAGCTGTTAAAAACATCACAAGCAAAGAATTTCTTTGAAAGGGTCTGTCATGGAATATTTTATCAAAGATGAATTTTTTGATGATGCACTCTAACAAATCCTTGGCATCTGGTTCAGTTCCACGGTGTAATATTTTTCAACCAGTGTTCATTTTCCTATTTACATATAAAATAACACAACACTCAGAGAGAGAGAGAGAGAGTGAGAGAAATATGTATGTAGAAAATATTCGGGGACGCCATAGATTAGTGGTTTTGCACACTGTTCTATCAAACTGCGAGATGTTAATGGAGTAGATTCGATTCTGGTAACCTACATTGGATCTGTAACCTTATTTGTGTTAGTAAAACTTTCCTTGTGTGTACGTTTATTATTGACGTATGTGCACTGTATATTTGTACTTGACGGCATTGTACTTGGCCTAGGTTTCCCAACTATGGCCCTTCCTTTATTAAAACTCATCCAACCATATTTAAAAAGTTTGTTTTAGATTAAGTTTTACTAACCATACCTGTGTTAGTAAAAATCCGTCCTTGTATGTACATTGATTATTGACGTATGTGCATTGTATATGTTTACTTGAAGGCATTGTACTTGCCCCTTCAAAACTATAGCCCTTCCTCAATCAAAACTCCTCCAATCATACAAAATAAACTGACAATATATATTTATATAACATTACAACATTTATTATCTTTTGTCATGATTAAGTAATATGGTTTTATTGTAGAAAATAGCATCGTTTAAAAAAATATATATTTTTAAGTAATATAAAAAATAAAATTAATAAAATAATGAATTCATTACCAAATAAGAATTGCCATACTTACACTAATTCCTGCCTATAAGTAGTAAATCCCGCGTTTGTTAATCCATTTAAATAAAAACGAAATTCTTTCCCAAGATTGCCTTTGTCAAAAGGTTAACCCATAAACATTATATATTTTTACTAACATCTAATATTGTTATGTTGCATTTCATTTCCACATTTAAAAAAATTCATGCTGTTAAAAATTAACACAATATTTTTATTTCCAGATTCGGAGAGAAGATGGTGATTCACTTAAGAACAAGCAAATGTGAACTCATTGATG
Source organism: Metellina segmentata (assembly GCA_947359465.1). Lineage (NCBI taxonomy): Eukaryota > Metazoa > Arthropoda > Arachnida > Araneae > Tetragnathidae > Metellina > Metellina segmentata. The sequence continues at coordinate 86,880,972 of OX375879.1, forward strand.
ACAATGTCGATCTTATTTGTTCTATAACGTGGTAATAGAAAGGAAAGAAAATTTTGAAAAGCATGTCAAAGCAGCTCTTCTTAAAGAATTGATTCTAAACTTAATGCGTTAAGTTATCTGACTGTGGATTGTGTTCAGAGTCTTTTGAGTTAAGCGTAAGTGTCCCGACCCGTAACCATTTGCTCTTCAGTAATTCCAGATAAAGACTTTGAGAAAAGAGAATTTTGTTTAATTACAAGGGGAAAGCGAATTCTCTTTATCACTTATCCTGCTTGGGCCTTGCATTATCTGCTCAACAGCAAATTATCGAGAAAGCTAAGAAATTCTGAACACTAGAACTTTAGCTCAACCATGCTACAAAGATTTTGAATAAATTATTTTCTATGTGTCTAAAATAATTCTAACACTCCCTCTAATCAAAATGATAGGATATTTTAAATTCTAAGCAACACGGATTTAAATTCGGTTAAAAATCTCAATATTAACATTTGGATTCCTTAGTTCTAAGGATGATCAATCCCTTAGTCAGTAGAATTTTAATTTTAAACATTCTGTTTTGTAATTTTAGTACAAGGTCGGGATTCTTTTACTCATATGTACGGGTTTAAGTTACAGTGGTGTAGGTCACTTTAAAAAAAGACTTAGACACAGAAACCAGATATAATATAACCAAATTTAAACAAATGTAATTAGTTAGACACAGAAACCAGATTTAGATAAGTCAATGTATTTACAGAAAACGTGATGTAAGTTATATCTTCATTCTACTGCTAACTGATGGCAGTGGACGTTCCAAGTCTTTTTTCTCAAAAAAATTACTTACATTCACTGCTTCTTTAACCCGTCCATATGTATTTGTTGTAAATTTATGTATTAGTGTAGTGTAATCGCTGTAAAATACGGACAAATGTTTGCCTTTATATAGTCTACTCAATGTCATACACTATTCTTGTACTCACATTTTATAATGAATAAAGAGTTTATTTGTTTGTGAATGTCTAAATTCATACTCAAGTGTTACAGACTAATTTATAGGTATATAGGCATCATATTTGAAAAGGTGAAGGCTAAATGTTTATCGAAATAAAGCTAACGTTAAGTAAGGGATGTTAAAAAAGACAGAGAAAAACGCCATGGTTTAAAATGTACAGCTTCGCTGAATGATTCATTCGAATCAAAGCCACTGAACATAAGTCTTCGAGGTCATATACATAACAAATTAAAACCGATTTTATTGTTACGCGTAACTAAGATCGATGAAAAGAAACCAACATGCCATCTTGAGGTATACATAATTATTGCTAAGGCTACTCATTCTGAATGATAATGCAATAAAAGCAATTTTAAACAATCTGTTTCAAAATAAAGATCAAATTTTACACTTGAATTTTATACCGATATAGTTGTTACATTTGAGTTGCAGAAGATTTAGTTCTAAATTTAAAAGTCTATATTTTAACACGGTTAGTTAAAACATGTTTAGACAAAATGTTTGGCTTATTATATATCCTCATGATTACAGTTAATGTTACCCAGAAAACAATTTTAACGTTTTATTTTCTCTTTCAAAATATGTACGCATTTTCGTAAGCATTACTTCCAGATAACATTACCACGAATGTTGAGAAAAGGTTTCTCTTTTTGTCCGCAGATAAAAAATCCTAATTTTTCAATTTTTTTTAAAGCCCTTGTTTGCAATAAATAAATGACGATCAATTTAATTTGTCTTATACAGCTAACCCTTCAAGTGATTTGGACGACGTGTCCCGTCTATCCAATCCTGATCAATTTTGTTAATGATGAGTAATCTCACGACCATGATATAACCGATTTTTCTATGATAGTGAGATTAAGTTCTGGTCAGTTTTCTCTTAACAATGACCTCGTTCATCAAAATCCATGAAGTTTTCTCATGACGACGAGATTTTTCTTGCAACATATCTGGTCAGTTTTGTCAGTTTCACTGAATAACTGGTCAATACACCAGGAGGGTAAACTAATATTGTCCTCGTTGGTACAGTTAATTTCAAAATTGACGAAAAACTATAAACAGGACCAGTGCAGACCTATCTGCGTAATGTTAAGGCCCGGTATGCACACATCCGGTTTTTCAACGTGCAGTGCCGCTGCCGCAACGCAAGTGCGGTCTGAGATACATCATTCCCAGTGCACACATCCGGTTCATCAACGTGCGGCGCCTCTGCCGCAATGCAAGTACGGTCTGAGATACATTAGATCCAATGGAGTAGGGAACACATGCTTCCTGGCGCCGATGGTGCAACGCACGTCCAACGAGCGTGCAATTTGTACCGCATTTTTCTCCGGCGCCGCAGCTCGCCACAAACGTTTCTTCGTTCTGAAGTACCTTGTTTTCATAAATAAATGGAATATAAATTATAATTAATAAATCGTTGTATCCAGTAACGTCTATTTTGTTACAAAATATACTTTTTTCACACCAAGTAAGCGAAAGAAACACGTTTTCTTCTATAGAATATTTATCGCAAATGGCGCGAAATGAGAATTTGCGTCATTTCACGGTTATGTGTGCATAGTTGGGCTTCAATGCCGCAACGGTGCCGCACATTGAAAAACCGGATGTGTGCACGAGGCCATAGATCCAATGGAGTATAGCCCGCATGCCTACAGCACCGCTGCAGCGACGCACGTCCAACTTGCGTGCAATTTGTACCGCAGTTCCCCACGGCACCGCAGCTCGCTGCTCACTTGTCTCCGGTCTGAAGTACCTTGTTTTCATAAATAAATGGAATATAAATTATAATTAATAAATCGTTGTATCCAGTAACGTCTATTTTGTTACAAAATATACTTTTTTCACACCAAGTAAGCGAAAGAAACACGTTTTCTTCGATAGAATATTTATCGCAAATGGCGCGAAATGAGAATTTGCGTCATTTCACGGTTATGTGTGCATAGTTGGGCTTCAATGCCGCAACGGTGCCGCACATTGAAAAACCGGATGTGTGCACGAGGCCATAGATCCAATGGAGTATAGCCCGCATGCCTACAGCACCGCTGCAGCGACGCACGTTCAACTTGCGTGCAATTTGTACCGCAGTTCCCCACGGCACCGCAGCTCGCTGCTCACTTGTCTCCGGTCTGAAGTACCTTGTTTTCATAAATAAATGGAATATAAATTATAATTAATAAATCGTTGTATCCAGTAACGTCTATTTTGTTACAAAATATACTTTTTTCACACCAAGTAAGCGAAAGAAACACGTTTTCTTCTATAGAATATTTATCGCAAATGGCGCGAAATGAGAATTTGCGTCATTTCACGGTTATGTGTGCATAGTTGGGCTTCAATGCCGCAACGGTGCCGCACATTGAAAAACCGGATGTGTGCACGAGGCCATAGATCCAATGGAGTATAGCCCGCATGCCTACAGCACCGCTGCAGCGACGCACGTCCAACTTGCGTGCAATTTGTACCGCAGTTCCCCACGGCACCGCAGCTCGCTGCTCACTTGTCTCCGGTCTGAAGTACCTTGTTTTCATAAATAAATGGAATATAAATTATAATTAATAAATCGTTGTATCCAGTAACGTCTATTTTGTTACAAAATATACTTTTTTCACACCAAGTAAGCGAAAGAAACACGTTTTCTTCGATAGAATACTTATCGCAAATGGCGCGAAATGAGAATTTGCGTCATTTCGCGGTTATGTGTACATAGTTTGCTTTGGTGCCTCAACGGCGCCGCTCGTTGAAAAACCGGATGTGTGCATCGGGCCTAAAAAGGTCAAATTTTAAGGGATATTTTCTCAGAATCTTTTATGTGTATTAATTATTCGAATTTTTTTCCTGGTTTTATGAAGACACTATTAAAAACCTTAACACAGAATGTTTAAAAAACTTAAAAATTGAAGTTGTGAGTTTTTTTTCTTTCAACTGCTATTTTTTTTCTTGAAAAAGGACCCATTTTCATCCTTTTTAACAATTAAAATGAACTTTTCTGAGCAGATAGAACAAATTGCCTGCTTTAAAATAATGTTTAGGGTACGTTAACTTGAAAGCCAATTATTTTTTTTGCTTGAAATAACTGAAAAAATGTTTTTTTTTTTTTTTTTTTGAAAAAATACACGAAATTGAAGTTTAAAGCATTACTCTGCGTTTTCAAGAAATTATTTAAAATACTTCTGCTCAACATATTTCCACTGATAATTTATAATCTTAAACAAAATTCTTAACAATTATTTAAAATTATAAAAAAATCATCGAAATTTTAAAAGATTTTGTGCTCTGGTTCCCTTAAAATTAAACGTTCTTACAATTTGTTAAATATTACTTCCTGTGATACATGTTAAAATTAACAATACATTGAAAACTACTGTTCGACTGAATTAGAGTTGTAGGATACTAAAAGGAAATGTAGTTAATGCCTCAAGGGTAAACGTCACCGTTTCCTGGTAATGTTTAGTTGACGTTTATTACCATAAAGGGGAACTTCAATGAAAATTACATCGGCTACCCTTTTATAAAAACGAGGCGTTGAATTATTCATCCAGACCTCTAACACTCATATATAATACAAAGATCCTCCGAGTTCACATGTACTAATATTTGTCTTTGTTCTTTTATGTGTATGATTTTCAAAGCAGTAATACATTTATAACCATCTAAGGCGCTCAGTCTTCTCCACATGAAGTTTAACTAGGTTTGACCTTCTCGACGAATAGATCTCTTCCGGGATTCTTTCAACCACTATATGTGATTATTTAATCATTATTTTTGTTGTGGGGTTAAAATAATACAACACTACTCCGGAATTTCATCCACAAACAAATAAATTTCCATTCGGCGTTTGATTAATCTAAAATACAAAGCCTCTAGAAATTCAAGGAACTATTCCCAAGACTTGGTCCTTTTACCTCATGTTTCATTCCATAAGGATATAATATTTTTTTTATAACTAAACGTTAAAATTTTGATTTAAATCTATACTGTACTGGAATCAAAAATATATCAGTCCTATTAATGATAAAAATTCAAACTTAATTACATAGTGATAATTTTTAATGCGGGTTCATTTGAAGCAACGGTGTTATTAAAACTCCCTCTGAAACTCACTCCTGTGTCTTCAAAAATCAAACATGTTTCATTCTCTAAGGATGTAATATTTTTTATACCAAAACGTTAAACTTTTGATTTAAACCTATGCTGTACTGGAAACTAAAAAATACCAGTCTTATTAATGATGAAAATTCAAACTTAATGACATAGTGATACTTTTTAATGCCGGTTTATTTGAAGTAACGGTTTTATTAAAACTCCCTCTGAAACTCACTCCTGTCTTCAACAATCAATCATGTTTCATTCTCTAAGGATGTAATATATTTTTAAACCAAAACGTTAAGCTTTTGGTTTAAACCTATATTATACTGGAAACAAAAAAATACCAGTTCTATTAATGATAAAAATTCAAACTTAATTACATAGCCATACATTTTAATGCGGGTTTATTTCAAGCAACGGATTTATGAAAACTCCCTCTGAAACTCACTCCTGTCTTTAATAATCAATCATGTTTCATTCTCTAAGGATATAATATTTTTTTATACCAAAACGTTAAACTTTTGATTTAAACCTATGCTGTACTAGAAACAAAAAAATACCAGTCTTATTAATGATGAAAATTCAAACTTAATTACATAGTGATACTTTTTAATGTGGGTTTATTTAAAGCAACGGTGTTATTAAAACTTCCTCTGAAACTCACTCCTGTCTTCTGCAATCCACGAAGATTAAGCAAGGTAGCTGTTTTCTTGTTCTCTTTGAAGCTTTCGAGGAAGGTTTTCCTCGTTTTGTGCCTCTTATTAGGGAGTGAAATAGTTCCCCCGAAAGCACAGAAAATATGCTGAAACCCTATCGATATTCAGAATCATTCACTGAATGCGACTTTCATTAAGGAGTTGGGCGGAACGCATGGAAGTTGCTTTTGAAGTTTCTCGTATCATTCAAGAACTTAATGCGGAAAAGTTCGAATCTTGTCAGTATTAAAAGACTTCATTGTCTGCGCCCTTCTCAACTCCTGAAACATTTTTCTCATTTTTCATTTCGGAGTTCAGTGAGGGGTTCGTCGAAATAGACAGATATGGAAAATTATTTTTCAGGGTTTAGAACAAGTTCTTGTCGAGTCGGGAGACAGTAGGATTCGCATGGAAAATATAGGTGTGCAAATCGAAAGTAGCTAAAAGTAGTTTGATATTAATAATATTTCAAGAGGCTTACGTCATTTTTAAGGTAATAGTTTTCGCCTATAATCAGAATTTCACAATTATAAGATTTCATAACAAAAATTAACTAATTTGGGACATTATATCTATTCTAGCGAATTTGTATGTATTTTCTATCCAAAATCTCTTGCTATCTTATGCCTTATGGAGGATGTGCTACTTTTTCGTAGCCAACTCTGTATGTGTGCTCTGTATATTTGCATATCTACAAATTCAGAGAGCTTCTTTCATTTAATTTATTCTAAGCTATACATAAATCCAACAGCCAAGAATATAATCGCATATACTTCTAATACAGAACATCTTTCGATCATTATAACTTTTGATCGTTTCGTAGTGAAAAAGGCAATCTCTAGGAACAGGCAATTTAGCGTTAAGAGTCTGGAATGTGTTCTAATATAATGAGCAAAAATGGAACCGCTCTTATTAACAATTCAGTAACACAATCTGTTATAGAGCGTATAGCAATAAAACTTTCATAAAAAAAGATAAATCCATTCGACAAATAAATTATTTGAGCTATGCAAATTCATATGTCAGAGTTTAGCAATTTATTTAGTTTTATTGAGGACACAATGAAAACAATTTTTAGGCAATGGATAAGAGATTATCATATTTATAATGTTGAACCCAATATAAGTATGATGATACAGGGATTTAATAAAAGGGTAGGTAGGTATTTTAATTAACGTCGCACTGAAGCAACACAACGAGCTATTTACGATGGTTTGTGATCAAACCGAAGACAACACCACGTAATTTTGAAGCACAGTCAGATGACTAGATGACACCTGAGCAAACAACCCACTCTCCGAATTTCCACTACATGCCAACGTGAGGACATTTGAGAACACGTCAGATTTAGCGTGTACAAACCCCTTTGTACACGAAGGTCTTTGGTTGGATCAGAATTCGCAATATTGTTGAAATTAGTTTAATCAGAATCGAATAAAGCATAAATTGCAATACAGAGTGAAAAATAATATTTAACTCCATTCCTTATTTATCACTTCTCAGAGAGTATAGAATTAGCAAAAACTAAGCATCTTAGTGTTTCTCTATTTTTTTTTCAAATATCCGTATAATTGAGGTACTACACAGAACTTAAAATAAAAGCTTAATCGCTTTTGAAGTAACACAACAGAAAAATTACCTGTTAAAGTACCGAAGATTTCAACAACCTTTTTATACACTACAAATATCTACAAATTTCTTAAATAGACAGATTATTTTACAAACTGAAAATTTTATGCAGTTTATCTAGTTATCTGTATGAGGTTTTCTATAACAAACGTACACCTCGAACTTTGTTAGGGTAATACTGTTATAAGAGTTGACCTATCCAATTTATAAACAAAAAGTTAAAAAAAACTGCGGCTAAAATTTCGAAAATTATGGATTTTTAATTCCATTTTAAAATCATTCAGAAAATAACAATATCCAAAACGGAAAAAGATTTGACAGACTGCATACAACTAAGCACATTGTAGCAAGCAGAGCTAAAAGTTTGAAAAATGAATACACAAAACAAAACTGAGCTAAAAGTCATAAAAATGAGTCAATAATAACAATTAATTATTGATAATCACTCTATTCAAAGCCTTGTGATTCTGTTAGTACAAATAAGTTTAAAATGCTTTTAATTGGTCATTAAAATATACAATAATGTAAAAATTATACACTCATTATTTATTAGGTTAACTTCGTATGTTGTAAAGAAACTTTATAGTAATGAATTTTAATGTTTGTTTCTGTTCTTGGACGTACACAAACGGTGAGATACAATTTTCCACCAGGCTCATAAAAAAGGTTGTACCTTCAATTTATCTCAAAATACAGTTTAGTGTTACGCAAGATTACATAAAAACGTCATTGCAAATTGCTGTTTCTACTTTCTTGTAGTACAAGCCATAATAAGGTCTATTACCATTTCCCCTTTCCCAAGGAAATGTACTTTCTACTAAGAGATTGCGAACAAAAGAAGTTTCTGAATTTCTTTCTTGCATATTTTGAAATTCCACGGGCAAAATATACCTGAGACGTTAATGCCACATCTAACGTGGACATGCATGAGATTAAAACTGGTTGCCTAAGTAAAAATGATTACGCGATGACAAAATGACGTCACTGCAGCCTGAAATTCTAATTATTCTTTCTGTTCTGGTGCATGATTTGTTATCTCGGTTTCAAAGCATTTAATCTTAAACGCAGCTGAATAAAGTAGGCATAACTTAAGTTTGTATTCAAAACTTAAAAGGAATTAAATAGCTATTATAAGAGCCTAAAAGTTTAACTTATTCTCTGAAACGGAATTGCAAGTTTCGTGTTCAGTGTAGCGGTCAATGAAAGGGGTATGTAGGAGTACTGTCAGAAAAGAGAGTAAAGCAGGCTTAACCCTCCAAGGGGTTTCAACGAGAGATCTTGTCCATCAAGATTTGACCAATTTTGTTAATGACGCGATATCTCGTCATCAAGATATTGTAGATATCTTTATCTATCAGTTTTTTGCAATGACGAAATATCTCGTCCATCAATATCTGGACAGTTTTGCTAATGACGAAATATCTCGTCCATCAATATCTGGACAGTTTTGCTAATGACGAGATATCTCGTCAGGACAACCACCACCAGGAGGATTAATGGAAAGGGTGGCAATTCAATATTTCTGGTGCTGCAAATATTTGCGATCGTCTCAAAATATACTGGCTCTACCGATATTTATTGTTTCATGTGGGATCAAAAATGAGTCAGTTCTTTTGAGTTTTTGAGAATTATCTGAATAAACCAGAGTGGTTTCCGGATAGTAAAATAAAATATTTTAATTTTAGTTAGGAGTGAGAGAGAATTTTTTTTTATATTTGGAATTTGATAGCGTTTTTTTTTATTATTATTTTAGTTTCTTTTATCAGTTTACGGCTCAAACTTTATAAAAAACAAAATAGTAACATTATCAAGCCATTTAACTTAAGGGTGATTATTCGAATTTAAATTATTTAAATTATCTTGACCATTTCTATAAAATACAAAACACACTAAGCTCTTTTTTTGCACATACAGCTTTCAATACTCCGGTCGTGTCTAACATCAGTCATTAGTTATATTAAATTGATACAATTATTAGGCTTATTATTTGCCTAATAATAACATAAATGTTGTTGTTGTCGTATGTTCCTCTGGGATACATAAATAACATAAATACTTTGCCTATTTAAATATAACATCCATTTAATAAGTATATCTTGAGTTAATATACTATGACAGATGTAATATGTCGGTACTTCCATCGCTACATTTCTCTCTAAACTTTAATTTTTTCACCGTATGTTCTCAAATGCAAGAAAAATGGAAAAAAATCAAATATGCGAATAATTTTTTAGAAAATATCTAAATTGTTTGGTTGGTTGAATTTGGGGTTCGCGGCTTAAGGGCCATATTTGGCCAAACTGCGCAAACACAAGACAGCAAGGTAAAAAGCAAACAGTATAAAGGTTGACCATGGTAAAATTGAAGGGAGAAAAAAAATCAATCTGGTTCATTTAAGCTGTGACGACGTACACACCTAAGAAAACATCTAGAATCTTATTTGTACATTAATCCTTCTGGAGATTGTCTCAACGAAGTATCTCGTCATTAGCTAAATTAGCTTATATCTTGATGGAAGATAGATATTTTGTCATTAGGAAAAACTTACTAGATTGAAAAATTGACAATACCTTGATAAAGTACAAATTTGGCCCAATATTGTTGGAAATATATCTGACCGAAACCACTAGGAGAAGAAATTATTTGCATCAGCAGCTATTATCATTGTAGTCGCTGTCGTTAACATCCATGTCGTCATCGACCTCAGGTATGTCATCTATATTTTAAAGGTCAAATCATCTTCTATTCTATTCGTATCATTTCATATTCCTGTCCTCAAACTCCTTTTTCAACTTTTTGGGAGTTATGAGGGCCCAAGCTTGCACAATCCACTCACACATGGATTCAGTGGGCGACTTTAAAATCTTTCTGGATGATGGGAAAGTAGGTATACTTAAAGCCATACATTGCAAAAAAATTGTGCAGATTTTATCCAGTCAGACATTCAATAAAATGGAAAATGGGTCATAGGCCAAAATAGTAAGGAGCCTTACATGCAAATTTCCCCCTTCATATTATGGAAGTTTGTAAAGTGGAGTGAAAAAATAGGTATGACCTCATCATCTGAACGTGGTTCAAAATTAGACGGTGTTATTCTCGGATATTACCCTTGAGGTTTGATCTCAGACTGTCACCCATAGCCCGTTGTGTTCCCCCCCCCTCCGTGTGACGTTAATTAAAATATCTTCTCCCTTCATATTACAGTTGGAGTTAGAGGGAAGAGATTTGGTTGTTCGTTCTTATGCCTTCAAGCGTTTAAGCAATATATACATATAAATAAATTTATAATTCTTTTTATTTCCTTGAAGTTATTTACATAATTTGTTTGTTCGTTTGAAAGCTTCTTTGTAATCAAAGAAAAAGACTGTTCTGAGAATTTTTTTTAATATTTAAACAACAGCTTCTACTTCTGTTTTTCTTTCTTGCCATTCGGTACATGTCTTATCAAAACAGTCAGCTCAGATAACAAATCTCCAAATGGTGATGAACTGATAACTATGTTGATATATATTTATGTAAAAAATTAAAGTGAAAATTCACAGTAGGTAGTTGAATTTACAGCTCACTGGAGTAACACAAGGGTTGTTGGCAATAGTCCGGGATCAATCACGAAGCTAAAGATCCGAAGAAAACACCTCATAGTTTTGAACCGCGGTCAGATGACGAGGTCTGCACTTCGGTACTCCCTCTCTGCAAACTTCTATACCACGCCAACGTTAGAACATTTGAGGCCATGACATACTTAACGCGCACCAGCCCCCACTTACATGACGATCATTGGTTGGATTGAGTTTTGAACTCGCTATCCTCACAGGTTGTCATTCCTTTACTCTAAAAATTGAGCCTATGATAATCCCTATATATCGCAGTAGATGTATTCTATCATATTTAACGTAGTACATTATTGCCGCGATTCGCTCTAAATGTCTTATAGAAATCACCTATTGCTATTTCACAAAAATAATTGCACACATTTTTTGTTTATCTGTTTAAAAACTAAATCGTCATGTTATTGAAAAAAATTTTAGTTACAATTTTATAACAGCTGCTCTGGGGTTTAGACCGACAAAAGTAAAACGAGACCAGTTTCTATATTGACTCCCGCACCTAAATTTTGTGTCTGCAGAAGTTCTTATAGTAGACAAATAAGAATTCAGTAAAATATCATCCCCACGCAAAATGTCGATCTGATTCAAGTAGTGACTTAAAGTACCTAAACTTTGTGTCTTTTTCTATGACCACCCAACAAGGGTTTAAGACCAGACAAAAAAACTTTATGTCTGGAGCAGTTCTTCTCGTAGACAGACAATAGTCGAACAAGGACTAATTACCATTTCAAATGTACGCGACCTGTTTCTATAGTGACCGCCAGAATCTAAATTTTGTGTCTCGAGCAGTTGTTAAGTAAGGTCGCATCACCACCAAAAATATAGATCTGCGTCTATAGTTACCCCCAGTACCTAAACTTTGCGTCCTTTTTATGACCTTGATCGTCCAACAAGGATTTAAGGCCACACACGAAAAATGTTTGTCTGGAGCAGTTCTACTGGTGGACAGACAAGGACTGATCCCCATTTAAAATGTACAAAACGTATTTCGATAGTGACCACCAGTTCCTAAATCTTGTGTCTTGAGCAGTCGTTTTAATAAACAGATACTTCTTAAATAAAGGGATTGGTGATAGCATCAACAGAGCTCTTCCACAATTGGTGTCTCCAGGATTTGAATTCTAAATTTATCGATTGGTACCGAAAGAAACAGTAGTGATAACGGATTGGCAGGGGTAGGATATTCACGGCGCTCACCAATCATAATTTAGCGCATGTAAATCTTCTCCTAACACGCTTTCACACATTATTACAAGTTGACAATAAGAAGGTAGTAAAAAGTTTTTGTTCCAACCTCTGCATTCCCAGTTCTCGATGTCAACGTTTCTGATAGATAGATAGCTCCCATTGACATACTCAAGATCAGCGCTTCTCAAAGGGTGTGCCCGGCATACTGGTACACCCGGTGACATGCCTAGGTGTGCCTTTGAAAACCCAGATAGTTATCGCACCCCTGCAAGAAAAGTGACACAACTCAAAATTGCAGAAATTAAGAAACATCAACTTAAAGGATATTATAAAACTTATATTGAAATAGTATAAGCTTCTTTTAAATTTTAGGTAAGTATTTATGGTGGTAACTTCTATTATAATCTATCGAATAGTAATACATCATAGGCATCTCATACATATTTTTCAATGACATAACATCAGAATTTTTATTTTTTGACCTGTGTCACTGTCTTTGCCGGGATGCGATATTTGGGGGGATATAAAAAGTTATAGTTATATAGTTAAATATAGTACATTATAATCTTCATTTCAGTATTTAAATGTTCTTTACGGTAAGTCAATATTATTCTGTTAAGAAGATTGGGGGAAATATGCAGTTCAGCAAAGAACAGTAACAATAATTTTTTATACCAGTTCAAACTGTTTAAACTTGTTCAAACAGCGCTTGAGATGATGCGCAAGTGCATCAGCTCAGGGTCGTTTTCCAGCCATTTCTATATTACCTTGCTTTTTGCGTCGTATTTCTTAGCATTTTGTGTGTGGTGCGACTACGATTTTTTGTAGGACTTAAAAGTGCGCTACGACTTCAAGAATTTTGAAAACCACTGCTCTAGATGGTCTCCGACGTCAGTAGTCCGCGTTTCGACACACCTCTAGGGCATCGAAGGTGCGTTTTCCTAACAATCGGCTGCAATATCTGGTCGTTTTTCTGCGTGTCATGTGGAGGAGCCCAAATTCACCTGAACACCGGTGTCCTACACGGAAACTGCGAAGGATAGTGTGGTTGCTCTTCCTGCTTCGCTTCGAGGAAGCTCCCGCTGGATGGAAGTTCCCAGCGCGGAAGGAAGCCACGTAGACTCTTCGTACATCCCCTCTTGTCCACTTGCGGAAAGGACACACGCCTGTAAACGACACCTCTGACACAGTTCCTCGATAAAGTTTCGGTTTCCACCGCTTTATTCAATGTTACCCTGAAAACGTGCATATAATTTCTTTACCCTGATAGAAAAAGGGCTAATAACCGTTTGGTAAAATTTTTTCAAAAACCTCATTTAATAAATTATTTATTATTATTTTAATATTTTGATACAGCATACGAAAGTACTTTAAAATGTTTTGGTTCTTTCATAATCTACTGACTGGGCACTTTATCTGCAAAACCATCGAATTTGGATACTGGCTCTTTTTCTACCAAGCTACAGAAATTGAAGTTAAAGAAAGGATTCATTTGAAAAAGTCGATTTTTCTAATTCGTTTAAATCTTCCTCAGGTAGCGGGTAGATTATCCAACTTTTCAGATTCGTGAGATTGCTAAACTTTGATCTTTTCAGGGTCTATGAAACGTCTGGCGTCTGTGACGTATCCAGAAAGGGAGATTTGGGGTGTTCAAGCACCTCCAACTGATTTTTTACTTATGAATATCTTTACAAATAAAGATTATTATATATGCATTGAATACTTTTGTAATCTATATCCCTCTGATCGTGAATGGACAAAATCCCATTTTGGCACTTTTTGCTAATTTGGTAATTTTCAATTAACGTCGTACTTGAGCAACACAACGGGATCAATTCCACAAGGGAACGGAACACAACACGTAATTTTGAACCACGGTCAGATGACGAGAAACACCTGAACTGGCACCCCACACTCCAAACTTCCACACCAAACCAACCTGAAAAATCACATTGTGTAGACAATTAGCTCGTTGTGTTGCTCAAGGACTAAAGAAATTCAACTACCTACAGACAACACCATCGTATTCATTAAAAGAATGAGAGCTGTTGAATTGTGAAAAGACGCCATATAATGCAATATGGACCTATGTTCTTAGCTCTTCAATGAACTCAGTTAAAGTCGTAAACCTTTGAGTGTCATGAAATTTCTGAGTGGTTTAGTACTGTTTTTCTCCGTAAGCCGCATCTATTGGTAGAAAGGATTTGCTGATCAAGGAGGTTCAAACTGGTTGGAAGTCAAGCAGACAGGAGGTTGTAGAACAGACATATGCATGTGAATCCCTCATAGGGTTAAATGAAATAAGTGCTATTAAATAAATTCTATATAAATAAATTCGACTTCCTCCCAATGAGGCTCAATTGCATGGAAAGGCGCACCCCCCTCGCCTCTTGCCGTCTTCGACGGGCCTGGCACTCCTTTGGTTGGCCAGTGTAGGCATAAGAAACAAATAAATTAACGATTTATTAAATAATTCCTCACTTAGAAATGAAAGAACGAGTACTATAAATTTGTTTCTTTATCTGTACCGATAAATAAACACACATAGCATGTTCCCATACGTTTATTTTTTTTTAATTAAATATTTTTTTTATCTCCAATGGCAAGGCTGGGTACAGATTGCATAGGCAAATACAATACATAATACAATACAGTACAGAATTGACCGAAGTCATTGTAGCCTTATACAAGGTCAGTAGTGATGGTCACTTGTGAAGGGGCACCCAGTGGGTGGACCATCATTGACCCTAACAAAGGACAGCACAATTTACATCCATGCCCTGACCCCGGATTCGAATCAGGAACCTTCCGATCCAGAGGCCAACGCATTGACCACTAGACCGGTTGGTCGGCTTGTTCCCATACGTAGCTCAGTGGATTTTTCCACTACGCCAGCAACTAAGCAAGCTGTAGGTGTTGTAGGTTCAATTCCTGTTAATACCCTAAGTATCTCATTTCTCTCTTTTGAATCAGCGAAAACTTTCCTTGGGTGTGTACATGAGTGTGTCTTTTCAGTTGATATGGGTTGTTGAATCAACATCGCACTGAAACAACACAGTAGGCTATTGGCGACGGTCCGTATCAATCGCGAATGGAAATATCAGAGGACAACACCTCGTAATTTTGAAATACGGTCAGATGGAAAGGCCTGAGCTAGCACACCACTCTCCAAACTTCCACCCCACGCCAGAGTGAGGACATGTGAGCCACGTCAGATTTAACGTGCATCAGCCCCCACGTACACGACGGACTTGGGTTGAATCAAGTTTCAAAGTTGACACCCCTGGTCTACTTTTTCAAAGAGTCTTAATCATAAGTCAGTGAATAATTGAGAATCCGGATTATTATGAAATATTACCAGTATCACATCTTAATTAATTCTGGAATTTTTTTCCTTATGGATTGATCCCGGACCGTTTCCAATTGCTCTTTGTGTTGCTCCAGTGCGACCTTAATTAACTACTTACCTACCTTAATTAAATTCACTGAATCATGATATTAAATATCGTACTATTTCTTAGGTATGACTAACAGAATTTTACTTCATAAGTTTAAGGTTTCAATAATTATATATCAGCCTGAGAATTTTGTTCGGAAAAACTATTAACTTTCCATTTCTCGGTCACTTAGCTAATTGAAATTAGCTTCGCATCACAATTAAAAAGCTATTAAGATACTTTGAAGATTAAAGTAGTAAATGGATTAAACGAAGAAGATCTGGTCATCCACCAGAATGATCCGTGTGACCCAGTTTTAGGTTAAGATTCATGAGTGAAGATCCACAGCTTAATCGCGTTCCGGAAAGTCAATGGATTTCCATCAGAAGTTTCACTTATACTGACTACCTCACGAATAATAAGTTAAAACATACTGAACACAAACCCCATTTTTCAATACTTAAACTTGAAGTAATTTTTTCACTTTAGAGATTAAACAACTTCAAACTTAATCTGCTCAAATTTGG
This sequence comes from Metellina segmentata, assembly GCA_947359465.1. Classification (NCBI taxonomy): domain Eukaryota; kingdom Metazoa; phylum Arthropoda; class Arachnida; order Araneae; family Tetragnathidae; genus Metellina; species Metellina segmentata. Next base: position 86,897,136 of record OX375879.1, read on the forward strand.
TTTCCTATTCAGAGTCAGGTAAGTTGAAAGTGAGCAGCTTCGAATAATTACATCATCCATTTCAATTTGATTAAAAATTCCACAAAGCCGTAATATATATTGTCTAGCAAACATCAAGCAAGTCTGAGATATGATACACCAGCGGAATGTGAACTCCAGATACAAAATTTCACCCGCTGTGTTTGTATAGTAAGCTACCGGTTGCTGGAAATAATTATCTCAAGTTCAGTAACACCTTAATTGAATTCACAATATTATGATAGTAAAGTTTAGGTTGGGACTAATAGAATTTTACTTATAAGTTTTCACACACATGAGAGAGAGAGAGAGAGAGAGAGACTGGAGGCGCGAGGGACATATCATTAGCGAAAGGGTCTTGCACATCTTTATTTGAAAACTGGAAAGCAAAAGATCAATCACTGAGTATGTTTTTGTATGCATAGGTGGCTACCAGTTTTTTACTTTACAATCGGGTTGGTAATTGAATTAGCGTTGCAGTGGAACAACGCAAAGAGCTATTGGATATGGTTCGGGTTCTATCTCGAAGGAAAAGATCCAGGGACAACATTTCAAACAACGGTCAGATGAAATTTCACATCCGAACTGGGACCACACTCTCCAAATTTTCACACTATGCCAAAAACAGGGCACTTGAGGCTCGTACCGATTTAACGTGCACCAGTCTCATCATGCAAAGTTTCCAACTCGAAACCCTCCAGTGCTTTACAATCGGAGCACTGAAAGAAAGGATGGTCTGACCAACTAATTGGACAAAATTGAGATATTAGGCTCTTCGGTAATTAGGTAATTTTTTGGTTAACGTCGTACTAGAGCTACACAACGGGCTATTGACGACGGTCCGGGATCAGTCCCTTAAGGGAAAGATCCGAGGACAGCACCTCGTAATTTTGAACCACGGTCAGATGACGAAGCAACACCTTAGCTGGTACCCCACTCTACAAACTTCCACGCCAACCCAACGTGAGGACTTTCGACCACGACAGATTTAAGATGCACCAGCCGCCTCTACAGCATACGCTTACAGACATCCATGCAAGGACCCGGATTCGAACCAGGAACCTTCCGATCTAGAGGCTAACACCTTAACCACTATACCAGTTGGTCGGCTTAGGCTCTTCGGCGTTGTTAAGGCAATGAAGCCTGCCTGAACGAGTTCACAAATTTGAAGATGGCAACACATTAGCCTTTTGTTGAACTGTTTATTTTCTACTTTACAAGAGTGTATGAAGAGCATTATACGCCCCATTTTTGTTGTTCTTGCTCTCAAGGACTAAATTCATTGATAGAATGAAACAACCGATACAAAGTTTTCAAAGCATGAATGCCCGTTTTGCAAATTTTTTTTTAAACACCTGACGCAGTAATTTTTATTTTATTTGTTATAATTTTTGCTACCGAACAAAATCTGTCCAATTGGTTCATTTTTTCATAATCAACTAAGAAGCGGACATAAGCATTTTTATCATTATAACTTCGCTCAGCGATAGCCTGTCGGAAGAGTATGTGATTAGCAAACGGAGATTTTGAAGTTAGAAACTCGATCCAACCAAAGACCATCGTGTCCGTGTAGGCATGTGTATGTTAGATCTTTAATGGAATCAAATGTCCTCACATTGGCATGGTGTAAAAATTTGAAGACTGGAGTGCCTCATCTGAGTTTCAAAACTACGAGGTGTTGTCCTAGAATCTTTTCTTTGTTAATTGATCCCGGTACATTGCCGGAGCCGCCGGAGCACAATTGTAAGAGTAACGGACTAGCAACCAGAGGGTTTGCCAGTTCGAATCTAACCAAAGACCGTTGCGTACAAAGGGGACTGGTGCACGTTGAATCTGGGGTTCGTCGTGACATGAAATGTCTTCACATTGGCGTGGTGTGGAAGTTTTGAGTGGAGTGCTAGCTCAGATGTGACCTCGTCATCTGTCCTTTGCCAAAAGCCCACTGTGTTGCTTCAGTGTGACGTTAGTTAAATACCTACCTACTTGTACCGTCGTCAATAGCCCGCCGTGTCTCTTTAATGCGACGTTACTTCAACTACCACCCCAAAACTTGCGATGTTATTTTTGTAAAGACAAACTCAAAATTATTTCGTTAATAATCTTGGATATTTTGTTTCGAATTTATGATGCAAAACGTTCCAATCAATTGTTTTTATTGCTACTAATTCTGAGTCAAAATTTAAATTTTGAAAATTGTATTGTTGACAGCAGTGTGACCATAAGAAATTGCTTGCAAATAATAATTCAGGTATTGCCTTTGATAGTATGTGCGTAACCCTCTAAGGGGTACACACGCATATATCCGTAATACCACCTTCAGTTTACCTTGCTTGATTTGAAACCAGTTTTGTATTTTCGGACAAATATAATATTTCCTAGGATTCTTCAAATCTAGGATTTAGACCCTCGTATTTAGACATTATGTGTGTTGTAGGCTGATTGTGCGATTCTCTCTAAAATACACGTAAATCTCATGATGCTCAAAAGGTTAAACCATCGTGACTAGTAAGAGTTTTAACCCGCGCTAATAATATGAATATTAAATTTTGATTATAGAAAAAATAAAAATAATTAAAAGCGTTTTAACTATTATGTTCAAGAAGTAACCAAAAATATTGGTAAGATATAATTTGTATAAAAAAATTTGCGCTTGACAAAACAACTCTGTTGTTAGCATAACAGGTTAAAATAACCGAAAAGATAGGCCAAATAAAATCTATAACGACATAAAATAATGAGTACAATATTCGGTATGTAAATCGTTCCATTATTCTTTATAGCCATATAAAGATATTAAAGCATATTAAAACCCATATTCTCCATAACTTTAGGTATTGTAGTTTTTAGGTACCAGTTTATTTTGAGCCAATAAATGTACTCATTTGAATGCAATGCAAAATTTTCAGATTATTTTATTTATTTTTAAATATATGAATATATTTTGGGCATACACATTTGAATCTACTAAATCCCTATTCATGTTATTTTCATATAATGTCAAGAATTAAGAAATAAAGACATTCAAATTTACATATCAGCACTTTATCATATAAGAAAATGCAATTTCTCTGATCAAAACATTTTGTGCACACAGAAAAAAATTGACTCAAATCTGAATACAGAATGTTTAAAAAATATTTTTTTCCCTCTGAAATAACCTAATGGGTAGTCATCTAATAAAATTTTATGATCACAATTTCTTTTATAGCTCTTGATATTCTAAGACAATTTTTTTTTGTCTTTAAATATAATATGTAACGACTGAGGTAAAAAGTTAAATAAATATAAAAAAAGTATAAATTGCCGATTTCATTGCACATTTTCTTTAATAAAGCATTTACACTTGAACATAAAACAAGAAAGCATATGCTGGATACTAAGAAAAATTAAAGTAAACAATAACGCATCATTTATTTTAATAAAATAATAATTATTGCGCTAAATCTAATGATGCTCTTCTGACCGAACTATTATGATTCAACACCACTAACTTCAAAAATGTCGTGAAGTGCATTCTCATGCTTGCTCAAAAAAAAATCATTTGCCATCAACGACCAACTTTCAAGGTTTCATTAATTCACACCGAAACTATCTCGTCCCTCCCCCACTAACACTTTTCGAAACACACGAGCCTTTTTACCAAACCCAACGTGTATGTTGCACTATACATCGCCTGAAAATGCGCTAAATCTAATGATGCTCTTCTGACCGAACTATTATGATTCAACACCACTAACTTCAAAAATGTCGTGAAGTGCATTCTCATGCTTGCTCAAAAAAAATCATTTGCCATCAACGACCAACTTTCAAGGTTTCATTAATTCACCCCTAAACTGTGTCTTCCCATACCCTCACAGGCACTTTTCGAAACACACGAGCCTTTTTACCAAATCCAACGTGTATGTTGCAATATACATCGCCTGAAAATGCGCTAAATCTAATGATGCTCTTCTGGCCGAACTTTTATGATTCAACACCACTAACTTCACAAATGTCGTGAAGTGTATTCTCAAGCTTGCTGAAAAAAAAATCATTTGCCATCAACGACCAACTTTTAAGGTTTCATTAATTCACACCGAAACTATCTCGTCCCTCCCTCACCAGCGCTTTTCGAAACACACGAGCCTTTTTACCAAACCCAATGTGTATGTTGCAATATACATCGCCCGAAAATGCGCTAAATCTAATGATGCTCTTCTGACCGAACTATTATGATTCAACACCACTAACTTCAAAAATGTCGTGAAGTGCATTCTCATGCTTGCTCAAAAAAAATCATTTGCCATCAACGACCAACTTTCAAGGTTTCATTAATTCACCCCTAAACTGTGTCTTCCCATACCCTCACATGCCCTTTTCGAAACACACGAGCCTTTTTACCAAATCCAACGTGTATGTTGCAATATACATCGACTGAAAATGCGCTAAATCTAATGATGCTCTTCTGGCCGAACTATTATGATTCAACACCACTAACTTCACAAATGTCGTAAAGTGTATTCTCAAGCTTGCTGAAAAAAAAATCATTTGCCATCAACGACCAACTTTTAAGGTTTCATTAATTCACACCGAAACTATCTCGTCCCTCCCTCACTAGCGCTTTTCGAAACACACGAGCCTTTTTACTAAACCCAATGTGTATGTTGCAATATACATCGCCCGAAAATGCGCTCAATCTAATGATGCTCTTCTGACCGAACTATTATGATTCAACACCACTAACTTCAAAAATGTCGTGAAGTGCATTCTCATGCTTGCTCAAAAAAAAATCATTTGCCATCAACGACCAACTTTCAAGGTTTCATTAATTCACCCCTAAACTGTGTCTTCCCATACCCTCACAGGCACTTTTCGAAACACACGAGCCTTTTTACCAAACCCAACGTGTATGTTGCAATACACATCGCCTGAAAATGCGCTAAATCTAATGATGCTCTTCTGACCGAACTATTATGATTCAACACCACTAACTTCACAAATGTCGTGAAGTGTATTCTCAAGCTTGCTGAAAAAAAAATCATTTGCCATCAACGACCAACTTTCAAGGTTTCATTAATTCACACCGAAACTATCTCGTCCCTCCCTCACTAGCGCTTTTCGAAACACACGAGCCTTTTTACCAAACCCAATGTGTATGTTGCAATATACATCGCCCGAAAATGCGCTAAATCTAATGATGCTCTTCTGACCGAACTATTATGATTCAACACCACTAACTTCAAAAATGTCGTGAAGTGCATTCTCATGCTTGCTCAAAAAAAATCATTTGCCATCAACGACCAACTTTCAAGGTTTCATTAATTCACCCCTAAACTGTGCCTTCCCACCAATACAGGCACTTTTCGAAACACACGAGCCGTTTTACCAAACCCAACGTGTATGTTGCAATATACATCGCCTGAAAATGCGCTAAATCTAATGATGCTCTTCTGACCGAACTATTATGATTCAACACCACTAACTTCAAAAATGTCGTGAAGTGCATTCTCATGCTTGCTCAAAAAAAAAATCATTTGCCATCAACGACCAACTTTCAAGGTTTCATTAATTCACCCCTAAACTGTGTCTTCCCATACCCTCACAGGCACTTTCGAAACACACGAGCCTTTTTACCAAATCCAACGTGTATGTTGCAATATACATCGCCTGAAAATGCGCTAAATCTAATGATGCTCTTCTGACCGAACTATTATGATTCAACACCACTAACTTCAAAAATGTCGTGAAGTGCATTCTCATGCTTGCTCAAAAAAAAAATCATTTGCCATCAACGACCAACTTTTAAGGTTTCATTAATTCACACCGAAACTATCTCGTCCCTCCCTCACTAGCGCTTTTCGAAACACACGAGCCTTTTTACCAAACCCAATGTGTATGTTGCAATATACATCGCCTGAAAATGCGCTAAATCTAATGATGCTCTTCTGACCGAACTATTATGATTCAACACCACTAACTTCAAAAATGTCGTGAAGTGCATTCTCATGCTTGCTCAAAAAAAAAATCATTTGCCATCAACGACCAACTTTCAAGGTTTCATTAATTCACACCGAAACTATCTCGTCCCTCCCTCACTAGCGCTTTTCGAAACACACGAGCCTTTTTACCAAACCCAATGTGTATGTTGCAATACACATCGCCGGAAAGTGCGCTCTTCGTTAAACTCCCAGGTTCATTAAGGGAATAAAAGGGGACCCGGGACAAAATGACTCGTGGAAGCGCGTTGCATTATGGAAATTAAAAGCATTCTTTCAAAACTCTTGGCACGTCGAGAACCCTGCCTCCTCCTCGTCTGGCAAAGCGGAATAGTTCTTTAAGGACTACCCAGACGGCGTGACGACTCCGGCGGAGGTTACTGTTACACTGAAGACCCGAAAGTCGGAAAATAGAACCAACCGATGGAGGGTGCTCTACCCCCCCATCACCCCCTCGCCTTCCCCGGTAGGGGGAAGCGCGCGCGAGGGAGCGACAGAAGAGCCGTGCATTGCGTAAGACGAGCAGCACTCCTTCGCACATTGCGATAGAGAAGGAGAGGAGAGCGGGGGTGCAGCAGCAAACAGTCGTCAGGGGGGTGTTGCCAATCAAGCGGCGGTGGGTTGACCTTTGGTCTGCGTCTTTCGCTCCTGACCACTCCTCCGCGAGCGGGTGGTTGGACGAGTGGCGGTGGGGGAACCGAGGAAGCGCGCGCCTAAAGCCGTCAGAGCTGGTCTGGGAGCAGCCGAGGAACGCCGCACAGACCTACGCACGGTGGCCCGAACGATCGGCGAGCGGCGTGGAGAGCCTCCTAGCGCCGCAGAGAGAGAAAAGCCGCCTGCCGTCGAAGCAGCGCCCGGTGGTCAACGGTCCGGTGCCGGACTGGAATACTTTTCGAGTGATCTTCTGAGTCGGGAAAATCTCGATCGTTTTCGCCTCGCCCATATCATCCCGGTGCGCTTTTATTGGATTGCGGATCGGGACTTAGCTGAAAATCGTGTGGAAGGACTTGGATTTTTTCGCTGGTTTCCCTGAGCGAGCCGGTTTGGGACTTATACTCGGATTTACTGTGTCGAATCGGAAGGGAAAGGAACTTTTTATTTTTATTTTGCGTCGATGAGCTAGTCAGGTGAAGCGAATGTTTTAATCTGCACTGCTAGTCAAGAATGTATTGAAATTTTAAAAAAGTATTCCGAAAGTCTTCCCTAGTCATCACCTAGAAATTTCACAAAGAAATCGTGTTCGGAAACTCGACTTAAAATTTTTAGATTTTAAAATTCCGACATCAAAGAAACGAGAAATCAAGCGGATCAAGAGAGACACCCAGCTGGTTTTATTTGGAATTTTTACTAAAAAAAAAACCTTCGAGAGTTTTTATCCGAAACTGTGAAAAACCCCAGCCTTGTGTCAGTTGTAAACAAAACTTCGACAGACTTCACACGCGCTGTTAGGCTTAGTGCAAGAAATATATCATATCCGAAGAAGGAAATGCATTGGTGACATCCAAACTCCCCCAATCTGCTCAAGAACTGTTCCGGGACCTGGTGTTGCGGAAGCGGGACTTCCAGGAGCGTCCCGAAATGAAACAGAAACTGGAAAAACAGGAGCAGACTCTCGTGGAAGCAACGCTCTGGAGCAACTCTTAGTCGCGAGTCGGCGTCTCTCCCAGCATGCCTTGCGAGCGGCCATGATGTTTTGAGTGGAGCGATCCCCACAAATAGTGGAGAAAAATGTAAAGAATCAGCAGGACTGGACAGCGCCAAGACCGAGGAACTAGTTTCGTTTTTTTTTATAATTTGTGACGTTCCGTTTTGTTTTCTGACTACATCAACAAATGACTGCATGTCGGTGCAATGTCTCGTAGGAAACAGGAAAACCCTCAGCCTAGGAAGAGATTAATTAACGGTAAGTGATTTTATTCTGAGTTTTGTTTTTTAAGTCTTCTTGCATCACACGCGACAAAACCCACTGATTGAATTAGTTTGTGAACAGTGGAAGGGACTTAGTTTACTTATTTTGTGGGGATACTGTTTGGTACCGACGGATTTTTGCGAAAGCGTTTTTTCCATATTTATTTCATGGATAAAATAACGAGATTTTTTCTTCGTCCGTCAGACCACGTGAAAGTGTGGGGGTTCGAGTAAAAATTACAGGACGTTTGTGTTTTTTTTCCAGATACTCTTTTATACTAATCCACAAATTGTAGTTAAACATATACAAACATTTCAAGGGATTTTTTCTTGATGAAGTTTGGTATTTCGTTGTACGTTTTAGCGAATTTCGAAAGTGATCTTTTTAAACAATATATCGCAGCGACAGTAAACCTTTTCTGCTTTGTAGTGATTCGTTAATGTCGAAATTACTTGACCACTTTCTAAAATTTACTGCTAAACTTATTAATAAAGGATCTTTGCATTAGAAACAAAAATATTAAATAAATAATTGAATGTATTCGTGAATGAAATGTTTATCCTGAATTTATCAACAACTAACAAGTACTTGAAAATACCGATAAAATATGATATGTTATAACAATATTTATGCAAGATAATTTTACTATCTGCGTGTTCCTTTATTAATAAGAATTTTGTTAAACTTTTCAATTCAGCAAAAAATTAATCAAAAAGTGCATTTAACCACAAGGTTTCTTAAAAATTATTTTTTTTTCATGACTACTATATAAATTAATAACATATTACAATTCGAAAGTACTTTTAAAAAACGTAGAAAGATGTTTAAATTCATGTATTGAAATAAGAAATTTTCAAAATAAATATTTTAAAATCAGATAATTAAAAGTAAATCACACTAATTTATAAAAATAATAAATCATGTAAAAGCATGTCTTAATACACGTATTAAAGTAAATTTTTACTGACTAATTTTGAAGAAATAATAACAATTGTACCTATGTAAACAAAACTAGTAGTTACAACAAAATATACGGCCGAATCAAAATTCATTGATATCTACGAGTAAAATGAAAACTCATGTCTTATTGTGTTTGAGGTTTTTAAAACTTTTAATGGTTATGTAGAATTATTAATGTCTTTGCTGGTTAGATATGAGTTAGTTATACTTCTCAGAGATTCAAGAAAATGTATTTGTTTCTTCAAACAGAAATATTCAATTGTATTCAATGATAATTCATTCATAATTGATAATGCATTCAAATGTATGTAATGATGTTAATACCCACTATAGTGAATCTCAACATCTATGCTATAATACCTGTTTATGTGGCATTAGGTCTTTTCTTTTGTTTATAAATGGAAAATAAATATGAATTATGAATTATAAATAGAAACCTATTTCAAAACATACGAATTAAAATTCGAAACGTTAACATTTGCATCTTCAGAGTATTTCTGCATTGCGTGTGAAAAAATTATCTGTAATGTTCACGACTCATTTTGCTTTCTCTTGAATATTATATAGAGCACATACGCAAAAATAAAATTAGTAGGTTAATTTTCTATGAAGTTTGTGATCCATAAAGATAAATCACAAGTTAATAATTCATACCGAAAGTGAAATAGATTAGTGAATTTTGTTTGTTATTTCTCAAATGAAACGCGAAAGTAGAGAGATAAGTAGTTTGTCTAATACTGCCAAGCGCGCACTTACATTTAATTTTCAATGAAATATCAATCTAAATAAATTTAAGTACAAGATGGAAACGACACTTGAAAAACGATGCATATAATTTCATCCTGAAAGCTGATAATAATAATCAGGCCTAAAAAAACAATTTCAATGCAAAATCTGCAAATAAAATAAATGACATTCACACATATTTGGCCTGATTTTCCACATATATTCGCGTAACCCATAAATATATGTAAGTCAATGTGTCATCTTTCACCAGGTCTGCAAACTCCCCCAAATCCCCCGTCAAATAGGTAGGGGAAATATAAAACTAGTCCGCAGATGTCTCCCACCCCCATCTGACATCCGACCTGGATAGAAAAACTCGAGGGAAAATCCGGCAGTGTGTGGGCACATGGAGGAAAAAAACATCCGTGTGTTTTATTGGCCTTCAATGCAAAATAATCCCTTTCATACACCCTATGCGCATTCCTGAATATGAAAATCAACTTTATATGAGGTCAGATTAATATTTTTATTTATCAAATATATTCTATAAACACAAAAATTGTGACAATTTAGATATTTTTACCCTGTTTGTGGTTGTCTCTATGAGATATCTCGTCATTAGCAAGACTGACCCAGTCTTTTTGTACGAGATATCTCGTCATTAGAAAGACTGACGAGGTCTTGTACGAGATATCTTGTAATTATGAGAAAAATGGCCGGATATTGATCTCTTCGTCAACAAAAAAATTTGTAGTATCTCGATGACGAGATATCTCAGCATTACTAAATTTTGCCAGATCTTGATGGACGAGATATTTCATCGAACCCACTTGGAGGGTTAATCATCCAAACGCCTAATTTTCATTCTTATAAGCAGGTAAATAAATGCGTAGAGAACAGTTTCAAAATGTAAACATTCGAAAGAATATTTGTTCGAAATTTTATTGTTTTTACTATTCAAAGATGTTTTGGATTATACTTGTTTATCGTTCCGCATGAAATGTCATAAATTTTGATGAAATAACCTTGAAATTTTACCGATGGTAATGAAACTCTTAATTTTCAAAACGTATCTACCACATAGTATGCATAACTGTTTAGAGAAAATACATTGCTATGATCTTCATAGAATTATTGATACTTAAGCACCAAATACATACTGAACCTTTTCTAATTTTGAGTATCTCTTTTAAACACTAGTAGCTTGGAAGAAAGTTCTATCAAAATCTTTAGATGATGTAAACATATATTCATTATGTTAGAGGGAATGCGTAGTTGATGGTGTTGTATGTAGCTCTGATGCGTAAAAATATGTTTCTTATCAACTTTTGTGCATGGCGTTAAATGCAATAGATTTGTATAGATAGTGCCAATCTTAAATTGGGAAAGATATAGAAAATATATACATAGATTATTAGGTCTGTTTATCATAGTTAATTGTAATTTTGGATTTAAAATTCATCATAAAACAATTAAAATCTGTTCCAATGTCATCAAATAGCTGCATATCCGCAAAATTATTGGCTTACAAAAGATAATGTGTCATATTTGAAAAATATTTTTGTAATAAAAGATAAATTATATTTTATAGAGAAAAATGTTTTAATTTATGGACGCATAGTGGTGCATTATTTATGACCGTCGCTGTTTCTTTAATTGTTGCTTGCGTATATTTATTTCTTGACGGTGTCTTGTGTTTGGTTCAAGCTTGGTCTTCTTGCGTCATAAAAAGCCAACCAACCATTTCCTTAAATGCTGCTTTTTTGTAAATGCTGGAATAGTGTAGGAAAGCTACAATCTAGATGTCAAATTTCATTTTCGAATTGTCAATCAGATGATTCTGTCTTTATTTTTCTTATGTTTACATCTCATTATCTTTCTTAAAAATCCCTTTTAAGCTACATCTGAGGTACAAACATCCATAAATTATATATATATATATATATATATATATATATATATATATATATATATATATATATATATATATATATATATATATATATATATATATATATATTATTCCATAAAAGTTTCAAAATATTATGCATGTTTTCTGCTCTTATTCTAATGATGAACTGTTTCGACTTTGATTGCAGCTAATTTGATAGGTAGGAAATGAACCATTTTATTAAGATAATAAACAGATTATATGTGATGCTTGCAATCAGGTTTGGATTCTTAAACTTAATACTGATAAGCAGAATACACCCTCGTGCAACTTATTTTAAAAAATGGCAAAATATTAATGTGTTTTTATAACAAAATTAAACACTCTATTTTATTTAAGGTAGAAAACTACTTACATGATATCATATGAATATTAGGAATTTTACTTTAAGTAAACTTGATTGAAAGTTCACACCAAACAGAAAATTTAAATGTGAAACCAGTTATCACATTGTTGAATTTTTGTAATTATAAATGCATGAATTATTGGCATCACGATGTTTGACGCAAGGGTCAGTTTTGGTCAAGTTTGACTATATACTAACCTATTCTAATACAGTAAGATATAAATTTACTTGCTCCGATCAAATACAGTAGTTTGTATTCTTTTTTATAATTTTCTATTTAAATAACACAACATATGTTACAACTAAAAACTATTATTATTTAAAACATGAATTCTATAAGCATACGTATGAAATGTTATTTTAAAGATGATAACGAATTGTGTCTATTACTATCAAATGAAAAAACGCCAATAAACAAATTTTTTAACGAATCAGACCAGATTTGGCGAAATGCTACCTTTTGGGCGATACAAGGATTTCTTTTGTAAAAATCTAACGTGTGTGTGTGAAATATATTTTTTATATGTTTTGATTAAGTAGCTCTCTTGATTTTATGTCATTGGTAATATTTATAAACACCTCAAGCACAGTTCTCCAACAGTATATATATGCATTATAAATTATATCATGGTGTTTGTACTAAATTCTTAATGAAATGTATGGTCATATTATTCGTTATCGATCCTGAATATGCTAGTTTCTTAAATCCTTCAAAAAATAATTCGAGACATATACACAACATATATATATATATATATATATATATATATATATATATATATATATATATATATATATATATATATATATATATATATATATATATATATATATATATATACAGAGAGAGAGAGAGAGATAGATATATTATTTATATTAAACATTTAAATCGATGAATGGTGTGAAATGTTACAGATTGCTGTTTTCACTCATGTGTTATGGGATCATTTAAATGATCACTCATACACATACATGTGAAAATAATCTACTTCATGCATGTTTGAAACTTAATCTATAAGCATAAGATACTTAACTTCAAGATAAACTTTCTTTATTAAAGAAACTATAATTTAAGGTAATCTGTTATATCGGAAATCTATTTATAAATACTTTATTTGATTACCTAATTTATCGGAAAGAAATTTTGTTACATAAAAGTTTTAAATTACTGTTTCATGTAAAATAGGAAACATTCAATTATTAATAAAAAATTTTAAAAAAATTTAAAGGTTCGCATTATCTCAAGAGAGTTAGTTCATCATCTCGTCAAATGTCACGTTTCATAGATTAGTTTATCTTGCAAAACTACTTCATGAATAAATGTCATACTTTATAGCATACCTTTCATTTTATATACATCATAGTTCTCTATAAACATTACTATAAACGCACAACAGCAAATAAAGATATAATTTAAAACATTAACAAAGCAACACGTAACATGAATTATTTTTTAACATTTGAAATCATTAGCACGCCGAACCTATTGGCAAACAAACATAATTTATTTCAACAACTGAGCAATTAGTTTAACAAATTAGATATTACCTCAGGAAGAGTCTATTGATTTATACAATAAAGGACTATCCCTGAAATTAATTCATCAAAGAAGTCACCATTTTATGCTTTACGACATCAACCGCACGTCACATTTATTCGAAAAAAAAACATTCCCCTTTCTGCGAATTCGCAAAAAAAAGTACTTCGACAAAAAAAAACCTGAAAAGAAATTGACTTCTCTCTTTAAACATCCCATTTCAGAGCTAATGTGTTCCTCAGCTCTGTTTCAATTTTTCTTTCACTGGTAATAAATGGCTCAATTGCTTTACAATTTGCAATTTTGAAGAGAATAATTAGCACCCGCTTTCATTATAAAACACTGAAGACAGCATTAATCAGCTTTCGTCGCTCCAGCAGAGCTATTGAATGATTGTTGTCTGCGATAACATCCCATTTATTTCTGCGCAAAAGGAGAGAAAAGTTCTATAATTCGCTTTATTAAAAAAATCTCGCCTTTTCACAATGGCGGACCGTCTGGTTTATTGATTCTGACACCTTTCAGCGATATCGGCGAACATGCTTCGGCGCAAAAACGTGTCTGGTATACCAAATGGTTTATTAATTACTTTTGCTCGTTTAATGTTTTTCCTCCGCTCGTGAGTTCGAGAATTTCCAGGGATGATGTTATGGGGTGATTGTGTTGCTCGTGCCAGTAGTGCACAGTCCAATATCTGACACCGAATCGTTTTGTTCGGGTGTGATTTATATGTTTTCGACATGCTCGCTCTCCGGTGTTTGTTGTGGGATGAGAAAGCAATATTTTTAAAAATTGCAGTTGACGTTTATTTGCCTGCAACACTGGGATTCAGTGTCGGAATTTATGGTGGTGGTGAGTTAATATTCAGTATGGGGGCTGCGGTTTGAATGCACTTAAATGTGCTTTAGAAATGCTTGTTAATTTATAATGGTGTTTGGGTTTTGTTTAAGCTTTCGGAAATATATGCTTTCGTAGACTATTTTATGCACAATTAATTTGTCATATTGACTTTTATGTCAGCTCTTAGCATCAATGTAGAAAAATAATTACGGTTCACATTTTGAAGGACTGAACACTTCCTAAGCTACTTCGTTAAAAAAATTATTAAAATAAATTAATTTAATGCAATAATAGTAAAACTAAACTGTCATTTTGTATCTTTTCTGATTTATTCAAACTTTTAATACAACGCCTTATATGTAAACAAAAAATTTTAGCAGCACCTACCTTATTCATTTATTTACCATTCTGCAAACTAAGCAATTTTATGTAAATAAAATTTCACGAACTAATTCTACACACCGTGAACCAAAATTAGTACTCAGTACATCACATTAACAACTTTTAAACGCTTCTAAGAATAGGCAGTGGAAACAACGTCGTACTGAAGCAAAAAAAAAAAACCAGACTATTCCTAACAGTCAAGGATCAATTCTGAAAGGAAAACCCGAGGACAACACCTCGTAACTTTGAATGACGGTCAGGTTACGAGGTCAACACATGAGCTGGCATCTCACTCTCCAAACATACACCATGCCAAAGTGATGACATTTGAAGTTACGACAGATTTAAAGTACACTAACCCCACGTACACAATGATCTGTTGTTGGATCAAGTATCGAACCCGCAACCTTCCGGTTTTCAACCAAGTTCCTCTTCCAAATGTGCTATTGCTTCCCTTTTTTGAAGATGAATTCTTTGTTAAGGAAGAAACACACCTTTTAATTCGTATAAGAGTAAACACAAATTATTTTTCTACCCTCAAAAAATCAAATGTTATGATTTCAAAAACTAGTTTCACCTAATATAATGCTTTACAAATTGAAGACATTAATAGAATGTTTGATTCTAAACAATCGAATTTAACCAAAGTTTATTAATTTCATTACAAATAAAACGATTCGTTATTTTGATGGCATATTATGGAATCCTGTAAATATCATCGTGTATTTCTATCTTCAGTATTAAGAAATTTTTTCTGGTGCGCATGTCCATTTACGTCGCAGCAAACATTGTTTGGCTCAGATTGGTCAAACCTGGCCTTGCACAATTTAAAAAATACAATCCAAAGTTACGAGTAAAAGACATTAAAGTCAAGGTAGCTCAATTGAAGGGAAAATGGCAGGTAAGCAGTTAATTAACGTCATACTGGAGCAACACAACGGGCTATTGGCGACGGTCGGGCTTCAATCCCAAAGGGATGGCTTCCATTTTGAACCATTTTTTGATAACGAGAACACCTGAGCTGACAACCCTATATCTAAACTTCTACACCACATCATCCTGAGGACATTTGAGGCCACAACATATTTAATGTACACCAGCCCACGAGTACACAATGGTCCTTGACTGGACCGAGTTCCGAACTCGAGACCCCCCTCCCCCCAGTTGCTAATCCGTTGCTATTCCAACTGGACTACCACGTCACGAAATAGTAATAGATTAGCAATACCTTTTCCATCTAATGCCTGTGTTACAGTACCTTCGCTTTCTGCGCTAGACACCCGAGAGTTGTAAGCGACACAGGTTCAAATTGGGTCAGTTTCGTCTAACCACTCGATGTTTTTCTCTCTGTTTTTGTGCCAGTAAAAACTTTCTTTGTGTGTGCCTATTACTCGATGCTGTTTGTCTCATGTTTGGTGCAGTTTGGCCAAATATAGCCTTTTAACTCGACCGACCTCATTAATTTCAAAGATCACATTACACGCAATCCTATAAAACAAGTGAAAAAAAATTAATATTCATTTCCACAACGGCCAGAGCCGTTAAAGGAGTTGGGCGCAGGTGAAAAAAAACATCCGTACCTCCGATCACAAAGAAAAAAAAGCAAATCAGATACCCGATGAAAATATCACTTCGAACGCAACGACCATGTTCGGGTCGTTAAAAAAACAAACGCCGAAGGTTAAATGGCGGAGATTAATGGCAGTAACTTTTTTGTTATATTCGCTCACAGCATTTACGGAAATGATGTATACGCGTGCCAACACGTTTTTAAGATTAGAGAAATGGAAAAAATGGGAATGAAAATACAAAAGGGAAAATACGTTGTAATTGAACAATGCATCCCTCATAAACCTTTCTTCATTGCGTGAGCAACCATCTGTGACACAAGCCACACGCACTGCACACGAACAACGCATCAGTGCGCATGCGCAAGTGTCTATTCTCGAGGACGGTACTTCAGTACGGCCAGTCCCCGGAGTTAACACTAGCTTTGGGGTTTTCCTGTGTGAGATAAGAAATCGACTTATAGTTTTCACTATAAGCACTAAGTTGAGAGCTAAATTGAAGATTCTCGTCAGTGTAGATTTCTGTATTTCGCACTCCTTACAATAAGACCTAAACTCCCAAATTGTTGAATGACAGCTTCACTGCGACAAACCAAACACAGGAAGTAAATTATTGTTAAGGTATCGCCACAGTAGCCAGCCTATTAGCATCTGGATGGCTGCGAGTTCGAAACTCGATCCAACCAAAGACCGTCGTGTGCATGGCGAATACTGCACGATTAATCTGTTGTGACCCAGAAGATTGGTGAAATGATGAAGTTTGGAGACGGTGAGTGCCAGCTGAAGTGTTGGCCTCGTCATCTGAACATAGTTCAAAATTATGAGGTGTTGTCCTTGGATCTTTTTCATCGGGATTGAACCCATGACGTTGCCAATGGCCCGTTGTGTTGCTCCAGTGCGACTTTAATTCAACTGCCTGCCAATCTGTGTTTTGTAATCAATGTAATTAAGGGCCGCGAAAAACGCACTTGGAAGAGTAAAGAATTTGCAACCGGAGGGTTGCAAGTTGGAATCCAACCAAAGCCCGTAGTGTACACGGGAACTGGTGCACGTTAAATCTGTCATGACCTCACGTTGGCGTGGTGTGGAAGTTTGGATAGTGGGGTTCTAGCTCAGGTGTTGACCTCGTCATCTGATCGTGGTTCAAAATTACTTGGCGTTGTCTTCGGATCTTTCCCTTTGGGATAGAACCCGAACCGTCGCCAATAGCCCATTTTGTTGCTCCAGTGTAACGTTGATTAACGAAATATCCTAATATGCGTTGGGACCATGGTAGTCTAGTTGATAGAGTCGCGAATGAGCAACCGGAAAGTTGCGAGTTCGATACTCGATCCAACCTACGTGCAAGTGGTATGGGGTGTACGTTAAATCCGTCATGTCTTTACTTTGGAACGGTCTGGAAGTTTGGGGAGAGTAGTGTGCCAGCTCTGGTATTGACTTCTTCATCTGGTATTGGTTCAAAATTACAAGCAGTTGTCCTCGGAGGGATCCCTTCAATCTTGATTCGGACTTGGGGTTGATGGTGCAAGGGTCATAAAACATAGCTTACATCTAGGAGGTTGCTAGACTAGTTATCTAAAGTGGACGAATTGCAGATCCAGGTTTCCCTCTCCTGATATGAAAAAGAGTAAACACACACACAGGTGTGCTTGAATATGAAATAAGAAATTAATTTCTTTGGTAGTCAGATGTATGATATAGCTTGGTTTGTCACTATTATTATTTCCCCCAACACAAATGCTCATCACACTGGAACCTATAACTCAAAAGGGATTCAGAACCATTACAAACATCCAAACGAACCCAGAGCCTTTTGAACTAGGGGGCATCAGAATTTTGGTCGTCATGTTAAAGAAAGAGTGGAACGTGATAAAGGACAATGGTGAAAAGCTCCATTTGTTCTATTTAATTTCCCATGTTCTTAGTGCAGACGTTTTTCTTGGGCTATTTCAGTAACATAATGAATCGAAATTTGACATTGATAATGTAATCTACGCAAAATTAGGATATAAACTTTTATTTAATCTAACAAATAATTGACATATTTCTGTTAGTGTAACGATCTCAGGTAACAAAGTTCTACAGTCAGCTGGGAATTCATTAGAATCATTTCTTTCCTTTTTTATACATTGAAGTTTCTCATTACTTTCTGAACAATCATTCATATCACCTTGATATAAGAACATTTTCACTTAACTAAGAGTATCTATGATAAAACAAAAGCCTCCAACTCGCAATTAGCCCTTATATTTTTGATTCGTCTGAAACGCTCCTAAATTTTGACCTGCCTTGGAAACATTTTACGATTTGAAAAGCTTCATCCAGATGAAGAACGAGAGAAGGAAGATACATTGAGGTTCTATGATTTTGAAAAATATAGTACCCCTTATAAGTGTTTTCGGTTCACTGAATTATTTAAGTCTCGTTTTCTAAATTTTCCTAAATTTAATATTTAGAGAGAATTAGAATTTAATTTTCTCTAAATATTAAAACGAATAAAAATTCCAAACATAGGTATCTTTGAAAGAATATGTGCTAAATACAATCGATGCTTGATTCTAATTGCAGGAGTGCTTCCTATGGGCTGAGTAAATTGAAAAATCAAACTCGCTGGTTTATTGATTTTAAATCAAGCTTACAATTCGAGAGATTCTTTTTTAAGTATCTTTTCTACTCACTTGACGTAACTGAATTATTTACGACACACATGAAGCTTGCTGAAACTGCAGTTCATAAGTGGGATGTGACTGGAAT
Organism: Metellina segmentata; assembly: GCA_947359465.1. Taxonomy (NCBI): domain Eukaryota; kingdom Metazoa; phylum Arthropoda; class Arachnida; order Araneae; family Tetragnathidae; genus Metellina; species Metellina segmentata. The sequence goes on from OX375879.1 coordinate 86,916,104, forward strand.
AGGGCGTGACAGAATCTCTCGTCGCAACGGCCAGACTGTAAATCGTTCGTAAGAATTCGAAACACATCCTCAACCTCGTGACTGGCACACGTCACAGATCCGAAGTAACAAATTTCCCAATAACTATCGAATGTTCGAACGTTATTGGTCATTTCCGAACAGAAAAGCTCCACTACCGAGTTCCTGATTTCCAGAGAATTCCGAGATTGAGCAAGCACCAACGGATGACGTATCCACCTGAAGAGCAAAGAGAGTGGCACATTCAGCACATTTTAAGTGTGACCTTTTTGCCTGACGTCCACCGGATGCATTCAGGACGGAAGTTTGACTTTTATCGGTGTCTTCCGACAAAATGTGTGTGCTGATTTCATGGGTTTTTAAGAGAAAAAGCGGAAAGCACTGAGTCATTTTTTGTGCCGGACTCGTGTGATAACTCCTTCAGCAAACACGCCAACGGACGAGTGGAGGAGATTCAGAGGTGAAAGAGTCAAGCAGACCTAGGGGTAATATTTAAATGGGTCTAAAGTAAAGTTTGTGAAGGGTATTGGGGGCAGGATTCAACATTTGGCTGCGAGAAAACGAGTTACTTGAAAACCCAGCAGTCAGAAAAATACTCCACTTTTGTCACACCATTCAAACTGTCCCTGGTATAAAAGCGTGTTACATATTTAATAAGTATTTTGCATGATACATTTTTAGTCAAATATACTTCAGTCTTGATTATCCGAGGTAATTTGGACAGAGGCTACCTCAGATAATACAGACTTAGTAACACAGTAGTATATCCAAAAGTAAAGTTTGTGAAGAGTATTAGGGGCAGGATTCAACATTTGGCTGCGAGAAAACGAGTTACTTGAAAACCCAGCAGTCAGAAAAATACTCCACTTTTGTCACACCATTCAAACTGTCCCTGGTATAAAAGCGTGTTACATATTTAATAAGTATTTTGCATGATACATTTTTAGTCAAATATACTTCAGTCTTGATTATCCGAGGTAATTTGGACAGAGGCTACCTCAGATAATATGGACTTAGTAACACAGAAGTATATCCAAAAGTAAAGTTTGTGAAAGGTATTAGGGGCAGGATTCAACATTTGGCTGCGAGAAAAAGAGTTACTTGAAAACCCAGCAGTCAGAAAAAGGCTCCACTTCTGTCACACCATTCAAACTGTCCCTGGTATAAAAGCGTTACTGGTTTTACATATTCATTATGTATTTTGTGTGCACGATACATTTTTAGTCAAATATACTTCAGAGTCTTGATTATCTCAGGTAATTTGGACAGAGGCTACCTCAGATAATACGGACTTAGTAACACAGCAGCATACCCAAAATACAGAAGAAAAAAATTGCTGAACAGCATATTAATACTGCTTTAATACAAGTGAAAGATTCTCAAAGATAGGACGAAGAATAGTATTTACGTTAAGAAAAGAGTTCTTTGAAAACCCAGCAGCTGTGATTAAAAAGGCGAGAACGTTCTGCTATAAAGAACTTTTTCAGGAGAGTTTAAAAGTTACGCAATTCACTCCCAGATTTACTGAAAAATACTCACAATAAATAGTCTATAAAAAAAAAAACTTTGACAAAATGGTATACACTAAATGCATAAAAAAAATTACTGTACTGCGTGTAACTACTGCTTTACTACAATTGAAAAATTCCTAAAGCTAGGATGAAGAATAATCTATATTAGAATTTGTGTCACGGTATGTGTTTATAGTGAGTATTTACAATAAAACTGGAAATGAGTTACAAATCTTTTAAACTCTCTTGAAAAGTTCTTAATAGCAGCCCATTCTGGCCTCTTTGGACAAAGTGCGTACACTACTATTATAAGTCTTATTTAAAGTTTAAAAAAATCAATAAAATTCGGGTTGGATAATGCGGGTATTCTATTAAAAAGAACTAGAACAATCAAGATTCTACTGTATAAGAAAGTGTAAAACACAGTAACGAAAAAAGATGTAATAAGAAAACGAAAGTTATGTTGCTGGATGATATAAATCTAAGCTCAAATGATGAACAGTTATTCGTTAGAGAAGTTGTGAACAAGAAATTGTGAAAGAGATTGATGTCATACTGGTATCTTATCATCATGATATGTGATTTAATTTTGATCTTTGCTTAAATGTCACAATGTAGCATCTTTAAAAATAAGTATATAAGTCAACGCCACATGCCATACTAAACTCAGAGCGTTACACATTGGCTGTTTTCTGCGAATAATCATATGAACAACTAATATCTGTATCTAGAACCAGTTAAAGTATCGTTAAGTATTTGATTCATCCTCTCTTAAGTTGTTCAGTTCTAAGTTAGTAAAAGAAATTACCAGACTTTTAAACGGAAGCACATATTTTCAAGACTAAAAAGGGAAATTCCAGAGAGTAGTTAATTACACTCTCGCATTCTCTGTGAGAGTAACACTTTTCCCTGAATGAACTCTTGGGTAAAATAAAAATTTGTTACATTAAATGAAAACGGATCAAGGGAGAGTCTCCCTTTTAAAACTCCCAGTAGTCAGCAAAATGCATCAGAGTAAAATAATGCTTTGTTTGAAATCCTCTTATTCAAAAAGCATTACAAAATCTACACCTTTTCGCATGTTAAAAAGATTCTTAAGATGTTATTAAGAAACGAAAGAGAAGATAAATCTAGGAATGGAAGTATAATAGAGAGAGAGAGAGAGTGCTAAAAAAAGAAGGTAGCTAGACGCAGGAATGAAAGAAGAGAAAAAGAGTGTATGTGATGACAAAAACAGAAGAAAGTTAGGTAAGGAAATAAAAGCGAATGCTAAGTGAAAAGGATTAAAAATGCAGATCAGATGAAATAGAGAGAATGAGCATGGAAAACATTCCCTTCCTAAGAATCCCCATATCAAAATTTATGAAAGATATTTTATTTATTTCCCACGAAATTACATTAGATAGCTTTGAGAAATTAATCACATCGGACATCTTAGCAATTTAAGTTTGGTAGCATTGTAGGTTAGAGAGAAAGGTTAATTAATGTCACACTAGAGCAACACAACGATCTATTGGTGACTATCCGGGAAAAATTCCGAAGGGAAAGAACCGAGGCAAACACCTCGTAATTTTGATCCTTCCACACCACCCTAACTTGAGGACATTTGAGGCCACGACGGATAACGCTCACCACCTCCGAAGTACACATCTGTCTTTCGTTTAACCTAGTATCGAACTCGTAACTCTCCGGTTGCCAAACCGTTACTCTTCCCAGTGGGCTACTTCAGCCCACCCACAACTCGCAAGTTGCTAGTAAATTGGTAAGTTGTCTTAGGTAGTTAAATTAGGTTGCAGTGTAGCAATGCAGTTATCTATAGGCAACTGTTCGTGATCAATACCGAAGGGAAAGATTCGAGGACAACTCTTAATTATGAACCAATGTCAAATGACGAGATCAACACCCGAAATTGCACCAAATCGAAAAGAAGTACACTTGGGGAGGGATCGAATCTGCGCCATCAACAACTCACAGGTTGCTAGCGTAGTGGGCAGACCCACTCACCTATGATCCTCATTATATTTTAGGTTAGCTGGTTTTAGGTTTTCTGGCACAGGGGGCTATAATTTGTCAATCTGCGCCAATCACAAGACAGCGTCAAGGAAAACATATCATAAAGGGGGAGGGGAATATATATTGAGGAATACAGTAGTGCGATGAAAGCAAGAAAAGATCGCTTGGGTAACCTGCGAGCCCGAGTCCCGTGTTTCCTGAATGGGAAAAAAAGATCCAAAAAGAATCTATCACTGGAGTACATGGGTATGCGAAGCCTGCACACACCCAAAAGACATATGCCTCTTATTACCATAACATTCTAGGAATTGAAGCTACCAATAAGTTCCCTCGAATCTATATTCTAAGGGACCACCATCTTAAATCTACCAGGCCAACACTCAAGCCTGATCATGTCTCGTTTTCCGAAGCATTCATTCCTCAGACTTGTTTAAGCACATACAGGGGATATAGGGCAATTTTAACTAACGTCGTACTAGAGAAACACGTCCGTTGACGACGGTCCGGGATTAATCCCATAAGTAAAAGATCGGAGCACAACTCCACGTAATTTTGAACCACGGTCAGATGACGAGGAAACACCAGAGCTGGCAACCCACTCTCCAAACTTCCACACCAACCCAACGTTAGGACTTTCGGCTACGACAAATTCAAGGTGCACCAGCCGCCACTACGCCATACGCTTACAAACATCCATGCACTGACCCAGATTCTAACCAGGAACCTTCCTATCTAGAGGCCAATTACAGTCAGTACATTCTAGGGATTAACGTCGAAGCTGAATTGAATTGAAGCACACACTCATTAAGTTTTAGGAGTTGAAGTTGAATTGAATTGAAGCAGGCATTACATTCTAGAAATTAAAATTATCGATACGTTCCCTCGAAACTACATTTCCAGGGTTCAACGTCTAACCTCTTCCAGGCCAATCCTCAATTCTGATCATGTCTCTTTTCCCGAAGCGTCCATCCCCCAGACTCTCAAAAGCACATAGGTATTACATTCTCGGAATTTAATTGAAGCACACAGGCATTACAATTTTGGAATTGAATTTGAAATTTAATTGAACTGAAGCAGGGCATTACATTTTTGGAATTGAATTTGAAATTGAATTGAATTGAAGCTGGCCTTACATTCTAGGAATAAAATTTATCGATACGTTTCCTTGAAACTACAATTCCAGGGTTCAACGTCTTACCTCTTCCAGGCCAACCCTCAATATCTGATCATGTCTCTTTTCCCGAAGCGTCCATCCCCCAGACTCTCAAAAGCACACACAGGCAAGGGAAGAGAGCAGAGTTTACAGCGCCCTGGCATACCGTTACGGTGGTGAGGGAAGATGGAGGCATTCAAAACTGTTTGCGTCGGGCACAAAAGAATACCGAACAAGATTCACGAGACGGGAAAGAAAGACAGGAGAGAGAATAAATTACCGCCAGGCAGTGGTTCATGCATAACAATTCGGTCATTCAAAGCGCACATTCATTTTCGGGGCCAATATGAGTTCCCGGGGAGGGTGGACAGCGCTGGGGTCAGCCGCGGCGTGCCACCTCGTCGCCTCAGCGGACATGCAGGAATGTAGGTTTATATTGAGCAGAGTGATGGTCACATTTTTCAGGAACAAACTGGAGTGGGAGAGGAATCTAGTGCTTTATCAGCGCTCTCTTCTGGGGAGGATGGCTCTCGAAGCCCTTTTCGCTCGGTTCGGTGGAAGGTCAACCCATTAGTTAAGTACTCGATAAGAAGGACCGTGACCCAAGCTTATATATGAATAAATGCGCAGACAAATTGAAGAAAACTATTTTTTTCTTCTGAAATGCCTTAACAGCAGGCACGCTGATGCACCGTTTCGTGATAGATGTTTCTGTGCACTATTCGGACTGGATAATGTTTTTTTAATGATTCAGGGGCCAGATCTGGTACAGCTGGTAAAAGCAGTTTTTCTGTAAAGTAAATGGATACACACATACAAGGAAGTGTTTTACTCGTAGATGTTAAATAATAGTAGTTGTTGTTGTTTTTGTCGTGCGGGCCATATAAGGCCCAATTGGGGGAGCCATTGCCCCGGAGGGTTGGACTTCTTCATACATGACACATCCGTATTACAGGAAGGTCCCCCCTTTCACACATCCATTCACTCACACATATCGTAATTTAGATCTCAATCGGAGGCCGATAACCCCCTGATCAGGTACCCCCAGAGGTATTAATTTGGTATGGGAACATGGGGGACTTTGTGACCACGACCTATTTAACGTGCCCCAGCCACCATTAGCGAACACGACGGTCTTTAGCCAGGTCTAAGCGCCGATCTCGCAACCATCAGAATTGCAGGCTCCGCCGAGGACAGAACCCACAACCCTTCCGATGCTAGCCCGACGCTCTACTGACTGAGCTACCGCGGCTCTATTATAAGTAGTGAGTATTGCAATTGAGAGGAGCACAAAACGTCCAACAAACATGTCGACTAGTATTAACCTTTTGACTACTGCTATAGATATAACATGCGTGATTCTTTCTTGAAGCGATTTTTATGACTTTCAAGGTACAACTGCTGTAATGGCCATAGTCTAAATTATTCCTTGGAGCTATTCTTTTGCTTTCAAGGTATAACTGATGTACTGGCTGTTGTCTAAATTCTGTTGTTGTTGTTGTTGCTGATCCCTGTAGCCCAGCAGAGCTAGACTAGGTCCATGATATCGCACACTCTCAAGAAATAATCTTTATCAAGTCCCAATCACTCAAGGATATGATCCGGAGTGGCCTGGCCTTTGGAACACTTGGTACAAATTGGAAAGTCCTTTTCTTTGTTGGCATAAGTCAATGTTTTGAGGTGGTCACTACGAAATCGTGTTATTGTAGTTTGTTCCTGTCTGCTGCACCGGAGGGATAGAGATCCACCGGGACGATTACTCTTGTACCAATGGTGCACAGGGGGAGTGGCAAATGCAGACCGAACAAGGCATTTATGTCTAGAGTATAGTTCATTATAGGTTAGAGACGGCGGCTTTCTTGGCTCGATCATGGTACAACTGCTACAACCGTAGTCTAAAGGTTAACGTGACTGCTTCTCTGTGAAAATTTGATTTGGTTGACTGATTTGGTATCAACGCCTCGTTTGGCGATGTAACATTTTATGACAGGGTAGGTTTTTGAATCCACATTTCTATAGAGTGGAGACAAAAATGGTTTCATCCCCAAGCTATAACTTCAGCTATATTGTAGACAGTGTCCACATTTTTTGTGCAAACCTCGAATACGAACCCGTATACTGTCTCAGCAGGACGAATCGCTATTTTGTTCGAGAGGTTTCAGCAACATATTACTTGAAAAACTGAATCAAACTTACATGCCCCAATTATTTTCATTTACACTATTCAGAATAAGTACATTGAATATTGACTCGTAAGTCTCGTCGCAAAATCCAACACTATTGGTCGTAAGTTATGTCACAAAATCGAACACCTCGACCCGAAATAAGATGCCAGAGAAAGCACGTGAAATCTTAAAAGAACTTCTTCGAGAGACTTGGGTTTGGCGATTTAACATTTTATGACAGGGTAAGTTTTTGAATCCACATTTCAATAGAGTGGCAACAAAAATAATGACATCACCAAATTACAACATCAGCTATATTGAAGTCAGGATCCGCATCGTTAATGCAGGCCTCGAATTCGAACCCTATACTGTCTCAACAGAACAAATTGCTGTTTAATTCGAGAGGTTTGATTAACACATTACTTGAATCGCTGAATAACATTCAGATGCCCCAATTCCTTTCATTCCCACAATCCAGAATAAGTACATTGAATATTGGTCGTACGTCAAGTCGCAAAATCGAACACCTCGTCCCGAAATAAGATGCAAGAGAAAGCACGTGAAATCCCAAAGGAAACTTAACTTAATCGATGAGCACTTCTTCGAGAGACTCAATCGATACAAACATCAACCCTTTAAATCGATGGGCCATTAACTTTTTTCCACGACGACCTCAGATGTGCGGAAGCGGCGATCAGTGTTCAGTCCCTCCACTTACTCGTGTTCCGAACTTCCACTCCCATGATATGAAACACTCAAGGACGTCGGAGGACTGACTGGCCGGTTGTGTCCAGTCGAGCTCGTAGCCGAAATAATGAAGCGCATTTAGCTGGGTCCATCTTCCAAGACGAATGGATTACAACCCCTGCCTCTTCCGAAGGCTCCGCGCCGGGCAACCTCCGAGGCAGGGGAAAAAAGCAATAATGAAATTCATTCCTATTTCACACGTGAAAACGGGCAGGAGTCAAAAAGGAAATGGCTTCTTCGCCTACCGACACACTAAAGCGGAACTAATGTGCGTTGACCGTATGCTGTGAGCGCGTTCGAGGCTTTTTTTGGGGGGGATGAGATAGAGGAGAAAGTGTTTTTTTTTCTCGCAGCGAGGAGTAAGAGGTGGATTAAGGTAATGTTTGACTAATATCGCTGTTTCGCTCAGGCTGCCTGGAACCGCGGAAGTCAGTCGTTAGTGTTGGGATGATTTTTTTCCCTTCAAATTTTGAATTGGGTTGAATGCGGTCTTCATTCTCTCTCTTTCTGTGGTTGTCGAGCAGGTATCAGCTCTCCAAGTGGTTTCGACTGCATGTCTCGTCAACAGAGATCTGATCAGTTTTGCTAATGACGTTGTGTCTCGTCATCAGGGTCAATGGAAAAATGTCTGGCCATAAGGATATTGCCGATTTGTTGATGATGGCAAGATCAAGATCTGGTCCCTTTTTTACCAAGAACGAGAAATCTTGTTCATCAAGATTTGGTTCCTTTTTTTCCTAAAGACAAGATATCTGATGTAACAAGATCTGGTCACTTTTTTTCCTAAAGACAAGATATCTCATGTATCAAGATCTGGTCAGTTCTTTATCCTTAAGTCGAGAAATCTCATTCATCAAGATCTAGTTACCATTTTTCCTAAGAACAAGATATCTCATTCATCGAGATCTGGCCACTTTTTTCCCTAAGGACACGATATCTCGTTCATCAAGATCTGGTCAATTTTTTTCCTAAGGACAAGGTATCTCATTTATCAAGATCTGGCCACTTTTTTTTCCTAAGGACAAGATTTCTCGTTCATCAAGATCAGATCATTTTTTTTTCTAAGTACAAGATATCTCATTCATCAAGATCTGGTCACGATAGGACGATATATCTCGTTCATCAAGACATGATCGTGATGAATAGAAATGTTGGAATGATGAGATATTTCATCTATATAACCACAAGCAGGGTAAACTTTCCTGGTTGTTTATCTTCACGTCAAAAACTACACTGTAGTGACCAGTTACTGGTGAAGAAACCTATCCCAGACTATCACCAGTTCTGTGTCTTCATTTCCCTTGGTGATTTTTCTACATTTGTTTCGACGAGATATTCCGTCCCAAGAAAAAGAACCAGATTTTGAACGAAATGTCTCATAGAAACGCTTGGAGGGTTAAGCTAAAGGATGCTTTTATTAGTCGCATAGCGTGCAATTTATAACTGAAGAGCCAGAGATTGAATAGAAGCAATAAAAAATCTAAAACTTAGCTTTAGACTTCACTTAACTCCATCATGGGATGGATTTAAGTTAACCCTATGAAGGCTTACTTTAAACAAAATTTTCGATAACGTGAAAGATGACTAAATGAGTAAAGGAAACATTTTTTGTGTGTGATGCGAAGACATGTCTACTCCGGTTGTCGTTGTTTTCCCCCTTAAAGACAATGAAATACAAACAATGCTTAACTCTAAATTAAAGCGAGCCCAAAAGAAGCAATACCGTCCAATCCTGGAAATTCAAAATGGTTAAGGGGAGTTAGTACCTTTGAGACCTTGCGTTGCTCGCGAAAACATACTTTTTTCGATTCATCATAAATAATTGAGTTTTGTATATTGTAGTATAAAATTGATACAGTTTAAAGATAATTGTATGGTTTTTAAAAAACAGCAGTCATATTTGTAATTAAAAATATTTTTTTATATAAAACTTAGCAAAAATTATACACAACTTCTTCGTTTAGAAATTTACCCACTTAACTTTCCCACAAGATAACTTTTGAAAGATGCACTGTAAAACCCAAATGTTTGCACCAAATTGAAGCAAATGAATGTCTTAATTCTGTGAACTAAGGAATTTGTGATATTTGAAGTACAAATATTTATAAAAATTAAAGGATTAAAATAAGTCAACTTTGAAATTTTTTTAGTTATGTATGAATCTATAAATAAAAAACTATAGCTCTCATACACAAATTCATAGTTCAGAGAACTAAGATCTTCTTTTAGAATAACCATACAAAATTTCTTAACTCTACGTTTATTAGTTTTTTTTTAAGCTTGAGGGAAAGTTAAGTGGGTAAATTTCAAAACGAAGAAATTATGTATAAGTTTTGCTAGGTTTTATATAAAAAAATATTTTTAATTACAAATATGACTGCTGTTTTTTAAAAGCCATACAATTATCTTTAAACTGTATCAATTTTATACTACAGTATAAAATGACTCAATTATTTATGATGAATCGAAAAAAGTATGTTTTCGCGAGCAACACAAGGTCTAAAAGGTACTAACTCCCCTTAAAGCTGTCTTTGAGCTTTCAGCCTGTCTTTTACCAAGATAAGTAGCTGAAATTGAGAAACATAACGGGGATTTGGCAGATGTGTGGGATCAATCCCGAAAGGAAATATCCGAGGACAACACCTCGTAATTTTGATCGACAGTCAGATGACGAGGTCATCAACTGAGCTAGCACACCACTCTCAAGACTTCCACATCACGACAACGTGGGGGCATTTGAGGCCACGATCTATTTAATGCACATCAGCCCCACGTACACGATGGTCTTTTGTAGCATCAAGTATCTGTTGCTAATCGACGACTCTACCAACTGCTCAAGGACCTAACTTGTATTTTATCTAGACTGTATGCTAGTCTCAATAAGAAGAATGAGTTAGAGTAAAAGAGTCGGTACAGAATCTAACTATTGTTCATGCATGACAAACGACATTCAGCAATCAAAGGAAGAAATCAATTGAGGTGAAAGGATGGATATCGACGGTTTCTGGTTGACTTAACTCCGTGAAAATCAAGAACGTTAAAATAAAAACTAGCATCTTACTTAGATATTCTTTAAAAAATTGTCATATTTGCTCTTTTTATCAATTATATTTTTGCAACCAAATACGATTTTTTTTTTCGGATTTCGGGTTTTTATGGACATTATGCAACTACGCGTGAGCTTTCTATGAGAATTTGCAGGTGATGTTTGAAGTCCAGACCACATCACTGAAGAACGGCAAAGAAAGCATTCCGAGTAAAGCAGCATCGATTAAGTTTATATTTCTGGGGCAAATGTTTAAGTTAAAGTGAAAATTAACATTTAGATCGAAAACATCTTTAGGAAGTTTGATTTAGCCCCTACAATGGTTTTAAGTAATACATTTACATTTTATATTCAATAATACAATGCCGAGAACAATGCATTTTTTTTCTTGGCGTAAATTTAAAGTGGATCTGGTTTTACCGACACAAAGGTACAGTGTGTACTTTATTTACATGCATATGAGAGCACATAATGAATACCTGTCCTCAAGTAATAAAGTCAGCCATCATTTCAGCAAACAATCTATCACCGTATATTTTAATTACATTTATTTTACAGGAGTTATGAAACCCATCAGATAGATAAACACCCACACTTTTTAAGTAGATGAAAATTCTAACCTAACACAAACCAAATAAACACTTAGCTCAGACAAAACTTCATCAAATTTTGTGAAACTATGCGTGTCTGCTATGGCAAAATTTTTAACAAGGTAAATCAAAACCCGTACTGAAAAGTAAAAGCTTACTGACACACAAGTGCGAGTTTATTAAATATCTTAACACAATATAGATTAAATTTCTTCAACTATGGCTACACCGAATTTCACCACTGTTTTTTGAGGAACTCAACGCATGCCTTTCACGGTAAAATATTTTCCGGGGTACCGTGTACTACACCCGTATCAGAAAGTAGATGCAAATTCTAACTTATCTCAAACTAAATGAACTTTCATCTTAAACGACACTTCACAGAATTTTGTCACTATTTTTGTGGATCTCATCTTATCTCAGACAAAAACTCATCAAATTTCGCCACTTTTTTTTGTCAAACTCAATGCGTGTCTGCGGTGGCAAAATATTTTACGAGGTAGATCAACAACCATACTGAAAAGTAAAAGTATACTGACACACAAGTGTGTGTTTATTAATTATCTTAACACACTATAGATTAAATTTCTTCAACAAAGGCTACACCGAATTTGGCAACTGTTTTTGAGGAACTCAATGCATGCCATTCACGGAAAATATTTTCCGAGGTAGTCCTACACCCGTATCAGAAAGCAGATGCAAATTCCAAATTATCACGAACTAAATGAACTGTCATCTAAGGCGAGACTTCACCAAATTTCGCCACTGTTTTTAAGTAACTTAACGCATGCCTGTCATGGCCAAACATTTTCAAAGGTAGACCTACACCCGTATCGGAAAGTAGATGCAAATTCTAATTTATCACAAACCAAATGAACTTTCATCTAAGGCGACACTTCGACGAATTTCGCCACAGTTCTAGTGGAACTCAACGAGTTTGTTAGAAAGACTGACCCTGGTCGATGGGTTCTCCTTTCAAGAAGACCCCTAGCACCGGTTGATCTATATCCGGTGAGGAGGCCGTGTAGGGAAAGACAAGAAGGAGGAGGCGAAGAAATGGTCGCATTTCCGACGTTTTGTCTCTGCTTTCGTCCGTCTGGCACTATGCCCTCTTGGCTCTCTCTCACCTTGCGCCTTTTTGCCTCCCTCGTCTCACCCAAACAGTGCCCCGGCTCTGCACATGCTCCAGGGGCGCATGCCCCAAGTGCCCGGCAGCTGTTTGTAGGTATCGAGTCGACTCCAACTGTCTGCACAAATTAAGGTTTATTTTATCCGGATGGTGGCAGGAAAAAAAAGGTGTTTTCTTCTCGATTCTACAAACTAATCTACAATATGTAGCCATTCCCTAGAGTCCCCTGTAGTGATTCGAAGCTATCCTACGCTTGATACAGTTATGGATCCTGAAAATAGAGGAATCTAGTACTGATAAAGTATGAAAGTAGTGGGTAGGTACTTTTATTAACGTTGCACTCATGTAACATAACGGGCTATTAGTACTGATAAGGATACCTGACCATTATGCGTGATGAATTTGGAAGAAGTTTTCTATAGTTGCAAATGTCAGTTAAGACTCATTTGTAAAACATCAAGGGACCTTAAGTAAACCGTCTGAGTAGACTAGTTTTATAATGTAAGCAACTTATTATTAAATACTTGCCGTAATCTTACTAGTAAATGCTTGCCGTAATCTTACTAGTAAATGCTTGCCGTAATCTTACTAGTAAATGCTTGCCGTAATCTTACCAAAGTAAAACATTGTACAATACATCTTTTAATAAAACTTTATATAGTTTTTAAGTCTAATTTTTTTGCCTGAAAGTGAATATCAGCATTATTATAAATAAAATTCATGAAATATGTTCCCTTCGGTGGTTTATCCCGGACCGTCTCCAATAGACCATTGTAATGCTACAGTGTGACGTTAATTAAATTCCGTACCATACCATGAAAGTGTATCGCAGTCACATGGTAAGCAGTAAAACAACAGTTTTTCCTTTCTAAAAATCCGAATTCATACTTAAAGATAAATTTCAACTGTCACACATGAGAACCGATAGCTACACATTATCATGATTTATAACGATCTAATTTTTATCGCTAACCATGACCAATAGACTATTGTGTCGTTCCAAAGCGACGTCAATTAAAATACCTACCTACTAAGGACAACATCTCGTAACTTTGAGAGTCGATGTAGCCTGGTTGGAAGAGTAATGGATTAGCAACAAGATGGTTGCAAGTTTGAATCTAATCAAAGACTGTCTTGTACGAAGGGGCGGGGTGCATGTTAAATCTGTCATGGCATCAAATGTCCTCACGTCGGCATGGCGTGTAATTTTCGGAAAGTGGGGTGCTAGCTCAGGCGTGGTCACATCATCAAACCGTGATTCAAAATTACATGGCGATGTCCTTGGATCTTATCCTTCGGTTTGATCCCGGACCGTTCCAAATAGCCTGTTGTGCTGCTTCAGTGAAACGTTAATTAAATGCTTGCTGTAATCTTACCTAATACTTACCTTACCTATACTTACTTTACTAATACTTATATTACCTAATACTTATATAACTTACCTAATACTTACCTTACTAATACTTACCTTACCTAATACTTACCTTACCTAATACTTACCTTACCTATACTTACCTTACTAATATTTACCTTACCTAATACTTACTTACCTTACCTAACTTACCTTACCTAATACTTACCTTACCTAACTTATCTTACCTAATACTTACCTTACTAACACTTACCTTACCTAATACTTACCTTACCTGAACCACGGTTCATATGACGAAGTAATGTATTTCGAAAAAGTGGACGAAAAGAAGTTTTGCTTTTAACAAATACTGTAAGATATTTAGCAATTTTTGAAGTCCCTCCATCACAGCTTGTTACATTTAGAAACTTGCACTAAAAATATTAAAAATACTGTCCAATCCGTCCATTGGTTTTGCTCTTAATATTTGTGGTTTTATATTACTTAAACTAGTAACTTAATAATTATAATTTGTAAATTTTCGTTTCTAATAGACAACCTTTTCTCAGCCCAAGCTTTTTACCTGTCCCCCAAGAAGTACTGTAAATCGAGGGGTTACTGCAATCCCAAACATTGCACGCAATCCCACTTCGCGAACTCTATCTTCGATACGCTTCCACAAACCTCTGCCCAGTTCCCAGTTAAAATCGGCCAGTCTCAACCTTGTACGTTAATAAAACCAAGTCCTGCAACTCCAGTACCCGACGACTCCTCCGAAAAGCAGACGCAGTGTAGGAAAAAGAAGGGAGCAAATATAGAAACGGGATGCAAGAGAGCTAAGGAAGGGAAAAAAGAGAAGGAACTCTTGCTCCCGTTTGTCGAATGACTGCGACAACAGTCGGGAATGGGGGAGTAAGGACTCTCTCCGATAGAGCTTAACTCTCTCCCTCTTCTTCGCGTCTCTCCCTCGACTCTTCCCGGAGTCGACAATCCGAGTCCTTTTTTCTTGCCCCGAACAAGCTTCTTCCCAGGGGTTATATATACGGGCTCGGAAACAAGACTCGCTGATGGTTCTCGGAGACTTATCGGTGGTGGGGGTTCAATAGGGTGCGAGAGGTTAAAAACGGGAGAGGACTTGGGGTGCTAGGTCCATCTGCGAGGATCTCGGAGGCTTGTTACCCTCAAGAGCAGTTGCCATGGAAGTTCCTCACAGACACACTTGTAATTCCTGACATTTCAGGGAAAGTCCGGTTAAATAAAACTCAAATGAATCTCATGGGTTATATATACGATATGGGAAACAAGATGTTTTCAGGATTTCGTAGAAGGTTTAAAAGGTTGTTACCATCAACTAGCAGTTAGGTAGGGATACCAGGCCTAGAACGGGAAATCCTGGGACTTAGTTGTAGTTACTGACATTTCAGGGATACTTGCGATCAAATATAATTCAACTGAATCCAGGTGTTATATAACGGGTTCAAAAACGAGACTCGCTGATGGTTCTTGGAAACGTATTGGTGGTGAGGGTTCATTGGGGCACGAGAAGTTAAAAATGGAGCATATCGGAACTATTACCAGGTAAGCTGTTCATCTTTGAGGATCGTGTAGTTTTCCGAGGTTTGTTACTTTCAAGTGCAGCAAGGATAGGGCTGTGAAACCTAAAACTGGATGTTTGTGTTCAGGAAAAGTCCGGTCAAATAAAACTCAACTGAAACCTGGGGTATTATATACGAGCTCCGAAGCTAGGAATCGCTGATGGTTCTAGTTGACGTATTGGGGGGAGGGGGCGGTCGATGGACTGCGAGAGTTAAAAATGGAGGAGACCTCAGTTTTGGTGTACGTGGTCCATCTTTGAGAATCTCATAGGTTTGAAATGTTTGCTACTCCCAAGAACAGAAGAAGGACTGAATGCTTTTTAATGAATATTCACCCACGACTCAGTCATAGAATTCGATCTAAGGTTAATGTGTGCGGAGAATCAGAGGAACTGGAGATGCATTGTTCTTGCATAATATTCTCGTTTTTGTAAATTCAGGCCAATTTGAACTTGTTAGAAGAGGTAAAATTCTGCCCTTGTAATGTCATCATGACCCTACAAGGGCAGAATTGCTTACCACTTTGCGTTACCCGGTGCAACCCTGGAGTGGGTTCTCGTTGCACCTCACATACATACTACAAATACAATCACAACCCGTTTATAGAGAGGGCACGCATTCACTCTAAATGGGAAAACATCCTTGCCTTACCCCGGATACGAACCAAGAATATGTCGATCCTGAAGACAGCACCTTGACCACTAGAACTATTGGTCGATAAGGAGATATATGCCTGGGTATATGATTGGACCGCAGTACGGTGTTTTTTGAAGGAAAGAAGACATATTGCACCCCGGCAAGGAAAGCGACCCAACTCAAAATTGCAGAATTTGAGAAACATCAACTTAAAGGATACTATAAAATCCATATTGAAATAGTATAAGCTTCTTTTAAGTTTTAGGCAAGTATTTATAGTGGTAACTTCTATTATATTCTAAAGAATAGTAATATAACATGCTGGGGCACCTCATACATATTTTTCAATGACATAACATCCCAATTTTTATTTTTTGAGCTGTGTCAGTATTCTTGCCGGGGTGCGATGCAGTGAGTTTTAACGATTTAATTATTCTAAATGTTTTGTACTTACCCGAAAATCGCAGCTGATTATTAAAAATCCGCGTCTTCCACCTAACTGGTATTTTAGTCATAGCATTCGTTTGACATCATTAGGTCCCGGGTTATAATCCCGATTTTCAGTATATATATGTTGGTTATTGTCATTGTAAGAAGTAGATGAGACTCGCCTAATTGAGTTCTTCACAAGTAGCCATCAGGTTTATTTGTTGGGGTTCTGTTGCGAATAGTCACTTGACCATGCTGCAAGTATCCACCAATTCACCCCTTGTGTTGCCGAAGAAGTCCATGGTCGGCATTAGGAATTAAGCTTTAAAATATAATTCCATGATTTGACTAGTAATTTTCTCTGCATAGCTTTTAACCAGTTCTACCCTTCTTGGCCAATCAACAGTTTCTTAAGACTCCTTCGAGGCCATTTCATTACAATACACTAAAAAATACTACTTTTGAAATATTATGCTTACTCAGCAGGTTAAGTTCATTGGTTCAACAAGTTATTTTCAATTTGAGCCCTCCTAAAATTAAAAAATATTATCCTTGTTCATGTCAATTATATTTGAAACTACAGCATAGCACAGGAGTAATGTACCTTATAAGGGTAACTACTGTTGATATCGAACAAAAAAAAAATTTTTGTTGCATACCTTTCAAAAATCTACATCCGCAAACATTTGAGAGTTCTGGGAAATATGTTAAACACTATTTTTAAGAAAGTAATTAGGGAGTTTAAACTAAAGAAGTTAGAAATATTTGCTAACATTAACATATCCTTAAAATCCCTATGGATGAAATTGAAGTTTCGTAAAATTGTTCAAAACCTGGAAAACACGTACTTTATATTTAAATTTTGTAAACCTTAGGGAACCACCTATTCTGTTTATTCTCCACATTCATTGCTCAAGTTTTCTTTTCATGATAATAGGCGGATACCCATTAAAAAGTATAATCAAATGAGGTAATCTATCAAAAATAACATAAGTAATTATATAGAAATTTTGTAATAATAGTACCCTATATATATATATATATATATATATATATATATATATATATATATATATATATATATATATATATATATATATATATATATATGTGTGTACTTCGTCCAAAGTAGCATTTTAATTTAAATCTTTTTCTATTTTTAATCCCGAATTTATGCTTGCGTTTACTTTAAATTTTGAACAATGCGAATTTCAGTTTTGCTTCCATTGTTAAAATGAATGCATTCAATGGAAGTTCAGTAAATTCTTTTCTCTTAACTGAAAACATTGCACTAAAACATACGTAGCACGCCATAAAAGTTAGGAGCCTGCGTTACTCGTTCCTACATCTACAAAACTGAGGATTTCACCGGCGAAGCCTCTCAAGTCCACTCTGGGTTAGAATGTGGTGTGAGAAAAAAAAATAAACAGCATCTACAGCAGGGGAAAAGCCGAACGTCAAAAAAACTTTCCCCATGCCTAAAAAAAATCGCCCATTTTTTTCATACCCACCGTTTCAAGTCCTGAGAAAAAGCATTGAAGGATGTGGAGGGCACGGCAGCTGGGCAGTTGTACTTTCTTTCAGATGGGGGGGATGAGCATCTGCCACCCCCCGCTCAGTGGTTATGTAACCCAGGGGTCAGGTAAAGGTGAACTGTTTTGCGCAGGAGACAGTTAAATCTGATACGCAGGACAGGTTCCCGAGGATGGACAGGATTTTTTGTCTGTTTTTTCTCGTTCAAAGTTCAAGGATGAGGCGATTTTGCGGGAGACCTAAAGGGAGACGCTATCGTTCAACTGGTGACACGGTTCATCATTCAGGATGGTCAGAGTAACGGTATCTGCTCCAGCTCCGTTGAACCGGTTTCGGTTTGGTTGGAAGAAGCAGTGGACAAGTTCCAGTTTCGGGCCACTTTTAAAGCAGCTTTGTGCCATCTCTGTGTTCATGTACGAAAGCAGAAGAAAAGCGGTCGATGTTTCTCGAAGATTCAATGTCACGCAAATCCTCTTTGAGGTTTTTTTGGTAAAAGACAATCGAGAGAGAGAGAAACCAAGAACAAGACTTCTTTTCATAATTTGTCACAGTGCTTTGTCATTTTTGGGAGGTTGTTTTCGAGTTCTTTAGCTCACCATGCTGCACCAGGAGCTCAGTGAAAGAGGAAGATAAAGCTTTTGGGTAGGATTCGGGCCACTTTTTTGGCAGCTTTGTGCCACCTGTGTGTTCATGAACGAAAACAGAAGAAAAGCAGTCAATGTTTCTGGAAGATTCGATGACATGCAAATCCTTTGAGGCTCTTTTATAGAAGACTCTAGCGAGAGAAACCAAAAACAAGTCTTTACTTCATAAGATGTTGCAGCGCTTTGTCATTTCTAGAAGGTGGTTTTCGAGTTCTGTGGCTCACCATGCTGCACCAGGCAGCTCAGTGAAAGAGGATGATAAAGCTTTTGGGTAGGATTCGGGCCACTTTTTTGGCAGCTTTGTGCCACCTGTGTGTTCATGTACGAAAGCAGAAGAAAAGCAGTCAATGTTTCTGGAAGATTCGATGACATGCAAATCCTTTGAGGCTCTTTTATAGAAGACTCTAGCGAGAGAAACCAAAAACAAGTCTTTACTTCATAAGATGTTGCAGTGCTTTGTCTTTTCTAGAAGGTTGTTTTCGAGTTCTGTGGCTCACCATGCTGCACCAGGCAGCTCAGTGAAAGAGGATGATAAAGCTTTTGGGTAGGATTCGGGCCACTTTTTTGGCAGCTTTGTGCCACCTGTGTGTTCATGTACGAAAGCAGAAGAAAAGCAGTCAATGTTTCTGGAAGATTCGATGACATGCAAATCCTTTGAGGCTCTTTTATAGAAGACTCTAGCGAGAGAAACCAAAAACAAGGCTTTACTTCATAAGATGTTGCAGTGCTTTGTCATTTCTAGAAGGTTGTTTTCGAGTTCTACCTCTCAGCCATGCACCAGGCAGCTCAATGAAGGAGGAAGAAAAAGCATATAGGTAGGTGAGGGTAAAAATGAAAGGGAGAGATAGTTTGTGTTCCTCGGGATTCTGATGTCCGCACACACCTAAAGAAGATTTGTTCCTTAGGGCTGTCGTTTCCCGAATGGTATCGAAAAGGAGAACCTATTTCGTGTAGTGTAGTACTCAGAAGCTGTCAATCGTATTCGATTTAACTGTTTGCCTTGTAGAACGACCGAAACCCACAAGGTATGCCTATAATCTAACAACTATAGAGTTGTATGAGGCAAAGTCAGTTCCTGTAACTTACCCTGGGTATATTTTTCTCTTCTCTGTCACTAAAACTTTCCTTTGGTGTGTACGTTTTTATTAAATGAAGTTGCCAAGTATGACTCTTCTACACAAAAACCCAATTAATCCTTGTAGAACGTCCAAGAGAGCATTACTGGTGAAATTTTGAACTGTTTTGAACATGAAATTAAAATGGCTCCTAGCTAAATCGAGGAAATAACATGTAATTAAGTATTGCTTAGGCTTGGCTTCAGAAAATTAGCTCCAATGAACAATTTACAATGAATTTAATAATTAATGCCTAGTAATCTAATTTAATGATTTTTTTTCAGCTGTTTGTAAGATGCAAAGAAGCTGCGCAAAGATTTTAAATCTACTATGGTTCATCTAGCACAGTTAATTTTTCTATAGATGCTAGGAAGACTTTGCATTTGTATAATAAAATGCCTCATTAAGCCATTTGGTTTATTTATTTACGCAATGTACCATTGCTGTAAGAAAGTCTACACATCTAGATAAATAAGATTGTTTGAAAATCAGTTCGTATGGTAAGGAAAAATAAAACTATTCTCTAACTTTACATGCGCTATTAAACTAACATTCTTGGATTTAATCTATTAGATATACGTGTGACACACAGCAAATTGCATAAATGGCTATAATAGAATTGATCAATGAATACTAACTAATACTGGTCAACTATAGCCAATAGAAAATACTAACAAATAACTAATCAGGAAATTTCATTTCAAAATCTAGAATTACTTCTTCAAATCTCGAGGAACGAAATTTAATTGTTTTACATTGCATGTACTCTCAAGTATATAGCAGACGACCTTATTTTATGCAGCAGAAGTTAATCAAACTACCGTTTTAAATTATCTTTATACGTCCGTATAATAAGAAATAAAGTATGGCTTGACTTCATTTAACCATTACTAAGATTGGAAATAAATGCATGTATTCAACCAATCTTCATAAATTATCATTTTTATTTTAAAAAGTACCTTCTATTACGCATATTATTCTCTTACAAGAGTCTTCAAAGAAACTATAGCTTCTTAGTCTAACGTTTTTAATCAGTTACCAGATCGTATTTCCTTCATTTTTACAACTGTTCTAAAAAATTAAAAGAGTCAGTGATATCTTTATTTTCAAAACACATCAACGCAACAATCTACAGAAAACATTAACATAAAGACTTAATTTGTACCATATATATATATATATATATATATATATATAAGCTCTAAAATTTAAAAAATTCTGAATGCGAACAACGTCCTATTATATTTATTCTCTTTGAATCTACAAGTTGGCAGAGACTTGCCAAATAGCTAAAAACAATCAACTTAGGATGCGTAAACAAACTATTGTGCTGCTATATTGCTTAAGCAAGACGGATGTCTTTCGGTGATAACATGAGTGCAGCCAAGGATAGAAGGTTCTGCTAGTTCTCCAAGGCTTCCAGGAGCTTGAAACGGCACTTCGTTATTCGTATTTTGGAGGAAAGAGCAGTATTTTAAAACTCGAAATGTTAATTTTAGAATTAAAACTAGTATAGTAAAAATCATAATTTTCTACTGGGACTATGAACATAATAAATGACAAAATTTTTAAGAAAATCAATAAAACATTTTACACAATAAATGCATTTATACCTGTATTTTAAAAGTTTTAATAATTGAGAATTTTAATAAAAAATTTATGGAAACAAGGATATACAAGCCCATTTTATTTCAGTTGAGTGAAAGACCATGGAATCGATATTTTCTATGTCCTGTCAATTAAAAATTATTCATTATGACACTTCACGAAGGCTGATTCGTTAATCGCTTAGTTTTACCCTGATGCATCACAGGATCACCGTTACATCTCACATATATACCCCTCATTCCAGGCACAATCCCTTTATATAAAGGTCGCACATTCATTTCAGACGCACAACCCTGCATGCCATACTCCGGATACGAACCAAGAACCTGTCAATCGAGAAACAAGAAACCTAACCAATAGACTTACTGGTGGGGAACGAGTCATTGTAAGAAACTGAAAAGATTAAAATCCCGCTGTTAACTGGAGGACAACTCTAGTATACTTTTATTCTCTTCATGATTGAAGTAAGGTACCATTAAAACAAAAATGGCCTCTACAATGTAATTTTACAACATCAAAAATTAAAATGAGGCAATATGATTGTTTCATAAGCTAAAACAGCTTCCACTCTAGCCGTATTTTCAGAAGTTTTCATTAACTCCGTCCCACAAAAAACCATATACACTTGACATTCTTCGATATTTTGGAGATATAAGCTCGTTATTATGCAGATGATTGACCCTTGACTGATTGATTCAATGGGGTTTGCCTTCCTCTGCACAAGTTAGGTAATTAACCGTTAGTTCAAGTGACGAAGGAGACGTGTATGTTTTTCACAAGTCAAATTTCTTTTTTGTAATCTCAACAAAATCGAAATCATTGGAGAATCCTAACTAAAAACAAAACTCAGACTACTCTGCCTTTCAAATCAAACAGCAGAATTTCAAGTAGGATCATAAGGTGCGATTGGTTAATTTTCTGACAAAAAGGTAAAGCCTTGATTAGCAAATGGGATTATGAGATCATACTACTGCTAGAGCTAATTATTATAATCTTACATATAAGTAAGATTTTCAATGTGAGAAACCAGACTGAAAGCGGATATTTGCCTTAAGACCTTTACTTTGACATTTACTAAAATTAATTAAAATGATAGTTTATCGAGAACTTGGTGACTTTCGGTGTTTAAATTGTAACTGTTGTTGACCAATTATCTACCACGTATCAATTTTTAATTTTTATCGTCGGAGTGCTGAAATCGCATTTAAAGAGCAAACCAACAAACATCGCGTAGAGTACAGGTGAAACCAGTTCCGCCTTCAGAAACACTACCGCCCCTATATTTACCTCTTAACAGAAAATGCCTCTCATACGCAGCCCATAACTGTCGACACATGGTAACCAGACTAGGAAAATACTGCCTTTTTAATCAAGACGGTATTGATAAACATGAACAGTAGGAAAGTAGTCCGTTCACGTATTGCGTATTCGACGTATAAATTTTGCCGAGTCCATATACTTCATTACGACCAAGGTCATACAGGTCATTCGTTCGCCACTTACTCTGTGGGGAAAGTTGGGCCGATATTTTTAGATGCAGTTCACCTTTCATTCTCACAGAAAACCAACTCAATAACGTCCGACCCCTATTCACCGTTCGCCTTCTGCTAAGACGTAACGGTGATTTTTGTTCTTTTTTGAGCTCTAGCGGCCAGGTGCTCAGATACCCGCACCTGTAGAGGGGTAGTCTAAAGGTCATGTGGCATTATATGGGTATGGCAGAAAGTAGTAACGATGGCTGGTGGAGGCCTAACGGTATACATTGTCGATTCAAAGTAGCCATGTGTATGCTATTTTTACACAAAGATCTTAACTTGATTCGACTCATGTAATTCGTTTGCCACAAATGAATTCTTAAGGTTTTTTTTACCTGGAATGTAATGCAAAATCAAAATGAACCAAGTTGTTCTTTCTGACGATCTTTATTTCAATCGTCTGGTGTTATTTTTTTCCGCATACAAAAACGAATTATTCTTGAGGATTTTTTGACCTGAAAAGTCAAATCAAAATGAAACTGATGATTCTTATTGACAATCTAAATTTCAATCGCCTGAAATAATTTTCTTAATGATATTTTTCACCTAAAAGTAGTGCACAATGAACATGAAACAAATGGTTCTTGCTGATGATCTTAACTTCAATCACCTGATGTGGTTCGTTTGCCACTTTTGAAAACATTAATTATTCTTGAGGATTTTTTATATATAAGTAAAGCAAAATCAAAATGAAACAAATGGTTATTATTGGGGATCATAATTTTAACCAACTGATGTGATTCGTTTACCACATAGGAGAACATGAATTACATTCTGGAGGAATTCTTGACCTATATATAAAGTAGCGCAAAAACAATATCAAACAAATGGTTCTTATTGATGGTCTTGACTTCAATAGATCTGAGGTATTTCGTTTGCGACACATTAAACATGAATTATTCTTATGAGTATATGAAAAATAACTCAATCCCTCTCAGCATAATATCATCAAAATGTTTTATAATATTTAGTATATAAGAATATAAATTATCTATATAAGAGCTTTATAAAAAAGTTAAAATTACTTGAAATAATCTCGAGCTATTTTGTTGTTTGTTTGCCAAAAACGTTTTAAAAAAACAACACTAACTTATACAATTTATAGCAATCCTTTAACAAAGCTTAATATCATTTATGCATACCATGAATTATAAATATTAACAACTGCAATTCTACTTTATAAGAATAAACTTTTATAAAAACCAATCTCAAGAAACAACCACAGATATTTCGCAAATAACAGCGTTTGAAACTGAATTCTTCCTTCACTCTAACTCTTTAAAAAGCAGCATATTTAAAGTATGACATTAAAAAACATTGAACGCCTTCATTGAAAGTGAAATAAGGGGTGAAAGAACAAAAAAGAAACAACCAAAGAACGCGTTAATTAAAACAAATACGAAAAACACGCTCAATCACCTCTTAAGCGTGAAAGCGGGAAAAAATTACACAAAGGATTATCACTTTTTAACGGTGCAGTTGTTGACTCAATAATCACCTTAAAAGTAGAAAGGAAAAAAAGGAAGAGGGGAAGATTTGTGAGCGAAAAATTAAACCTCGACTATGAAGTTCGATTGTCAACGAGTTATTTGACAATTTATCTTCTTTTAATTTAGGATTTCCGAAACGCTGTGCTTTCAGAAATTAAAATAGCATTAGAAAAAATTATGCTGGGGAGACTTGTTAAAACGTGATCACGATTACTTGCGCTACGCCTTTTAAAAATCGAGACAGAAATTCATTTGTTTAATCAGCTTGAGTTTTTATTGTCGACGCTTGTAACAATAATTGAAGGGAAGCGTGAGAAAAGGGGAGCCTTACATATTTAAAAAATGCAGAAAAAAAGGTAGACTAGGAAAATGAATTGGGTATTCTCCAGCATATTGTTTTTATACAAAGTTAAGTTTATAATAATGTATAGCAGCAACAAAATAGGAAAAATATATTTCAAGTGAATAACATTTGTTTTTTAAAGTAATGCTCCTATATAATAAAAAAACTCACTGCACACATAGTCAAATTCTACCTTGTTTTGGGATTCATCTTTTGTTTTATAAAGTGTGTATTTATTATTAAACTGCTTATAATTGTCGTTTTAAATAAAATTTTGCATCAAAGTATTCGAAGCTATTTTCTAATTAACATTATACTGGTTGTTAATCTATTTTTATTTATTATAGGTTGTAAAAATTATAGCATCCAAAAAATTAATATTTACTAAGTGAAGTAAAATGTAATAAGTTAAGGTGAAAAGAATAAAATATGTTACGATACATTTAATATATTTAACGATTCTGCTGTATAAACTACACATTATGTTAATAACTGTAATATAAATTGCGCTCTGTTCACATAAATATGAAATACTATTTTAAAATGCATAATTATCAATTATATGTTTATATTGCTTATTTTACTTTCCATAAAAATAATATCTGCTGCATTGAATATAAAAAAATTAGATGTGCTGAAAGAAAATCTCAAGCTTTTTGGAATAGTTTCTAAAGCATACTTTGCATTATGTGTGTTTTGTCCCTTTTAGAATCAAAATTATATTGATTAACTGCTAAAGAGCATGATAGTTAAACATATTTAAGTTGATAAAATTAGCTTTCATTTCTCACATATTGGATGCTTTTCACAATTTACTATACTTTATAAATTTAAACAAGAAAAAAAAATTTATGGTTTTCAATTATGAATAAATGTGTTTACTTCTATGCTCAGAACACCCATTTGAGTTCAAAACTAGCGTCACAAATTTAGGCAATGTTATATTAAATTATGAGATCCCCAAAATCAAACACTTGAGTTAATATACTTCTAAATTCCCTTTTAAAAGCTAATTTTTCTCGCTTTCTGGAATTGTAAAGTATATTAAATGAAAAATTATATAGACTGGTTAAGAATTATTTCTGTGTTAGTCTGGTAACTGATAGTAGGTAGGAATGAAAACGAAAATTTGAGCTCCTAAGCTGCTTACATTTCATGAAGATTCTCACAGAAAGTACGTTTTAAAGAATAACATTTCTAAAAGAAATAATCATGTAGAATAATCCTTAAATATGTGTCAAACCCCCAAAGAAAAGAGCTCCTGAAAATCCAACAATTAAAACATTCAAGCTCAATATAATAAAATTATTTTGAGAGAAACTTTTCTAATCGCGTTAGCAAGGCATTTGATTGTTGAGTTCAAAATAAGATTTTTAAATTATTCTTCCTCTTTCACAGAAATAACTATGATCAAGCAAAACGCACAAAAAATCATCTTTATCGGATTTTAATTGAAGTATAAAGGAAATCTTTTAGCATAAATGCTTTTTATTTCACAGTTTGAAAGTTCTTAAAACTTTCGTGTTTTGGATGATGAAAAAAACTGTCGGCACTTGAATTAAAAAAGGGGATATTTCTTACGAGCTCTTTATTCATAGTTATTAAAGTATTTGGCATTTGAATTTGTAAAAATGTTTAAAAAGCTGAATACTAATGTTTTTTTTTTCTTTCTATCTTGTAGTGAAAGACAATTATTGCCTTTAATGTGTTACTGAAAACTTTTCTTCAGCTTTTTAAACTATGTATTTATAAAATGAATTCCTTATCAGAACTTCCCATCAATTCTATTTTAAATTTTAAGTCATTTTTTGCTTTAAAGAATATTTTAGAAAAGAGCTTAAACCTTTTTAATCAAATAAATAAATTTTCGTTGCAGTAATGTTGGTTCCTAAGAGTTAAATTGTCTTTTAAGGTGAATTTGAGTTTAGTTTTAGTTGTACTCATAAATTATAATCAAGACAATAAACATGCGTTTCAACATCATTTAGGAAATAGTATAACGTCTTTCGGCTATCCAACAATGTGGTTGACCATTGGTTTCACAAGAAAAATAAAAAAAGTCTTAATTTGAATTAATTTCTAGAACCACACACACATAAATAAGGAACAACAAGGGATTAAATATACGGACATAGATGTATTTTAGCTCCATATTTAAATATTAAGAAGTAGTGAAGTGGCATGTTACACTGGTAATTGGTAATTGGTAAGTTTAGTTAACGTCGTACTAGATCAACACAGCGGGTTATAGACGACGGTCCGGGATCAATCTCTTAAGGAAAGATCCGAGGACAACACCTCGTTATTTTGAACCACGGTCAGATGACGAAGCAACACCTGAGCTGCATGTTACACTGTAGTGAATCTGTTAAGAATTCTTGGAAATCGCTTTCGCGTAAGCTTTTCCTGATCCGTCATATCCAAAACTTTCCCTTACTCTTTTATAAGTCTATCTCAAGAACCTGTCAATTATTCTTTAATTTGTCTATTCTAAGCACCTGTCCCTTATTCTTTTATTAGTCTAACCCAAGCACATGTCCCTTATCATTTTATTAGTCTACCCCAAACATCTGTCCCTTATTATTTTATTAGTCTATCCCCCTAAACCTGTATCTTATTCTTTTATTACTTTATCCCAAGCATCTGTACATTATTATTTTATTTGTCTATTCCAAGAACCTGTCAATTATTCTTTTATTTGCCTATCCCAAGTACCTATCCCTTATTATTTTATTAGTCTAATCCAAGCACATGTCCCTTATTAATTTATTAGTCTACCACAAGCATCTGTCGCCTTATTATTTTATTTGTTTATCTCAAAAAACCTGTCCCTTATTATTTTATTAGTCTATCCAAGCACCTTTACCTTATTCTTTTATTTGTCTATCCCAAGCACCTGTCCCTTATTATTTTATTAGTCTATCCCAAGCACACGTCCCTTATTCTTTTATTAGTCTATCCCAAGAACATGTCCATTATTTTATTATTGTTATTAGATAAAATATTTTTAAAGTTTTGGTCATGCTTGGAATAAATACCAAACATATGGTTTATTTTATACGTAACTTAAAGTGAAATTTACTAATGTATATATATCGCACTCCTGGTGAAAGCTTGTCATGACTCAAAAGTATTGATTTTACCGTTTTTTACTGATTACGAATGCCCCACTTAATTAAGTCTCACTGTAAAATTCTCGTAACTCAAATAGTGAAAATGTCGAATCTATAGTGGATAAGTAGCACTCAGCACGCGTTTCATGACTAAAACTTTTCAAAAGATGCTCCTGTAAAAATGCACTTTTTGAGATGGGATACTTTTGAAAAATGCGATGCGTAAACGGGCATTAGCTTTCACTTGATCCAGGTTACTAGGTACACAGTAATCGACGTGTATTAATCTTTTTTTGCTATTTATAATGCCCCGAAACATCTTTTTGGCATTCAGCACTTACAAGAGGCGAACTGTCGGCTCTTTGTGAAAGAGAACCCAATTGGTAAGCCTCCATTACCCCTAATAGGGACGATACCCAACATCCATGAGCTTAGAAATCGTGATTCGAGCCCACGGCCTAATGGGACGGACAAACCAGTTAGGCGGAGTCTTTTTGAATTACACACTTGAATTAAAATTATTTGACATACAGCAAATAGGCCCCGTCGTGTTTTGAAATTAAACCCCTCACCTTATGATTGTTGTCTCGACGAACTATCTCGTCATTACCAAACACTAATCAGATCTTGATTAACGAGGTATCTCGTCATTGGAAAAACTGACCAGATCCTGGTATCGTCATCATCAAAATATCTGCAATATCTTGTCAATAGCAAAGTTAGTTAGATCTTGGCGATCTATCTTGTCAATAGCAAAGTTAGTTAGATCTTGGCGATCTATCTTGTCAATAGCAAAGTTAGTTAGATCTTGGCGATCTATCTTGTCAATAGCAAAGTTAGTTAGATCTTGGCGATCTATCTTGTCAATAGCAAAGTTAGTTAGATCTTGGCGATCTATCTTGTCAATAGCAAAGTTAGTTAGATCTTGGCGATCTATCTTGTCAATAGCAAAGTTAGTTAGATCTTGGCGATCTATCTTGTCAATAGCAAAGTTAGTTAGATCTTGGCGATCTATCTTGTCAATAGCAAAATAAGTTAGATCTTGGCGATCTATCTTGTCATTAGCAAGATTAGTCAGATCTCGATGGACGAGATACCTCGTCGAAACCCCTTGTAAGGTTACTGTTACACTAACATTCGAATCTGTATGATAAAAATCCAACGTTGAAATCTGACAGCACAGTATAACCAAATGAATCCAACGAGCAAATATAGAGAGAGATAATTAGGAAAAAACCAAATATTTCAAATTAAAATCAAGTACAAAAAGCTCTTTGAAAAAAATAACCCTTCTCATTTTTTGAAAGCTAAACAACGCGAAAGTAAAATCGAGGCGATTAAAATACGGAAAAGAAATTGCCCCTTTAAAAAGATGCGGGCTACTTTATATCTTTTAATAGTGCTCACATGGTTCTTACACCTATTCAAAGTCATTCACACCGTTTTTTATTGGGTGAAAAATAACAACGCAGATCCTCCCCTCACCCTATTTATCCTATCCTTTGTTTTGTGCTCAGGGTCTTAAGCCGCTATCTAATTATGTATGAAAGCGCGCTTTAAGGGAAGGAGAAAAAATCTTGTCACTGGGTTGATTTAATGAGTTTTGATCATCCAGCTAAAGGGGGCTCCATTATTAAGCACACGACAGCTGACAAGCGGAGTTGAGTAGATGGGAGGAATTTTGCCGCTCCATTAATATCGAGCTGAGCTGAGATGTCTTCTTATTCCGAGTTTAAATGCGTTAAATTTTATCTGAGCGGGAGACGACGATTCTCTGGGAATTTTCGATTTTCTTTTTCATTCTTTGTGTCGATGTGCGATTTCTACTCTGTGCTGTTTGTGAGCTCGCTGTTACTTTATTATCTCGGGAATTTGCATTAATTTCTTTTATTGCGATGTTTTAACTCTTCGGTGTTTCGCATAAATTTCCATCCCTAAGCATATCGGTCAGTTCTTTTGAGGGGATTGCAGCTTCCCGTATGATACTTGCCTGCTTATTTTCATGAAGAATAACTGGAGAATTTGTTTTTCTAGAGTATTTCTCTTTGAACTTATTCTGGTTTGAAGGATTTTAATAGCAGTGGTGGGGATATTTTAGTTCTCTCTTACAGAAGTGGGTTTATATTTATAACAGAAAATACCTAAGAGTAGTCAATACGCACCACTGTTAGCCTATTATTAAATTCTAAACGAGCTTAACTTTGTCGTGTTTAATGTTAGGCTTAGTTTGTAACTCTAATGTCATTTTTCCAACACGAGTTGCTAATAAGACAGGCCTTTAATCATCTTTAAATGGATCTCTGGCTTAAATTGGATTTCGATCTACGAATATTAATAACGGTCTTTCTAAAACAATGATGTACCATAAGAATTTATCAAATTCTGCATATGTCTTTCTATGATCCCTAGTTTACCTCTTTTAAAGCCGAGGACCGAAAAGATCAGTGATCGGGCATTTAAAAATTATATCCCGTTTTCGATACTTTTTCCTATTTATCTTAAATAATGAATTAGTCTCATACATTATAATAATGAATTCAAGCATATTACAGACCGATAAAGGGCATAACTTTCTATGGGAAGATAAAGTTAAAATTGTTACAAATGCACTCAAAGATTAATTGACACACACGATGATGGACAGAATCATAGACAGTAAAATATCTCAAACATATCATTCAAGCAGATTACAGACCAATCAAGGGCATAACTTTCCGTGGGAAGATGAAGTCAAATTGTTACAAATGCACTCAAAGATCAATAGACACACGATGGTAGACATAATCATAGGCAATAAAATACCTCAAATATCTCTGGATTTACTCAGAGCTCAAACAAACAAGACTCAATATTATTACGACAAATACTCTGTGACTAGTGAACAGTACCTTCGTAAAAATTCACATATTCGAGTACGATTTGCTATGCAACGCAGGAATTTCTCCACTACCATCAGTCCACTTCTTTGCATCAACCGTCAGATGCCCCTCACCACGCAATTCAAATCATGCCGCAACCGACCAATACCTCTCACTCCAAGCCACTTAAACCGGCAGATTGATCGAAGGAGGCTACCCAAAGACAAGACCATGATTTACGGCTAGCGTGTAGCAAACAGCACTGTCGTGTCAACTCAACGCGTCAAAAGAACCCGGACCGAAACCCATGAAAGGAACTTAATTTGAGCAGATTGCAAAACCTGGTCTCCAGTTCAACCAAACGATCTCGCACGCATCCGTTCCCCCCGTGGCCTCGTCCCATCATTTCAATCCCAACATTGCTGCTGAGTCATTGGCAATGAACCCTTCGTTCCACTCTCCCCCTTTTTTAACCCTCAGGTAGAAACTCATTCGTTTGTTCACCCTTTTATTTTTTACCCCGTTTTTCCCTTCACTTCCTACTCCCAACTCTAACCCTGGACCCCTCGTAACCCATCAGTCCTCCCCCTAAAGGTATCCGGAAATGGGAGACTGCCTGTATATTTGGGTCTGCGGTGCGTTCTGGCGCTGTGAAATGTATACCACTGGGCCTCTTCTTCTGGGGCCCCTTCTCTGCCGATGTTGCCTCAACTCTCTCGGCTCGGGGTCTAATTTTGGTCCATCCATCCTCTGGTGGAGAATAATTATCATGTAAAAATAGGTTTTTGCTGCAGAGTTCAAAGACATCACCCGCACCGTGGCGGTGACATATGGGCACAAAGACAGAAAAGGGTGTGTAAGATGATATTCTTCAGGTTTCTAATGGGTCTGTATGAACATGAACGCATCCTTGTGAGAGGCCAAATTTTACCATTTTACAGTCATTATCTTTTTTTGCTCATGTAGCCCCTAATGTAGTTTCCGACCTCTTGTTTGTTATGCAAAACACAGGGATCTTATAAGTTTTAAATAGCTCATTGTGTTGCTACACAATGAGTGCGACGGTAATTGATTATTATTGCCATTACCCATAAGTCTTAAAAAGCCTTAAGAAACCCTGATTTTTATTTTAGTTTCTAAGGGCTCTTAGATAAATTTAATATTTGATGGATGTTCTTAAAAAGATTTAAAAGTTTTCACATGCTCTGATCTTTTATTGTGTCATTTAAATACAGGTTTTTGACGTAGATTTCTAAAGACATCAGCCTCAACTAGTGGCGGTGTGATATAAGCACCAAGACATAAATGCATTACAACTGACATTTGTCAAACTCTGAAACACATAAATTAACTGAAGGCAATGGAGACTTCGTTTTAAACCCATTTTTTTTTCTCGAAAAAGTATTGTTTTTTATGTTAGAGATTCCTAATTGACAAATTCGAGACTGCAGAAGACTTTTGTGAGAACATGCATTCAAATAAAGAGGCAATGTTAAAAATAAAAGCTTTAACTATAAATGAAGTACTTGTCAGTACCTGAATTATATTAAATATAAAGAAATAATGTAGGTTAATTTAAACCCAAATACTAAAAAATAATTATTTGAACTTTTAATAGCGTAGTATCTCTTCAAACAGGACTTTAAAGTTTTATGCAATTTCTTTCACAATTTGAAGTTTGTACTGCTTTTAGTGTTAAAAAATCCTGCTTAAATGTTGTACAGTTATAATATGATATATATATATATATATATATATATATATATAAGTTATGGAATACTTATAAAATTTGTCAATTATTTTTATCGTGAACACTTTTAATGTGGCTCTTCTAGTCATTGAATATGCAATTAAAAACTAATTGAGGATATTTTGTAGTGCATATTACCTTAATAAATAGGTCAGTTACAACGTTCAAAATAGATTATAGCATCCACTTATCACTAGCTATTGTATTTCGCCCGTAACGAAGCAAGATAGAATGTTTGAAAATGGATACCCACCACTGGATATAAATCACCTCACTACATTATGCATAAATTTTAATATAAGGTAATTTCAACTTCATTTTCAGATTCAGAGCTTATCTATTTAAACACGAGTTTCAGAACGCATTGAGACAATAACAGCAGATAACTGTCTTTTTGTTTCACTCGATCGAGGAAGAAAAAAAGCTTTTTCTCAGTGGAAATAAATACTCCCGGTGTAAGAAGGAAAAATCATTCCTGGACGCCATCCAGAAAGAGGGATGTAAAGCTTCTCGGAAGTGCTCTTTATCTTCGTAAAGTCCTTGTACACTGGACCCTAGAGATCCTTAAAATATAGCAATGAAAGGCAACTGAAGTGCACATTATTTAAATGAAAAGAGGTTGTTATACAGCTATACATTTTTTACTTCTCGAGAGTTTTAACTTTTAACCAAGTACAGAAATACTAACAAATCATTCAAGGAATAATAGACGACTGTTTCCTTGTTCTTTATTCGATTGCACATTTTTACCCTTTCTTTTGCGAAGGTTAGAGTACTTAGGCCAGGTGCACACATCTGGTTTTTCAACTTGCTGCGCCGCTGCTTCAACGCAAGTGCGGTCTAAGATATATTAGAATGGAGTATTGCACACATGCTTACGGCGCCGCTGCGGCGACGTACGTCCTTACGTGCAATTTCTACCGCAGTTCACCACGGCGCCGAAGCTCACTACACACGTTTCTCTGGTTTGAAGAACCTTGTTTTCATAAATAAATGGAATATAAATAATAATTAATAAATGGTTGTATTTAGTAACGTCTATTTTGAGACAAAATATACTTTTTTTACACCAAGTAAGAGAAATAAACACGTTTTCCTCGATAGAATATTTATCGCAAATGGCGCGAAATGAGAATTTGCGTCATTTCACGGTTATGTGTGCATATTTGGGCTTCAATGCGGCAACGGCGCCGCACGTTGAAAAACCGGATGTGTGCACTGGGCCATAGATCCAATGGAGTATAGCCCACATGCCTCCAGCACCGCTACAGCAACGCACGTCCAACTTGCGTGCAATTTGTACCGCAGTTCACCACGGCACCTCAGCTCGCCGCTCACTCGTCTCCGGTCTGAAGTACCTTGTTTTCATAAATAAATGGAATATAAATTATAATTAATAAATGGTTGTACCCATTAACGTCTATTTTGTTTCAAAAAATACTTTTTTACACCAAGTAAGCGAAATAAACACGTTTTCTTCGATAGAATATCAATCGCATATGGCGCGAAATGAGTACTGCGTCATTTCACGGTTATGTGTGCATACTTGGGCTTCGATACTGCAACAATGTGTGCACCGGGCCTAAGAGTTAGACTTGTGAAGTAAAGGATTGATTAATGACGGTAGGAAAAAAAGCCTATCGAACATCTTAGGGTAAAAATTAAAAGCTACGATACAAATTAAATATTTGTTGTTCTAACTTAATTTTTTCCTGTTTTCGTTATTTAGCTGCTAACTAAAGAAATATGTATTAATATGAATCTTGCGGCGAAATGTCTCTTCATAAGCCTGTTTCATCTAGTAAATCCGTGAGTTTGCCCTCTGCACTGGAAGCCTGCGAGTTGTAGGTGGTACAAGTTCAACATCTGCGTCTTATCGTGGGTGTATTTCTCTCTTCCGTATCAGAAAAAAAAAATTTTCTTGGTGTACGTAAATTTAATTATGTTTGTCTACGTTGTGTATTTTTCGCATCTTTGCCACATATGATCTTTGCACCACACCATCCAACCCAACCCAACTAATAAGTTTCATTTCATATCGAGGAAAAATTTTCACACCATTTTAAAACTGCTTTACATAATTAGCTAAACTATCAAAAAAATACTTTCATCGTATACTCTATAACAAAAAAATGGGCGCACTAAGAAGGAGTTGTCGGATTGCGATAAAAATTAGTGGATGCGAAGAAAATACATAGAAAAACAAACGATTAAAATTTCAGAACAATTGAATGATTTATTTCAGAGTTTGACCGTTACAAAGGGAGGAAGTCAATAGTCCACCTCTGGCCTGAATGTAAGCTATCACCCGTTATGGCATACACTGTAAAAGTTTCCGTACTGTGTCCAGCGAAAGTTCTTGCCAAATTGTCTCCACATGTCGGTCTAAATGGTCAACATTCTGGGATGGTTGCAATCGCCTTCCCATAACGTCTCAATCGTGCTCTATAGGAGAGAGATCAGGAGACCTAGCTGGTCAAGGAAGTGTTGGGAATGCTTGAAGACAATTCATAGCGACACGTGCCGTTTGCGGCCGGGCATTATCTTGTTGAAAAGTAAATCCGGGGTGTCGCAAAAGGAACGGTTACACAATCGGTCGTAGAATGTCGTCTACGCACCGCTGTGCTATAAGTGTGCCAGAAAGGACTACCAAAGGGGTCCGGCTATCAAAGGAGCTTATCCGTTGCTCTTTCACCGGGCGCGTATGAAGATGCGATTTAACCCTCTGAAGGGTTCACTCGTATATATCCGTTCACCAACCTGCAGTCTATCCTGCGTGACTTCCAGCTAATTTCTGTCTACTTGACCGATAGAGTCTGTTATAGAATTCTTTGATACAGTAGATGCAGATATTTAGTCATTTTGTTCTGGTGGGGAACCTTTTTTACTCAACCAATTTTACGCAAATTCTGCTACCTACCTTCACTAAAAGATATAGGTAATTTGGTATTTTTTAATTAACCGTCGTACTAGAGCAATACAACGGGCTTCTGACGACGGTCCTGTATATATCCCCTAAGGGAAAGAATCGAGGACAACATCCCGTAAATTCAAACCACGGTCAGTCATAATGATGAGGTCACGAACTGAGCTGGAGCCCCGCTCTCCAAACTTCCACACCAACCCAACATGAGGACTTTCGGCCACGATATATTTAAGGTACACCAGCCGCCTCTATACCATACGCTTACAAACATCCATGCACTGACCCGGATTCGAAACAGGAACCTTCCGATCTAGAGGCTAACACCTAAACCACGTGACCGGTTGGTCGGCCCTTCACTTAAAGAAACGAGGACAAAATACTTTTGAAGTATAGTTGCAAATTTTAAATACCCGCATCAGAAACAGGATTGTGAAAAATGGAATTAAATATTACCCAAAAACACTTTGTATTCATACCTTCAATTTAAGTTTTTATATTTAAGTAAGGGGATGAGATGAGGGATTTACACAATTTCTCACAGGTATTAGATAAAAATACTCCTTACTCGTTAGATTTAAAAAGAGTAGGGATGCAATGTTCATACTCTTAATTTTACAATCACGAGCTCCTTGATTCGTTTCCTTTCGATAATTGGTCCTCCTCATAAGTAATTATTGAATGTCTCGTATCGAATCGCCCCTTAGGTAACAGCGCCGGATTCCTTACGCAATCAGCAAAGACGATCCGTCTGCTGCAATTACACTTTAAGCACCCCTTCTGTTTTTATTCAAAACAACCTGTTTCATCTCCAGAAGAAGCGGGGCATACTCCGCAAAGACGCGAGGGCCTATTTTTCTTTCTCGAATTTCTTGCCTCCTGTTAATAACACCGAAAATTTAAACGAAGGAGGGAAAAAAGAGGACCCCGTGTCAACAAAACGTCTCTCACAAAACACAATCTCTCTACTTTAATTAGATTTTAATCCGTCAAACACAGTTACCTGGATCGAGGCAATTTTTAATCTTGTCGCGAAGGAGGCTGACACAATACATTGATCCCTGCCCTTTTCATCTTCGTTTTAATCGCGACGCTTACGCTGTGCGCCACGATCTTGCCTTCCGCATACACACGTTTTAGAAAATTCTCCGACGATTTTAAAAGACGGTGCAAAATTTTCTCAGCCGATATATTTTTGTTCTCCTCCATCTCAACCCCCGTAGCAGCTCGATAATTAATTAAAGATTTCGATCCCCCTCTCTTGCAAAAGGAATGAGGGATTAGAGCCCGGAATCCCGGAGTAGTTTCGAGCGAGGGAGGGTTGATTCCATTTTGCATATGTAAAAGGACCCCTCTCCTGGAAGCAGGAGTCTCCGTCTCCTCCGCCACCCCCTGCTGCGTCTGGACTACGATTCCCGGAATTCTACAGGAACCCGAACTGGAAGACACAGGCTGTGTGGCTCTTTGTCACAATGGGAGGTGTACCAAAGGAAGGGATTTTAATCCTGAATAGGCCACGCTGTCGAAAATTGCTAATATTGTTTGGGAATCTTGAATTCTGATGAGTTTGCCAAGCAATTAAACGAAATGGTTCGGCTATTGAACAGCGACCTGGTAGATCTCCCGGTGAGAAGAGACCAAATCCCACCCGCTTCGGAAACGTTGCAAAGAATGATTAGTTAGAAGGAAGTGATTCCGGGATTAGGGGTGGAATTCTTCAGTTTTGAGGACAAAAGTGGAAGTAGTTTTGAGCGAAAAGAACCCGTGTTGGGTGTTGAAAAGATTTGACTGGATCTCGGTGGTGTAATTGGTTTCCCCTGGATAAGCGGCAAAGGAAAGGACTCTTCGCCGTTTCGCAATGCACCGTGATTCGGTGGTACGTGACTTTCGAGTTCATATTTTTAACAACGAGCATTGTTCCTCGGCGAGATGGGATTGAAGCCAACGCGGGAGTTGTTGGAGTTATTGGAAACGACTCTGATATTTGTCTCGAAATTTGAAATTCCAACGCCGAAACTCCTGTCGTTGCCAATCTTTGTTCACCTTTTCGACGCTCCTTGCAAAGCAACCATATAGGCTTTGTTTATCAGCCATCAAGTATATGAAGCTATTGGAGCAATAGCGGCCACAAAATACCGAAAATTTTACTATTCCCTTCATTACGACCTTTTACATTTTTTGAAATGCGTAGGTTCATGTCTTCTAAAATTACAAAATAATTTAATGATCACTGATCAATACAATTTGTGAATCTCAAATCATATTGTAGATAAATAAAAATATATAAAAAAAGGGAGCAAGAGAAAATTACGTTTTTCTCTATTGAGTATGTTCGTGGATTAAGCCACTCTTGTTCTGATAGTCTCATATATACTAAGCCACTCTTGCTCTGATAGCCTCATATATACTATACAGATATATTTTTATTCAATCTAGCTTATGGGTCGTATGATCCTACAACTGCTAATTGAAGAAAATGGAGCCGGAAATTTTTGCCGCTCTAATTGCAATTACTTTATTTAGAATTAGTCCTACTTTAATTTGCATTGTATTAAAAACTCAAGTCATCGCATTAATAAACTCTATAATTAAATCCGACCTCTCTGGCTATGAATATGTAAATTTTCCAACAGCATCTGCTTCCACCCAACTTGGCCGCATTGTTGGGAAACTCAAAAAAGCCCCGATATAAATTCAGTTTAATACCATTATTGTCTCATACTCCATTAGTTCCGATGCAACTAAACGTGACAAAACACGATCCGATTCCTCGAAAAATGCTTTGCTTTGGTGGTAGGTATCGGCCAACAAAAACATAAACTGACGCGGGAAAAGAAACAAAGTGGGGGTGTAAGTGATCCAACCTTGCCTGCAAATGTTCCTCGACTTCACCGCTGCCAATTAACCCAAAAATAAAGCTCTCATTAATAACAATGAGCGGCCTCGTTAGCAGAAGGATGGTTCGTTGTCTCCGCCCATGGAATGACACCCATAACACCTGGGATGTCTTCATTCGTCTCCGAAATGAGGTAGACTTTTCCTTCCTAGTCCGAAATTTCCGACATTAAAACAGATGACGCGGCAGACAGTGATGGGACCATTACCTTGCCATTTTTTTTCAACGTTTCCCACTTTGCAATTAGAACTCTTTCGTATACAATGCCCTCATTGTGGCAGATGCCATCCTACTTGTACTTGGGGCATTTATCACGGAGATTGTAGATAGCTCGCTGATTTGTGGATTGATAAATCACAACAGCCTTATGATTGCAGAAATCTGGGATTTTGTTTAAAATAAATGCAATGGTTAGTTTTAGGTTTTATACGAGAACGGCCATATTTATCCAAGTTCTGCAAAACATCGTTGAAACAAATACACTGTAAAATCTTTAATAGATAAGCTGAATTTTAAGGTACTTAGCATTTTTAGGTTTGAAATAACTGTATGGAGTAGACTGAAATATTTTAGAAATCATATATTAATTTTGTATAGAACCTTATTCTGTTCATAATAATGATTGACATCAACGCTAAGTGAGTTGTTTTAAAGGATGTCTTGAATAATTGCCTTCAATAATTAATTAATAAAAGTGTGTCTAATGAAGAGTTTGGCGGATTAATCCAACTTGCTAAGGTTAGGATTCATTAGGCATATTTGTTCGCAGTAACTGTAGAAAATATTGGTGTACTAAAATATTGTTATACTGCTCGACATAGAACACCATTCCATATTTTATACCTTACTTTGCTTCCTAACGAGCATAATGGTCATAGCATTTGTCTCTCAATCAGTAGTTCACGGTTTCGAATCTCGGTGTGTAAGGACCTTGTATGGATAATATCATTGTTAGGAGCTACTGTAGCTCACCCATTGGGTACTCTTGATAAATAGCTGTCAGTTAGCCAAGTACCCTCGCGGTATATGCTATTAAACATAAGATGTTTTGATTGTTACTTTACAAGATATCCGTTAGAACTTTGAAGTCATTTATAGATGGCTTTAGATCTTTAAATTGTACGTGAAGTATGAGTACCACAAGCTAATCTATCTGAATCACATTGAAGAAATTTGTATAAATTTATGTACTTGTTTTTTAGCCATACTTCTACGATCACAATAGCTTGATTTCAGATTAATTTATAATTATCTTTAGAATTCTTTGTGTTACACTTTTGAGATTCCAAATAGACCCGTTTTTTAGAATGTCGATGAATATTGGTATGTCGTATCATACAACTTCTCAAAGTCCTTTTATCTAGTCATAAAAACAGATGTATTTTTATGAAGTGCTATTCGACTTAAAAAAAACAGTTATTTCTATTCTGCTATAACTGCCAGGGAGTGGCAGTGTTGACTCTTACGTGATACGATCCCTCGAACTTAAATAAGATGGGGGATCCAGTCATGAAAATATACTGTAAACTAGGTTTGATTCTATTTACAGATAGGCGTCTTCGGGTCATTTCAGTCATGTTTGACTTCCTACAAGTAATGACTATCAACAGATGCGCTCAGCGTAATTACCAATCACCTTCATATGTAATTAAGGATGTCATCAGAAGTTATTAGTTTGCGTTATAGGGAGTATTTCTGAAAAAGAGCATCCACCATTTCTATAGGTTTTCTCGTAATTTCAGTTACATGCTTCGTTTTCCTTATTGTTGGTTCTTAGTTCATATACATGTCCTTCTATAGATTAAAGGTCGTACAAGATACAAAGGTTAGGTAAGACTTTTGACTCAAGGTCGATGCCGGAGATTTTCGCACGTGGATACAACCTTGTGCAATTAATAGACGCTATTTACCTGAATCACATCGAAGTAATTTGTATAAATTTATCAACTTGTTTTAGCCATGCTTAAGTCATCCACTATCACAATAGCTTGCTTTCGCATCAATATATAATTGCATTTAGGATTCACTGTTACATTTTTGAGATTCCAAACATGCTCAAGTTGTTTAGAGTGACGACGCCCGAGATTTTCGCACTTGGATGTAACCTAACTTATGCAATTAACCAAATTTCTAATACCTAAATTTGCAAACTGTTTTTAATGTGTTTGAACTGAGAATAAGTAACGCAAATATTAAAATAGAAAACTTAAACATCTGATGTAAGCTATTAAAAGACATTGCCATTAATTAAGAAGCGCGATAAATTTAAACTACAATCCTCTTTGAAATCGCATCAGGTAATAATTTTGAGGCAAGCAGTTTAAAACCTAAATTTAAAAAAATTGTATTGAAAATTTTTACTACAGCTTAAAAGTATATAAGTGAAAATCGTATCTAGCCGGATCTTTATCTGAAAATTTACGAGTAAAGGATCTTGCAGAAAAAAAAAGAAGATATTGATGGAGAATCAAAAAAAAATTTATAGCAATAATTTTTATACTTTAAAAAAATTTTAAATAATATTTAAATACCTTATGAAATTCACTCTTAAGGAAGCTTTTTAAAATGTAGTACAATATTTAAATTTTTTAACCAAAGCGTTTTAGTTGTTCCATACGAATTACATATTTGGAAAAATACCAAATGTTTTCATATCAATTTGAAATTCATGTTTTCATAATAAAACTTTGTATTTAAAGTGTCCTGCAAAATTTTGGATGAATGCAGTGGAAAAGTAATGCTTTTAATAGCTTTTGTAAATTTCATTCGCGTTGACTATGAATGTATTTTATCGTATTGCACTCTGCCATAATAAAGATCGCACTCCAATGAACTTTTCAAGTTTCAAAAAGCGGGACACTTTTCACACACTTAAACCACGGGAATAAAAGCACACAACCGCCCTCCCAAACGATAAGCGGAAAAAAACGATACCCGCGACCCCACTCACTCCCACCCAGACCCCACCTCCCACTTCTAAAATTCTACAGTTCGCGGGGATTTCTTCCGTTAATCCTTTCTTCACCCCTCTCTGCAGATGGTCGGGCACACGCGCCAATTCTGTGCTCAAAGGGTTCCAGAAACCGTCTCGGTGACAAAAACTCAGCAAGGCATGAATAGAGCGGGGGAATATCGCGGCAGGTGGCTTTTGTTGTAGGGTTTTTGTTGGCTCCTTGTTACGTGACCAGGTGTTGTCCCTGCGACCTGCCCCGAGGAGCTCCCCTGTGGGTCGTTGAACTGCCTCTTCGGGCCCTTTGGCATGGTCAACCTACGTGGGCCCGCGAAGTATTAGACACCTAGGTGTGAATGTGTACCGAATTTGGACAGGTACATCCGAAAGGTCAACAAACTAGATT
Source organism: Metellina segmentata (assembly GCA_947359465.1). Classification (NCBI taxonomy): domain Eukaryota; kingdom Metazoa; phylum Arthropoda; class Arachnida; order Araneae; family Tetragnathidae; genus Metellina; species Metellina segmentata. Next base: position 86,957,651 of record OX375879.1, read on the forward strand.
TTCGCTTTATTTTGTTTTTCTTTGGGTCCTTCAGTCCTCAACGTGCTGGACAGACGCATAAGTCAACCTCCAGGGGTCAAATGTCAAGATCGAGGAAAGACTTCTCGCTCGTTCTTCTTTATTGTGGAGTCAGTGCAGCTCGTTGTGAGAAGATAACATGGGTTTAGTGTGGTGAATGCTAAGGAGCTAAGTGTGGACGTCGCCTGAAGAATACACTAAGCTGGGGACTGTAAAAAGGTAGAAGACAGTCGGGTTAGAAGCTTTTCATAAACGTTTGTTTCTTCTTAGATGCGCACGAGACTTATTCTCTTATAAAATCGTCACACTTTAAGACAAATTAAGAATTCGATAAATCAGTCATGGATGGAATTATCTAAATTAAATTATTTAAAAAAAATTCTAAGTAATTCATAATAGCGGTGTTTTGGTAAATTTATATTTTGTTCGAATATACTACCCATTCATACAAATTTTTGAATATCTTACAGTGAAAATATTGTTTTGGAATATTTATGCTATAAAATTAAAAAATCTCAACATTGTACAGCGAAATATTGAGAATAAAATGTGGTATGAATAAATTTATATCTACGAGACGGTTAAGTTTTTCAAATGCTTCAAGAGGTTTTGCTTACATGACAATGACAATAATTTAACAGTTCAAATTCTTAATACAAACACTAATTCATACTGAAATTGTGTAAGAATAATTTAAATAATAGGTGGCGAAAATTTTGCACTGAATTTTTTCCTTTTTGTACTTGCACTTAATTTACAATTTTTAACATGCAAATCAAATACTCGATGAATGAAAACTACAGAATATTAGTTAAAATTCAGATTATAATACATTTTTAAGCTTCTCTTGTCCTCTTCTAGACCATTCGATGTCTACTATGTATTTAAATAGAAAGACATTTGTCATTACATTATGCATTCCGAGTTAAATGGCGATATAGAATCATATTCTTTAAAATAATCTTCAAGCAACAGGCCGAAACCAAAGACCCCACTAGATATTCCCTTGAAACTTAGTTTGACAAGACAATTTATCCAATCGTTACTTAGGATGAACTATGGATACAACGAATATTTCTTTGCTAAACATTAACAGCAGAGAATAGAAGCCTGAAATTTCGATTCTCTACCCAAATCGAGAAGCGGTTTCCTGCAATTTCAGAGGGAGGATCACGAAACGCTGAGACAGCCGACCGACAAGCTTGAAGTAAAACAAATCCCGATATATTTTAAGCATTGCACACTTCGCAGCTGCCATTTCAACTGAAGAATGTCTGGTCTGAGATGAGGTAGCCAGCCTACCATGCCATCGTGATAAATCATCCCCATCGGTCTGGAACAGCATTCAAATCAAAGGAAAACAATCCCTGTGTCGCTCTGTTCTCAGATGTTGGGCAACGGCACTTGTTAGCGTTCAACTTTTATAGATGTCCATTATCATGATGGACAAGTGGTCTGCCAGCTGTTGGATCGCTTTTGTAATTTTCCTGCTTGATGGCTGGAGCACTGTAGGTGTAGTGCGTCCCTTTGAATGCAGTCTTCATCGAATGCGTTTGAAAACGGATGAAAACGAGTCTAATATTTCCCAAGTTTTCTTAACTTCGTATTTATTTATTTATTAAATGCTGTTGACTCCATAAAGTCAGTCCTAAATAATATGATTTTGCCAGCAATTCAATTAAATCGTCATCAATGTACCAGTAACGCATCAACACACCTAAAGTAAAAAAAGAAATATTATCATACTCAGTTCAAGTATTCCTCTATGTTACAAAATGTACAGTGAGGAATCTGTATTTATACCATGTACTATAAAACTTCTTATTAAGATTTTAAAAAATCACATTTTTTCGTTAATATATTTTTTTACTTTCATTAAAGATCAAATAATATATTTACATATAATGTTGACCCAATATTTTGAAACAAGTTTGTCTTCTATCTTTGAAGGGCTTTTATTCGTTGGGTTTCTCATATGTGCGACTTTCATTTTATCCATATTTGTTCATTTTCCTTCGTCATCCGACCGTGGTTCAAAATTACGTGGTGTTGTCCTCGGATTTTTCCCTTAGGGGATTGATCCCAGACCGTCGTCAATAGCCCATTGTGTTGTTCTAGTACGAAGGCAGTTAAAATGACCTTACCTTACCTTATTCATTTTCCATTATGCTGCTGTTCCACTGACTAAAGCCTCCTATTTTGATCCAAAAGATAATGTTTTTATCTACTGGCATAAACTAAAGTGGGACAAAATCCTAATAAATTACGCTGAGTTGAAAAAAAAATTTAAACTCTATTTTATTGCTTTTGTGAAGTAAATGTAAAACATATTTTAAATGCAACACCCGACCACTCATTTTTGGAACTACAGGGGCATATTGTTGGGCTATTTGTGAAGAAGCACTCCATGGATAAGCCTCTATTATTTCTGATAGGGACACTTACCACCATCCATTAGCTTAATCGGGATACAAACCAGGGACCCACTAGGAGTAGGCAAAAACTATGACCACTATATCCCAGCTAGCCGGTATCAAATTAAATATAAGAATTCTTAATTAGTGGAATTAAAACTTTTTAACTCGTAACACATCTAAGACACGTCTGTAAAGACGTTAGTCAATACTAGAACTAAAGCATAAAGTCAAAACACACCGAAATCGTTACTTAAAGTTACAATTTTGAAGTTTATTACATTTTTAAAATGTGTTTCTTGAAGATATTATTTTAAATTCTGGACGAGTAGTGCTTATTTGAGTCGTTGAAATATTTTTCATAAAAAAATACCGCAGTTCCCATTGCTTAAATCTAAATACACAATTTTCTCAATTTTCACTGAAACATTCGTATGATGACTTGGCAGGGTTTGAAGGCTCAATAATCATATTTAACCATGCTATGTTAAACACAAGGTATTCAAGTTATGAACATATACACAAGGACAGTTTTACTGACACAGAAGAAAACCATACACCTAGGGAGGTAAATAACCTGCACCGCCTACAACTCGCACGTTGCTAATGCAATGATCATACCCACGGAGTCACGACGGCCCCATGACTTATGACTTGTAAAGGGGTGAATCCGAAGAGTGCCAGCACCGCGTCTAATAGTCTATTGTGCTGAGACCCCTACTGATCCACTAAAGACCGATTGCCGAAATAAATTTCAGCATGTACCTGATTGGAATGTTTGACAATTCCCAGGGTTCGATACAGTGGTATCCCAGATATTCAAATCGTTGTGTAGAGTAGTGGTCACATTCACATAGAACGTGTGCAGAACTCTCCTCTACCATCCGATAACCTCCAAATAATGGATCATCTATAACACCCATAATGTTTACGACGGCCCGATACTGTCTTGTGTAAGAGTTGGTATTAATGGCAGAATGACACGATCTTACACGCCGCAGTTCATCGCTCTCCGGTAATTCCCATCGTGTTATTTTTTTTTTAAATTTCCTCAGTTAGATAGATGGTTGACTAATGTCGCACTGTTGCAACACAACGGATTATTGGAGACTGTCCGGGATCAATCTCGAAGGAAACGATCCAAGGACAACGCCTCTTAATTCTGAATCAAGGTCAAATGATGACATCAACATCTGAGCTTGCCCACCACTCTCCAAACTTCCACACTATTCCAACATGAGGAAATTTCGCTCACTCCTTTCAACAAGGTCATATCTAAAAAAACGTGATTTTTCAGGAGATAGATTTTAAAGTTTAACCCTTCTTTACATAATGGTGGAAATTTCCATCATGGCATTGAATGCCCAAAAATTATGTAAAAGAACAATTTCACTTTAAGTTGATCGTGTCTGGATACCTTTTTAATGTCCATTCCATAAAAAAAAAACATAGCTGTCAAAAATAAGCAAGTGTCACTATCAGTAAAACGAGCTTGAAGTTGTCATTCCGCTGTTTGTTGTAGTTGCAATAAACGTATGATTTTGTTTTTAATTTTGTTTTATTATATTTGAGTTTCTATTGCTAAAAAAGTGAAAATGAGTGGAAGAAAGGTTTGTAACATGTGTTTCTGTTATTTTTAGAGCAATTTCTGAAAAAGTTTGCGTTTAATTTAAAAAATACCACATGATACCATATTGTTTTTTGCTAAATTTATACTATAAATATATACTAAGATTTTTTTTAACCATTTTTTCTTTAATTTTGAACATGAATTATATCACCTTGATTTATTTCACCAATAAAGAAAAAATCATGCAAAGAAGGGTTAAAAGTAGATTGAGAAATGTATTAAAAATAAATATTCCTTCTACTCTCTAGTGGCTAAATATTGAGCGGTGAGATATGACGATCTTGTAGGGATATACTACTCATTCAAGTCATTCTGAAAACAGGCATAACTAAAAATCGCCGATTCTTGTGATGTGACGTTGTTGAAAGGAGTGGGCGATTTGAGACCACGACAGGTTCAACGTACACCAGCACCCTTGCATCCGACGGTCTTTGACTGTACCGAGTTTCATCCTCGCGACTCTCTGTTTGCTGATTAGTTGCACTTCCAACGCTTTCTCCGGACTAGCTTCGAAATTCATCGACTGATTGGTCACAAATTTATTTCAATGTCAACACATGTCTAAACTCGCAATCCATTAAGCAGGTTTCCTACATTTGACTGAACATTTCGATTGGCACACTCGAATCGGTACCGTGGAAGACACCGACCCCGTTCGCATGCGGCCTCGTTCTCTCTCTTTTTCCTCAAAAGAAATAACCACACTCACAAACCCAAACACCGGTACTCGGGCTAATAACGACCCTCCAATCCTTTTGAAAACTTTGCTTCTTTACCTACACTCCCAGAGAGTGAGGGGGTCGGGGAAATACAGAACACCGAACACAGGGGGGTCAGAAATCAAATATCTCCAGAAAGGATTGAAGTAAAGGGAGGGGGGGGTGCAGCAGCGAAAACAGAGCCGCACTGTGGTTGGTCATGCATAAATTGGAATCGCTTCGAAATTGTAAAAGGAACGGACGAACGGACGTGGAGGTCCCCCCCTTCTCCAACTGATTGCCAGAAGAAGGGATCGATAATTGCACCTTTTCTCTTCTGGCGCTATGAGGCGCTGGGAACGCTTGATGATGGTGCTGCAAACGATGTCGGGGAGGGGGAGGATTCTCTAGATTAGTGGAAGTTCTGTGTCGGAATAGAGAGAAGGAGAGTCAGGGGCAATTGGAGAATCTCCCACAGTGTAGAGGTACACGAGCCATGGGCTAGGGATGCGACTCATTAATTGGGAATGGGAAACATTCCTTTTGGGAATTTTTTGTTATCTTTTTTTAAATTGGGGTGTGTTGTTTTTAATTTTTTTTTTTATTCGGCCTCCTCAAGGTGGGAAATATTATCGAGTTTTTTCGTATTGCGCTCTTTCTAAGATTATGCGATAAACAATTACTGCGATGTTTTCGTTTCTTGCTTCTTTCTGCTCTTTCGAAGAAAAAATGGCGAGGGTTAACAGATTCATAAAATAGAAGAGATCATAGATTGTGAATTTTAAGTACTTAACGCTTTCACGGACTCGTTTTGTGTCTTCTATATTTGCAGGCTTGGTTTGTTACTGTGAGGTCAATTTTTTTTTCCTGCCCTAGATAGCGAATTTTATGTGTTTAGCACTTTTGCAGCCTCATTTGTGCCTTATATGCGATACATGGTGTCACACTACGGTCATTTCTTGCTACACTACCATAGTGAACTTTAAATACTTAAAGCTTTGGTAGCCACTTTGTGTCTGAGATGTTTGTAGGTTTGTTTTGTCGCTCTATGGTCCTTTTAGGCTACATAAGGGCTAATTAGACCACTATGTTTGTTGTCGTATTCAATTTTGAGTCAGGTATTGCCATGTGCATTTTGCACAGCTTTAACGATGTCGATAATTTTCTCACTGTGAAGCTGTTCTTCGCGATGTTAAATGATGGTTTAAAGAGCAGCTACTATTGCAGAGCAGGTGAATAGATGGACGGTCTAAAGTTGCAGTGGTGTAAGTCACTTTTAAAAAAAGACTTAGATACAGAAACCAGGTAAATAATACAACCGAATATAAATCAATATAATTAGTTAGACACAGAGACCAGAGCTAGATAAGTCAGTCTGTTAACTGAAAACGTGAAGTCAGATCTTTATTCAACGATTGATGGCAGTGAAAGTTCTGTCTTTTTTTTTTCTTCGAAAAAGTGACTTACACCATTCTAACTTTTATCCTTTCATTGATGAGGTGTAAGTTCAACGGCCAGACAGTTATTACAAAGTTTACACGTTCTTATTCCATCACAGTTAACTTTAATGCCTTTAAAACGTCCTGTTCTCAGTATGGATTTCGTGGTGGAATTTTTTTTTTTTTTGCTTTAATTTCCCAAATTTGTTGTTTGATTTTAATTTTTTGTGATTGGAGGTTTGAATTTTACTAAACCATTAGCATTTGCTAATTTGTTAAAGTAGAATTAAATATATTCCTGAGACAATCTAAAAACTCTAGTAGTGATTCTTTAGCATTCGCACTGCTTTTTTATAAGTGTGTCTACATCTGAACAAAAATTTCATTTGTGTATATTAAGTTTCTTCACGTGCATTGTGGTGAGGAAATTGCTGAAAATACATAGTTTTATTTCTTTCTTTGTGTTTCTTTCTTTTGATACTTATTTAAAAAGTAATATTACGCTATTAAAGATGAATGAAATGTTTCAAATAAAATTACCGCAGGGAAATGTCTGCAGTTATTCTATTATTTTTCTCTTTCGACGTTATAAAATTGCATTTGCATAACGATGACGAAAATACATTTAGCTAATATATGCTAGCATTAAATTTTAAAATATATCAACGTTGTTTCTTCCAGATTTTCCTATTAGAAGCATTTTATTGGAGTAAAAACACATTTCTTTCTAAGTTCCTAATTATGTTATTTTTAGCAACTTTCTGTCTTGTTCATCTCTATATTCTTTTATATTCATCTTTTTTTTTTTTTTTTAATTTTTCATGTCTTTCATTGAAGTTCTTAATACAACCTTTGATAAACTGAACTTAAAATGTAAATATTTTCCAAGTTCAGTTTATCAAAACTGAGTAGATCCGAAACTTTGAGTCGCAATAGCAGGATGGATTTATTAAGCTGATACCAATAAAAAATTATTTTATATTGTTATATTATCGCTTTAAATATATTGTTGTCACATATTTTCATTTTGCAAGATTAATTTAACAGATTTAAAGCTTTTTGTTATGCAGTGTTAAAAAAATTTTGTTTGGGTTTTGATTTACCTTGTGCCTAAAATAAGACTCAAATAAATTATTCTTAATTAATACTGACTTTATTTCTATCCAGATATAATACATATACATATCTCTTAAGTACCTTCAAAAATGTAAGAAAAATTATTAAATCTTTGTTGAAATCTTACGCGAGGCATTCAAATTGGGTAAAACTTTTATGTTTTTATTTATGTTTTGACAATTCATTCCTTTTTAAATTAATTCCCTTTTCTATTCAAATAATATACAGATTAAAAATTAGTTTTTTGTATATAATTTGTAGTTCCGTAGTAAGATAACTACCAAGCATTACTGGATTATTTTTTATTTTGTATAGGGGAACATGTTCGCAAGTGAATAAAACCACTTCCTATCGATTGAATCTATATATTTTGCATGTACCGATAATTAATATATAGTATAATAATATTATAGTTATAACTATAAACTTAAAAGTCTTTAAAGTTCACAATAATAGTACAAAACACTAAAAAGACAGCAGAGTATCAATTACATAGTTCATAGTTTTTTTGGTTAGTTGGTTTGAAAATATTACAAAGCACAGAGCGGCATTTCTATTGCTTGCACATTCTAACAAAAAAAATTATTCCAGATTGATATCTTCTTATATAGACTCAAAATGTTCAAGTTGTATAAGTATTAAGTAACTTAAGGCTCCTCAACACAAGGATCATCGGATATTTAATCATCCCTCCTATATAAATAGATGCAACACAACCTATAAAACCATTTTTCAAATTATGCTTTGAACTACTGATGTACTACTCATTAAATGCGATAGTTTAAAAATGTTCGCAAATTAACCCCTCCCACTAAAAACAATTAACGAGGTCATATTTTTTTTTTCTTCTCGTACTATTGATCTTTATTTAACCTGCCTTTTTCGATGATAGAAGCCATAATGTATTGATGTAGGAGAGGAAATTTACAGCATCCACATATAAATATCGACAAACGATTCCAATTCATTCAATTAACCACCGCTATCTGCGATCGAGATCCAAAGAAAACAAATTCCATGTTAGTGGAAGTTTTTAAGGATCGGAGGGATCTGTCATAATTGATGATATTGTAATGATAGGGGCTTGTTAATCCCCGCAAAGACAATCAACTGCCTCCACGGCGCTCCTACATCTTGCGTCGAATGGAGACTTCTAATAAAGGGGTCGACTACTAATTGAAATAAAATTTCATCTTTTTAAAAACAATTAAGTTTGAGCATTTGATTTTAATATATTTTTTTAATAACTATGTAAGGCTTAGTTATTTTTTTATTTTTCACCTGTTGTGTTTTTTTGTCGATGACTATAATCAGTTAACTATATATTTATCGGAATTTAGTTACATTTTACGTTGCTCCACTAAATTAAAACAAATTTAAATATATTTTGAAGATATTGTTTAACTAAAATCTTATTTGAATCAAATAGACAAATATTGAATTAAGTACTAAAAGTATTAAATAATATATTATTTTTTAATATTTAAAAAATTCTCTTCATGTTTAAAAATGTTCCTCCTGGTGAAAATATTATCAGGTTTATCCAATGATTCGTATGATCAAAGCATTTTCAGAATCATTGAATGCTTCGTGTCATATCAATGGATAATTACTTGAATCCAAGTATTGTTTGGATCAAAAATTGCAAGCCCAAAATGCTTTAAAATAAAACTCGGTATTTTTTATTACACTTAGTATTTTTTACTTAAGCTGACAGAAGAGGAATATACAACTCAAGTTACCGATTTCTAAATTTTTGTACAATCGTGATTTCCAAAGAATACCTATTTTAAAATACGTTTTGATAAACCAAAATTATAATTTTTCAGATTAAAAAATTTAATCAAGATGCAAATCATGCGTTAAAATATATTTTTTAGGAAATACTTATACAATATGCAATTTTTATTGTTTCAAAATGAGTTATATTTTCTAGTATCCAATTCAAAACATATCACTGGATGGTGATTGTTGTTTTAATTAATTATGTGATTCTCGAAAAAGAAACATATCCAATCAGTTCGTAAATCTCAAGTTTGAATTTATTATGGCTACAGTAGGTGATAGCAACGAATAAAAGAGAACTAAAAATCGAATCAAATTATAATAACGATTGTAATTGCCATCAGAATTCAGACTGCTACTGATTAGAAAACATCGCAAGCATGTTTAGTACGTAACCTGCTTATTTTTAAGGAGATTTTTTCCAATGGGAAAACGGGAAATTCGCATATTTTGTGTTAATAAGCAGATACAATTTCGATTACTTTATTCTTAAAAAATTCGAAGCAAAAATTTAATTTTATCTAGTATTGATATCAAACCATTTTTCCTTTAAGTATGAAGTATGAATCTTTCATTACAGATATATTATCTTCGAAGTACTTTCAAAGATTGCAATTCGAGTAAGAAGAATAATTGAATTTGCTTTTCAAATGTAAACGGCGGATCTCGAAATGTTATCTCGGAGAAAAATCTAGAATATCTGTCTGTTGTCGAAAAAGGGGAAGTGCCGGAAAAATCTAATTACCATACACGGACATAAATTAAAAAGATCTCATGATTGCGAAAGAAAATTCCATTCCAACTATCTGAGCAAGAAATATGTCTAAAAAATCGTTCATTTTTATACTAAATCCAAAACCATTGTGTGCAGAAATCGTGTCGGAAATTAAGTTAACTGAAAAATTCGGTGCATCAGTATTAATTGAGTAGTTATTTTTATTGAAAAGTGCCGACTTGAATGTAATAAATATGCAATCTGAAATATTCTTAAAAATCGGAAGGCATATTAGCTAGAAACAGATAACCGCTTGATAATGAGCCATAAACTTGAACCAAGTCTGTCCATTGATTTTCTGTGAACCATCGGATTGGAGTTTACAACTTTCCTGTTTAAGTTTGGACAGTGCGGTGCCATCTCGGGTGTTGATCTCGATATTAAACCGTGTTCAAAATAACGATGTGTTGTCTTTGGATCTTTACTATAGGTATTGATCCCGTATCGTCGCCAATAGTTCGTTGTGTTGTTACAGAGCGACGTTAATTCAACTATCTACTAACTTTGCAACTTTCTTATACATTTTCTGTAGTCTGGCTCTGACAAGTTAACATTTCAGTCACATGGATTTGTACGAGTTTAATCTTTAAATTAGCGCACAGGACAAAATCTGAACCCTGTATTTCTATAATTCGATATCTTTATTGGAATTATGGTTCTAAATTTACAGTTCGATACCGGTAGCGATAGCAGCGGTTACGAGTGAATAAAATAAGTCATCCCCTAAGGCAATGGCCATAAGTGATTTTGCCAATGGTATCCCTTACCATTGGCAAACTACAAATGGATATACCCTACCTTTCTACAAATGGACATCCCCTAGAACATTTTCCTTCTCACGTTACGTACGAAGGCTCACAAAGAACAGAACCAATTTCAACGCTATTTGCAGATGGAATAACAAAAATTATTTGCCACTTTTCGTGTAGTTGTGACTGTAACTAACAATATGAACACTCGCAGAAAAATACGGTAACCGACAAGGAATTAAACTAGATACCAAAGATTTTGCGCGCTGCTTTCATTGCAAAATACATCACTGTAAATGTACGAGTATACAATTGCAGTCAATTTGGAAGAAATTATTTCTTGCGATGTTTCTTACAGCTATCTTCAGTGGTTCAAAAATACGTGGTGCTGTCCTTGGATCTTTCCCTTAGGGGATTGATCCCGGACCATCGTCAATAGCCCGTTATGTTCCACAAGTACGACGTTAATTAAAAAATTACCAAATTGCAGCTATCTTCAAAAATATAGTATACAAACATATTCACCTTGACCTCGAGATATCTTTTTGCCTATCGTCACTATCAAAACAGACCAGATCTTGATGGATGAGGAGTATTGATCCGATCTTTATCTCGTTGTTAAAAAAAGGCATCATTCGGGATCCACTTGGAATTTTTAGTAACGAGATTTCTCGTCATTGGAAAAATTATTTAGATCTTGATGGACGAGATATCTCGTCAAAACCACTTGGGTCGACCCTCTGAGTGTCAAGGTTGTTCCGATAAAGTGTAGTAGTGTTTTCACTCAACGATCTCTTCATTTTAATTTGCCACTTTTCTCTTAAAAGTGCGTGTGTAACTCATCTTAAACATCGAACGAGGAGAGCTATAAACTTCCCCCGTAATTTGTATACATCCCCTCATATCATCTCCCCACCCAAGCTCAGTGTTCGGAAAATTATGAATATTTAAGCAGAGCACGGCTCTAAATATTTTTCCAATGTTCCACTTTAGTAACCGTATTTAAGACACACTCCCTAATAACCACGGGGAAGGACAACTTCCTCTCGGCCAAATATCACTTAGTTGTCGATATAAAATATCCAGCATTTTGGTTACCATGAGAAGTGAGGGCTTAGTGCTGAGATCAGGGAAAGATGATCAGGTACTGTGAAGGAGAAAGTCCATCACTTCAGACGATGGCAAGGTTCGTGGATTTCGATAGCCTTCGATAGAAATAAATCGGGGGCGAATATTCAGCGATGGAGAATTGGGTATTGCCTATGGAACATTTTGGAGGGGAATTAAGCATTATATTGACAATGTAACAAATATGAAAGTGCTGGTTTAAATTTGTGGCATTAAGTAAAATCTTTACTTTAACAGAATTAGATTTTAGATTTCGTTGCATGTAACAAAACATCAAATAAATTTTTTTATAACATAGAGGTAATTTTGGTTAAACTAAATGTAGATGGCGGTAGTTTTTCTGCGGTGAGAAACGTGTTTCCAGAAATTATACCGAATGTGTCGTCGATTGGTTTGTTTTTCGAACACAATATGAGCATTTCGCCAATAAGCATCCCAAAGAAAAAAATTTTAATTGAAATCTGATAGTTGATTGATCAATACCAATTAAATTAAATCGACAAACTGATAATAAAATATATTTTAAGGTAACCCCGATGTGTGTCATGCTAAAGCAATTGGAAAGAGGAAGTAAAATCCTCGTATTCCTTGTATTGATTGTTTACACTGATAATACCACCCATGAGAATTATTTTATCCGAATGATGATGAACATCATATATAGTGCTACTAGACATAACACACCAGCACATGTAAAAATTTTGCATGTAATTATAATTTATGTCACATTCGAAACTTATATTTAGAAAATCACGTTTACAAAAAGACTCGAATTTGTTCGAACCAAAAAGATTTGATGTGTTCTACTCTTTACAAAGAAAGAAGCTTTATTTATCTGTTTAATTCCCCAAGTAAATAAAAAAAGTGTTTTTTAATGAATTCTATTATTTGTTGCACGCATCCAATTTTATCATTTATTCCTTAATCCCATTGCTCAGAGAATATTTTCATTTACTTCCAAAAGGAGCAACAAAATATTTATAAACCTACATAAAGTAAATTAAATCTTATTCATGAAAACAAATCAGTCGCTATCTTAGAGCACTTCCATGATAATCCGTTCAATTTCATTAATAATATTGTATGTATCCACTTTTGTTCAATCCACAGAAATAATTCAAGAAAGAATTACGAGCAATACCTTATTTTAATTTACTTAATTTCGTTCTGTTTACTAAGAGCATAGATGCCAATAAAAACATTCATTTTGTTCATTAGAAAAAAGAATGATGCAAAGAGACTTAAAACAGGTTTACAAACTAACGGTTTTTGTAATAAAGCACTCAAATAAACGATAGAATAAAGGTGTTTTGCATATAAATTTTGTCCAGTTGAGCAAAAAAAAAATGTAATTAAAAGTTCAAGGTTTGGCACTGATCAAACGGTTGAATGCTAACAAAACACATTTTTAGAAAATGAATTTTAATTCCACAAAACTAAAAGAGATACAAGTTACACATATCCGTTATTGTAAGTAAAGCAATCAAACAAATGAAAAACAGTTTTTAACAGTAGTAGTTATTCAAAGTAAAATAGACACGGTAAAAAATATTTTTGAAATTTTAAGGTTTGAGGCTGACCAAATGTCAGAATGCTATAATAAGAATTTAGAATATCTTTAAAAATTGAAACAAAAGTGAAAAAATGCACTTACATAAATGAAAGATTTTGATAAATTAAATAATTGAGCAAATGGAAGAAACTATTTATATATCAAATGTAAAGCAGGTTGAAGAAAAAAAAAAGTGTTTTAATTTTCAAGATTTGAGACTGGTCAAACGCTTGAATGCTGATTAAAAAATATTAAATTAGTACATCTTTCAAAAATAAATGAGACAAAACTGCAAAACGGGCAATCAACACAAACTAATAAATAATATAAGTAAGGCAGTTAAACAAATCAGTGTTTTATTACATACACACCAATGTAAGACATGTTAGGTACAAAATCGTGTTTAAAAGTTCAAATTAAGAAGTTGACCAGAGGCTTGGATGATTTCAACACGATTTCTTGTTGTCAAGAAATAGCAGATTTTTTGATGATGATATATGATCAAGACAGTTATTCAAGGTCATTTTTCTTCAAATAACGAGATATCTCACCCATAAAGATCCGGTTATTAATTTCCTACTGACGTTAGAAATGTTAAGGCGACAAAACTGAAAGACAGGAATATTGTGTAAAATAATTACAATTTTTCGTAAAAGCAATCAAGCAGTCTAAAAAACCTGTTTTGTACATCAATGCAAGATAGATTGGATGGAAAAGCGTATTCGAAAATTCAGACCATGTGTAAATTGGACAAACATGCAAAAGTTGCCTTACATCCCTTATCACAACGCATTCCGTCATGTCCCACACCTATACCAATCCCCAAGTGGGCACTTTGCACTAAAACTCAACCAAATTAGTTTTTCAAAAGCGCTAAAACATTCACACGCGAAGCGCATTCGTTTCCATCGCACCTTCAATCCACATTTCTATTATTCTCCTTTTCCGTCTGTACCTATATCAACACACCATTCTTCCCTCTTCCTCACTCACGTAATAACACGCGGCGCTCTACCCCCCCCCACTCCAAATGAGCCATATAAAAATAAACAACGAAAATAAAACAGGCCGGCGGTGAAAGAGCGAACAGGGAAAAAAAGAGGGAGAATAAGATTCCCCCTCAGACTCATACACACTTTACACTTCAAAAATTAATTTAAAATAAAGTTAAGGCAACCCTTAATGATCTCGATTACGGCTCCTGCTCATTTTTATTCTGGAGCGAAAAGAGAAGACTATTATGGAAATAAGTCTCTGGCTTAAGTTTAGAGGGGTGCGAAGGGATGGCGGGGAATTAAGAGGGACTGCCGCTCCGAAAAGAAGGGGAAAGAAGACGCTAAACGTTTTCAAAGAAAATGGAAAAGGAGTTGTTGCCATTTCGGTTGTTGCAGAGGCATCAAACAATTACGTGCCCTTACCTTGCTTCATTTTTAACATCGGGACGGAGTTATTGAAAACTGAATGTAGTGTTATTATATTAAGAGAGTTTTGAAGAATAACGAGCAATATCGACATAGAGCATTGGTAATTAACGCTAAGTGTCGTAATCAGCGTTGAGGCTGAGCGTTTATTTGTGGGAGGACGTTTGTGGAAAGTAATGGTCAACAGCGTTCGTGCTAATTTGAGGTAGGGGCGTTTTTTCACCGAGTGAAAATTAGTGAAGTAATGGGATGATTCCTTTAATGTCGAGATAGCGTTTTGGATTTGACGTTTTGGGGTTTTTTAGTTTCTAATTCCATTCTCTTTTTTTCACACCACAAAAGCCATTGCACGTTAGAAGCATTTTTCATCCTCACAAAAAATTAACCAAAGACGTGATTGCAAAACAGATGGCAAATACTTTTTACCACACTGATTAAATTCATATAATCCCATGATCGTGCGAACGTAATGATCATTTTTCATTCTAACTAAGTAACTTCGTACGGTTTAGTTTTATTAATGAATATCATTGCTACTTAAATCATTCCTTGCTACACAAAGTGTAACTTTGTATGCCATTCAAAGCACTTTAATAAATCATCAATATCTCTCAGATCCTCAGTAGGTTTTTAAATACATGGCATACAACTCTTCATACCAACACATGTTTTCGCATGTTCTCCACCATATAAAGTACAGTAATATTGATTTTTTAATGCCTGATCACTGTCGGCCATTTTCGCTACACTGGTAGAACCAGGGAGTTATTTGTAAAAGATATCACAATATGTAAGCCGATGCTATAACAGGGGAAATCACCAACATCCATGCTTTTACAAACTGAGATTCAAACCTGGAAGCTACTGAGTGGTTGAAAAACAGTATCAGCACTATAATAATTAGGCAACGTAATATTAATTTGTATAAAGATTTCTATTGAACTTAACTAATAATAATAAAATTTCTTTACATAATTGGAGTCCTTAAACCGCGCGCGCAAAAATCTCTTCTTTTATGTCCTCTACAGACAGATGATTGACTTGAGTTATAAACGCCTTTGAGAAAGTTCAGTATTAGGGGTATGGAATCCATTCACTCGAATGGAAGGCTAAAGAACTTTTGAAGAAGCTGGACTTTTCTTGATCTTTTTACCATTTTTTCTTTTAATTTTGTACTCTATGTGTCACATAGTGACTCAGCGGGCTTATATATGTATCTGTTTACATGCATAATACAGAAATATCTTCTTGCCTCGTATTAAAAATTAACAAAAATATCAGATGTTGGTAACAAGGTGTCTGTGATTATCCAACTGGTTCAGCGCCATTTGGTGCTAAGTTCAGGGTCATGCACCCGTATTGTACAAAAACTGGAATTCAAGAACTGCCTTTAAACATCCATGAAATATGGACTGATTGGTATTCAGATAACACCACGCTCGCTCAAATAATATACATAAGGCGTATATCAAGACATAATAAAATCGTCGCAACTTGACACAGACCGAACTAGCTTCTTTCTTTTGCCGGTAGTTAAAATGTGACAAAAAACAAAAACAACAATAGATGGCTATAACAGAGTTATGGACTCATTTAACTTACATCTTAATTCCGTCGGGAGCAGAAGGTCAAACAGGAATTAAACATGCAAACAAGCGCTTCAGTTAAAAACACTCAATGATGGAGATGGCTAAATTCTGTCACGGCTTCTGAACATAAATATACAAACAACAAATTACTCGCCACTGTCTATCTGATAGCTGTTCCCCTCCCCATATCCCAACGAAATTAAATAAATCTCCAGGAGATAGTGGCGAAGTCCATGCGTCTGGTGCTTCTCCCCCCTTTTCTCCGTGACCAGGGTCATTGGCTCTTGCCCAGGTCAGGTGAACGTGGATGGTCTGTCGTTGGAGTTCATGATGGTCTCTGGGCTCTGAGCTTATAAACTCCGGCACTTCACTTCTGGGAGAGTCCGCAGGCCATAAAAGGAAGGAGTCCTTTGAATACTGACAGTTTCGTCCACGACAGTCCATCGGAACGAGTGGCAAAGAAATGGTCACCTAATACACTATGACCGACTGTTTCACCATCTCTAACAATCACTGTTCCGCCGTTTAACAAGAATTGATAAGTTTGGTATTCTTGAATCATTCGCACACTGCAACATTTTAAGTTCCTAAAATACTGTTCTTAAATAACTAAAATGGTATTCACATGTGCCTTTGAAGAAATCACTGAACGTTTCAAACCAGTACTTAATTCAACTACCTCTATTAAACACTTTTAAAGAAAATGCAACATATTAGTAAAGCAATTAATAACAGCAAACAAGTTAAAAATAAAACTAATCATCACACTTTAGGAGTTTAAAATAAGAATCAATTAATTGAGATTCTTCCCTTCAAACTTCTAACTTACATAACTAATTACTGTTGGTACAATATTGTTCTTCCAAAATTTATGCAGCTAATTCTTATCACATGAACGCAGAATAGCAAAGCCATCTATAATTTCAACACTTTTTTAAATAAAACCATCAAAAAAAAATTATAAGAATTTTTGTTAAGTAGACTTAGTGAACTGGGTTGGATTAGGTTAGGGAACTCGTATTGGATATTACCTCCTGTGCTGGGGAGAAATTTCACGATGAAACTGAAACTGTGCAGTGTGTAACTAAACGTATTCCAAATGTTTTTTATGTGCTTTCATTTTAATGTAACCGGGTTTAGTAAATGAAGTTCCACGATTAAATTCCATCAACATCAGTAAAGGTAACAGAAAAGTTTCTGCACTAGTGCATCACAAAATTTAGCAATTTTTTAGACATACCACAAGGTATATTGAACGAAGTAATAATAAATAAAAATATGCATTCATTGTAAAATGTATTTCAAATCACATTTTAATTTTTCCGCTGCATATTGTTCTATCTACTAAACTTATAAATTTTATACAACCAAAATGTATCTGAAACTTAAATTTCATATAGAAACTAGATAATGTGTAACATTAAATTTTGAAAAACAACTTAATTAGAACAAAAGGATCTGATTTTACAACACGGGATACGATTGCTTATATTTTAATTGCATCACAAAAGCCCAAACATGGTATTTTCTTGTTAAATTTAAGGTAGAACGAAATCGGGAAAACATGTCTTAGTACTCAAGTTAAACTTTTCGCAACATTATTTATTGCTGATCGATGTAGCATGCTTTTACAGATCCTATCTATAACACACACAAACCAAAAAGAAACCCCAAAGGGCGGGCAATTTTTCTGGAACCACCACAGGCCCTAACTGAATACTTACGGTCGTTAAAATGCTCTAACTCCAAAATAGCCATCACTAAACTACAAACAACTTTCCTCAGTTTGCCTGAAGTCCCTGTGTATGGTTTGCGCGTAAAAAAAAACCGAAGAAAGATAGTCCCTTTCGTTATCAGTTACCTTTTCTAACTCGAGGGCAGAGGTAATATCCATAATTTGGCACATGGGCCAGACTCGTTAGTAAGTGGGCGGTGTCATCTTGTTTGCACTTTTTTTATTTCGCAACTCTGCTGGCTTGGTGTTACTTTCACTTCAAGAAGCGTAGTATTTTTTTTTATATAAAAGATGTAATCAATGTGTTTCTACATTCTTTTGACACGAATGACGTGGGATTTTTATGTTTTTGACTTTCTGAAATAGTTTTTTTGATTTCTCGTCAGAGCTCTCTATGCTGCAATAAGATAACTTAAGTTATATCGTATGTTTAAAGCAGAAACTTATTAAATGACAAAAAAATGTATACAACAGAGTTGATTAAAGCTATTAGTTTTTAGGTTAAAAATAAATATTATAAACATTTTCATAGTGTTATATTTTTTTTTCAAACCCAATACACACAATGCGACTATTTATTTCTCTTTGTCGAAAATAATCATTTAGTGTCAAAAAAATGTCTTTCTTAAGAGTGTCAGTTAAAGAGTTTATGCTTAAGTCCATGATATAATAGTTACAAAAAAGGATTATTACATTTAATTTAATACAGAAAATGTTCCAAATATTTCTTTCATAGGAAGTCTTAAAATGCACAGCACTCTATTAAAATCAGTGTACAATTTATTAAAACTTCGATAAGAAAAAGTAATGTATATTATTTAAATCCTACGGGTTTAAAGAATTTTTTTAAAGTAAACATGATTTACTAAAACACTCAAAGCAAGTTTTGAAGGATATAAATACAAGGAAGAAAAAATGAAACATTTTAACTCACATTTTTTAAACGTAATACAGTTATGAAAGTTAAAGAGGCATCATCGGAAATGAGTAAAGTAGAGACACAGAAATCGATGAAGAAAAAAATTCCAAGTTTTACATGGTGTAACCTGAGAGAAATATTTCTTTCAGCTATAAACGTGAAACAACTTTCTCGGAACAGGCTTACGGAGAGGAAGAATATACTCTCTCATTCGATTTCCTATTCGATAATTCACAGCCATTTTCTTTGGTGATGCATTGCAGGTCCAAACATGAATCGGGATTCCGAATCTCATGCATAAAGAAAGATCCTGAGCTCACGGAATAGAAGCAGTGGCGATTGCGGGAGCTCAAATCATCTCTTTGTTTCGTTTACGATGCTGCTCCTGCATGTTTCGCACTGCCCGTTTGCCATTGCTATTTTATGTCCACTTTGTATTTACTTGCAGCAAGGAAATTGAACTAGATACTCTACCTCAGATGATGCTCAATTGCCTTGCATGCATAAAACATGAAGTTACATAATAAATGTGTGTAAGAGTTGGCTTAATTGTGCTTTTTAGAACAATATATTGTATGGCATGAAATATATGCAGAGTCTTTACGTGAAAGAGTAATGGCGTTTAATTTACACGCTATGGTAGTCTAAATAGACGGTGCTATCCATAAAGAGAGCTACGATAAATAATTTAATCTATCGATTACGTTTAACGCGTCTAGCAAAACTTGTACTTTCATTTCACAAAGGGGTATTAAACTTCAATAAGTATATTGTGCAGTTGCAATCAAAAACGTTATAAGCGTATAGATGAAAATGTAACAGTTAATATTTAGTAGTATTCTAACTGATTTATCTGTAAAACTAATATTAGGTGGTATTCTAAATGACAGGAGAAACCCATTAAGGAGTCATAATAAATATTTTAATCTACCGTTTCAAGTTATTTAACATGTCTAGCCAAATTTATATTTCATTTCAAAGGATCGTTAAACTTCAATAAATTCTTTGTGTAATTGCAACCAAAAACTTTCTAAGCCAATACCATATATAAACGAAAGACCATTTATTTTTTTATTTAAAACATTATATTAAAATTTAAACTATGATATAGTGTTTAGTAAAACTCATTACTTGAATGGTTAAATGTGAAAATTCTGTGTATTTGTTATTAAATACGTCTTGACTATAATATTCAGAAAAGTAATGCCATTCTTATAATGAATCCCGAAACTAAAACATTAGGATTACATAAATGTTGGAACTACCTATGCATACAAATGTTTTCTTATTCATTATTAATTCAAGTGATTGATGAGGCATGCATTACTTCTCTGAGTATAAAATATTTCATTTCTAGATTCAACTTGGATGAATAATTAAATTTATAAGAGATAATTTATAGAGAACACTGAATTTAAAAATATATTTTGAAGTCAGGTAACTTTATTTTAACTATCAGAGGTCAAGATTTGGGTTTTTAAATTTATCAACAAAAGTAACCGAAAAAAGTACATGACTTTTATCCCATTACAACTAACTAGTTTGTTAAAACGATAAATAGTACTATTTTTCGAAAACTAAAAAGGTAAAATATATATCGATACGTATTTGCACATTCGGAAATTGAAACATTGGAACAGATTTTTAAAACAGTTTGAAACATAAAATAAAGACATTTTTTTTTTCAATTTCTTTTTAAAGCTTCATCATGAAAACTAAGGTGATACAAAGTGAACAATTCGTTTACTTACAGAATAGATTTGTGTTGTACAAATACAGCAAAACTTATTTCGAAGCACTTTTTTGTCATTTAATTCCTGCTTCTTGCCTGAATGCACACTCTTCCTATGAGGCAACTGATATACTTTTCACAAGATACCAACAAAATATTAATGGAAAATAAAGACACATTTAACGGCAGTACATTTCAATTAAAAAATAAGAAATTCGAAGAACTTTCTAACAAAAACGGGTCATTGAGCTTAGATTTTTAAACTTTCCTTGGTGATTTTTGCATCATATTATTTAGTAATTATGATTGAAAATAAGTAAACTAGCTGTCATTTATTGATAAAGAGAGATACCTATCAGCTGAAGGGATAAAATTTATTTGAACTGCATAAATATTTGATTTATCCTATCCATCTTAACAGTATGACCCCCTAAAATCTATATTATAAAAAACTCACACGAAAATACTTTTTCGGGGTATATGATTCATGACATTGAGCAGGGACAGTTTTCAAAATTTATGATCCGTTGGGCTATAAATATTCATGAAACGCTTTTTGCTATAGTTTTGCTATGTATTTCATAATGTTGGACAGTTAATGGTCAAGGTAATGTAATATTTCTTAAACTACTTGTTTTGATACTAATATAAAATGAATATAAAACCACAAATGCCTAGCAACCATGTCTTACCATAGCTTTAAAATTTAGATATTTCATTATAAAGTATTAGCAGGGGGGGAAAGCATTATTTCAAATTAAATTCCGGCACTTCTGTTTATTATTTTTTTTTTTATTGTTTTAAACATTTATGCTTGCGAAATTGTAGTGAAAATAAATAGTTTAACTAATAACGCTACTACTATGGAAACAATCGGCCTCGAGAATTTGAAAATAGACGAAAAACAATATTGAAATTACTATTTTGAGTTCTCTTCGTTTTACATTTCTTCGTTTAATGAATATATTAATTTCTCTGCTAATGAAATATAATAAAATAAAAATTTAAGAAATGTAGAATTTTTAAATTAAAAATATAATATTAAATATAATTTTTAATTTGATACCTGGAGAATTTATATTCGAACTTTTATAATGTTCTGTATTTTTTTATTTCATCTTGGGGGAAATTTTCTTTTTATTAAATACTTCTATTTGTATTAATATTAAAATTCCGTAGTTCAACATTTTATCACATGCATATAATGAACAGATTAAGTAGCATAAAAAACGGCATTAGAATTAGGAATATATATATTAGGTATAATTCGATACAAAAATGACGCCATTACTTTACATATTTGTAATAATGTATTTATTTTGCATTTTTCAAATTTTTATTTGTTATTTTACTATTATAATTCCCTTTATTTTAGTATTTATTATTTTATTTCATTTTGTTAATACTTTCGAATAACAATATTAATTACTTTTTACAAATTTAATAACTCTTTTCTTATTAATTCGTAGAATATTCATAGAACAGCCTTCTTTCAGTAAATCTTTTTCATGCTGTAATTTTGGGTCCTAAATAGTTCTTTGTCAATTAAAAATGTTTTCTATTGTCTTGAATACTTTAAATTTCATGTATAATGCTACATATACACTATAATTTTTTAATTTCGTACAACATATCAATTTATACTTTTTTACTTACGAATTAAATATTTTCTGTGCTTTCATTTCATATTGTGGAATCCACAATGATGTGTCGAAAACGAAAGACGCGCATGTAGTTCAATTGTCAGTATTGAATCAAAATTTTTGAATCAAATTATGATTCAAGACAAAAGTATATTTTCGCCTTACGCTTCAAAGATTACATTATTCGAACTCTTTCTGTACTTGAAACGAAATTCGTAACTTTTCAGTGAGCGTTTTTGTTTTTGCGAACAAAGAAATCTGCATTCAGCATTACACTTAATAATGCTGAAATTGAATTTTATTACTTTTGACTAAATCAGAAAGAGTAAAGATCAGTTGAATAAAAGCAAAGGCAAATGCTTACGTGATACTTAAATTGATTTTTTGTCATGAGAAGAAAATGGAAATTTAAATTAAATTATATTCTTTATCAAAAATTGAAAGATTCTTGAATCAATTGTTTTAAATTAAGATTGACAGGTTTATACCTTGATATTTTGTAAATTTGAGATGAAAATGAATATGTCGTGCCCTTAGGCAAAATTCCCTTAGGAAAAAGGTCTTCGTTGCTACTTATATGCAATTACCATCTTCTTGAGAAAGAAAACCAAGAATATTAAAAACTAGTTCCTGTTTTACGAACGATAATCCGAAAATTAATAATATTCTGTACTTAGAATGGATGCATACGGTTATGTTACGTAAACGAACATTTCTATGCTGCTTTGTGGATCTATGTCATCGAATCACTTCACAATAATCGTTTTGTAATAAATTTGTTCCATGCATTAAACAATGCAATAAATTTTGAAAGTTCACTAAAGTGTATATTTAAACATCTACTCTTTAATGTAACAATATCGTACATCACATAAATGAAGGGCAACGTAGGGATAAACAACAAAATGAAGATTCTGTACAAAAAAAGTGAAAAATCGTGTTCAAAATGATAAAATCAATTTCTGATTGTTCGAGAGAGTTGGTACTTGAAAATCTAAAATAGCATGACCCTTTAAAGAATGGATAAACTATTGTAAATTTTGATTTTTTTTTTTTAAACTTGAACATTTTGAAAAATGGCTTTTACTTTGTTGCTCGACCTTCAAATACAAATTCGTACATCACCATTTAGCTACATTAAATACCATATTCTAAATATTAGAATTATTCAATTATTATATGGAAAAGATGTCTTTATTAAAAGGAGTATTTTTATATAGAAGAAAGTAATCTGGTTAGCAGAAATTTTACATTGCTAAAGAACAATACATTCCTACTTGCTGAATGCCGAAACTCTTCGAATCGTAATCACTTCTACTTCTTTAATGGTTTAACTTCTCTTCCATGATTAAATATTGCTCGTGGAAAAGTTTTTCGTGGTCATTTATTCTAGAGACTCATGTCACCTAGTAAAACTGCATGGGCTCCGCAAACTTTGAATTATGAAATAAAAAATTTCAGTTCTCAATGAACTCTAATAACTGTATGACAGTGATTGTAAATTTATAAGTTTCGCTTAAGTTAATTTTAGTAATGTTTAATAAGGCAATGAAACTGTTGTATTCAGGAAATTTAAACCAGATTCACCGCTGACCCAAATCTGAATCTGATCATACGAATTTACAATCAAATTACTTGAAATTTTCTAGCATACTTAAACGAAAACATATAGCATATTAATGGAATCATTTTCACTTTACTCCAACTAAATGCAGTTGAAATGAAAATATGAAGACCCATAAATGGGGGTGAAACCAGTTTATTTTGAAATCAGAGGTAAAATATACAAGGTCATAACCACTGTCGCAACTCTCGACCCATATGATTTATCCTTTTTAAGAATCCAATTTAAGATGATTGATCTAAAAAATATTAACAGTTCCGTGCTGTTATGTACAGTCGGTTTTCTAGGTTCTTTGTTATGTTTTCATGAGGTTTGTAGATGCACATTGAGCACTTAAGAAAATATTTTTTTCATGACGGATCCATCATCTAACCTGATACTGAGGTTCATTATCAAAACTCACACTGGGGCCCATTAGCTAAACTGGTGCTGGGACTATTTCTCTAAACTGGAACTGAGAATCAACATCTAAACTGGTATTAGAGCCCCCATAATCTCAACTGGTGCTGGAACCCAATCTCTAAACTGGAACTGAGAATTCACATCTAAACTGGTATTAGGGCCCATAATCTCAACTCGTACTGAAATTCCATCACCTCAACTAGCATTGGAACTCGTCATTTAGTCTGGTATTGGAGCCCGTGATTTAACTTGTTACTGGAGCCCATCGTTTAACTTGGAGATGTAGAGAACTAGTCCCTTTTCCAACTAATCTAATGGAAGATGCAATAGGAAATTGTTTTTTAAAGAAAAACTGAAGGTAAAATTCACAGGTTCAAAAACTGGACGTTGGAAGTTTTTGCCAACGAAAGGCCGCAGCAAAAGTGGTTTGTTAAACCGTCGGTTGTGATAGAAGTTGCGTGTTAAAATGGGCGAGCAGCTGCCTCGCCAAACACTATAATGAGCGGAAGTCGATTAAATGACCTCTATTAGTGGCCACGTGTAATAACTGAAACAAAATCACCGGGAGGCAGTTAATATTTCCTGGCAGAGACGTTTGTCCACTTACCTCCTCGCGGTAGTAATTGAGGGGTTTAAGGCCTTCATTCACAGCGATTAGGGGCAGACGGAATAATGCATAAACTCTGACTTCCAGAAGTGATATTATCTGCTTCTGGAGGTATCATTGCTCTGAATTGGAAAGTCAAAGTATGGTTCAGGTGGACATGGAAATGTCATTGAGAACATCTGTTTCTTAAAATTGATACCTATGGAGGAAAAGAATAAATTTTAAGATCGGCAGGACTTCGAACTTTCTCCTTGTGGTGTTATCAAGTTATAATGACCCAGCCATATAATTTTAATGTCTGAATGGTTTCCGTAATGTAGCATAATTTCCTGAAAATTAACTGAAAGACCTTTGCACAAATTGAATTAAAAACTTTATTAGCAATTTGCTAAACGAAATACATATCATAATTTGCTAACTTTTGGGTATTGATTGTTAAACTGTAAACGAAATTATTATTTAAAAAAAAATGTGTTTCATTGTAAGGTCTAGATGATCATGAACAACACTTCCCAATGCATAAATACTAAATACATCAATTGATGTTTTCAGTCGAAATACATTTTTTAAAATGTGTTTCGTATTTTTACCTTAACTTTTTAGTTTATAAGTGAGTATTCGTACTAATTACTTTTCTTTCAGGAGTAAAACTCATCATGGAGTTGCATAAAATATTCTTCGTGAAAGATTTTTTCATGAAATAAATTAATCGTACTGACCCAAATGATATTTGAAGGATTGACGAACCCTTTTTATGAGGTTTTGGATTTGCAACAAAAATGTACATTTACGAGATCCTAATAATCTCATATTGAAAGTGAACCTAAGGAGAGTTGAATGAACTTTTCTCAATCCAGTTTATTCGAAATATTTTTCACCTCACAAACATAAAAAATAAGTATATACATCTTATTTTTAACATTTTTACTGGTCAATACACATAAACTGATTGGGATTCGTGTCTCCTGATGGAGTTTTATGATGCAAAGACCATATTTTACCAAACTGCGCTAAACACAAGACAGGCAACGTCAAGTAAATGGACACACATACAGGGAAAGTTTTACTGACACAGAAGCGAGAAATACACACAGGTAACTAAGTAACAGGACAACTCGAAGGTTGCTAGTGCAGTAGGCAATCCCACTGAGCCAATGTTCTTCTTCTCCAAAAGATCTCCAGTGTTCTTCAAATCACGCATAAAAATTATTGAATCAGTAAGCCATGATGCCAAATGTGATTTTCTACTTGCCATAGACTTTTATAAGGTCATTCAAAATAAAACCAGTTTTGTACTTTGCTCTTATGCTTGAGGGGTTGCCGTGACTTATTGAATTTGTCCTATGCGTTAGTAACCTGCCGAGCTGTAGGCTACACAGATTCAATTTCTCCCTATGTGCATTTTTTCTTCTGAATCTGTATAGTATTCATTGAGTGTGTATGTCCATTTACTTGATATTGTTTTACACAGCTTGACCAAACATGACCCTTGAGTCATAAGAATGGCTCGTTTTTAAATCCCAACCAACCTTGTGGTCGTAGTGATGTTGGAAGGCGATGGTATATTTCTTTACATATTACATTCAAAATAGATATTTTTATGAAACTAATTGTATTTGAACTATTTTAACTATTTTAACTTTGAGTATTAAAGGATTTCTAAATGAAAAATAATAAGTTTCAAATCTTTAGCATTCAAATGCAATGTAAACTATGTTATAATATACAGGGTGTCCTAAAAGTTCCCGTACTCCAACTTTAAAAATATTTATTGCCCGTGTTTTTTTTTTTAATTATTGAATTTTATTGTCTGCTTATAGTTTTATCGACTTTTTAATTTTTATCGTTTGATTTTCTTCGCACTCAAGTTGTGCGATAATAAAGTTTTACGTTATTTTGTTCTTCATTGCAAGAAGAATTTATCACGCATTCAGAGAATTGCGCTGTTTGAGGCTTATTTTGAATGTAAATCATATGAAAGATGTAAAGAATTTGGCGACATAAATATCCAAATGTTGCTACACCGAGTAAAAATACGCTATATCAACTTATTCAGCAATTTTTTGCATTATTAAAAGTGAATGAACGAGACTCTTGGTTACAACAAGACGTTGCAACCTGCCATACAAGAATGAAACCATGGGTACGTTTCAAGATTTTTTTTGGCGATCATCTCAAGAAACCTGTGGCCACCTCGTTCCCTGATCTGCGCATCCCTGACTTTTTTTCTGTGGGGATATTTGAAGAACAAAGTGTATAAAGATAATCAACAAACAAAACGTGATCTGAAAATTGCCATTACTCAAAGGATACAAGAAGTCACTCCCAGCATCTTGAAACGTGTTTCTAAAAATATGCGCAAACGACTTCAGCTTTGCCTCCAAGAAAAGGGCGGAAATTTTAAACATTTATTATAAATTTTCCTTTGTTATGTTAAAATTGCTTTTCACCATGAGCATATAAATAATTGTTTAAAGTCTGTTGATTTTGTAAAATAAATTCACGAATCGTCAGTACAGGAACTTTTAGGACACCCTGTATTTTTAATAAACAAATCTGTCCCTGAAGTCACCCTCGACCTCCACGAGCACAACTATTTCCCAAAAGTGCTGGCGACGGATTTACGACCCCCTCGCTTCACGCACCCTCCCCTGCCACCACAACGGTTGCCGTAAGAAAATGTCTATTTCCACCTGCCATAGTCAATGTCTGTCTTGTCTAGCACCTGCCACACTCCTTTCTTCTGCCCGATACCACTCGGTGGGCGGGGCATCGCCTGACAACCCAAAGGGGGGTGAGTCACGCTGGAAGGGTTGGTGATGCAGCAGTGAAGGGGTAGAGCTGAATCTCTCATCAAGGAACTCCATCCTTTGCCGCATCCTGGGTGCCAGAGTGATTTTAAAATAGATGGAGGATTGCAGGACTGGATGAGGCTTAGCTGCCATTTCGGGCCTCCACCATCAAGAAAATGTATTGATTTTCTATACATTATTAATGTACTGCTCTTAAGAGTGTTTTTGAGGTTCTGTTTTGCTCGGCTGTGTATGGTTTGGTTTACCTTTTACTCTTGGGTGATTTCGTCGTAAATTATAATCGTCGTGTTGCCCTTTCTCTGGCTTAAATTGGTTTAATTTTACTGTGTTTTGGAATAGGAGGGAGCTAATAAAATTTACCCCATTTCTTTCTTGTTCTGGAGGGAATAGGGTTTTATTTTCTTCCATCGAACTGCCGCAGTTGAAAAGGCAGAGTGATGCGATTTTTTTCGAGCAAAAAGAGTGTTTTTCCCAGGTTCTTATGTGTTTTTGAGGTTCTGTTTTTCCCAGCTGTGTATGGTTTGGTTTACCTTTTACTCTTGGGTGATTTCGTCGTAAATTATAATCGTCGTGCTGCCATTGCTTTGGTCTAAGTTGGTTAAATTTTGCTTTTTTTGGGGGGAAAGGAGGAGGCTCCTTAAATTTACCAGATTTCTTTAATATTCAGGAATGAATGGGGTTTTATTTTCTCCAATTAAACTGACGCAGTTGAAAATGAATAATGGTGCATTTTTTAATTTTTTTATTTATTATTATTTATTTATTTTTTTGCTTTTGTACAATACGTGAATTGTAATTTTGAATTTTATCTAATTTAAATACGATTTCTTGGTATGTTTTCAAGGAATAAAAGGGTATCATCCCACCTGGTTGTTGTTTCAGCAATGTAATTATCAAAAGTAACCAGACATTTATGAACGAAATATCTCGTCACGAGAAGTAAAGTATCCATATCTTGATCTCATCATTATAAAATTATTCGCAAAATATATCTTGATGGTACGTTTTTGTCATCATCAAAATTGGTTAGGTCGCGATGGACGATTAACTCGTCGAAATCATTTGAAGGGATAATTTAGCATAATTATCAAGTAATATAGCAACGGATTCTTGAAAGGAATTGGTATTTTGAACTCTAAGCTGTCGTATTAAATGAGCGTTGTTAACTATTCTATAAATATGACATTCGCTTTACTTTTAAACTTAAGATTCTTAAGCAGTTAATTAAAGTACTCCATCTTTAATGCATGATTGGTTTTGTTTGTCACTCAATGGTTAATATTTTGTGCTACATTGGTGCTTATCAGACCGGTTCAAGTGAATTATGTTCCACTCAAACACAGGATCTATAGAACGGAGGTTCAGAGCGCTAACCACTCTTTTACAAAGTCAATACTTGGTTGAGGTTTTGCTAGGCATGTTAGATTTTGAGAAAGAGGAAGAATACTGATTTATAGCAAACTTCAAATTCAATACGTCTTCAAAAACTCCTATTGTAGGTCGATTGAATTTCTTTAGATTTAGAATACAACTTAAAATAAGTACTCCACGTTTCGATAGCCACATATTTTACAGTTCCATGCATAGTCGTTTCTTTTATTCGAAGAAATAATAAAGCTCTTCAGTGGAATAAAAATTTTCGTGGTAATATAGTTTATTTCATTACACACACGCAGATATTCAATTCGTGACCTATATTCTCTAAGACCTATTTTAAACCGGGGAACTAAAGTAATTAATTGAATGCTGATCAAGCCTTAATTTGATAAACCTCCTGCATCGAATAATTAGCCAGTCAACGTTAACTTGATACAATTCAATTCGAAGACAAATTGGTTGCGGAATAAAGTTTCAATTAAGAGTGGGTTCTGTAAAATTAAATTTCAGAAAAATTAAATCAAAAACAAAGTTTTATTTAAACTATTTAATACATCTTTCTTTGTTCATTCAAAATTTCAAAAAAATTATTTATCCTCAAAACATATACTTAAAAAACAATTTCAAATAAATTATAAGCACTGATATATCGGTCAAGAACACACTAGAATCTTACATTTTAGGAATAAATTTATCTAATATTAATATATTTAGGACGGAGGATTTATGAAATAGAAATATTAGATTGCACTTTATATTTTTGCTATTATTTTGGTTGATTGATTTTTATAGCGCAGGGGTTATATTTGGCCAAGCTGAGGCAAACACGAAACACAGACAGATGATGGTCGGAAGGAAAATTTTATTGGCACAGAAGAGAATAATTCGAAAGGTAGCAGGTATCGAACCTCCATCGCCTACAACTCGCAGGTTGCTAGAGTAGTGGACAAATGTATTGAGTCATAGCGGCTCCATTGCTATTTTGTTGAAAAGGCTACACATTTCTTGTAACGTCATCCTCACAACGCGAAGAACAAAATTATAACTGAATTTGTTTATGTTTTTAAACAGAAATGTTTTGCGTCTTTCTTTAAATTAATTCTTCAGTTTGGTCGGTGGACCCGGTCTATTGTCTCTCATTTAGTAAAAAAAGACATTAAAGCGACAAACCAAACTGAATAGTTTATTTTCTTTATTGGGTTGGTTAGGTTTTATTTAACTAAGATGGCTCCACACAACGTCGAATAAATCGACATACATACTCCTACGGAAAAGCTCTACTGACATAAAAAAGAAGAATTCTTCATTGAGAAAATTTTCTAATAGAATAATTTTAGATAATTAGAAGTAATTACACACCAGTGCCTTTTTAAAAAAATTATTGAATATTCGCGCGTATTTTCTTTTAACTATTCCTGAAAAACTAACCTACCCAACCCGAAAAAACTGAAGTTCGAAACCGTAAACACCACGAAAAATAAAATCGCAAATCACGTTAAATAAGGAAATAAAGTTAAGTAAGGAAACTCGCTCACATAACATCGAGCAAAATATTGAGGAAAAACATTAAGATCCAGGTTTTTTTTCTTCACTGTCGAACAGTTTTATAAGAAATTAAATAGAAGTAGGGGGAAGAGAAACAGCGAATTCCCGTTCATTGAAAAAAAAGTAGTGAAAAAAATACGCAAATGTTCCTATTATTGCCAGGATAATAACGCTAGAGAATGAACTCCTTAGGGTAGGATTAACGGGCTATCTTATTTTACGTAATAGCTCCCTTCTTCAGGGTTGCCGCATTTCAATCACTCGCCATCGCCAATGCAGAAATATCGCGCCGTATTTTTCCGTTTTCTGGCGACATAAATATCAGACGTTCCGTTACATATCGATAACATTTCTTAACTATTTCTTCTTAACGAAAGTTCTGTGTTCAATAGTATTTGTGGTTAACACTCTCTTTAGTAGGTCAAGTCATATTTTTATAACGAAAACATATCTTTCATTACATTTGATATATCAATTTGATTTTTTTAAAGTCATTTGGACAGAAAGAGTTGAATGATTTTCGGAATCATGATTTTATTATACAAATAGATAAAACTTATTTTTTGGCATCAATAATTAAATTCTATTTTCAAACTACACTATGCTAAATTATGTATAGAATCTACAGTTCTTAGATCTTGCTAAAAATTCTAAAAGATAGAAGTTTTTAACCAATGGGTTTTTTAACATATAGTTAGCATAGCTAAACACATCAAAACTAACACGAAATTAAAACGAATTAAAAATAAACCAAACGGAAGGCGAAGATTTTAATTCGGAAACCCAATTACTTACGTATCATACATATCGGGGTTACCTTAAAATATAATTTTACACCATTTGGCGTTTAATATTTGGTGTTGACCAATCACCTGTAATGTACTAATTCGGAATTCATTCTTTGAAATTTTTATCGGCAAAGTGCTGAAATCATGTTCGAAAAGCAAGCCAAATGACTTTAGGTTCAGAATGCGTACAGGAAACACGTTTTGCTACAGAAACATTAGTCCTCTACATTAAATTTAAGAAGAAACGTCTCTCATATTCCATACACGCTTCTAAATCAAAATCTAAAGTTAATGAAATAGGTTTTCCTGAAAATAAAATTGCCATTAATGCAGAACAAAAACGTCTATTGTATGAGCTAAAAACGTTAAGAAAGAAAAAAATAAAACTACGGTCTCAACATGATTAAAACATGTTTTTTAAATCACAATGCTCCCAATATATTTTGTGATTTCTTTAAGTGGGTGATAAATCGCCTATTGTGGTCCACCGTAACTCTATTACGAGAGGCACGAGCCACGTGCTGTCAGGCGAAGTATCCTTCCTTTTCCTAGATAGAATCTCTAATTGGAGGAGCATGTTACATGTCTTGGCCAATTAGGCACGGTGCTGCTGGTTTTAAACTGACACCCCAAACGAAGCTAGCAATCAATTTCCAATTTATCGCTCCTAAGTAGATGGGTACTTGTTTAACAATGTCTCTCGCTTTTTTAAACAATTTTTTTTTTGAATAAAAGAAATAAGGTCTTTAATGTCTTCTGCAATCTAATGATCAAATTTTCCCAAAACTTCTCGGTTGAATTGGAGGAACGGAAGCTCGCATTAGTGATTATGGCGAAAGTAACAATTGAAATATAACAAATTGAAAATAAACAAATTTATCTGTACTGTGAAATTGATTTAAGAGAGATAATATTAAATCCCCGCTTCTCATTGAAATAGCAGAAAATGAATTATTGAAGTGCTTTTACAAATGAACATTGAGATATTTTTGAAAACATTCTTCACATACAGAATTATTTTTAATTCTCGAAAAAAATGAGAAAATAATACTTGTTTTTATTTTAAGTACTCAAAACTATCTCATTCAATTACGTATTCATTTCATTCACGAGTTTTAAAATAGGTTACATTTACACAAATCAGGCGATATGTTTGGTTATGCATGTTTGTATACGCAATTCGTTTGCATTGAATATCTAATAATCCGTAGAACTATAAATTAGTTTAAAATCATTATTCTAGACTTGCTTTAATGAAAAAAAACTCAAGGCTTCTTCGTTTTTTAACCCTCATGGGGGTTGATCTACGCATCGAAAACTGTCTTGTATTGGCTAGCCTGTTCCAAATTGTTGACAGTTCCGGGCAAGGAACAATTTGTTTCTTAAACTTGAATTTTCATTCATCTGGTGTAAAAGGGAAGTTTTGAGGTTCTTACCATTAACAGACGAGGTATCTAGCGCTTAGCAAAACTCGCCAGATCTTGATGGACGAGATATCTGGTCGAGTCAACCACCAGGAAGATTAATTGAGTTTCCCTAGTGAAGTAACTTTACAGCGTCAATCTATTGTGGCAGTACATCAACATAAAACGTATTTATTGCTCTAAGGGGAAAAAATTTGAAATCGCAACAAATCACAGAAAATATATTAAAAAAATATTTTTACCAAATTCAGAGAGGTGAAATGACACCCTCTGGGAACATTTGAGACCTAAACCATTCCTACACAGTTCAAGGGGAATATGTAGATAGTAAAAACGTAGTCAGAAAATTATGTATACATCAGGTTAACAGAGGTAATACTCGTGTATATGTCGCTTTAATTTGGTTTGTCATACTGCGTTATTTTTTTGCACGTGAGAATGATTAGATGGTAAATAGAAGTATAACAGTAACACTGTACAGTGTGAGGCTAGTCACATATTGGTCCAACATTAGTGTCAGTAAATTGACTGAAATACGCATGCGTACCGACATGTTTTCTGTACAGAAACGGAGCGCGAATGCGCAGGTTAGATCAACGTGTGGTATGTCGTAAAATGTTTGCGTCGCTTGCGTTATTCAGAACATAATAAAGTGTTCCATTTGGTGTTTGAGTTCAACCCAGACACTGACAGAACTGCAGCAGTTGAACGAAATTCGGTGGCTCGGTGAGTTTGTCCATTGTGCTAGCAACCTCTGAGATGTAGACGGTGCAAATTCGATTTCTGTACTGTATTTTCTATCTCTTCTATGACAGTAAAAGATTTTCTTGTGGTTGTATATCCATTGTTTGACGTTGTCAGTTTGTGATTGTGCGGCTTGGTCCTTGAGCCATAAAACCCAATCAAAGTAATTCAGCTTGATGCACCAATGAAACTGCTCATCCTGACAAGGCACATCATAACAATTTGTACGCCCTAAGTAAATTTCATCAACCTTTTTCTCAACTTTTAGCATTTTTTAATGCGCACGTCAATGCCTCTTATCAGACCGGACACGAACTATCAAAATTCGATCAGCCCCAAAGATAAGTGCTATCAGATGATGTCTTCTCCCGAACATTCCGATTCAACGGAAAGATAAACAAATACTGCCAATAAACATCGGGCAGGACCTTACCTGCTCGACTTCCTCCATCGAAGAAAACTTCCTCCTTCCACTTCCGGAGCACCTGCTGGCACCCCCAAAGACGCGTGACGTCAGCAAGGGGGTGTCCCGCGGAGTACGTGCCCTTCGAAAACGACTAAGGGGCCCATTTAATAATGTCATTGACCTTCAAGGTGGTCGTAGGAACCGCTAAGATACGGGAGGTGGCGAAGTGGAGCACTCTTCAATTCACTTGCATTTGGAGGTTATAGGCATGATGCAGATCATTGACACCGCCAACGGTAGTGTCAGTGGTGTGAGCTGATCCGTGCTAAGGCAAATTGTTTAAGTGGCAGCATTTGTGAATTGCTTAAGTGCTCGTACTTATTCTAGCATTCTTTCGTGGTGAATGGACGAAGATCGAAAATAAAGAATTGAAAACTGTTGGTCAACATGCTGTGTTATTAAAAAATATAATGGTTGCCTTAGTTGTGTTTTGGTCCAAGGGCCATATTTTGCTAAACTTTGCCATCATAATGTCAAGTAATAGATATGCACACATAAGAAAATGGCATAGACGAGAAATATACTCACAGGTTATGGCACAGGAATCAAACCTGGGCCACCCACAACTCACAGGTAAACAAACCCATTGTGCCATGATTACACTGACAAAAATATAATGAATTACCATAGTTAATAGACGTATTATTAGTTTTACTAGACACAAGTCAATGTTCATCACACTACCATAAGTAGATTGGATGGTAGATTATATGGACTCTCACAGGGTATTCTTATAACGGAATTTTCAAATCGTATAGCAGTATACACGACCGCTACATAATCCTTATCGATTTGGTTGGTAGAGCTGCGGTCATTTTATGCTACACGAAGGCAAATTATGTCAGTATATTTAGTCTTGACTGGTTGATCGGAACCTTCAGTCACTGGTTTAAGGTGGATTCAAAACCACTCAGAACATCCATGCCATGACCGGTGCTTGATCCGAGAACCTATTTAACCCTAACCCTGCCGATAATTTATCTGTTTGTATAGGCAGAGCAAGTTGTAGATTCAGTTTTGATAAAGGTTAACAGGAGGCAATGGCAGCGTTGTTAGTTGGGACTTTTAACTCCCTACATGTCAGTCTAAATGAACACAAGCGAGAAATACATACCCAGGGTTAAGCTGCATTAGCGGGGAGAATTTATCAACATACTGATTTAACATGCACATACCCAGCGTATATTAGAGAGCATTTCAGTGAGGAGAGCTTTTGATAGGGCCTAGTTCCTCTCTAGGCATGGAACACGAGAAATCTATATGCTTATCAAGAGGAATTCTCGAGATTCAAATCACCAGGTCTTGTACGGACATTAAAAAACTGCACTTCAGGAATAGCACTGAATCATATTTCCTCTGTCATACTGGCTGCGTAAGTGGTACTACATCAGCTATAACTTCGAAATTTTAGAGCCATAATCCCTTTGTATTTGCTTAGTAGTTATTACCAAATAGATGATAAAACCTGTGACCACATTGCAGCACAACACTTCTCAAAAATCAATTTATAATGAGGCTACTGCGCGGTTGAAGTAGAATTTCAATCTTTGAAAGAAAGCGTACACTGGGATTGAATAAATAATTTTAAAACTACTCCACATTCAAATCGATCGAAAGCTAGCCAACTTCAAGGATTTTCTTCCCGAACTTCAGCAAACGGACAGCAACTGAACCGGGAGTCTTAAAAAGCCCAGGACCAGTCTCACATCAACCTCACCTCTGCATCCATCTTCAAAGAGATCTAAGCCGTCGCCAACAACTCACATAATTCAAAGTCACATACACACGTGCACAAGTGCACGCAGAGATGCACCCTCTGAAAGAAACAACCCTCCTTTCCCACAAAGACGCGGGAGGTAATTTTCAAGACGGCTTGTTTGCTCTCTCTCTCTCTCCTCTCTTCTGATGTTCAAGGGGAATGTGTGATGCCAGGGCATGCTTCGTTGATTCTCTACTTTTAAAGAGTCTCTTCAGGAAAGGTGTCTGTTTGGGCAAATGAGATGTAAGCGTGAGTGATGCCCGGGTTTTCCTCATAGAAACCCGGGTAAAATCATTATTTTAAATATTAACTTTTCCTACAAAGCGGGCATTTTTTCCCTCTTTCTCCCTCGTACCCTCTTCGCGTCTCCCTCTTAAAGTTATTATTGGCCGTCTTCGATTATATTTTGCTAGCGACGACGAGTTTTCATTGAAAATGATGCGTCAGGCCTAAACACGAGTAATGTTAAATATTGATAAATGATAGGTAAGGGTAAATATTATTAGCAGGAAGGCTTAGTTAAATATCGTCTAGCAACTATAATATATGCAGAAGTGATTTAAAGTAGGTTCGCTGGATCTAAGCAAAGGGGGCTCAGTTTGTACAGTCCTTCCTATTAAATCTATTAAAGATAATGATATACGAGGGCATTTCAGAATCTCAATATATTTTACCCGTATCTATATTAAAGATTAGATTATAAAGAAGGTTTCAAAAAGTAATGCTTATTAATCATCTTAGTAGGATAAATTTTAAATTAATAACAGTTGATTCGTAATTTTAATAATTAAGGTGTACTCCTTACTATATTGAATACTGTTTTTAGAATTGGAAAAAAGTAATTTTTTGAAGATCTACGAAAAATGAAAAGTTGGTGCTCACCATTTTCCCTGTGCGTCAAACCTTTATAATTTGAATATAAAATATGAAATTTATGGTTGTCTTTGACAGTTAAATTAAATGCATTTTGAGCTTCGTTAATATTCCTTAAAGAATAAACTTTTTAGAAAAAATCTTTACATTTCTTTCTATTGAATTTTTCTACCGATTGACGCGCCATATATATAAGGAAAGATTGTAAACAATATACAAATTCATTATATCAAATGTAAATAATAAAAGCAAAGCAAACAATATCCTATTTTCGGATGATTTGCCCCTATGTGTATTACTTTTTTCTGTATCAGTAAACCTTTCATAATTACAATATCAAGTTACATTTTCAGTGTTTTAGATATTTTCAATGTATTGAATGTATATAAGTTGCCACACTCTTTTGATAACCTTAATACCAATATATATCACTAGTTTACAGGTACAGATCGATCACGAATTTCATTACCCTGACTAGCTTCTCACTGACGGTTTTTACTTACAACAGCAAATATGACAGTAAAAATAGTCATTCCCATCTGGATACATCACATAAAATCTGATATTCTTCTCAAGTCAATTACAAGCGATGACATGGCATATATGTTGACATCTGTACATTGTATGATATATAGGTTAAGCGTATGTTTTGAGGACTTCTCCCACTCTAGCCATAAAAGACAACTTCGACTGATGGACAAATGTGCCTGTCATGTTTTCTTCTTTCAAATAAGTTATGTTAGACTGTCCAGACAGGCTAGCTGTTTGTAATCTGGAAGTGACGTGTTGTTTTTCATGCTTCAGTGGTTGAAAGATGTCTAGGGATATTACCTGGCCTTGGATATTTATCTCAGATCAGAAATCAAGTTTGGACTAAATGACGGCATAAAAAATACCAGTTCAACGATTTTTTAAAAACGATCAAAGAAAAGAATGACAATAAAGTTTTATAGACCTACTATTAGTTTTATAGAACACAATTCAATGATCCTCACACCAATAACAGCCATAAAAACATTTAAAAAAATAGAAAGCATAGAAAATACCAGTTCACCGATTTCTTAAAAACGACCAAAAGAGTTTATAGACATACTATTAGTTTTACTAGACACAAGTCAATGTTCATCACACTAACAACAGACATAAAGACATTTTAAAAACGTTACACCACTTCATTGACAACCATCTTTAGAAAATATTCCCACCAAATGGTTTCAACGAAATAAATTGTCTATCAAGATCTGACTATTTTGCTAGTGACGAGGATACAACTTCAAGACCAATAAAGCAGACAAATCACTCCACCAACTAGAAATGGTCATGCACCACCTATCACAGAATCAAAAAGAAAGAGCTCTTAATCTGTCAATCCTATCTGACGAGGATACTACTTGGATTGAATCATCTAAACCAGTACCGGATTCCGTCATCTAAGCTAGAACCGGTACCCATCTCCAATCGTCTATACTAGTATCACAGCCCTTCATTTAACCTAAAGCAGGTGCCAACAATCTAAACTGGTATTAAAGTCCGACATCTAAACTAGTACCAGAGCCCGTCAACAAAGGACTTGATAAAAAAGATCTTCTGGAACGACCATTATTGGTCATTGATTTCTCGAGAGTGTGCGATATCATGGACCTAGTCTAGCTCTGCTGGGCTACAGGGATCAGCAACAACAACACAAAGGACAAATTTGGACAAAATTACAAAGGAGAAATTAGGACAAAATAACAAAGGACATATTTGGCAAAATTAAAAAGGACAAATTAGGACAAAATTACAAAGGACACATTCGGACAAAATTACAAAGGACAAATTAGGACAAAATTACCAGAGCCCGTCATTTAATATAGAACGCTGATTCGTCATCTAACCTGGAACCAGTCTGACTTCTAGACTAGTACCGTAGTCCGTCATCTAAACTAATACCAGAGCCCGTCTCCTAAACTAGCACCAGTCAATTAATGTCGTAGTGGTGCCCGGGGTTCACGCTTGAAGCGGGAGGACCGTGCCAAAATACCAGTCTTCCACAAGTCTGCTTACTGTCTGGATCCACGCGCGTTTGTGCGTCCGACACTGAAGACACCGTGCTAAGCTAGACAAAATTAGGCTGCTCGTTTCAGGCACCGATCGGATTCTGCTGTTGGTCGCCCTTGCAACGAACCGAACGAAATGTGTCAACAGGGTAAAAAATTCCTCGTCTATTTTGATCGAGACCTCACGCATGCTTCGCGTCCAATGCAAGGAGGGAGTCAGCCAAAGGGGGGGCGGTAGAAAATAAGAATGTCTAGCAACAGCTGTGTGGGAATCTTTTGGGCTGTCACCGCTTACGCAATTTGTCTATCGTGCACCTTCCGGCGAGTCGTATCTGAAACGGATCCAAAATTAGGGTTTCTGGCACTTCTTGGAGGGGTCTGTGGAACACGCTCGCGTCCTTGTGGGCGTCGGTCCGATTTCTCAGAAGGCATCGAGGGATGCTCCATGTATTGCACTTTTGCACGACTCCAAGAGCTTAACTTCAAAATATATGCAACTAATAATTAGAACTATTCATGGCCAGGTCGTGTGATAAACTTTATATATCCATTGTTCTTCCCCTCATTAATAATACTGGCTAATAAAAAAAACCAATATCTCCAGGTGTGTTCCTTTTCGATTGATGGGTTTTAGTTACTCATATATAAGTATTTAGTTCTTAACAATATTTATACCTCCATTCATACCATAATATCATCATTCGCACCCATTGCATATTTGTATCATGTTGATGACCAACATTTTTTAAGTAGTGAATTCATTAAAATTATGCTTCCCCCATCTGAATTTATTTTGTTGACCAACATGAATTTTCTTCCCAGTATTTTTCATTCTGTAAAATTTATTTGCCCTGGATTTTTTATCGCTATTTTTAAGTTTTTATACTTTTAGTGGTTTT
This sequence comes from Metellina segmentata, assembly GCA_947359465.1. Taxonomy (NCBI): domain Eukaryota; kingdom Metazoa; phylum Arthropoda; class Arachnida; order Araneae; family Tetragnathidae; genus Metellina; species Metellina segmentata. Next base: position 86,997,354 of record OX375879.1, read on the forward strand.
ACTATTTTATCTGTCCTTCGGCGCACTTTACCCAATTTTGGATCTCGCATCATAAAACCTAAATCAACAAACCAAACAATGCTAAATAGAGCATAATTTCTTATCAATTGTGGATTGAATGTTTACTTTATTATGGCGTTTTAAAGATCGCTTCTTCTAAAAGAATCGGTACTTACATACTCAGCATGTAACAAGTAAATGACCAAACTTTGAGATACAAGTATAACTACCCTCAAAACCAGTTAGGTGGCTGATTGATACAACATAACAGGAAACTATTTTCTTAATTTAAAATAAGTCAGAAATCTTCCAATCCCTTTAAATGTGCATGTGGATTCGACGCAAACTATTCAAGCCATGCATTTATAACAAACATTTGTTACACAAGGGATGAAACAATTACTATATGCAAGTTTCGATATCAAATGAAAGTTAAAGTATTACGGAATCAGTAACTGGACATTGATGGAAATCAATATCACCACATTTATCAATACAGCGGGTGAGGTTTATCAATATAGAGGGTACAATTTACCCCCTCCATACAGTAAACAATTCTCCCTCCTTAATGAGATAGTCACGGCGTTCCACCTGTAAATGACAAGAAGGAAGAATGAGGTCTGTAAATAACAAAGCACCTTTTCTTCACCTTGAGCAATCCGCCGAGACAGTAGTATCTGCTTTCGTCTGTTTTGTGTGCGGATTGCTTTCTGCCTTGACCTTAAGAGGCAAGTAGCCAGAAAGATCCGACCCTAGAGCTTTTCAACTATTTTTAAACTTCCAGAGGAAGAGAGAGAGCATTTTCATTTGTTTCCCGAAATGCTACTCACTCCCCCGTTATTTGCCACAACAAATATCGTGTCCCCCTTAATGGTTGAACTCTCACACCTAAAGGCATAGTCTAACAAAGCACAGGTGCAAGTTTGATTTCTAGAGAAATATTAATAACTAGCAGATCCACACATGGCATCTGCGCTAAACTATCAAAAATTACTGATATACATGGTTGTCTGATATCCATGACTTTCATAACTACTGGTACCTAACAAGTGTCATTACTCAATTTTATACTTCACTTCAGTCTATTTAATACATATAGCATCCATAATCACATATATGGATTCGATAACTTTAAATGAAAAAAATTTATTCCAAAATAAAAATAATCTTACTTTTACTGGTGTTAGTTCTTATAATCAATGAAATGTAGCTGACACACTGGACTGATGGTTAAGGTGTTAGCCTCTAGATCGGAAGGTTCCTGGTTCTAATCCGGGCCAGTGCATGGATATTTGTAAGCGTATGCTATAGAGACAGCTGGTGCACCTTAAATCTATCGTGGCCGAAAGTCCTCATGTGGGTTGGTGTGGAAGTTTAGAGAGTGGGGTGCCAGCTCAGGTGTTGCCTCGTCATCTGTCCGTGGTTAAAAACTGCGTGGTGCTGTCTTCGGATTTTTCTCCGAGGGGATTGTTCCTGGACCGGTGTCAATAGCCCCTTGTGTTGCTCTAGTACGACGTTAAAGAAAAATTTTTAAAATTACCAATGAAATGTATGGTAAAAAACACACATTGACCATGTTATACAGTTAGATTCTTCATTAATTTCATCCCATTCCTATATTCAAGAGTAATTCGACATTTTTTGTAGCTAAACCTAGTCTTGCTCATATATCCTCCCTTTCTGTGCTCATTTCTATGTTTCAGATTTCTCATTGTTCTATGTAATCAGATTACTGGATACTTTGATTTGAATCCTTCGGGTCCTTTCCCTCTTAGGATTGATCACAAACCGTCGATAATAGACTACGTGTTAACTTACATGTATTTTAAGCACTATTATGCAGATCTATAGCTAAAATCTAACATATTTAATCAAAACTCAAAAATTGGCAAATGCATCTCGTAACAATCGATTTTATAAAAAATTCGCTGTTGCCATTCTACTAACAACAACTAAGGTCGATTTCTGTTGACACGTATGTTGTGTGAAATATTTATAGATATATACATAAAAACAGAAGCCTAGAAAGTTATTCAAAGAGATCGCTTCGTGTACTCCTTCCATGCTGAGTAACAACTGTTCAAAAAATGAAGTGATACTTAGTATTCTGTGAACTGTGCCGCATTTCTGCTGCTTAAATCCCACAACTCAAAAGGTGCGGTTTTCTGTAACTATACGGGCCGCGGTGGCTCTGTTGGAAGAGTAACGGATTAGCAACTGGAGGGTTTCGAGTTCGAATCCAACAAACATCGTCATGTATAAAAGGGTCTGGTGTACGTTAAACCCTGTCGTGGCCTCAAATGTCCTCCAGTTTGTGTGGTGTGGAAGTTTGGAGAGTCGGCTGCCAGCACAGGTATTGCCCCGTCATCTGACCGTGATTCAAAATGACGTGGTGTTGTCCTCGATCTTCCCCTTAAGGGATTGATCCCGGATCGTCGTCAATAGCCCGTTGTGTTGCTCCAGTATGACGTTAATTAAAATACGTACCTACCTAGCGATCGTCAATTAGTCTCTTGTTTGGAAATTCATGATATTTTCAGATTATCTTTCACTTTTAGTATATTTTAAACATCGAAAAAATAAATAAATATGATTGAAAGATCGTTCCGATAAGATAATTTTTACACAACATGAATTAAAAACTCTCACAAACACCATTTTGCAAACCTCAAGGTGAAACGCGTCACCAAAAGGAACAAGATTTGGAACACAATACCATTAGCATTCAAGGTAACGTGACTAGAAAAAAGAACATATAAAGAACAACATAAAAATAAAGGCGCTTTTTTTTCGATGCTCAACAAAAAAAAAATCCATCTTGAAACAGAAAATAACACACTGGATAAATCACGATTTAATAGGTAAGAAATTAAATAGTGATCGCAAATTAATTTCTCACATGGTGATCAAATATCTTTTAGTCTGAATATTTTCTTAAATTCATCCCCGAACAAGTTATGTCCTTACCAACAGAAACCACAAACTCTCCGTCACCGTAAAGTGTCACCAGAAGGAACAAGAGTTGCAATACAATGACATTAGCATTCTAAGGCAATGCGGTCTGGAGAGGAACATAAAGATAAAGACGCTTTTTTCCGCTGCCCACCAAAAAAAATCAGTCTTGAAACCGAAAACAAGACACTGGACAAACCACAATTCAGTAGGTAAGGTTTCGTGGTTTTGACCCTGTCGGTCATTCATAATCTCTCAAAGTTAGGCTGTCCTTGAAATGCCACCTGAATTCCAAGGCGTGGACTTGATCTCGCTATCTGAGGCCTTCTCGGGGCCATGGGGCTCTTTGCCATGTCCAAAGGTTCTGATTCCAGGGTGCGGCGAGAGTTATTTGTAAACTTCGCCATAGGTGGGGGCACTTGAAACTTTTCATTTGCCTCAGGGCTGAAGCTAAGGGGATTTGTGAGATAAAAAAATAACTTATTAGCTTTACTGAGCTTCTGTAGTTGCTGGAAACTGCAATGTCATTAAGTAACCCTCGTTATATCACGCCTCGATGTATCGTGTTTAGTTACATAGCCTTTTCTACTTGTCCCCAGTGAATTTCCGCTTTGAGAATAGAAAATTAAATCTATATATTTTTTGGAATAGTTCAAAGGTTGCCTTTTTGACCAGTTGTCCTAAACTAAATTGGTATAAAATATTTGGATGCGAAGAAATTTATCTTCAAATAACTCTTTAGTTTCATATTAAAAGGTTCTTCCCTCGATTTTGTGTTATAACTTGTAGGTTTACGTAACTCTAATATAAAAACAGTAATTTGTTGTAATATCGTTGCCTTTTTATTTCCAATAAGCGAGTTTTCTCTACCCTTGGTATGCGTATCTTCCATGAAACGTGATTTCATGTATCTTTAGAACTTCATCAGTTGAATTTGAGACTCGGGCTCGTATTGTAAGAATAAAACACTAAAAAACCGAAGCGGGCTAGTAATTTATTTCTATCTGTCTATAAGTCGATCCAGTAACAAAGCTCCATTTAAAATATACATTTACATTGAATTCAATAATTTTACTTTTATTAAGAGAACCTTGTGCCATCAAACCTAAATGAATCAACCAACTAACTTACCTCAAGAGTTTTGTGATTATGCTTTCACTTTAAACTGAGTAACAGGTATGATTGTTTCGTATTCTGTATCTTATAGCTGAGGACGTATTCAGGGAATAGGCCCTTGAACCAGAAGCTAAATATTTTTTGTTAAAATGCAATATAATATAAATCATGATCAAATTGAACAAATACTAAGCAAAATGATAAGTGCTGAGATCGTCAAAAAGATGTTTTCTTGTGTAATCTCTATGTATGATTAACGTAGGAATATCAAAAAAATGTTTTAAGAACCAGAAGTATTTATATATTAGTCAACTTACAACCGACAATCTAGTCATAACTATCGAGATATGAATTTATAAGCTTTTTAACACCAGAATGGAGATTTGTAGACTGGAGATTCCACTAAATCAATTTATCTTTATATGACGGCTAAATTTCTTCCTGAAGAGCACACAAAGAGTGGTAGAAAGTTCCAATTCTTCCCCCTCGTTTCCTAACAATCGTTTTTTAACTTAGCGCATTTCTCTTATATGTAGACAATTTGCTCAAATTCGGCTTAGTTAATGATCCGCACAGCATCAAACTCGACATTCTCAAACATTACTTTAAATATGTACCAAAGCTCAAAAAGCAGAGTAGTATCACAGTGCTATTAATCTATACTAATCTGTAGCAATAGAGATATTCTGAAGACTGGAAGAATACTACTTGAAATAGACTATTCCCGAAAGCCAACAATGCTTGAAACGCTGATTAAATTTATTAAAAGATTTCTTTGAAAGTGGCTTACCCCCCACAAAGCCTCTCGAAGGCGGAATATCTTATAGTCTTTTAAAGTTCTGCTTATGGCCGGTTGGGAAGTCGAATGCGTGTTCATCGTCACATCCCCTATTTCACTATCAAAAATAAACAGAATAATTCTCAGGGACATTTAATAATTTTATCCACTTAAACTCTCGAGAGGCAATAATTTCAGCCGGCTTGAAAAGCAATTCATCAAACCCAGCAGTAGCTAGACCATACACATAGTTACCCTCCAGAGATTGTCGTGCCGAAAATATGTAAACAAAAAGCATCCTATCTGGAGCCCATTTTGAAGGAAGATCTTTCTACTTGAATCTAATGCAATATTTCCCGGAAAGAATTGCCTAGAGAAGACGTTTTACTTTCGGAAGTCAGAATAAAATTTGCTTCCAAAAGTAGCCGTGCACTGGCAGCCCTTGACCACAAGGGAGTGAATGCGACTCTATCGATTGTGTTATACTCAAGCATATACAAAAGGGAAAGATTTGAACAGAAGAGGATCATAAAAAAATGGAATATTCTACATGGGAATACCATTTTGCTGGAGTTTATTCACATTGTGTGACGGGGAATTTGCTTGACTTAAAACTCAATGCTTCTATCGAGTAAACACTCGGATTTGGAAACGCATTTCGGGTACTTCTGTGCAATTAATTGCGTATTTAATGGAGTCTGCTGCTAAGATTTTTTAACCGATTGCTGAAGTGAATGCTTGGATATTTGTTGGATTTTTTATGTTAATGTCGCCTCAAATCATCAACTTGCTCTCATAGTAAAAACTGCATCGTGGTCTATAATACTAGCGTGTCTTTCCTGAAGTGGCTCCAAAGGGGATCAGGCCGACCAACCGGTATAGTGGTTAAGGTGTTAGCCTCTAGATCGGAAGGTTCCTGGTTCGAATCCGGGTCCGGGCATGGATGTTTGTAAACGTATGGTGTAGAGGCGGCTGGTGCACCTTAAATCTGTCGTGGCCGAAAGTCCTCACGTTGGGTTGGCGTGGAAGTTTGGAGAGTGGGGTGCCAGCTCAGGTGTTGCTTCGTCATCTGACCATGGTTCAAAATTACGAGGTGTTGTCCTCGAATCTTTCCCTTAAGGGACTGATTCCGGACCGTCGTCAATGGCCCGTTGTGTTGCTCTAGTACGACGTTAACTAAAATTACCATTACCAAAGGGGATCAGAGCCTGATGATTCTATTTTGGACCGCAAGTAAGTCGGTAGATATTAAACTCGTGAAAGTGAATCGATTCTTCTCAATTCGATTAACTTTCGTAACATGTTTCTACAGTATTACAGTACTACAACTATGATTTTTTATTTACTTGGTCTGGAAGTCTTTTTCGAGTCTTCAATGATTTTGAAGCGGATTTCTTGTTTGAAATGTAATTCTATTTTCATAACAAGTAACAAAAATTAATCGAATTGAAGAATCGATTCACTTTTCACGAGTTTAATACATACCGACCTACCTGCGGTCCAAAATAGAATCGTCCACTGACTCTGATCCCATTCGGAGCCACTTCAGTAAAGATACGCTAGTGGTTTTTTAATAATTACGGGGTTGTTGTCCTCAAATCTTTTCCTCGGAATGGGTCCCATACCATCGCCAATAGTCCGTTGTGTTGTTCCGGTGCAACGTTAAATAACTATCATTACGATGACAAAAACTAAAAAGCAAAGCATCTTTAATTAAAAAATTAGCAAATTAATTTCCAATCGAATCAAATAATCTCGATGCAAAGTTTATAGTTTTTATCATTGATGTATTTAAGTATGAGGGGGTAACGAATTTTGTTAAGCTTTTTGTATGAAAGGTTAATTTTATAGTAGATGCTTTTATTGGGCGTAATGGAATTTTTAAATTTCTAATTTTGATACAAGTAGGTATTTAATTAATGCCGCACTGGAATAACACAACGGAATAGTGGTGGCGGTACGGGTTCAAACCCGAAGGAAAGGATCCGAGGACAATACCACGTGATTTAGAACCACAGTCAATTAATTTTAATACAAAATGCATTATAAATGAATACGAGATAGCGTTTAATAGTTGAATTCATTTTCTGTTTTAATCAGTCGTGGTTTTAAGATTTCTCGCATTAGCCCGGGAAGATTTGAAGCACTATGCCGTTATATGGGGTGAAATAAAATTATAATTGGTTTGGTAGTTTAAGCCAAGGGTCATATTTCGCCAAGCTGCGCCAAATACAAGAATGTGAAAGTCAAGTAAATACACGCAAGAAAAGTGTTACTTGGTACATCAGAGATAAATTTAAAACACAAAGAGTAAACGTATTTGTGCCACCTACAAATCGCAGGTTGCTAGAAAAAAGGGCAAACCCCTGGGCCGCTGTGATCCTAATAAAATGGTAGATATACGTGAAGAGTAAATGGAAAAAATTGAATATGAAGTAGTAACTGGAGTATCGTTGAACCCATAATCCTGAAATTCCCTATCTAACTAAAATATAACCAATTAGCCACTTCTAGCTTTTAATAAACCTTAGTTTAAGATTGTGGGGTGAGTGTTTTCCAGCAGAATAATTTACAGAAGCGAAATTGTGTGTCAGAGTAACTTTATATATCGCAATGTCTTATGTTTCACACACACAAAACACGAATTCAATCAATTTACTTATTCAAAAACAGACGTTTAGGCAAATATGCTGTTTTAGTTCAACTACCACGTCAAGAGCATAATTGCATCAATTAATATACCACTGCATTTTCAAAATACCTGACACAAAATCACGATCCTCTAACGGTATGCGTATGTAAGTATAATATTGCTATTTTCCTAAATGAAAAATATAATCTTACTATTATGGTCAGACCTAGAATTTTTAGAAAGTATTTCAGCAATGGTCTAACTTTGTTTCTGGGAAAACAATTTCCAAGAAATTAATCATCCAACTGTGCTTTTTCTCTTTTTATTTTTTTATGCGAAAAGTGAAACATTTTTATTGTAATTACGTCGCGAATATCACTTCACGAAGACTGCTACATGATGGTGTAGCAGAGCCATCTGTTGGGGAAATGGAGAAATGCATCATTCGAACGGATAACTCGTTTCGCTTGTGACAGGAGAACTTGTCAAAACAAAAACAGACCATCTTCTTTTAGCATTCATTCAATTCAGGTTGCAACAAATACGCTAATGAAATTCCACGATCAATAGCTCTGCTCTGAGGGTTTTGATTTTTTTCTAACATTTGTTTACAATGTTTTAAAATGTTAAAAAGGTTCTCCATTTCAGAACCGTATTTGCGTTTGCTACTTCGCAATGTTTCGTTACCTTGGAGTTGATTTAAAGTGGTTAAAAAGTGATGGATATTAAAAAATTATACTATTTTTACCAACAAATCAGTGGACATTTTACAAAAATTTAATTTGTCCAAGGAGTATTTGTATACGAGATTTTTGCATTTCCATGGTTCACATCCATTCATAATTTCTCCCTTTAAGTCATCAATAAAATGTATGTTCCCGCGCAGTGTTCTGGTTCATAACTAGGAATTACTTTTAAAACACTGGCATAAATATACAGACGGCACAGATTAGATTCATGTAACTTGCTCTATATTGAGTCGTCTTATCTGTATTAGTAAAACCTTTCCTGTGTGTATACCCGCTGCTTTACGTTGTCTGTCAGGTGTTTGGCACAGCCTGGCCAAAGTAAAGTAAATATGTCTCTTGTGCCGTAACGCAATCAGCCGATAAACGTGCTTAAGGAATATATATTTATATCAAATATAAATTCAGCTTCAAGTTGTGCGAAATAACATTAGCCCTCTAAGTGATTGGACGAGCTATCTCGTCCATTAAGAAGTGACATAATTTGCTAATAACGAGATATCTCGTCATCAAAATACTATCGATCATTTTAATGACGACAAAATCAAGATCTGATCCATTTCTTCTAAGGGCGAGATATCTCGTCCGTCAAGAACTCGTCCATTTTGCCAATGACGATATATCGCATCGAGACAACAACCACGAGAGTTAAATGTTGAAACAGGATATGTGAGTGTTGGTGAGTAGACTGAATCATTAAACATTACAACAGCTTTGAGATTAATAAGTCCGAAAAATCTGAAATGATTGTTAAATTTCATTTGGTTCGTTGGTTATCTAAGAAAACATGTTTCCCTGAAATCACATTCTAAATCAAAATTGAACTTATACAGGATGATAGTTCTTAGTCGTATTAATAGCGTGGTCAGTGCTGTCAAGCCTATCTGGCATTTAGATTTTCATCTTTGTCTCTAAATTTGCTCTGTTACGACATCACTAATTTTATCTCGGGACTAAGTACGTAATCAAGGAATAATCTACAGATGTGTTCATTTTTATCGTTTTCCTTTAACCGTCTGGTTCGTTTCCGATTTTCACACTTTAAATCCACATCACTTTCTAGTTAATCCTCGTAAACCTGTATCCATCACTAGGCCACGTTCACATGAGGCGTTTCCAACACGTATATAGCGAGGCTAGCAAGGTCCTGCCATTAAATTATCTTTATTCCTCTAATTCGTGTATCTATTTTTGCGACCTTGAAAAGTGGAACCCTGATAGACTCGCCAAACGCGCGTTTTACGCACCTCAATGTGAACGGGGACTTTCTATATACTATCCTCTTTTATTCTTTGGTCTTTGAAATTCAGCCTTTAATTCGTTGCTTTAACTCTTACAGACTTTAACTGGATGCATTGTATAAAAATAACCTTTTGAGATGTTTTATCTTTAAATATACCAACTTGCTTTATAATGTGTAAATACAAAGTCACTACAATAGTTTGCTTCTTTGTGTATATTTGGGGACCACCTTGACTTGTGGAGTTTTCCACTGCGCTAGCAACCTGTGAGATGTAGACAGTGCAGTTTCGATTCATGTATGTGTTACATCCTCTTAGATTCCTCTCTTTTGAGTCAGCAAAAATTTCCTTCTGTGTGTGTCCCTTGTGTAACAATATCTGTCTTGTGCTTGGCACAACTTGACCAAATACGGTTCTTACGTCGTAAAAACTCAATCCATCCATGTATTTGTCAATCATAATTTCATATGTATTGCAATGTATTTCCCTCTAATTCAACTGACTGATCACGAACTTGTGAAAAACAGTCAATGAAATTTTCAAAAGATTCATAACAAATTTAAACGAAAGCAGAAAATGGTACACTATTATCATCTGTAGTAATCGATGTAATGTTGTAGAGAGAGAGAGGCCCGTAGAAGGTCACACAGGTATATATCACCTCAGCAACCTGTGGATATATGCATGTCCATAGGAACGTCAGTAAGCAAGATAACAACTCCTGATTCAACTGTGAATTTATCCTCTAAGTAAGAAAAGAATTTTCCCTACCATTATTTTAACCGATAGATTATTATTTGGTCATTATGTACACTACCCTACAATAATGGACCGAACAGCAAGATGTGGTGGTATAAGGGAAAGAAAACGTGCTTTAATAAGGGGTTGTTCCCCCCACGTGCTGCAATTATACTAGCAACCCTTCTGGGCATACTTTCAATAAGGTTTTGATACACAGCTATGAGTATTTGTGTCCATTTCTGCTGCAAGAATGTCGAAAGCACAGCTGTACATTTCGGACGTGGTTCCCTAGTCCGTAAGCGTCGCTCTAACTTGTCCCATGGGGTTTATATCGGGACTGTGAACAGGCCAGAGAAGACGTCATATATATATATATATATATATATATATATATATATATATATATATATATATATATATATATATATATATATATATATATATATATATATATATATATATATATATATATATATATATATATATATATATATATATATATATATATATATATATATATATATATATATATATATATATATATATATATATATATATATATATATATATATATATATATATATATATATATATATATATATATATATATATATATATATATATATATATATATATATATATATATATAAATTGGTCAGATTTTGATGGCCAGACATCTCGACGAAACCTCATGAAAGGTTAATGGTTATTATCAACTGTTTAGTGACTGCTTGTTGGGTTGAACACAGCAAGTCAAAATGAACCACTTCTCTGAAGAAATGGATCATTTCACAACTCCCTTTTACCCCATTTAATAAACTATTTCATTTTTCGTCTATTTCGCTGCGTTGAACACTGCCATCTCAATCCACCAAGACTGACGATAAAAAAATGATATTTTCATGGAATTCTCCTGCATCCGCCCATGGTCACATCAAAGTTCCTTCACCTTGAAACACATAGGTACTCCTCGCCCTACATATTCCGACATACACCCTTACGAAGACAAATAACGAGAGGGGGAAAACACCTGAAGTCTGTGTGGCAGTGGGCATGCGCCATCCATTCCACTGCCTGACCGTGGGGCGTGTACCCCCGGTGCAGTCAAACAGACCTTTGGGTCCAGCCCTGGGTTGAAACCTCTTCACCTTGTCGGTGGTTCCGCCCTGACCCTTGAAAGAGAGTTCGGTATGTCAAGGCGTGTGTGCGGTTTCGAGTGGGGTGGGTTGGTTTGTTGCCAACGACCTTAAGCAGTGTGGGGTCAGTCCATTACATATGACTCGGCTGCTGCTGTGTAGAAGTGGGATGAGTAACAATTCCGAGGAGAATTCTTCACCTGTGGCTCAAGACTCTATATGCTAATACCTCTCAAAAGAAACGTCAAATAACTTTTTTTTAAACAGAATATGATTATTTGAATAGATATAAAGCGCATGGTTTTCTTTATAAGCAAATTGTATACCCACAGATGGAAGGATTTATAAGATCCCGTATTCAATATGAACTATCACATTGATTATGCTATGATTTCCCATATTTATTACCAGGGACTATTAGGGGTATAATAATGTACAATATATTCGCTGAACGTTACTTTAAGGTACTATTTTGTACTGAATCCATAAATAGCTAAATGATAAACTCTCTTGTGCCTTATAAAAATTGTAATTCAAAATTTGCTTGGAAATGATACAGCCTTACATTTCAGTGTTCTGATCACTGGATTTATGCGAAAAGAGATTCAAACCAGGATCTATGCTATGACCACTATGCTTGATGGGCGGCGTTTGAAAAATATTCCTCGCCCATCTCGAGTCATCACTGGGAAATTTATTTACCACAAACGAATGTAGGATCGGTATCCCATGTTAGAGTTGAGTAACTGTTCATGGTATGTGCAAATGCCTCATCACGAAAGGCAAGAACAAACCCGTGAATTACAATTGAAAGCATTTTTTAAAGTTGTAACAATGATTAAGTAGTTTAATTTACGTCGCACTGGGCAAACACAACGGGATGTTGGCTGCGATGCGCGATGAATCCAAAAGGGATAGATCCTGGAACAACAAATAGTAAATTTGAACCATGGTCAAATGACGATGTGAACACCTGAGCTAGCACCTTTCTCTCCAAACTTCTGCACCATGCCATGGTGAAGACATTTAAGGCCACGGTAGATTTAACATTCACCAGTACCTACGTACAAGACGGTCTTTGATTAGATCGAATTTCTAACGTAAAACCTTCCGGTTGCTGATGAAACCTTTGATCTGCGACGATACCAATTGGGCGACCGCTGCCCCCGTATCCCATGGTGTTGAGTCCATGATTTCAATTGCTTCATCACTTGAGGCAAGAGCAATCCAATGAAATATATTAAAAGTATTTTTAATTATATCAATGTGTAAGTTTAAGCAGATGATTGAGAACTATTAGTTAACCCTCCTGGAGGTTGTCTCAATGAGGTATCTCGTCATTAGAAAAACTGACCAGATCTTAATGTACAAGATATACGTCAAAAGAAAAAACTGACCAGATCTTGATGTACAAGACATATATCTAAAGAAAAAAACTGACCAAATCTTGATGTACAAGATATACGTCAAAAGAAAAAACTGACCAGATCTTGATGTACAAGACATATATCTAAAGAAAAAAACTGACCAAATCTTGATGTACAAGATATACGTCAAAAGAAAAAACTGACCAGATCTTGAAGCACAAGATATACGTCAATAGAAAAAACTGACCAGATCTTGATGTATAAGGTATACGTCAATAGAAAAAACTGACCAGATCTTGATCTCGTCATCATAAACAAATCGACGATATCTTGATGAAAAAATATCTCGTTGTTAGCAAATTTGTTCAAAATTTGTTAGACGAGATATCACATCGAAACCTCGTGTGGTAAAAATATTAAATTTTTTAATATATTTTGGACACGGGAATTTGGTGTAATATGAACTTGGAAGATTTGGGTACACACTTGCTAAGTACTTTTTTACACTTATCTAAGTACTTTTTCTTTTTCTAGAAGCTAAATAAGCGGGATTTAAAAAGCGGCAGACTTAAAGCAACTAAACTCAAGTATCAGCAGCAGATGAAACGGATTTGTATCAGTTTCTTTCACAAATCAATAGCTCGGTGCTTGGTCTACATCCGCAAAACCCACAATCCCCGGCAACACAGGACACCAAGCGTTTCGGAGACGGGTATCGGCATGCCTCTGTTTATCCAAAGTGGTATTTAAAGCGGCTAAATCAATACAGTTCAATGGTTTAATGGATATAAACACGTGCGAGGCGCATCATCCATGTTGTCGCGTGCTGCGGGCTTTTATCCATGAGCGATCTCCAAAGCAAAACGGCTCTGGCCTCCCGCAGATTCTTTAAGAAGGCACGCGAATTACTTTATGTGTACATCGGCATTTATGTCTTCATCTCTCACTTCGAAAGCGTGGGAGTTTCTCCCACGGGTGTTAAATCCCGTGTCTTAAAGGGGTAAGGACTTGTGAGGATTGTTCCAGGGGAAATGAAGGCCGTAATTTTTTGTACCCTTATAGTGCTTATAAGGATTAGAAATAAGCTTTTTGAGTGGGTAATTTAGTTGTTCGCAACATTTAACCCATTCTAGGAGAAAAAATCGTGTAAAAAAGGGATTATATTGTACTTCCTCTGTTCCAAAATAAGTATCACTTTGCCACATCTTTGTTTCGAATTTTAAGCCTCCGTGGGTTTTTGACGCGGTATCCAGTCCATCAAGATCTGATTAGTTTCGTTATTGACAAGACATCTCGTCATCAAGATCGCCGATTTTGTTTCGATAACGAGATCTAGATCTGGTCAGTTTTTTTTCTAATGACGAAGTTTCTCGTTCTTGATAATCTGGTCAGTTTTTCTAATTACGACGTATCCCGTCCATCACTCTGATTAGTTTCGTTGATGACAAGACATCTCGTTATCAAGATTGCCTATATTGTTACGATAACGAAATCTAGATCTGGTCAGTTTTTTTCTCATGACGAAGTTTCTCGTTCTTGATAATCTGGTCAGTTTTTCAGCAAGTGTGATGGTGGTGCACCTCTGATCAAGTTCTCTAGCTTCTTTGGCCAAAGAATCCTTATAACCTTTTTTATTTCTCTTGACCATTAGAATATTTCATGGGATTTTTCAGCCGATAGAGATGGTTATTTAGTCATGTGCGTTGCGAGGTGAAAGCACTGCCACACTGCTCAGAAATTTTGTGACAAGAGATCTTGTGTCCCTACTACATACTGCTCGGAAATCTTGTGACATGAGAGTGTTCGTAGTTTTTCTTTTATTTTGAAATAAACTCTGTACCAACGAGGACATGTCACCTGGAAGTAATTTCTACATGTTGGAATAGATAATATTTTTAGATACAGCCTCAGTCTACGTTTATAGCGTATGCAACTGTTTTTGGTGCACTTCTAAAGTCGCCAAGGAAAGAATTATTTCAAATGAACCAATGAAATCAAACGACAGTTTAATGGATTTTTAAAGAACTTTATAGAATATTCAAAATAAAAATTTAAGCTTTCCGCTTGCCGAGGTTGTCATAATAACCGTAATACAGATGGGTTTCCTTAACATGCCATAACTCGCTACTAGAAGCGCGACAAAGAAGCGCCAAGGTTGTTGCCACCGCTATAAACGTAGACTGAAGCTGTACCTATTTTTATTATTATATCCTGCTATATGGCCGGTTTTAAATTATGTGCTCATTTCTATCCCAAAAGCGCAAATGTATAAGGGTTTTTTGAATAGATATCTTTCTCGGATTATTCCATACATCATGGATTTTTTAATACATGGATTATTCAATACATAAATTTACACAATTCGTCAGCACTCAAAATGAATGCAAAAATATTAGTATTTGTGAGTCTTGGCTGAGATTCGAATTAAGTATACGTCAGCTGGGTAGTAAACAATCAGGTCTAAATGGATGGTAATATTGATCACTGAGAGTTCTATTTCATATGCACATCTATGCATATCCCAGTGAATATGTGCTAATGTTAACTCCGCCTGGTTGTATTTATCTAGGACAGCAGTCACCAGGTCTTATGTATCTCTTAATCGTATTCGAAATTGACATGTAGATTCACTATAACTCGAGGTGGTTGGTAGACGGTCTTGTAATGGGGTGGTGGTTCTTGTTCCAGTATATTGTAGCCTCCTAGAGCACGGTATCAGCTCATTCAATGTGTTGAAATTGATTATTTTGTTTATGTTCTCGCCTTAGCAGGATGGTGTCTAAAGTAATTCTCCCTTATTCATGCATTGTAAATCAGGTCAATTGCTGATTGAAACATAGCTGTGGATTCCAAAATTGTGAATTTGTGGATTTGCTGGCACTGATCTCGTCTCACGTAGGTGTTTAATATTAGAATTTCCTGTTCATAGGTGTAGAGAAATCTTCCGCAGCAGTAAATGATATTCAGTTTGATTACCTTTTGATTTCTATTTCAAAATTGATGGCACTCATTAATCGTAGTAAGAAATTTTAATTGAAAATATAATTTTAGTTTCGTAATATTTTCGTAAGTTGTAATTTGCTGTCCGATGCAGCAAGTCCGTTAGTATTTCAACTAGTTACCACCGTTGCAGCCTAAGCCATTCGGTGTATCGCCACGTAATTTCGAACCACGGTCAGATGACGAAGCAACATGTGAGTTGGCACCCCACTCTCCAAACTTCCACGCCAACCCAACGTGAGGACTTTCTGCCACGACATATGTAAGGTGCACCAGCCGCCTCTACACCATACGTTTACAAACATCCATGGATCAGGAACCTTCCGATCTAGAGACTAACACCTTAACCACCAGACCGGTAGGTCAGCAAGCCCGTTAGAAAAGGGGCTGCGGTATCCCAGTTGGAAGAGCAACAGGTTAGCAACCGGACGATTGCGAGTTCGAATCTGTCATGGCATCAAATGTCCTCTCATTGGAGCGTTGTTGAAGTTTGGAGACAGTGGAGTTCCAGTTCAGGTGTGGCCTTGTCATCTGACCGTGGTTCTAAATTGCGTGTGGTTATCTTCAGATTTTCACTTCGGGGTTAATCCCGGACCGTCCACAATAGCCGTTTTGTTCCTCCAGTGTGACGTAAATTAAAAAATTACCAAATACCTTTAGTATCGCGAGTCAAAATTCTACCTGATTAAAATGGACCGTATGTTGGTAAAGTAGAGGATTAGCGAACGGAGGGTTGCGAGTTCGAAACTCGATCAAACCAATGACCGTAGTGTACGTAGGGACGGGTGCACGTCAAATCTGTCGTGGCTTTAAAGGTCCCTATGTTAGGGAGTGATGTGGACGTGTGGAAAGAGGAGTGCCAGCTCGGGTGTTGACCTCGTATCTGACTGAGGTTCCAAACATCGAAGTGTTGTCCTCGATCTTGATCCCACCAATAGCCGTAGGACTAATTATCTGCTTGTTAATGTGTCTATCAAGCGTGATTAAAAATACTAGGTTAGGCTTCGGTAGCCAATCTGCTCTACTCATCCAACCACACTTATTTAAACTGGTACAGTGTCTCACGACACTAGGCACGGGAGTGTGTGTTGGTGTTAGTTAGTTAGGTCCAAATCGATTCCCGATTTCACGTGAACAACCTTTTGAGATCTTACGCCTGCTTCTTAACCTGTCTATTTTGTTGGAATCGGTCTCAACCTCTTCAGAGGACTTGATTTCAGTGACGTATGGTGGTTATGAAACATGATTGGTATGCAAATATTATGTTAATACGGAGTCTTGACTTTCGAAACTTGTATCGTAAATAACAGTTTCTATAAATGTCTCGTGAACTTTAACATCCCTCGGTCCCAATCGCTCAAAGCGAATATTTTTAATTAAAACCAGAAGGTCTCAATGTGCAATAGACAAGCTGTAGCAGACGCAAGACCAAATAAGAAAAATCTATAAGTACCAACAGCGAGGAAGGAAAAGAGCAAAAACATAGCAGTTTGAAATGAAACAATTCAAACCCAGTATCAGTCATCAAAGTCAAATACTAAAAAAATACGATAAACCTCATCTCGTTCGTCGTTTTCTTAGACTCGTTTTCGTCAGCAGGAGCGCCTAAGCCGCAGCAATCGGGTGAGAATATATGCTAAGGCAATCAAGCGACGCAAGACAACAGCGACTTTAAAAAAATCCCTTTCTTCTCGAAGTCGCCTCACCCTTTTCTTTCGAATTTCGAGCCCCCAAACAATCGCAAAGTTCTGTGCATTAAGGGATTCGGTTCCCACCGATGGGAAAGTCTGAAGCAGCAGCAGCAAAAAGAAGACTGCGTCCGATATTAGCGCGGTGTGGGAAGCGGTGGTCCGTGAACGGCCATTCAGACCTCGTCTCCGAGGACTTCCTCTAGGTGCCTGTGAAAAGCGAGGCGATTTTGCGAGGGTTGTTAGCCATGACTAAATACGCCGACAATCTCCCGGGCTGCTCTACGCGGCCCGTGGGATTACTTTCTGTGATTGTAGGAGATGAGTGGGGTCAAAAAATTGACGATTCCTCCGCGTCCCCCGGTGCATGTGAAAACAAAGCACCGTGACTTGTCGGCGAGTGGCTTTGTCGCCAACTTTTCGGCACTCGGACACTTGCTTTTTTACCAAAACCCTGGAGATTGAAAATTTAGAAATAACAGCTGGTCTCATCAGGTTTGGTAACTAAGTTCCAGGAGACTGTTCTATTTGCTTGTTGGTTGCATTTTACGGCACTTTGACCATGCTGGTAACGATATCTGATAAATTAAAAAGATGTGGAAATTGAATTGGACACTTATTTTTACAAACCCGGGCGATTGAAAATAACAGCTGGTGTGTCATATGTGGTCATCAAGCACATATGACACACCAGCTGTTGTATGACAGAGCATATGTGGTCATCAAGTTTGGTAATTAAGTTTCAGGAGGCTATTCTGTTGACTTGTTGGTTGCGTTTTACGGCACAAGGGGAATATTTGGCCAAGCTGGTAACGATATCTGACGAATAAAAAAAAGATGTGGAACTTGAATTGGACACTTAAATTTACTAACCCGGGCAATTGAACATTTAGAAATAACAGGAGATCATCAGGTTTGGTAATTAAATTTTTGAAGGCTGCTATGGCGCAAGTGACATACATATTGGTCAAGCTGGTAACGATAAATATCTGACGGATACAAATTAAAAATAAAATCCGATGTGAAAATTGAATTTAGCACTTACTTTTTACAAACTATGATGATTATTTTACATCTCCTGTGCATGCGAAAACAAAGCCCCGTAACTTGTCTGCAAGTGGCTCTGTTGACAAATGCGACACTTGGACATCTATTTTTTTTCAAACCCGAGTAATTCAAAATTTAAAAATAATATCCAGTAATTCATCAGGTTTGATCAATTTAGTTTTTGGAGGCTTTTCTGTTGGTACCAATGGTTGGTTGGTTGGTTGAGTTGAGTTTTATGGCGTCAGCTTTATATTTAGCCAAGCTTTTAACGATGATATCTGACGGATACGATTTAAAAATAAAAACTGATGAGAAAATTGAATTGGACAATTTTTTTTAAAACTTAGATTAAGAATTAAGAAATAATAGCCAGTGGTCATCAGATTTGGTAATAAAGTTTCTAGAGTCTGTTCTATTGCTAACTATGATTGGTTGGTTAGTTTGTATTCCATAAACGAAAAGCTGCATTGTTTTCACTTTTGGGAATGTTCGTATAATACAAGAAAATATCGAAATTTGTACTGAGTCAGAAAAATATGCATCACACAAAATGCTCATTTCCCTATTTTTTTTCTAACAAAAACGAAGAACTCTTATACAAGCAAATGGAAACCTGTCACACGAGCTTAGAAAAGTTTACTTAAAATCTATGCAGCAATTTTTAATATCCACTTCCTAATGAAATAGAGCATATGGGCAGAATCGCTTTCGTATGATCTCAGAAGAGTAAGTCACGTGGGCTTAAAAATGGCTTGAGTCGATTGATTACCGAAGCGCAGACCAGCGTTTTTAATTACTTCGGACAATCACCTTTAAGCTATCAATAATTTGTTCCTCATTAGGATGCATGCTTTTCCCACAACCACTTAACAGATCTTCAAAACGAGCGACCGGGAAAATTTGCTTGAAGCTGCTAGCGCATACTCCTTCTATTTCATTAAATGGTCAATGTTTCCTATTGTTTGTCATAAATGATTTGCATATTTAAGTAAATTCGAATAACATGTCGGTGTCCTCCTTCTCTAATTCTCTAACCAGTTTCGGGTACTTAACCTTTTGACTACGGCCAAACTTTTCCGGCTCAAAACGGACCTAAGGTTGACTGATATCATTGAGCCGGACCACATATCTTCAGCGCACACATTCCGGGGTCGACCACGTCCACGCCCTATCGTGTTCATCCTGGGCAGATAAGGGTTTTTCGGACGGCGTGTCACTAGGCCCACTTCTAAAATTTCTCATTAGAGGCTTTCCCTAGCTTCGGCTAATCCGCTGTGGGTTTTCAGTAACTCGGTACGGAGGGGTCTGCTTCCATTCGAAGAAAGAAGGTACAGCAGTTGTACCTTGATCGCGTCAAGAAAGAATTTAGACTGAGGCCAGTACAGTAATTGTAATTTGAACCAGTGGGATTTATTTTGTTTAAGTTGACACAGCCACCACAACGACCAAGATATCCTAGTGATCTGTCGCCTCCTCAGCTTCACCATAGTTTGTTCATATGCTTTCGACTCAAAGAAGGTGATATACACTACCCTTCAATAATGGACTTGACAGCAAGATGTGATGCTATAAGGGAAAGAATACATGCTTTAATAGTGGATGGTCCCCCCACGTGCTGCAATTACACTAGAAACCCTTCTGGGCATACTTCAACAAGGTTATGATACAGAGCTATGAGTATTTGTGTCCATTCCTGCTGCAACAATGTCGCCAGGTTCGGACGTGGTTCCTTTGTACGTAATCGTCGCTCTAACTCCTCCCACGAAGACGTTTTACATTCATATCTTGATACCACTGCTTGACAGAGGCTGCAACATGACATAGAGCGTTGTTGTCCTGAAATTAACATTCGTCTGTTCCCTAAAATTGCCAGGGAGTAGGAAGAACCTGATTTCCCAAAATGTTCATGTATGCGTTCAATTGAACAGGAACAACATGCAAAGGTCCACGAATACCACGAAAAACACACCATACAAGTTGTCGGATTTTATGCAAATCCGCTGGCGTCCGGTCCTTTATTGTAAGGTAGTGAATATACTTAAATGTTCTAATCAACTTTTAATCCACCTGGTAATTGTCACAATAAGTTACCGCGTCGTTAGCAAAACTGATCATATTTCGTCGATGGAAAAAACTGACTAGATTTTGATCTCGTCGTCATAAAAATATCTTGATTACGAGATACCTCGTCATTGAAGTATAAGTTGGTTAGGTCTTGAAGGACGAGAGAGAGAGAGAGAGATATCTCATCAAAACCACACGGAGGGTTAATGCTGTCTTTTGTTTACAACCTTCAAAAGCGTTTTGAATTTGATTTGGTCTTGCGTTTGGCGCAGCTTGTCTATTGTTCGGCCTTGCTCTATTGAACACCGATCAACTCACCAAACTCGTTTTTTTACAGATATTTGTAGCACACATGTGACGCGGAAGTACAAGAACGAAACTGAAACCCAAACAGGATCGCGGGAGTTTCCATCACAATCAACCCCAATCCATCTCCCTAACAATTAAAAGCCCAATCGAGCATCAATTAACCACCGAAAGACTCCGCTTAAACCTACACTCACGTAATGAGAGCGGGTCGTGTAAACAGCACCCTCCTGAACATTAACCCGCAACGGATCCAGGTGACGGTAATGCAACAACACCGCCTCCACCGGCGATGCCATCGCCAAACACTGCCACCCAACTGCGACGATCCCCGCAATAAAAATCAGACGGGGAGGCAAAAAAAAAAGCAAATTGTTTCTTGGAGGGTGGCGGAGGGATTAAAGCACTGAGTAACTGAGCCCATAGGTGTCCATTTTCTTAATTACTGGAAATTCAGTCAAGCGTTTGCATCATTTGCAAGGGGGAGAGGGAGTCTGAAAAAAAGGACGGGGAACTTCTCCAGTCGTCTAGACGATACGTGAGGATTTTGAGATGAACAAAAAGTGGTGTGGAATATAAAAGAAAGTATTGGATTTAAAAGAAAGGTTTGTTTTTGCGAGTGAAAATCATGGGAAGTTGTTCGTCCAGTTTTGAGATTTTGGAAGGAAAAACACTACGTCTGTGTTTGTTTTGTCAGGTTTTCGTCAAGTCCTTAACCGTCCAGTTTCATCTTTTGTGTTTTCCTGACTGTTGATGCGTACTTTTCAGATTACGAAGGGTGAAATTTAAAGTTTCGGATGTTTGGATTTCGTTGAAATGTGGATTTCTCTTGAATTTCTTTTGAAAATTCTATCGAAAATTTGTTATATTTGGTGTTTGGATTTTTATCTGATTTTTACACCCTCGGAAAAACACAACGTCGACTTTTTTCACTTAGCGTTCGCTCGGGATCCATCCAAGGTAGGATCCGAGGACAACACCTAGTAATTTTAAAACACGGTCAGATGACGAGGTCAGATGACAATTCCAACTTAAGGATACTTAAAGCCACGACAGATTAAGTGTTTTTTTGACCAACCACTCTAGTGGTTAAGGTGTTGACCTCTGAATTTAAAGGTTCCTGGTTCGAATCCGGTTCAGGGCGGGAATGTAAATTGTGCTGTTCTTTGTTATGGTGGTGATGATGGTCCTCCCACTGGGTGCTCCTACACAAGGGACCATCACTTCCGGCCTTGTAGTGACCAATGATTAAGTTCATATGTGCCCGCCATTGGGAAAAAAAACTATTAAATGTGCACCAGTCCCCTCTTACACGATGGACTTTTGGTTTGACCAACTTATTTTTTTTTCTAGGGAAAAGCAAATAAGGCTTGTTTTATTTAAAATAATCGACTGAAAACAGTCTCTGGATTTAAAGGCTAACTTCAAGAACATTGACAATAGTGTGATGAAACATTTTCGTGTCAATTGTTTACTGTCACATATGTAAAGTTGTTCGGTTGGTTGGTTTTTATGGCGCAAGGTCCAGATCTGGTCATGCTGTGCCAATCAATGGTTTTCCATCAAGTAATGGATATACAAACACAGCTAGAACAGTTGTACTTACACAGAAGTGAGAAATACAACCAAGGTAGTTAAAGGAATTGTACCTGCACCGTCTACATCTCGCAGGCTGGCAAGCGTAGTGGAGATGTATGGGACATATCTGATCACATTATATTATCCCATGCATTGTGGCTTGATATTGGCTTTTTAATATAGAAAAAATGATACATATACTCAAAGTAATTTTATTGGTATAGGTAAAGGGAATGTAGTTTAAGCTAAAAAAAGTCTTGATTAATGAAGTATATTTAAATATACAATCTTTTCCATGACTAAAATATTTTTGTGACTATCCCATACGTGACAGTGAAATGCCTCAAAAGAAGATTTTCAAAAATTCTAATGCTAAAGCGTGTAGTTCTGGTATCGTGACATATATACTTGTAGGTACGTGTGATAGTGTTAGTTCAGATCACATTTTTCGGATACATATTTGAAATACATTTTCTGGGGAATACATTAAGAACATACACTGTAATGGTGGCTTCACACCTACGGCGACAGCGACAAAATACATGTTTCTTCGCTATTGCGCATGCGTATTACAAACAAATTTTGTTTCTTCCGGTTTGTCTCTGTCGCTGTCGCTGCGCTTTCAAGTCTTGGAAGAAGTTCAACTCTTGTCTCTGTCGCCATGCCAAAAGCCAATCAGAACAAAGATTATGTGACTCTTGCTACCAGCGTTTTGGTTTTTGTTGACGTTCTAGCTAAGCTTTCTCTATAGCTTTGGTTTCAACGAACTGTTTCAGTGAAATATACGGAAATACTATGGAATACATTTTAATTTCTTTGGCAATCGTCTTCGCTGTAAAAGGAGTTTTGTTAAATGCGGACGTGATCTGTCAGCCATCTTGCAAGAGGAAGAAATAATCAAATAAATATTTTGCTTTCGAAAAAGATTATGCGCATGCGCAAACAAATTCTTGTCGCTCGCGGTGTGAAGGCTTTTTTAACAGCGACAGAGATAAGCAACAAAATGTTACCTGTCTTTGTTGCTGTCGCCGTTGGTGTGGAGCCACCATTATAGCTTATATGTCTCTCCTTTAGAAGTAGTTTTATTAATTCATTAATTGATATTTTTTATAACTATTATTTTTTTGTGTCCAGCATCACTCCATTTATGGAAGAATGGTAGCTTGCGGCATTATCTTTAAAACATGAGCACAATATGAAAAACTCATCAATTTTAATTCATTTCTCAAGCCTAGAATTTTGTATTCATTAGAAAACATCATAGCATTAACTCATACAGACTCTTTCAAATATTGTATTCCCAGGGATTAAAAGAAAAGAACATTGTATTTGACTGTGAATCCATGGTAATCCAAATGCTGTTCAGACTCAGTTCGGTTAGAAAGACAACCATTATGTTAATCACAAAGTAACAACATAATCCTAAAATTCACGAGCCGTGAAATTTTCAAAAGGGATAAAAATTCCAACCCGAAGCTTGAGAAACTTGGCAATATTAGTTTCTCGAAATTAACCAGTTTCTTAACTGCATCGTAGTTTAAACTATCCCTCGTAAAAAGAAAAAAAAACAGCATTCACGAAGCTAGTTTCGGAAGAGAAAAAACCCCAAGAAATCCGCTCCAAGTGCTTCTAAACTACAACGCATACCTCGAACCCACTGACTACTCTTAAATGGATAGGTTAAAAAGGAACTTCCGTGAGCCGTAATCCAGGACATTAAACCATAAGCTTCCCAGTCGGGTTGTATCGAATTACCCAAATTATCCTCTCCAGCAGCAAAACGACTGTGGCTGCTCTTTATCGAAGAAACAATCGTCATAACGTTGGAACTCAACAACAGTGTACCATTGGGCATTATTCAACGCGGAATGCCTGTTTGCTTCGCATGGCTGGCTTCCAGGCTTGTGACCAGCTTGAGCATCGCGCGTGCCGTCGATGTCCACAGCTGACCCGAGGCTAGAATAGCCAGACATCGATACCGTCCTTTGTAGAATCAATTGCTTCCTGAAAGCCCGAAGGTATCAAACGAGTGTTGAACCTCTTTTTATCTACCGCTGGTGAACTCGCACCTGGAGGGTTTTCTCCAAAAGGGTTAGAAGAAATGCTTGAATGATCTGATTATCTGGAGGAAGATTCTCTCACAAGGATAGAGCTCTCCCACATTTATTTTTTTGCTTCTTCTTCTTTCCATGTTCCCCCGGTGACGGTGTGTGTGTGTGTGTGTGCGGCCATCAGTGCTTGCTCTCAGTGGTTTGGCTCTTCATCCTTCTGTGACCCTAAGGAAGAGAGCAATGATTTTCGTCGCCTGCCATTTTTTAGGCTGTTGATGTCCTTAATGACATGTGTTTGGTGGGGAAGTGAAACGATAAAGGGAGCGTGATTCAGGTGACGCATCGATGGTTCAGGTGGGACTCGGGAGAGCTTTAGGAGATGCCCCAACTAGCCTTGACAAGGACACTGCGTTCGTTATTCATAACCTCCATTACGCGAGTCATAGTGAATTTCACTCAGGTTGGTTATAGTTGTGGATCTGAAACATGATTCGATCTGAAGTGAGCTCAAATATGATTTATGTGTCCAGTGTTTCTTGTAAATGTGATTGATTTTGTTACTGATGGGTTCAAGTAATGTGGTGATTCCTAAATAGTTGTTCTAAAACAGGATTTAATTTTAAGTGAGTTCAAATACGATTCATGGGTCCAGTGTTTCTTGCAAATATGATTGATTTTTGTTACTGATGGGCTCAAGTAATGTGGTGATTCCTAAATAGTAGTTCTAAAACAGGTTTAATCTGAAGTGAGCTCAAATATGATTTATGTGTCCGGAGTTTCTTAAAAATATGATTGAGTTTTGTTACTGATCGGCTCAAGTAATGTGGTGATTCCTAAATAGTTGTTCTAAAACAGGATTTAATCTTAAGTGGGTTCAAATACGATTCATGTGTCCAGTGTTTCTTGAAAATATGATGGATTTTTGTTATTGACGAATTCAAGTATTGTGGTGATACCTAAATAGTAGTTCTGAAACATTATTAATCTGAAGAGCGAGTTAAAATACGATTCGTGTGTCCAGTGTTTCTTGAATATGATCGATGTTTGTTACTGGAGGGTTCAGGTGGTGTGATGATTCCTAAATATGGAACTAATCTTTATTAAATTTCATAAATAGGAATAGAATTTTAAAAGGAAGTTTGTTACTTATATATACAACTAAAAGACTTTTTCTCTAATATCACTAAAAAAGTTCGTTCGTTAAAGAGCAGCGACGGCATAGGTTCTATTTCTGCAACTACCCTGAGTGTATTTCCATCTACTATATCAGTAGAAACATTCCATGTGCGAGAATACATTCACTTGATGGGGATGGGGGAATTACTTGACACTGCTTGGCCATATCAGAACCTTGCTCCACGAAACAAAACTTTATAAAGCGCGATCATAGCGCGAAATAGTTTGCTCTTAGTTTTCGCTTAGTCCATTCACAAATTAGA
Organism: Metellina segmentata; assembly: GCA_947359465.1. Classification (NCBI taxonomy): domain Eukaryota; kingdom Metazoa; phylum Arthropoda; class Arachnida; order Araneae; family Tetragnathidae; genus Metellina; species Metellina segmentata. Next base: position 87,023,236 of record OX375879.1, read on the forward strand.
TCAATCCGGCTATGTTGTAATTTCAGTCAAAATAAAAACTATGGAAACAATGAAAATGAAGAGTCTTAATTTGTGCAGTTTCAGTTCAATCTAAATTTTCTTATATCCCTTTATTTGGCTTTATTTCATTTTTTGCTCAATCCTTCTATTCATCTTAAACTTCTTATAAGTGTATCAGCATTCTGAAAGATTGTAAATGAACTTACTATTATTATAATAAACAAAGCTCTTCTTCACTATAAAGGAAAAGACTAGATAAAATACTTGCGTGTAAATATGCATCCCTAAAATCGGCATACATTTTGAAAACTAATATTTTTAATGTCAAGTAATAATCATAAGATATGACATATCCATTGGAAAAAATCATTATGTCAGCTTCAAAAACAAACCTCAAACTTCAGACTATAGAAGTATAAATCATTTACAGAAAAAAAAATCTTATCTGTTTCCAAGAACGAACAAGTCCATTACCTTCTGAATTTACCTAGAATATATTTTCAACCCCAAAAGAGTGAATATCACCATTACTGACATATTGAGTAAGACAATTTGAAGTCCTTGCACATCGTCATTAACACGCGCGCGCATCTAAACCATTCTCACTTTTTTTGTATCCCTTACTTATCTCTATTTGAGTGGACTCGATGATAAGCGAATTGGAAAAATCTCTTACCATCGAGCCAACTCAAATTACTCTATTGTGTCTGCGCAGAGTTGTCACAATCCATGCACTCAGCAAGTCATTCCACATCCATAAACATCCCCCATTAAATCATTCCCACACAAAAAAAAACACCTGTTTCTACAACTAATAAGTATATTACCCTCCGAACTTACTAAAGATTGGATTTTTAACCCCAACAGGAGTAAGAGAATGTCAATACTACTCACTCATTGAGTAAAACAATTTGAAGTCCATATACACAATCATCAACCCACGAATCCACTCCTAAATCATTCCCACGTTGTCCTCAATATTGAGAAAGTCGCTCTGCATCGAGTCCATCCAAATTACTCCATCGTGTCTGCACAGAGTTGTCACAATCCGTGCACTCAGCAAGTCATTCCACATCCATAAACATCCCCCATTAAATCATTCCCACACAAAAAATCACATGTTTCTAGAACTAACAAGTCTATTACCCTCCGAACTTACTAAAGATTGGATTTTTAACCCCAACAGGAGGAAAAGAGTGTCAATACTACTCACTCATTAAAGTAAAACAATTTGAAGTCCATATACACAATCATTAACCCACGAATCCACTCCTAAATCATTCCCACGTTGTCCTCAAAATTGAGAAAGTCGCTCTGCATCGAGTCCATCCAAATTACTCCATCGTGTCTGCACAGAGTTGTCACAATCCGTGCACCCTGCGAGCAATTCCACATCCATACGCATCCCCCATTAACCTCCTCGCAATCCGTGGATGAAACCATCCACCTGCAGATGGATGAAATATGTGGCAGTTCCTTAACCCTTCCGCCCGGCTTCTGTGTCCACTTTTCCCATGTGGCCCGGCATTAGAGCCGAAAAGAAAAGGGCCTTGAATCCGACTCATCTAACCGTCTAATCGCAGCCCCGGGTAATTCCAGTCTCTATCCTGTATTCCGATCTGCGGAATTTTTTCCACAGCGCCTCCATCAAGGTATGACGAATTGTTGCACGGGCCTTTGCGCCCTGCTTCAGACCTGGATCCGAAGTCTGCTAGATCTCGCACTGTTTGCTTTTTCTTTCCTTCACCCAGCCTAGCTTGTCTAAATGGGCATGACGACGGGCATCTTGATGGAATCTCTCCCCTCTTTTTTTACACAATTTAGTCAATTTTTGTTTCTCTAATGTTGCTTTTTTTTTAATTTGCAGCGCTCTCGCCACCCAAGTATGCGACTCCTGAGAGGAAGGAGTCGCTGATGGCGGATTCGTGAGAGCTTCGCGTTTTGTTAAACATGATCGGTCAAGGAACGTACGATGATGTCGTTTCTCCTGTCGTCGGAGTTGCAAAAACGAAGCTCGTCGAGCGATTCATTCGCGTGGGTATTGTACACGGGATTCCGTTCCTGGCGCGCTAGCCTTCCACGAGTGGTTTCAAGTTCTGCAGCTAAATGGTCTGCTTATGCAAATAGACGTTACTTTTCCGTGTGAACACTCTGCGATTAAACGTATGTCGAGTGTGTACAACGTTGCGATGTCACGTGTATCCATGTTATGAACAGGAGGTCAAGAAACCATAAGAAAGAAAACTGTGATTTAAGAGTGATACAATCAGAGTTCAATGATTTGTGGAATGAGATTTTTCCTAAAATGTTGAAAACTAGTCATTTTAAAATTTTCCAAAATTAATTATTTTAAAATTAAAATTTTAACCCTCCATGTGGTTTCGACGAGATATCTCGTCAATCAAGATCTGACCAATTTTTTTATGATGAAGAGATAAAGATATAGTCAGTTTTTAAATAATGAGGTATCTCGTCCATCAAGATATCAAGATCTAGTCATTTTTGCTAATGACGGTATAAGGCGTCATTACGGAATATGACTATCGTTGAGAGATCCACCAAGATGATTAATGGAGATACTTTCTTTACTTAACGCATTTTGATGGGGTATTCAATTCCCGATTAGCTATCAAAAGGACTTTCACCCATGATTTGATAGGTGCTAGTGTAGCAAAAAGGATCTAAAAGCGACAAATAAAGAAAAAAGATTTATAAAATAGCTAAGATACGGATTACAAAGGGATCGTTTCTTATTTCGATAGGTGGTGCGAAGTTTTTGTTCGGTATAGACCCCTACAATATTCTCTATACCGGTCACTCTTCAACTTGCTCTCTGTGTGACCTTTCAAATACGATAGGATCCCACTTCAATAATCGCCCTGATCATATTGACCATTGCAGCGAATAACTCTACTAATAGAGTTACATATTTAATTTTTGTTTCTAGATTACATTGAGATAAAGACTTACGTTGAAAGGGCTGAAATCTGCTATAGGACAAAAAAAGTGTTTTGTATGTTTTTAAGCTAAATGAAATTCAATGTTTTGAATTTTTAAATCATTACATACATATTTAATAAAGCAATTGTAATAAATTAAAAATGAAATTGGATTGGATTTGTGGTTTTACGGCACAAGTTTCAAATCATGAATGAGAAATCAAGGAATAAAAAAATATCTCCAAAATGTTTTGACTATATTTAAATTTTGTATGTTTTCTGTAGTTTCTTCAAGGAATTGAAACGTCAAAAGTTAGGGAGAGACTACTCTTGAAAATAATAACTAGTGGAATACTTTTCTGCTAATTTTTGACAGTATATACTTCTTTGAAAACATGTCTCTTAATTTTTATATTTTACACGGTTCAAATAACTTTGCAAGTTTCATCTAGTTGTGTAACGCTTAATTTTTAGTCCAACTGACTCATCACTTTCATAATTCTCTCCAGAATATATAAGGAATAACTTGCGTGAAATTTCGCAGCAACTTCACCGTGGAAAAGTACTTTAAAAGCAATTTACCTGATTAAAAATTCTCCCTGCACAGTAAGGATCCTAACAATTACAATGAAATTATTTGCGGAAATGTTTTTCACAACTTCCCCAAACGAACTTTGCCTCAGAATGCAAATTGCAACACAACCCGAAAAAAAAAATCGCAAACTATAAGCTATTCCTCAGTTTCAAAACGTCTGAAACTAATTATAGTCCATTAAAAATGAAGGCAAAGAAGCGCAATTTAATATTTAATTACTCCTAAACGAATGGCAACACCAAAAGGTACCAGCTTCTTACTCTCTACACCTTGTAATTTCATTCCCTATAAACTTTTAACTTCATTTCTTTAATAAAAGACTCAAAACTTTGCCGGAAATAACAGCGTATCAGATTCTCTCGGTCCAATTAATGAAATTTCCCCGCTCGCAGAGCTACAAGTGAGGTCGGGGTGATGGAAGAGCAAAAAAATAATTAACTTCTGATGCTCTCCATCTAAATGTCGGGATATTATTTTATTTTCTGTAACGACATCAAGCATCACTTCTGGAGGGGGGGGGGGTCTAATCAGTTTCGACCACCCTTTGCACAACCCCGTGGGCCGATTTGACTGAATTCGATACCTAGATAGCACGGGGAGACGTAAAGTTTGTCAAATAATAACAATAACTCCGGGTTTTTACTTTATTTTTACGACGCAGGGTAATGACTTCTTAATTAAAAGGAAAAGGGGGAAGATGTCGTAAAAGGAACGACTGGGGTACAGGGGTGGGGGGTACACGCGGCACTTATAACAGCTGTTACCCTTTTCTCGCGACGTAAAAATTAAGATTTTTCTGATCTTTGTTTGACGTCGTCTTTGCGGCACGATAGGGGAAATAATTGACGTCCGATACTAAAATGCGCAGGAGAAATATTTTCTTGTGTAAACTTTGCCTGGGAAATGTTTCCGAGAGTTGTGTTTTGTCGCTAAAAAGCGATCTAATTAAAACCCGTGATTTTCAGAAAGGGGAGGATTTTTGTAGCTTGTTGTGCAACTTGTGCAAGAAACATCGCTGAGCAGTTCGTTTGTTATGCGTCGTGGTTCGCTTTTCTTTGAGCGTCGCCTCTTTGGAAGCATTGTCGGAGAGCGTGTCGCAGCGAACTAAGAAATATGCAGATTAGTTTTCAGCTAAGAATGCGCCACCGAAATTGATTGGATGTAGTTTGTCTGGAGTAAAAACTTACATGCGTTCGCTTACAGGCGCGTTTAAAAATTCACGAAACTACATCTGGTTCGGTGAGGTGAAAAACTCCAAGCATTCGTTCGCAGATCGAATTATAAGTTAAAACATTTAAAAGTCAAGAAATATATAAACTGAACGTACTAAAGTGAAAAAAGTTTATGAAATTTTACTACGAATGCTCCATTTCATTAGGAAAATGTATCCGTAAATTTTTTGTCATCATTTTCCTATGAACACATATAGGGGAAATCGCTCAAAGTACTTTCTGGAGCTGTCAATCTTCTGAAAAATCATTTCAGTAATTTCTTAAGTAAATCATCGTAAAACGAGAAAAACCGACGAAGAACCATTAGTATGAGACGTAACTTGGTTGCAAAATGCTTTTCTGCTAACATTTCTTTTTATTGGTTGGTATGTAGTTGAATTAACATCACCCTTAAGCAACGGCAACGGGCTATTTTCTTATTATTGGAAAAAGGACTTGTTTACTTTTCACTAACATGCTCTCTCGCAGTGAGAAATATTTTAATATACAGATATAAATTCCATGAAAATAATTTTTAATGCCGAACGCAGAGTATTAGAGAAAATAAACAACTGAAAATTTTAGTCAAATTGGTAGTAAATATAGTTAAACGTCAGATAAGCCTTGTCTTAGTTAATAGAGTGAATTCTTACATAATTCTAGAACAAATTAAACTCGCGTTCACCTTATTGTGACTTACTTCTAACCATGGTGATCGTCTTGCTCCACCGAAATGGCCATTTTCTACGTTTTAATCTAAGTTAGTCGTTATTTCAAAGGCTATTCATTTTTTAATACAAAGTATTGAAACTAAAAATAACCACACTGTTTTTTGCTAGGGTAATATCAAGCTATTAAAATCGATTCAAAGAGTTTTAACTAGAGTGTAAAAAGCACACACCCAACAAACCTTATGAAATTCATCATTTAGTTTAATAAATGCAAATTTTTTAAACTAAGGATTGAATTAACTTTAAATTTTATGGTGTGTTTAACGTAAATAATATGTGATTTACATAAAAATGAAAAGTTTTCATATATGCGAAGTTTTTACCCAATATTTTCATCAAATGTATAATAACTGCATTCGCTAATCTATCCGGACGTTTTCTTCCAATAAAAACTATTTTATAAAATTATATTTTATACATTATTATATTTTTAAAACTATTTTATGGAGAAAATTCAGTGGGCTAATACTGAACAATATTTCGAAGCGCGTGGAATTTTCATTTAACGATGAATTGAACTATAAGGCATTTTGCGAAATGTAAGTAACTAGTAGTTCCTTTGATAAGTTAACTCGAAACAAAATTTTGAAAAAATTCGTTAGTTCACTGTTTTTTCAGACTAGCTAAAGCTGAAATTTCAAAAACTTCTCAGTTGCGAACCCTTTTAAACAATATTTTATTATCATTTCTACAATTCAATCTAATTTAGCCGCAGATGGAATTTAAAGCATTATCGATCACTGACAGGAATGAAAAAGTGCGTCCATTTAATCGTTCAAAATGGTAGAGAACTCGAGCGATGTATCGAGATTTTTATCACTTTATATACGGTCCCCTTGATGCATTTTTCTTCCTTGGCATGTTCCTCGGAGGTCCCTTTGTTATTATACGATTTTTTTATTTTTATTTGTTTCAACGATTTCCACACACGCTTTTTTATTTAAAAAATGTCTCCTCTTTACCTTTTCGCCGTTTTTCGCTTTCTGACTGCGAATTCTTCTGATTTATCGTTTGCTAAGCTTTAATTAATTCAACAAGCTTCTAAACCTCGCAGACGAACCGTTTTGGGATTGTTTTCTAACTTCAACACTTCGACTTTTTTTTCCTTTTTTGCTTCCCCTTCTTCTCTCTCACTTGTTTTATTTATTTTTTTCCGCCGTGTATTGTTTCCTCTATTTTTTCGTTCTAAAGAACAGAAGTGTTGGTTCTTTACAATAATGCCTTTCGATGCTCTCTTCTGCTTCTGGTTCTTTTTTTGTGTGTTTGGTGTTTTCTCCACTGTGATTTACTTTCGAATAAGTTCTTTCTACCTTTTCCTTGGTGTTTTTATTGCGTTTATTTTTTTTTGCGCAGTCAATGATCCGATTGTGGTTGCAGTTAAATAATTTAGCCGGCCTCAAAATTACAGCGGTTCTCCTTAATTGACTTCAAAACATCATCTGCTTTTAGAGCAAGAGAGAAGAGGGGTATGAAAGAAGAAGCACTTAAAAACACACTTTGAAGTCGTTTAAGCAATCATTGTCTTTAAATTACGGGGAGGGGGGGGGATGTAATTTTTTTTTTAGATAAAGAATAAACTACCTGCATTTTTTAGTATTTATTGAAACAATTGAATTCTAAGCAACTCTGCAAATTAAATGCTTTAAAGCTTTTAAATGTTTTAATTTGTTAAATTGTGTTCAATTTTCGGAATTCAAAAATCATTATCGATGTAATTGGCTACTCTAAAACAACTTGTTTCAGATCTAATGCATGAAGTAAGAAATATCTCCAATATATGTATTTTTTCATGATCAAAATGCCTTGGTATAGTTATACTTCGCATGTTTTAGTTTCAACTTGTTACAAAAGCATTTCTTACTATCAACAGAAATTGAAGATATTGTAAAGCTCTTTGTAAAATAGGTTAAAGCGGTAGACATGAAATATCTAGTATATGCTGCTTTATTGTAACAATAACAAATGTTCGAGTTTCAATTAATGTAATGTATATATATCCTAACAACCGTCAAAGGCAGCAATTGTGCGAAACTTTCTGTAATTTCGATACAAAAACATTTTTAAAGGTGCGGATTCATATTCTTTTTTCGAATATTAAGAATACTTTGTACGCTTAGACTTACAATAAGAAAACTTTGCTAAGCAGTTAAAGCATAAAACAGGAAAACGTTTTGGTATCGCAACCTCAAGTGTCATTTAGAGAGAATATGTTGCGCATTTTAAGATTATAAGAGTTTTTCTGTGAGGCTAACCCATCAAACTTCAACTGCCCTGTAAATAATGCCACGTAGAAAAAAAATTGAAAGAATAAATGTAAGGGTTTACTTGGTGAAAAGAGAATCACACTGTGCAAAACTTAACAGAAGTAGTGTGGAAATTCATTAATAAATCATAAAAAAAGTTATACAGGGTAATAAATATTATTTGATATTTTAGAATTACTTAGAAGATTTTACAAAATTCAACGATGCTTTTACCAAAAAGATAAAATAAAATGTTGGAAAGTCGAATGGCATTTTGAGCCTGGAGTTCTCTATTTTCTTTCAGTTACTTTTTGCCATTTCAACACGTGTCAATGCAAATTTCAGTACCATTTTATTTCAATTTATTGTTTAAGAATAATAAAAATAATTGGATAAAATAAACTCAAATAAAACCATGTTTCATGAAAGAAATTATCCAAGTTTGAATCACTGGAGAAAATCCTAAATTGTATGACATTATCAGAATATGTAATCAATTTATGAATACTTAAAAACAGAAAGCTTAAAATAACCTCGCAACCATGGGATGTCGGGAATTAAAAATTAAAACTTAAATTTAAACCATAACCTAAGCAACAAATCTAGCATTTCTTTACGTAATAAACCCATGCAAAAAGAAATCAAACCCTCTCTCTCCTAAAGACGCCAAAACCTTACTTAAATATACCCATGCGGAGAAGACTCTTCAAAACGATCTATAATCAGCGAAAAACTCGCACAAGCAGGAAAGAAATGTTGCGTTTTCATCTGCGTGAACAAATTTGCCCGCCATATTATTCGTTTAAATTCTTCATTTTAACATGAAAAGGGAAAAAATGATCAAAAAAGGGAAGATTCTGTGAGCAATCATTTTTTTTTATTCCCTTCTTTCTCTAACCGTTTGTAATGGAATTTTTGCGTGACTTTTTGCACGCTTAAGTAAGTCCTTAGATAACATTAAATACGGAATAACCAAATATATTTCACTCTTTAAAACATTGTTCGTTCTTGTTGCTCAGCGAGCATGTTTTTTCCCCGCGTAATTTACATTTTTGTTTCTCTATTTGTATGCTCTTTTATATTCACATTAAATGTTTTATGGATTCAAGAAACTGTTTATTTTTTGTCTCTCCCCAGCACTTGTGTGCTTATGGACCCTAATAACTGGGCGCACACTGTTGCTTTTTAGAATATCTCGTTTTTTCCTTTTGCGCATATTCTTTCTTTGCTTTAGAATAAAGCGCTGGGAAAGCGAATAGAAACGGCAAGTAAGAGAAGTTTAATGATTCACCTTTATTTCTGAGGAGCTGTGCTTAAGAGAAAATAGGTCAAATCGATGTTATATGTAGGAGGCCCTTAAGTGACTGGTTCGTGATGAGTTTCAGTTACCGATGCTTGGAACAGGCGTTTCAAATATTTATGTATGGAGTAAAATATTAAAATACTTTTCAAGAATATTTCACTGACTTTTCTTGATGTGCTATATTTTATAAACACAGGGTTATTACAAATGATTCATCGGGCTAAGCTAGACAACCTCATATATGTATGTCGTGTAATGAGGATCACAAATTTGTTTTACAGATCGTACATTTGTTGCTTTATGAGTAAGACTGGATTTCTATTTCCTCTACACTGTAGCTCTCTTTGTTTTACGTGTAATACTTTTAGAAGTACTGTGTTTGAAAACCGATGAATCATTTTCAAAAATCCCGTATTTTCCACAAGCTCAGAAATTATTTTCTCTTTCTTTTATGAGATCTAAGAGGAAATGAGGATTAGCTTTTACTGTCAGTCTTACTCATATTGGGTTCTATGTAAAAATAAAATACAAAATAGAAAGAAAAAATGGGAATACAAAAATCATCCTATTTAAGTAAATCTTTCTTCGTCTTTTTCTGTTTTAGATACTTTACTTTTTTACGTTTATACTAATATACATTAAAAAAATTTATCTATCTAGATACTGAACAAACTGATATAAAATTTAGATGTGCATTGATTGGAAATGCTTTGAATAATTATCATTAATTATGTGTAACATCACACAACACGCAATTTTGTACTTTTAAAATCAGGTGAACATTCTCGGTTTTGAAAAAAATCGAAACCGATCTTATTCAACCATATTTAAGTTCCACTCGTATTTGGAGAGTGGGGTGCCAGCTCAGGTGTTGCTTCGTCATCTGACCGTGGTTCAAAATTACGAAGTGTTGTCCTCGGATCTTTCCCTTAAGGGACTGATCCCGGACCGTCGTGAATAGCCCGTTGTGTTGCTCTAGTACGACGTTAACAACAAAAAAAAAAGTTCCACTCGTATTCCATCTTATGTACATGTAATTAATCAAATAATGTAAACATAGCTCTTTTAAGAATTGATGAACAGCAACAATGAAAATTGTATAAGCAAAGTATTTCACCATTCTATTCATTTCCAAAAACAAATTAAAACGCGCTTTACGATACACGAAAACAACTCTGAGAACAACGATTATGAAACACTATTTATAAAACAAAATTTTCTTCAACTGTGCCAGTGAGAACTTTCGAACAAATTAATCGCAGTTAAGCAATTCGATGAACGAAGGCAATCAATCTAACCAAATAGAATTTCTTAGTCATGTCATTTCACATCTTTGACAGGTCATTGTTTTTATTTTAAATACTGGTATGCATTCAAAGAAAATCGCTTGAGTCAAGTTTCAACAGCAGGCTATAGTTGTTTTTTCCTGCAAAAACAATCGAGGTTGAAATGGAAAGAAGCATTTAAACAAAATTCCACTGGGTGAAACGAAAACAGAAAGTACAAATGCTTCTTCCCCGTGACCCGTGAACCTGAAACTCTGTGAACTAAAATTGATTTCTATTCTGTTCCCACCGCGTGGGAATGGCCACACATTCAAATCCAAAGTCAAAATTCCAATAAGTTCAAAATTTAAAAGGAAAAGGCGAAAATATGTGTTCACGCTTGACTTCTTTGTAGGTATAACGAAACGCGTTTTAATCCATCGTTCAGAAAAACAGGGAAATTACACTCATCAGTACATTGAATATTCACAATGCTGTTTAAATTTCACTCCAAATGTCAATCAGAATGAAATTTGTTCTGCGAATTAAACGAGATTTTAATCTATTGTTTAATTATATCTATTGGTTATTTGGTCCGCGGTAGCCCGAGTAGTGAATTAGCAATCAGTGGGTTGCAAGTTCAAAGCTCGATTCAAACGTGTATGTGTAGGCTGGAGCATGTTAACTCAGCCGTGGCCTCAAATTTTCTGACGTTGGCGCGGTTTACAAGTTTGAAAATTTTTCTGCTAGCTCAGGTGATGATCTTATGATCTGACAGTTATTCACAATCACTAGGCCTTTGGAATTGATCCTAGACTGCAACCAAGTATTTCCTTAGAGGACTGTTCCCATTTACCACGGAGTAACAAATGGAAGTTGGAAGCTCAAACAAGCACTTTTATTCAAGTAATGCCTAGTTGTACCTATGTTGAGCATATTGTTACCCCTTTTAAACCTTATAAGACATATTTATCAATGATGATTAGATAAAGAAATAATAGTCTTTTTTAAAAGTTTTAAACTTTTAACCGTCGAAGGTTAAGTTGAAATAAAGCTTAGAAGGTTATTATGATAAACTGCTATCAAAATGTATTTGTGACACAGAGAATAATGAAGACTAGTTTTCCATTATAGTGAAGAACAGTTCACTTTTATAGTGAAAAATAGTTCATTACTATAAAGAAGACTAATTCACTATTATTTAGTATAGAATAATTCACAATTGTAGGTGAAAAGGTGTTCACTATGAAGAATAATTCAGTATTACTGTGAAAAATAGCTCATTATTATTGAAGAATACAAACGGACTGTAATAGAGAAGATTGAGGTCGATAACAGATAGATACACGTGGATAAGTTAAAATGAAACAAATTATTTTTCTTGAATAATTTTATGATTACTTTATTTGTTAAGTTTACTACTGTCAACAGATTATTTTTTCATTAGATCTTTTATGTTTTATTCATATTGTATTAAATTACATTTTCCGAAATTCCATAATTATTTTGAAAGTTAGAAAAAGTTCTGGCTGGACTTAACTAGATATTAGAATTGAACAAAGCTACTATGAAACAGCTATTAAATAAAATTCATAAAATTGAACAAACAAACTTTTAGCAAAGCCTTCTTTACTAAATATGTTAAATATTTTTGTCTACAGGTGAACCGACTATTCTTTCAAATCAAAAAATATCTCGCAATAAAGGAGAGACGGGCTCAGAGATATCAGAGCAAGATTTAACATGCGGTGAGTCATAATTTTGTGTAATACATGAATTTGCTATACGCAAATTAATATGCTTGGTTCAAAGCTCAGTTGTATGTAAAAACATGTTTATACTTAAGATATGAGTTCTAAGAAAGAGAGTATCGTTAAACATATCTCAACTGTCACGAGTTTCAAAATGAATTAATCACCGAGAATCTTTAAAACGTAGTCCTAAATGTGCATTTTAATACGGCGTCACTAAGGCCCGGTGCACACATCCGGTTTTTCAACGTGCGGCGCCACTGCCGCAACGCAAGTGCGGTCTGAGATACAATAGATTCAATGGAGGAGTGCACACATGCCTCCGGCGCCGCATGTCCAGCTTGCGTGCAATTTGTGCCCGAAGCTCGCCGCACACGCTTCTCCGGTCTGAAGTACATTGTTTTCATAGATAAAAGGAATATAAATAATAATTAATAAATGGTTGTATCTTGTAACGTCTATTTCGTTTCAAAATATACTTTTTTTGCACCAAGTAGGCGAAAGAAACACGTTTTCTTCGATAGAATATTTATCGCAAATGGCGGGAAATTAGTATTTGCGTCATTTCACGGTTATGTGTGCATAGTTGGGCTTCGGTGCCGCACAGGCGCTGCAAGTTGAAAAATCGGATGTGTGCACCGGCCTTAGTATGACCACGATCATGATATACAAAGCTCGTAAATTGCTCTTTGCCAAAGCTTCAAATATGTTATCTATCATGCAAGTGCTATCATAAATCATTGGTTGGGTCGGATTTTTTAGAGCGTGATGGTTGTATTTGGCAAACACCAGACAGACATTGTCAACCAATGGACATACACACAGTTAAAGTTCCAAGGTAAGTTACAGGAAACGAACCTGCTGCACCTAGAACTTGTAGGATGTTAGAGCAGTGGACATACGCACTGAACCCCCATGACGACGCCCTTTCATCAAAAGAAATCGCATTACTGAAAAACCTTTATCACTTGTAGGTCGACCAGCATAACTGATAAAAAGGATTGGTGAGGTTTTATGACGCAAGGGCTGAATTTGACCAAGCTGTGCCAAGCACAAGACAGACGTAAGTTAAATAGGAATACATGCACAAGGAAAGTTTTTCTGACATAAAAGAAAGAAACACGGCCAAGCGAATTGAATCATCTGCTCCGTTCACACCACAGAGGTTGCATGAGTAATGGACAAACCCACTGAGTCACAATGCCCCTCCCCTCAATCATAAGAAATCCTATTCCGAATTCTGAACAGCATTTACCATCAGCCAACCAATCAACACAACTGATGAAAAGGAATTTGGTCGCGAAATTACTGTTGTCCATGCTCTCTTGGACTCCTGCAGATCGTCTGCCTCAGTCCCAACTGTACCTCAACAGGTGGTGACGAAAGACGGGCCGCACATCGAGCGTTACAACGAGACACTTAAGTACTCCCACACTCCGAAAAAGCTAATAATAAGGGAGAGGAAACACACTTCTTATGGGTGGATGAGTAGTACTTCCATTGATGTGGCAAAACGGTACCAGCCCAGTGCAGATGGACTCTTGGCGCTGTGCCCGTCCGAGACACCCTCAGTGGAGACATCACCTCCCCGTGACCTCTGGCATCATTGAAGGGTGGAAGACTGGCCCTCATTACATCCTCCTCCCTCTCCTTGTAGCGTGAGCGTCGTCTTTTCTGGACCTCGCCCTCATTGTCCTTTGGGTGTCCCCACCTGTTGCTACTCTGACCGTGAACCGTGCCGATACATGTCCGAATACACCCGCTTGACCTGGATGGCACTCTCCGACGCCCAAGGTGGCATTTGTCCTCTTAACTACTCCCTCGCAGTCGAATGGGGTGTTTGCTCATGGATATTCTATGCAGATTCTGGGGACATGTCACCGAGAAGACATCTGGATTGCTAAAAAGCTATTGTAAAGCCCTGATAGGAACGGAAAACGTAGGTGGATAATTCCGGACAAAGGATAGAGGCACATTTTTTTCTGCAGCTGTTCAGCAAATATAAGTCATTAGGAATAAATACCAAATGTAAAATCTGGCTATCGAAATTTTTGTGCACAAAGTTGTGTAAAATATTGGTAGGACTGTTTTCCCAACTCAATCATCAAAACGTGTTTTAATGTTGAATAGTCAGCTTAATTTGGTAAGAATGTTCTTCTGTTGGAGTAACATTCTTACCAGCTTAACTTGATAACAATGTTTTTCGACGTTGAGTTGACAACTTAAATTGGTAAGAAAGTTTTTCAATGTAAAGTAATCAACTTAACTTGATAAGGAAGTTTTTTCAATACTGTGTTGAGTAATCGACTCAACTTCTCAAGAATGTTTTTCAATGTTGAGCAATCAAAAGCTTGTTGTACAGACACACCCCACCTATAGATTCACATATTCGAGCTACGTTTCCAGTAATAACTATGATAACCTTGATAACAATGTTTTTTGACGTTGAGTAGTCACCTTAAATTGGTAAAAACGTTTTTGAATATAAAGTTATCAACTTAACTTGATAGGCAAGTTTTTTCAATACTGTGTTGAGTAATCGACTTAACTTCCTTTTAACAACTGTACAATTTTATCGTAAATAAAATAAAACGATTTTAAGGAATTTTAAACTGAAGACAGACTACTTAACAGTAAATTCAATTCAAAAGCTCATCATATTTTTGCCCCCTAGCCCTAATGTTCCCGTTTGACGGTAGAGGTATACACACTCTTGAAGAAGCCCGTTGTGTATCTGTAAAACTTTAAATGTTATAGAATAGCATTCACGTGTACTTTGAAGTTTCAAGCAAAAAATAAAATTGTATGGGATATATTTTTAATTCTAATAACCAAGACAACTGTAGTTTATTTAAATAAAAAATAAATGGACAATTTTTAAATTTTCTAAAACTAGTCCTCTTAGATAAGAGTAAATTTTATTCAAAAACAAATATATCCAGGCTCTTTGGCATGTTCTAAAACTTTTCACACTCACCCTAAGAAGAAAATCGATAGTTGTTCATGAATTGCAATTAGAAATTAATGTTCATAAAATTGAAGGAAAAATTCTTGAAACATATATATTATAAATTATTTGTTACCCAGTTCAAGAGAAATTTTGTTCTGGGGATTTGTTAACACACACCTTAAAAATAATAATAAATAAATGAAATCTTTCGTGATAAAGATTTCACTTGCACACAGCTTTCATGAGATATAAAAAAATCAACAGATTTTTCAGTTCAACACGAATTTCTTACTGTCCTAAAGATTCTTAATTCTTTATCTCTGCTCAAATTAATGCATGAAAACTCCATTAGTCAGATACAAACGGAGATAAACATTTCTACCACTGTTAGCGTTCAAGCAGGACAACAACGGAATGGAACGGAGGTACAAACGTCTTTTATTTTTTACTTATACTCTACTCCACCCCAGAAATGAGTGAAACATCCCTCCAACGGCTTTCGAACATGACCCCGCCCTTCCAGAACAACTTGTTGTCTTATCCACTTTGTCATCTCTACTCGACTGAGCTCTGTTTCAGTCGGGGATGTTTTTTTGCTTCGTGATTTCGGACTGAAGTCTTGTTGAGGACTAATGAATTGTTCCTAGCACGTTCCGCATATTCTTGTTTGTTTTTGGAACGTCAGCCTTCCCCTGCCGACACATTGTTGCCTTTATTCCTTTGTCCTATCGTTGTCTATCTCCTTCTGTATCGCTCATCATTTATTGCTATCAAGACCTGTTTCGGTTAATGGTACCTCAGGTGTTTTGCGTGACCAGGTATTTAGTATTTCAATTAGGTATGTCATGTAATCAATCTGCACTAAAATAGGTATTTTCTGTCAAGATAATGTAGATGGATGTAGGGTTTCTGCAGAGGTTTGTGTTTCCTGTATCTATTCCGAACGTGAAGTTACTTGACTTACGAATACGATTTAAGCACGCTTCCATTAAAAATTCCGAAGAATGGATTCCGAATTCATGCAGCATGGTTGATTCGTCAATGCCAATTAGATTAAATGCCAAATGATGCCAGAACGGGAATAAGCTACATTTTAAGCTAACCCTCATGTATATTCTTCAAGAGCATTTGTGTAGCGAAAGTGAAATCTTCGAATTCCGTCAGTTTGTTTTCACTTAAAATACCTCCCATAAAAGTGTGAATTTCATAATTTCAAGGGCTCTAGAAATAAGCGGACCGATTGAACTCCAAAGAACTTCACAAATGTGTTTCTTTTCAATAATCTTAAACAACAGTATTTTAAAAGATTTAATTAATTTTTTAATCAATTTCGAAATTCCTTACATCTTGTATCCAGCCAAAAACTTCACAGAGGCTGGTGCATTTTAAATCTGTCTTGGCATCAAATACCCTCATGTGGAAATTTGAAGAATGGGTTTCTAGCTCAGGTGTTGACCTCGTCATCTGACCGTGGTTAAAAATTACGAGAGGCGCAGTCCTTGGGAATCGATCCCATACCATAACCAATAGCCCGTCGTGTTGCTCCAGTGCGACGTAAATTCGACTAACAACCTACCTATATAATAGTAGTTATTTGGAGAATCTCTATGAACTACTACTTCTGTATATAACAGAACCTTGATTATCCGAGCTCCAATCAACCGAGTGTCCGTGTTATTCCAGCCGAATTGGAAATGCTTCTTCTTTTAAGCGATGTAACACACGACTCTGAAATCGTAAATTTCCCCAATTAGCTCTCGTTTAAATCCCCTACAATCCTTCGTTGCAGTTCTCTCACCCAATAACTGGACATTCCAATTATCATTTGAATTCATTTTGAAATCTTTTTAATTTATCCCGCATTCCGTAACAAGGAGGATGTGGGGGAGGGGGATAAAAAAGGGGCACAGCGCATAAAGTGTTCCATCCACTGATCTCCCATTTCGGGTCTGAAACAATACCGTTTTAACGACTGCCGTAAATTGCGCGTCTCCGAAAAATTCATTCTTCTCTGTGCAAACTCGCACATTGTCGGGCCTCCAATTCATTTCCATGGCTCGGGCTGCGCGATAAGGGAACCCTGGACCCCTTTGCATATTTTACGTCCGTTCTGTCTTCAAGAATCGACTCTCTAAAATGATCATAAAAATCACGTTTATGATCGCCATCCACCCCTACGAAATGCCGCGCGATCGTTTACACTGCGCTTTAGGGAAAAGACGTGAATCGATGCTGGGCTGCCGTTTGTGGGTGTTTAGCGCTCTCCTTGGCATCGTTTTGAAAGCGCATCAAATTGAAATTTTTCGCAATGGATTTGGAGTGTCTTGTGATACCTTTTTGGGATCACTTGATAGTTATCAAAGTTGACATGACGTAGGTTATGTGATATTTCAAATTTTTTTAGATTAAATTTGATGAAAATTTGAAAATCCTTCAAGTTTTATGAATCAAAATTGAGATTTTTTTTTTAAATTTCTGCTGCTTTACCCCCCAAACTCTTTGGTCTTAGGCCCTAGGAGGAGCAAATTGGCGATTTCTTGGGTTGATTGGCTTTTGATTTTATGGTGGGTGCAAGGGTCACATTTGACCCTTGCACAATAAAACTAAATACCATACTACGCCATATAAAAGACAATGTAAAATAACGGGCACACAATGAAAGTTTTACTGACACAAAAGAAATACACCCAGAGAGGAAACAATCACGCGCCGTCTACAACTCGCAGGTAACTAGCAACGGTTATTACTCTGGTTCAAGGTACACCTCAAATGCACTACCCTTCAATAATGGACCGAACAGTAAGATGTGATGGTATAAGGGGAAAAATACATGCTTTAATAGGGGGTGTCCCCCACGTGCTGCAAATACACTAGAAACCTTTCTGGGCATACTTTCAACAAGGTTTTGATACACAGCTGTAAGTATTTATGTCCATTCCTGCTGGAAGAATGTCGTCATTTCAGCTGTAGATTTCGGACATGGTTCCCTGGTCCGTAAGCGTCGCTCTAACTTCTCCCACAAATGCTCTATGGGTCTTAGATCGGGACCTTGAGCAGGCCAGGGAAGACGTTTTGCATCCATATCTTGATACCATTGCTCGACAGAGTCTGCAACATGACATGGAGCTTTGTCGTCTTGAAAGTAACATTCGTCCATTCCATGAAATTGCCAGAGCGTAGGAAAAACCTGATAGTCCAAAATGTTCATATAGGCGTCGGCGTTCAATTTACCAGGAAAACCATGCAGCGGGTTCATGTAGGCATTCAATTGACAAGGAGGAACTTGTAAAGGCCCCAGGCCATACCAGGAAATACGCCCCAAATGAGTAGACGAATTTTATACAAATCCGCTGGAGTCCGTCCATTATTGTAGGGAGGTGTACATCAATACATTCTGGACCTATACATAGGAAGGCCATACATTCATTCTCGATGGACAAACAGCTTGCTTCAACCCCCCCCCCCCCGGCATTCGAACCAGAACCTCTTGATATCGAAACTAACACTAACTACTCGACCGATTGATCAGCTAGTCTTCCTAAAACAAATAGCTCATACTTATAATGCCGATGTACCCTCTTTCCAGATAAGATGGTGGCCATGTTAGCCCGGTCGCAAGAGTAACGGATTAGCAACCGGAGGCTTGCAAGTTTGATTCCAACCAAAGACTGTCTAGCACAAAGGGACCTGGAGCACGTTAAATCTGTCGTGGCCTCAAATCTTCTCACGTTGGCGTGGTGGACGTTTGGAGAGTGGGGTGTCAGTTCATGTGTGACCTCGTCATCAGACAACGATTCGAAAATGCGAGGCGTTGTCCTGGGATCTTTCCCTTAAAGGATTGATCTCGAAGCGTCACCAATAGCCCGTTGTATTGCTTCAGTGAGACGTTAATTAAAATACCTACCAGAAAAGTTGTTTGGGTTTTATGATGGCAAGAACCAAATTGGACCAAGCTGCACTAAATACCCTCAAGTAAATGGGTATGCACATGGAAGGAAAGTTTTCTCTACACAGAAAAGAAAAATTCATCCAAGTAGGAATCGAACCCCCAGTGTATAGATACATCCCCTTTTCTCTGAAAACTGGGACGAATTTACCATTAAATTGAATTGCTGGTATAATGGTAAATGTGGTGCTATGCAACTCTCTGAAATCCTGAGTTGATTCAATATCCGTCAAGCATGTATAATGTATTGCTTTAAGTCCGTATGTTCAATTGTAGGTACATTCGATTGGCGGTAACGCAGTCAAACCCTTGGCGCCAGTTCAACCCAAGAGTAACCCTTCAATCACACTCTTATTCATCTGTGCGAATGTATTAGTAAAATACCAGAAATGGCCCGATGAGCATGGCTTTAGGAAGGTTTGCCTTTTAGTGCTCAAAACATCATTAAATATTATATTCTTCGAAAGCTATTCTTGTCAATACATGACATTAACAAATTTATGACTCTAACATAATTTTCGAGATTTATCGCTGTTAGGAAACGGTTTAGCTGCCGAGTTTGTGATTCTCTGGAAGCTTTCACTCCGTCATAAAAGTTGCTTGCGGTTTTAAAAGGACTGACTTTTTTTTTCAGGAATAATCTTATTCGTCAAGCTTTTCTGCTATGCTGCATATCCTTTCCACATCCAAAAAATACTGTTCAATACACATGCAAGCATTCCATACACATGAAAGTATAAATTACACGCTTTTGCATTTGAATACGAATTTATTTTTATACACAGATTTACTTAATCTGTTGCCGGTAAGACATCAATACAATCATTTTATTAAAAATGTAAATATTTGTAGTTAACTTTAGTATCGAAACTAGATTAATCATAATTGGGAAATATTATGAGCATGTTCTACAGTGCAATATCGTAAAAAGGAAACTTTTATTTACTTTTATTTACCTAAACATTACAATAGCTGTCTCTTCTCTAGCATGTGATTCTTATTTATAAGAAGTAATTTTTTTTTAATTAAAGAAAAAATGCTACAGTTATGAGCAATATTTTCGATTTATCAGTTTCACTTGAACCAGTCTTATACGATTGTTAGCTTTGCCATCTGGATGAGCTCGAGAGTTATTGCCGCTTCGTGCAAACCAAGTCGCATCTCTGTTTCCTCAGCAATTTCGTTGCGTAGTCAAACAGGTTTTTGAGCTTTATCCGTTTCATTTTCAAATGCTCAGATAAACAGATTTTCTGTTCTATACATACATTTATAGACAAAATCTTTTGTATGTATGATCGTTACAAGTTTCGATAATCTGCTTTATATTTGCTTTTAAATAAATTTTTAGATTTAGCTCTACACTAAGCAGACTTGGAATCATTTGTTCTGTTTGTTGAACAAGAAACTGTTGCACTTCAACCTGTCTTATACGATTGCTAGCTTTGCAATCTGGATTTGCACGAGAGTTTTTGCTGCTTCATAGAAACCAAGTCGCACCTCAGTTTTCTAAACAGTTTCGTAGAGTAGTCAATAGGTTTTTGAGCTTTTTCCGTTTCACGTTCTTGTTTTTTTTTCCTCTTACGATTACTCCGGCAAACAGATTCTATGTTTTGTACATAAATGTATCGACAAAATCTTTTGAAAGTGTAATTGTTGTAAGTTTTGATAATCCAGTTTATATTTGCTTTTAAATAAGGGTTTAGATTTAGCTCTACACTAAGGAAACTTAGAATCACATTTTTTTTTGTTGAATTTTGAAATCCCTAGCTGAATTTGAAAGAGGAATAGAAACTATCTAGGGTTTTATATGTCATTTAGAAAGCGCATAAATGTATAAAATGGCTGAAATAATGGTTATAACAGCGAAATACTCGCGGCAGCAGAAACAAGCGAATTAAAAATAAAACCAATATGACACATAAAATATTGTTTTCAATGCAAAAAGAAAATTTTGAAATCAAAATCTATTTTCGATTTTCCTGTCCACCAACAAAATCATAAAGCAAATTATATTTTTCTTCAATTCCGTTATTTTACTTCCTACTGAGTTGGAAGTCCAAGCCTGTTGACTTCTCCATTCACTTCGAAAATAATTCGGGGTTGCAGAGGAAGGCAAAAACGTCCATCCGTTTTAAAGCGAACCCGAGAGCTTCGAAACCACCTGCTGTGGACACTCTTTACATCTATACAAACACTTGTCAGAGCCAGATTTTCAGCAGCGCATCAGACAGCACGGACGAGGCAGTTGACATGTTCACGACAAGAACATCGTTGGGACGAGTGGAGGGAGGGGGGCTGGAAATGCACGTTGCTATATCCCGTGTAGAAGAAATTATGTTTCGTTTATAAACGCGTGTTCTTCTCCGTATACTGTCATAAATCGTAAATCTCAGTCTGCATAACGTACTGGAAAAATTGGTCAATAGGTTTATATAAAGTCAGCTTATTTAATTCGATAGTTTTCCGAAATCCAGCGTTTTGTTGCTCCAGAATGCGACGTTAATTAAACATATACTACCTACCGCAATACAGTCCAAATATTTCGTTAGTTTGCTTACAACATTAATTAAAAGCTGTATTATTTTATTACAATGAGTCAAATAGTAGAAGCTTTATATTATCATGCGAAACTAAAAGAGCAGTTTGGTTTTCAGGTGCTATTTTGTAGTGAAGTGACCTGGATGTGGTTAAATAGTACAAAAGGTATGAAAGAAGTTACCGAACCAATGAGCCCAGGGCTTAAAACTGCGACATTCGTCGCAAAACAAGCAAAGTCTTTGCAGAACAATTTTTCCTTAATTTTAATCAAAATTTTGGACGATTTTCTTAAATTGTAAGTTACGATGCTCTGCAGTGCAAACCGCACTCCTTTGCCACACCATTTTTAATTTCCAGCTATGGAACATCTTCCCTACACCGTCCAAATTACAAAGAGGAATGTGTGTCCAAGTACTATGCTACTAAGTCCTATACAATGCACTCCAGATTACAAAATTACTGGGATCTAAGAGTCAGTATGTGCTCCTGTACCATGGCACTAAGTTCAAGAGGATTGCATGCCACGTACCATGGTGCTAGGCACTAAATTGAGCAAATTCCCTGTACCATAGTACTGGACACTAGGAGGAAGTTCGCGTCTCAGTATTATGACTCTATGCCTCAGAACCATGGTGTTTGGCATTAAGATGAATATGCGTCCTAGTACCATGGGCAAACGAGGAGTGCATTCTCCAGTACAAAGTAACTGAAAGTTGGAGGTAATGTGTGTTCCAGTTCCATAGCACTGGGTTCTAAGAGGAGTGGGTGTTTGGTAGAGATGAGAGGGCAGCACCTGAACTGGCACCCAACTCTCCTAACTTTCACACCATACCAACGTGAGAACATTTTAGGCCACGGTTTAACGTACCCCAGTCCCAACGTACATGCTTGTCTTTGGATGGATACTATCGAACTCGCAACCCTCCTATTGCTAATCAGTCACTCCACAAACTGGGCTACCCGCATAAGAAATTGAGTTAGTGCATTCAAACGCGCCATAGCTTTAAAACTCTCCTCATCCAATATCCCGACTTTTCTATTATTTTTATGTCGAGAAAACGCACCGAATTCAAAACCGTAAGTATATACATTCTCTACAAAGAGGGAACTACAGACGGCAGATTTGGATTGCCTGAAATATACGTTCAAATTAAAAGACAATTAGACTTCTCTTTGATGCCGTTCTCCCAAATCCATCGGTCCCATTTGAACGTAACATTAATATCATCCCAGCAGACATTGTCATTGTGATGTCTCTGCGGGGGGTGCCGGTAACCACGACTGTCCGCCTTCGCCGGGCTCGCCCACTCGCTCCATCCTCGCATTTTATTGAACATCTGTGACTGGGAGATAAAAGACAGCTTCAGGTGGAGAACGGAGAGGTGGAGTAAGTGATGGTTGAAATCACAAAAGTGTTTCGGCTAACCCAGCTTTTCGAAAAGTGCGTCTCCAAATGGAAATCCGGAGTTCAAACACGGGACTGACTGCCGCTTGTCATGCGAGGGGATTTTATGTGGTCGCTCATCTTTAGCAATCGCCGGAGACAATCGAGGAAACGCGACTGGTATTATTTTTTTTCTTCTGAATGGGGCGACAACTGGGCGCTTAGAGTAAGTGAAATCTGACTTGTGTTTGCAGTGATTGATCGTCTTTTGAAACACAGGAACAACAAAAGAGTTTTAAAAAAGTCCTCGGAGTGAAAAAAGCTTAGTCTGTCGTCGTTTTACTATCAAAACCTCGCTTGGCTTAGTATAATTTGCACCATAAAAGCAAACACAGTCATCAAAGCTTAGTCCATTGTTTTGAGATTTTGTGGTTGAAATATTATTTGGATACAAATATGCTTACTAAACTTGTTTTAAAAACTTATTCGTCTAAATCACTTATAAAGCCCACATCGTCGAATTTCTAAATCTCGTTCTGGTTTGGCATTTAGTTTTTCATTGCTCCTGAAAATTTTGGTTTCAAGACTTACGAGGACTTGGAAAAACAGCGGATGTATTTATTTGTATTGTTCAATATAAGACAGCATGGATCATCGTTTTACTATCAAAACCTCGCTTGGCTTAGTACAATTTGCACCATAAAATCAAAAACAGTCATCAAAGCTTAGTCCATTGTTTTTAGATTATGTAGTATTAACATTATTTGGTAACAAATATGCTTACTAAACTTGTTTCAAAAGCTTCTTCATATAAATCACTTATAAAGCCCACATCATCGAATTTTTAAATCTCGTTCTGGTTTGGCATTTACTTTTTAATTGCTCCAGAAACATTTTGATTTCAATATTTACGATGCCTTGAAAAAACAGCGGTTATATATATATATATAATATTTAAAATTCCCCCGTATGTGTAACTATAAACATAAATGCTCCAACTAAAACCACACGTTTAAGACTGTTAGTTTTAAAATATAAGATTAACAATTAATTTATTGCTCCCATGGAATTTTAAATTAATACAAGGTTGAAGTGAGGCAAAGGTGTTCCAGCGATGAGTACGTTAACTCACTATAGCACAAGTCTTATTAAAGTAGTGGTTGCCAATCTGCTAGAGAAGATTAAAGGATTCGACTTTGAATTTTTGTAGGAAAGTTGCGCAGATCGAAAAACAGGAATGCAATTATATACCCCTTTCTCAATGGTATCACATTAAAAATACGAAAAAACTCTATGGTAAGTACTTGCCCCATCATATGGAGCGAGTGTCATCCCATGAAATAACATTGGACAGTATTCTTTTAACTACACTGATGTACGACTCAATTAATTGCAATGATAATTTTAAACTAAAAGGAATGTACTATTTGTAAAAGGTCTGGGAGAGTGTGGTAAAATATATTTTTTAAATATTGTTGGGGGGGGGAATGGAGGAATAGCAATTGGTTCAATACGAACTTTGAAAAATTCGTTTTGTATTTGCCCTTACTCTATAATCTTATGAAAATAACACAAGCGCGTAGAGGGGATGTCTCTTCAAGATCTACACACTAAAATACATAAGATAGGCTAAAATATAAAAACCAACTCAATAAAAATAGTATAAAATGTTTAAAAGTTTGATTCTATATTCCTTAGAAATTCGGTTTAATTCTTTCATATAAGTGCGGTAAACAATGCAAGGTTTTAAAACAACGTTTAATTATTTTAAATAATTCGTTACAAATATGTTATTTTGTTTTGATCATCATTGTCTATATATACGCGTGTATAAATTATCAGCCAATACTTCTTTATAAAATTTCTTGAAAATTATCTGAATAAGTAATAAACTATTTTTCTATAACGACACTATTCACTTTTGAGTAACATAATTCGTTCTTCGAAATAATGCTCGGGATTTAACCAGTCTTTGATAATTGTAAAGAAACTGATTGAATTCCATTAAATCAATGATCTGGATACGACAGTGAACTTGGTTCGAATTAGCCTGTCTAGACGAAAGAAGAATCCCATCAACTGTCTCCCGTTATGGGAAATTAATCCCCAAAAGTAAGACACCGAAAATGGTCAAAAAGAATAAGATCCGACATCCGATTCCTGTTCGAAAAATAAGTCATTATTATTCCGTCCATGGAATCCATCAACAGCATCTCTGCCATCCGCAACTTTACAGTCCGTGAATGATCTTGTAAAAAGCACGAAACAAATGATGATTATCCTCGCAGAATTATTTTCCCCTTCATTCCTGCCATTACTTCCCCCACTTTTGGACATCATTATTTGTTTTGATATTCCATTAGACCGTAACCGAACACACTTCGTGGACTCTGGCTGTGGAATGATCGTCCTCTCTTCCCCCCCCCTTGGGGCAAAGCATGGCACGTGACCGTCACGAGCAAGAACAAAGGACCCTCTCGAAGTAAGCAAAAATGGGAGGAATCACTTCTGAGAACAAAATACGAAAAGGAAAAGAAATTGGGCTCCCCAAAAATGCGAGAAACGAAATTGCTTCGGAATGGTTCCAGCACAGAAGCAAGCAAGATAAGTGATCCACACCTCCGAGGCCTTTAAGTTACCACGCGTGTTATGCCAAGCCTGTCTTGCAAGGATAGTCAGTCAACAGACTCGCCATTGCCCCTTCTAAATGCGTAATGGAGGATTCAGGCTTCGATGTCCGTTGGCAGTGCCAGAGGGTGCGAATCGGGATAATAATGCCCGCTGGCTCGCTCGTCCCTTTTGAAGATAAAATGACCGTATCCTTAATCCGAAAATTGGGATCTATTTGTATTTTTTATTTCTCGAACCATCGGGCACGCGCTCAATTGCGCGTGGGGTGATATTCGTAATTTAATGGAACAGGAGCATATCCTGGATGGTTTGGATTGGAAAAAGGGAGATTGGAGAATAAGAGGATATCGAAAATCAGGGAAATGGTTTTGAAGTTTTTCCTGCACTTTGCGTTTGAATTATTCAACATCTCCAGCTAATGCTAGACTGGGTTGCGGAAATACTTTTATTGCATGTTTGTTGAAAACTATTTTGAAATTTAAAGGAACATGAGCTTAAACTGCCATTATATATGACTTCATATTGCATAATTTGGGTTGATGCTCTGCGGTTATTTATGCTACTTGTGACCCTTACGGCTCAAAGAGGATTTCGAATCACTACGAAAATGTTAAACTTAAACAGTCAGAACGCTAACCACTCTGTTACCAGGCCTGCTATTGATACAAAACCAATACTTGAGCGATAGGCGATTAAACTTTTCACAATAAAAGTAACTGAAAATTTTGTTTATACGTAGAATTTGTCAAATTTTGTCTTTTACTTTATATTTATCCTTCCCTCTATTTCTTTCAAGAGTGAACGTTGATGCTTTATGAATAGTTTTTTCATCCTTCATTCACTCCTTGCGAAAGTCGTCAATAGCCCGTTGTGTTGCTCTAGTACGACGTTAACTAAAATTACCCTTACCCTCC
Source organism: Metellina segmentata (assembly GCA_947359465.1). Taxonomy (NCBI): domain Eukaryota; kingdom Metazoa; phylum Arthropoda; class Arachnida; order Araneae; family Tetragnathidae; genus Metellina; species Metellina segmentata. The sequence continues at coordinate 87,049,637 of OX375879.1, forward strand.
TTGGGAACCGCGATAGCCTGGTTGGAAGAGAAATGAATTAACAAGCGGAGAGTTGCGAGTTCGATTCCGTCCAAAACTCACCTGTTGACCTCGTCATCTGATCATTGTTTGAAATTTCGAGGTGTCCTTGATCTTTCCCTTCGAGATTGATCCTGGACTGGCATCAATAGCCCATTGTGTTGCCCAGTGCGAAGATATTTTAACTACTTACCTAACGTAAATATTTTTAGAACTATTCTGACAATACACAAGTTAATTTCGAAGTTCATTTAACTACTTACCTACCGTAAATATTTTTAGAACTATTCTGTCAATACACAAGTTAATTGCGAAGTTAATTTAATTACTTATCTAACGTAAATATTTCTAGAACAATTCTGCCAATACACAAGTTAATTTAACTACTTATCTAACGTAAATATTTTTAGAACAATTCTGTCAATACACAAGCTAATTTATCTACGAATCTAACGTAAATATTTTTAGAACAATTCTGTCAATACACAAATTAATTTAACTACTTATCTAACGTAAATATTTTTAGAACTATTCTGTCAATACACAAGTTAATTGCGAAGTTAATTATTTACTTATCTAACGTAAATATTTCTAGAACAATTCTGCCAATTCACAAGTTAATTTAACTACTTATCTAACGTAAATATTTTTAGAACAATTCTGTCAATACACAAGCTAATTTATCTACGAATCTAACGTAAATATTTTTAGAACAATTCTGTCAATACACAAATTAATTTAACTACTTATCTAACGTAAATATTTTTTGAACTATTCTGTCAATACACAAGTTAATTGCGAAGTTAATTTAATTATTTATCTAACGTAAATATTTCTAGAACAATTCTGCCAATTCACAAGTTAATTTAACTACTTATCTAAAGTAAATATTTTTAGAACAATTCTGTCAATACACAAGCTAATTTATCTACGAATCTAAAGTAAATATTTTTAGAACAATTCTGTCAATACACAAATTAATTTAACTACTTATCTAACGTAAATATTTTTAGAACAATTCTGTCAATACACAAGCTAATTTATCTACGAATCTAGCGTAAATATTTTTAGAACAATTCTGTCAATACACAAATTAATTTAACTACTTATCTAACGTAAATATTTTTAGAACTATTCTGTCAATACACAAGTTAATTGCGAAGTTAATTATTTACTTATCTAACGTAAATATTTCTAGAACAATTCTGCCAATTCACAAGTTAATTTAACTACTTATCTAACGTAAATATTTTTAGAACAATTCTGTCAATACACAAGCTAATTTATCTACGAATCTAAAGTAAATATTTTTAGAACAATTCTGTCAATACACAAATTAATTAAACTACTTATCCAACGTAATTATTTTTAGAACTATTCTGTCAATACACCTTTTCAAAAGTATTATGCAAGTACAAATTTTTAATTAAAGAACAGGATATACAGATATTTTACTACAGAAATGTACATACCTAATTCTTAATTATTTGAAAATAATTTGTCCATGACACTTCGTGTCTTATTCGCGTCTCAGTGTAAGAATAATATTCTGATTGGTTGGCTTTTATTGTGTAAGTGCCATATTTGAACAAGCTGCTCCAAACAACGTCAAGTAATGAACATACATGCAAAGAAAGTTTTACTGACATAGAAGAGATAAATTAATCAAGGGTAAGTGACAAGAATTGAACCTGTGTCACCTTGAACTCTCAATGAATGTTACAATCACTAATTTCTTAAAAAAACGAAATTGCCAAATTTTAATAATAAAACTACAAATTAGTTCACTCGGAAATCACTGTTTCAAAAACAATACTCTCTCCCAAACTCCCCTTTATTTCGAAACCACTCATTAAGATTCGAGACCCATTTTTATGATTAATATAGAGAGATTATTCATGCATTTAATCTTAAGCCAACGCTATCATTCCACGAATTTTCAAACGAATCCAGTCCAAAGATGAGACTTTTCTATTAATACCACCCATCTCAATAGCTCAATCAATTCCACGAAGATTCCCCCAAATTTGCATACACTTCCTGTAAAAAGCAAAACTTCACAAGCAGCGATACTTATTTATATCTCTATTTTCCCGACGACGACCTTTTTTTAAGAAAACATCCCCTCCAGGCAAGAACGTTTTTTCCAGGGCACAAGAGGCAAAATGTCATATACCTAGAGACCCTTTTTTATAGCCACGCTTTGGTTATTTGGGGATTTTTCCCCCTCCAGAGTCCATTCTGATATTTAAGTTGTGTAGCTGGGAAGTTTGGAAGACTGGAGACGAAGGGGAAATATGTTTTTGTTGGCCCGAGGCTACAGTTTAAAAGGGGCTAGCGAAAGTCCGCGTATGCAAATATGGACATTTGCAAGTTATGGCAGATAACCAAGGGTTACATTATGGAGGAGAGATGGAGGGGGCGACATAAAAAAGGGGCAGTGGAATGGTGCGGTCATACTTGCACCTGGGTTCGTCGATCTGTCTTCATGGAAAAGGGGGATCAAATATTTTTATTAGCGTTTCAGTTACTTTACATGTTTTGTGTTAGACTTTTAAATAAACACACTGGGGCATGTCATATTCATCGAAGTACACCTTTTATCTCCTAGTTAGTCTTATTCGGACATTTTTTGCACCGAAATTTAGGCTTGAATATCAAGTGGAAAATATGAGGTGGTAATTTAAAAAAGCTTTAATTTTTTGGTAATTTTTAATTAACACCGTACTAGAGCAATGCAACGGGCTATTGACGGCGATTTGGGATCACTCTCCCTATGGGGTTGATAACGAATCTGAGGACAACGCCATGTAATTTTGAACCACGGTCAGATGACGAGACAACACTCGAGCTGGCACCCCACTCTCCAAACATCCACACCAACCCAACGTGAGGACATTTGACCACAACAGGTGCACCAGCCGCCTCTACACCATACGCTTACAAACATCCAAGCACTGACCCGAACTAGGAACCTTCCGATCTAGAGGCTAACCACCTTAACTACCAGACCAGCTTTGGTCGGCTAAAAAAGTTATAAGGGGTAGTAGAATTAATGTCGTAGTGGTGCGACACAATGGATGATTCGCGATGGTTCATGTCATATCCCAAACGGAAAAATCTGATGACAATACCTTTTAATTTTGAGCCACTGTCAGGTGACATGATGAGGCACTCCGATCTCCAAACTGCCATGCCATGCCAACATGAGGACGTTTGAGATCACTACTGATTTAACGTCCACCGGCTTGGTAAATAATCGCTCGCCAGTTGTTTGAAGAATAAAAGCATTTCAGAATGATTGAAACCAATCGTTTTTCTGTTACTTGCGAAATGTTTACGAAAAATATACAAAAATGCTAACTCTTGAAAATGCCTCATACTTCCTTCCAGTCATTTGAAATTTCAGAGCTAAAAACTCTAATCCCGTTGGTATCCCTGATATTACTAGTATCTGGTGAGATTAAATGGAAACACACGAACGAAAATAAAGCAACAGATGGATATGCTTATCCGAAAGAGTGTTTAGCCATTATTTGGGGTACGCTTGTGTGCATCTTTAGGGTTTGTTTACGACAGAATCTCTTGGTATGGTGTTCAAAAATAGAAGTCATCCATAATTACTTTCTCATATAACATAAGCTGATAACTGAGCGATACAATTAATATCAGATGTGGGCCAGAAGTTTTACTTGGAAAAAGTATTAACCTATAAGCTAGCCAACGTTATAAATAAATCTAGTGAATCGCGTCTATACTAAGGTCGTAAAGTCAAACAAGAATGATCATTCTTTTATTCAATACAGGCGTGTAACCGGTATGAGCCTTTTGAACCAAAAATTACTTTTGCAAAGTACTGATTCATCGACATGGGCCAGAAATTTCACTCGGAAAGTGTTGACCTATAAGCCAGTCAATGTTATAAAGACATATAGTGAGTCGCTTCTGTCTTAAGGTTAAAAGGTCAATCAAAAATAATATTTTATTTAATGCAGTCATGTAACCGGTATGAGTCTTTTGAACCAAAAGTAACCTTTAGAAAGTACTAGTTGAATAATCCGGTGTTGCTTGGGTTTCAAATATGACCGCGACAGCTAAAATATGACCACATTTCCCTGCGTTAACTCGAATACGCAAACTATGCAAAATGTGTTTCCTACCGCGACAGCTAAAACATGACCTAGACATTTCCCTGTGTTGACTCATACACAAACCTTGTAGAACGTGTTTCCTAGTCGATGTCCATTTGTTGCAGAAAAAAAACTTTGGATATTAAAATTGGGGCTTCAAGGGACAGTTTTAGGACAACCTGTGTTCCAATTTTCATAGCTACAGATTGGTCTGAAGACAGGAAAGAAATAGCCCGTTTTCCGCAGTGTTCTAAAGTATAAGTGTACCAAATTTAGCGTGGATTGTTCAAATGGTGTAGATTTGTATTGAGAATATATAGTACCACACCACTATCCTTATATATATATATATATATATATATATATATATATATATATATATATATATATATATATATATATATATATATTGGTTCTTAGAATGAGGTACAAATGCTCTTTATTGGCACTATGAGATCACCAACTCTAACTGCAACCGAAAGGCATAGAGTGTGTGTGTGGAGAGAAAACTGAGCGGGAAAAGGGAACTTTCTGTTTGTACTCGAGGCAGGGTGGATATGTTGTCCCCTGCTCCGAAGTAGTGTTTCAAGCTGACGAGCTAAATATAAAATGTTCATATGTAATGCCCTCGTATAGTCTAGAAATAAACGTGCTGTCCTCAAAGCTCACTGTTTTTAATTTTGCGCCATTTCATCAAATATCGAACCAATCAATCCAACTGGCTTTAAAGCATTATGCACGCGAAACATCTCACAAACACGTGGGTCATAACTTTTGTAAGAAAAGTATGAGCTGGCGAGCACAATCAAGGACGCTGGCAAGTTCATGCAGAGGGAAGGAATTTAGAAGAAAAGCGCAGAATAAAGCGGGAGTGCGTCCCTTGAAGGGAACACTCGAGTGAACGTCTTCCTCGGCTGCCACGGATAAACACACTCGAGTAATAAATAAACAAGCAAACGCCGAAAGACGAAACCCTACTGGAAAACAGGGAAGGCCTGAGGCTACATATTCCTTTGCTATTCATCACCCATGTCATGACGAGCGGCTACCACTACCTTCGGCAGCGACGCCTCTTTCTCTCTCTCGAGGCCTGCACCCATTTTGGCGTGCCGCGGCACACCCCCGCAGCGCGTGCCGCCACACGACGGAAACTGGTTCCAGAGGTTGAAGTTCTCTCGCTTCTGAGTCTTTAACGGATGGAAAGGGGGGATTGTATGCTGATTGCCTTCCGACTGTGGAGTGGGCTTTGTAGACGAGTTGGAAATTCACTGGTTTTTAAGATGTATCGGGCAGACCCCTGTTGTATGTAACCCAGTACCAAGTACCTCTGCTCTTAGTACTTAGGGCCATTGTACTATGGCACACACACTTCTATTTGTGCTAATGACCCAGTACCATGTATCGAGACACGCACTTCCTCTTAAGGCCCAGTAGCATGATTCTGGGGCACACTTTCTCTCAGATCCTAGTACCATGGTACTGGGGAAGGCACTCTTTTTAGGGTTCAGTACAACAATAATGAGGCCCGCAAGCACTTAGTGCCCAGTACCATAGTACCAAACACCCACTCCTCTTAGAACCCAGTGCTATGGAACTGGAACACACATTACCTCCAACTTTCAGTTACTTTGTACTGGAGAATGCACTCCTCGTTTGCCCATGGTACTAGCACGCATATTCATCTTAATGCCAAGCACCATGGTTCTGAGGCACAGAGTCATAATACTGAGACCCGAACTTCCTCCTAGTGCCCAGTACTATGGTACAGGGCATTTGCTCAATTTAGTGCCTAATACCATGATACGTGGCATACAATCCTCTTGAACTTAGTGCCATGGTACAGGAGCACATAGTGGCTCTTAGATCCCAGTAATTTGGTACTCTGTAGTGCACTATGCATAGGACTTAGTACCAGAGTACTTGGACCACATTCCTCTTACAATGCACAGTGCCATAATACAAGGACAATCTTTCCTCTTATAGCCCAGTACTATGTACTGGGACACATACTCTTCTTGGGGCCCAACAGTATGGGACTGATGCACGCATTTCACGTCCTCTTAGAGCTTCAAAAAGTTGAAACTTTTGTATACAATCTTAAAGGTTCTATTGTTTTCATCATTTCATCCTGATACTGATAGAGGTGTACAGCTGCTGGTGAAAATCAAACTACCCATCTTAATTCGTTCATGGCAGAGACATTTCAAAGTTACCATTCAACTTTTATTCACATCTTCTGAAGTGGTTTTCGTTATTATATTTAAATTTTTAATACTATTTTACAGTAAATGGGACATATCTTGTTGGACAAGCTATCTCGTATCATTTGGAGTTTTAAAACGTTGAGCTAAATACTACATAAATGCAGGTCACAATTTTTAAATGCATTTCATTGTAAGGTTGAATTGTTTTAGTGAGCGCTGCGAATTTTAATAACAGAGTATAACAGTACAAAAATTAAGTTTTCGTATAGAATATCATTATGTTAAATCATGTTTTTAGGACAACTTCCAAGACAATAATTGATGTTCAATTTGAACACTTAAAATGAGCTCTTTCATCCAAACGTTATAGACAAGTTAGCACTTTTGAATATAAGAGAAAAAGAACGGTGGGATGGATTTTTTACAACACAAGCCGGATCTGGTCAAACTGTAAAAAGCTGAGCCATCAATGTTTTCCCATCAAATAAATGGATATACACGCGCAAGGAGAGTTTTACTGACGCAGAACTGAGAAATTCACCCAGAGTAGATAGTTACAGGAAGAAATAATAAAGAAATATTGATTGATTGAAGCTCGTACAAATTTCCAAACCATCTCCATAAGAAAAATTTTAAAGAACAAAGAAATGAACTAAAAATTTATTTATTTTTCAAGTATGAGATGGGCTTCAGCCCTATTGGCCTATAAGTTCCTGTATCCAAATATGCAAAAGCAACCTAAACGAGTATATCGAGTAAATATGTTGCATAATAATTAGGGAAAACGAGTAATAATTTCTAGCAGATTTCTAATAAGGGGCGGGGTTTGTGAAGGATTTCCGACCTCATAAAACGATACGGTCGTTAAGTCGCCTTTCCAGACGGTCACAGCGAACCTATCGATGACATCAGCACCAAACGAACACACCAGCTCTGTAACGTACACTAAGAGGCCGCTCTCACGGAAGCCATCTCCAGAAAAAGCAGCATTTAACAAAGAAATCACCCCAAGGTTCCCCAACCAATCACTCTCCCGAGACGCTCTTCGCCGACAAAGCGAAGCCTAATCTTTCACCGTCCTGTAATAATCGTAACCGTAACTCCAAAAAAAAAGTGAAGCGAAATGAAATGAGAACCCCCCGTCGGTCGTAGGCCTCTGAGACAATGGACTGGAACAAGACACGTTCCGGGTTTTTGAGCGAAGCGTGCCGGAAAATTGGAAGACACTTGTTGAGCCTGTGTTCGGGGACGAATCGAAACGCCTTATAATTGGCTTTCGCCTCAGCGCGCCCGTGGGTGTGAAGAAAGCCCGTTTTAACTCGTGCTGAAATGTCTCAAATTTGCCTCATCCACGAATTTTTTCTCGCCTCGCTGAATGAGTTGGTTCCCGTCTTTTGCAGATTATCGAACCCTTTGTTTTCTTCGGGATTTTAATCTAATTTTCATGGCGAGAACCGTCTCTGTAATCCGTGAGAAATTGATTTACTCTTGAAAGCCTAATAAAAAGGGATTATACTTCGTCGCCTTTCTATTACGAGATGTGATGGAGATGAAGCATTGGGTTGTAGTCAAATTACGCGGTTGATTTTGATTCTTTTGTATTTAGATAATATAATTTTCCCTTTTACAGATTTTAGTATTACAAATAACATTTTTTAATGTATGAATCAGGCTAGATATACAAGCTAAATGAAATTAACAAAAAAAATTGAGATAAAACTTCCGAACAACATAAATCTACTACCCAAGTTACTCGAGGTTCAGGGTTGATTCTTGTAACTTAAATCTTGTATATTTATTCGGTGCTAATGAAAACTTTGATTATTTTGATTATTTAAATGTGGATACTTGATGTCAATGCACGAGATAGATTAAACTTACCTATTACATGATTCTTATATATTTCATTACTTCGAGGGCAACTATTTGAATTAGTCATGGTCGAGTATCAGTGCGCTTAATAAACATAATATCCAATGATTTAAATATTTACACCTCTTCAAGACACAGTTTTTTTTTCCGAGTATAGATTACGGACATAAATTTGGAAATAAAAGTCCATAATCCAAATTTAGGACGACATTAGAAATTGCTCATCTTCGGATATGAGATTGATTTTCAGTGTAAGCAGACAAACTACCAAGAGGTGAGGATTTTACTTCCAGTTGTCCAATAAATGTAGATGACGGAGTTACCTTGAAATATAGTAACTTATCTTCCGAAATTCGCACAAGAATCATGTTTTACCAAAAAGAAATACTAGGCTGTCTACGCTGAGCTTTACAGAAAAAGTATCTCACACAGAGGGTTTCAAATCATGTTGCACTAACTTTACGGGAATGTGATTAATACAATATTAAATTGTTTCCACATAGAGATGTATGTCTACAAGTGCCAACCGGATGTGCTAGAGGTTGCACTAAGGTGCGGAAATGAAAGACCAAGTATGTGAGCATCTTTATGAGTTCTTATTTTATAGTTTGATAGAAATTGTGCTCTTGGTATCACAGTAGGTGTTTAAAGTTCTGACCACAAGCAGTAATGTGTGCTTAACATTCCGACATTGCTGTACGTGTTTAGAAATTCAAAGCATATCGCGGACACTTACAGCTAGTCATGAGGACAGCATAGTACAAGTTGCCTTTGGTTGATTGGTAGTTGAATCTACGTCGGTACTGGAGCGACACTATCGACTGTTGGTGACGGTCCGAAATCAATCCCGAAGGGAAGGTTTCGATGGCAATATCTCTTAATTTTGAACTACGGTCAAACGATGAGGTTAACACCTGAACTGGCACTACAATTTCTAAATTTCCACGCCACATCAACGTAACTCAGGTGTTGCCACGTCATCTGACCGTGGTTCAAAACTAAGTGGTGGTGTTTTTCCCTTAAGGGATTCATCCCGGACCGTCGTCAATATCCCGTTGTGTTGCTCGTGCTCCAATCTTTAACTAAAAATTACCAAATTACCACGTCAATATGACGGCATTTGAGGCCATGCCCGATTTAACGTGAACCATCCGCCACGTACACGACGATATTTGGTTGGACCTAGTTCTGAACTCGTAACGCTCCGGTTGCTATTCCGCTACTCTTACAAACGGGCTAAAAGGATTGTTTGACTGGTTTGGGGTAAGCTGACGGCAAGGATATTTGGCCAAGTTGCGCCAAACAAAGAATAGAAAAATGGACATACACACAAGGAAAGTTTTATTGGAATAGAAAACAGGAATACACCAAGGTAGGAATCTAGCCTAACTGGAATTGAACCGTGAAAATAAAATAATACATTTTGGAAACTTGACCTGGTAGGTTTGGACTAGTACCAGACTATGAACTCGCAACCCTCCGGTATCTATTCCACGTCTCTACCAACTGGGCTAACACGGTGACTGAGCTATCACCCAAGAAGGAATCAATGCTATATGAATTGGAGGATCATAGTTACCAAGTGACCAATGCACCCTGGACGTCCTAAAATACCTTCCCGGACATACACTACCCTACAATAATGGACCGGACAGTAAGATGCGATGGTATAAAGGAAAGAATACATGCTTTAATAGGGGGATGGTCCCACACGTGCTGCAATTACACTAGCAACCCTTCTGGGCATACTTTCAGCAAGGTTATGATACACAGCTATGGGTATTTGTGTCCATTCCTGCTGCAAAAATATCGCCAGCTCAGCTGTAGATTTCGGACGTGGTTCCCTGGTCCGTAAGCGTCGCTCTAACTTCTCCCACAAATGTTCTATGGGGTTTGGGACGGGACTCTGAGCAGGCCAGCGAAGACACTTCACATCCATATCTTAATACCACTGCTTGACAGAGGCTTTAACATGACATGGAGCGAAGTGTCCAGGAAGTAACATTCGTCCACTCCATAAAATAGCCAGAGCGTAGGAAAAACCTGATTGCCCAAAATGTTCATGTAGGTGTTCAATTGACCAGGAACAACATGCAAAGGTCCCAGACCATAACACGAAAAACACCTCCAAACAAGGAGTCGGATTTTATGCAAATCCGCTGGCGTCCGGTACATTATTCTTGGGTAGTGTACATCCCAACGCGAAAACGGGTACATTTTTGTGTTCCCTTTCTTTTTATAATATACCACTGTGTTACTCCTGTACGGCGTTAATTAAAATACCGAAATATTTCTTCCCTAGACTTTTAAGTATGTAGTAAACTATCCATTAAATAAGAGCAATAGTTTTATGCTCAGAGCAATTGAGCAGATATTATTTTTATGCATAGTTGTAGATTGGGAAAATGACAAGTATGTAATTAAAAGGAGATAAATATCAACATGCTAATTAGCAAAACTCGTAACTCCACTGTTAACGTATATCAGTTACGAATTATGGTAATAAGTATGACGATATGTAAATTATTTTCAAGGCCATTATTTTAATGCTACAAAATTTAATTATTTTATTATTCTATTATTCTTTATTATTTCATTATTTTATTTTAATATTTTATTATTTTATGCTAATTAGTATGACGATATGTAAATCATTTTCAAGGCCATTATTTAAATTATTCATTACTTCTAAAAGATCTATAAATTCATTGATATGTAACTTTACTTTATAGTTATATTTACAAACTAAATCTCGGTTAAAAACGAAGCTCAAACTCACTAGCGAAAAGGGAAATATTTTTTTATCGCGAATGTCTGTGCAAGGTCAAAATTTCTTTACTTCTAAGAATCGAAATTTTTTTTGCGAAATACTTACTAGACATATTTCTACTCAACGAATCTCGTGTTCTCCAACACCCGAACAACAAAAAAAAAGTTTCATCCGTTGACCGTCCCAACCAAAAACCAAATCGCAATCGAAGGAATGCACGAAAACCAAACGAACGATTGCTTAGTAAAAGAATCTCCATTTTACCACGAGCGCATTATTGGCGGAATCCGACGAAAAACGACGCACTGGAAGCAAAAAAAGAGAAGAGTCAAACAAAAGGAATGATGAAACGGAACGATGAGATTGGGGCTCTCCCCCCAAAAGACGTGTGACCCAACGCAAGTATGGTTTCGCGAACAGGTTTTTCTTCCAACTGCTAAACACACTCCATTCGCTCCTTGCACCCAGTCCTTACTCCGCACGGATGGAGGAGATGCTTTTTTCTCGCGGAACGGCCCGACGCACAGCCGCCGACTGATGCCGTCCGGCACGCGACACATGGACAGCGCTACCGCGTGTCCGAGATTGGACTTATTGTGATATAGTGTTTTTTTTCGCGCATGGACTATCATCATGAAGGGTGAGTGAGATTTTTCTTAACGATGTGGGATCTTACCTGCATGTGTTTCTTTCGGCAGTAAAACACGAAAGCGTGGTAAAATTTACTAATTTTTATTTGGACTTTAATATTTCATAGACACGTTCCCGTAATACTTTCGTACTGCATATTTGTGGAGCATTTCGTCATTGTTTACATTTCCTTTCTGTTGCCACATAACAGGAGAACATAAGAAAATATATAAATACATAAAGTAAATGTGTTTCAAAATGCTTTTATGTATTTCTTTTGGTATTAGAACTGGAAATCGTTATAAAAGTTAATCATTTTTACTACTTTATCAATAGATATTAACAAGGTCCCATAGCATTATCGTACTGCATATTTGTGGAACAAAAGTCATTGTTTTCGTTCATTGTTTCTGTTGCCACATGGCGAAAGAATATAAAAATATATAAATGCATAGGATACATTTCAAAATGCTTACACGTATTTATTTTAGCAATAGAACAGCTAATCAAGATAAAACTTAATAATTTTTGTTTAGATATTAATATATATTTCATCAAGAAGTTCCGATAATATTGCTTTGCTACATATTTGTATAACCTATTCATTTTTTTTTTGCCACATGGCAAAATAATATTAAAAATATGAATGCATAGATTAAAACATTAATAAGAATCGCTTGCAGAGCATATATATAGAGTTTTTGCTTTTAAACAGATAATTACTGTCAATTAAAATATAATCCAGCTAAAAGTTTATAGTTTTTACTTATACATTCATTCCCATATTACCTTAAGAAGTTCCATTGATATTTGCGCACAACATATTTGTGGAGCTCTGTTCACTATTTTCATTCCTTTTCGTTTGCCATAAAGCAAAAAAAAATAGATATATATGAATAAAAACAGTAGCCCGCGCGGGCGCGTTGTGTTTCCCAGTGCACCGTTAATTCAATTATCTACCTATCATAAATTAAAACATTAATAATCAGGTTGCAAAACGTATATTAAATTTATACTATTAAATAAACAATTATTGTAGGATATAAAAAGTTTTTTACGTTTCAATAAATATCGATTTAGATTCTTTTGGCATAAAATAGGATGGCTTGTTGAAAGTTAATGTTTTTTATTGAGACAATATTAGTATTCCATCAACAAATGTCAACTATCTTTTATTGCTGCATATATATCGGTGGAACGATAAATATGTAACTTCAAACGTTAATAAAAATCGTTTGAAAAACCTTATACCAAATTTATACTTTGAAATTAATAATTAGCGTTTGATAAAATATATAAATCAGAATTTTTACTGTTCAGTAAATATCGTTTGGTATAACATATTTATGATATTTTACTCACAGCTCTTTGTTTTCATATTGGAAGCTTGATATTGAAGTTTAAAATCAGTGCCTTTGAAAACATTTCAATTCAATATTCAATAAGATGCGTTTCAACTTTTTACACTATTAATGACGAATAGCTTTGTTTATTGCTTTAATTTCCTTAGAATTGCTCATGAGTCAGTTTTCGAGACATTGTTGATAGCAGATATCGGCTGTTTTGATAAACCATTTCAGTAACAATATTCATTATTACTCTCTTATAAGTAGTAAATAGAACAGTGACATTCAATAATCTCACACTCAAATGTAATAGTGGGATAGAACTGAAGTTTATCTTAAGTGAATGAATTTGATGTATTTGTAACTATTTTTTTTTTCAATGTCTCAGCTAAAGAATTTAGATAAAAACATATAAAGGTTTCAAGAGATATTTAGATTCATTCTTTAATTTAAGCAGTTTCTTCATATAGCAAACTGTTTTATTGTAAACCAACAAATAAATAATCAGTAAAATTCCCAACAATCTTATACTTTAAATTATGCTGCAGTATATACAGTTATAAATTTATAATATCGATATTTAATTTCAAATAATATATTTACATTCAATCGAGGGAATAACTTAAATTTATTTTAGAAATGCATAAGGGGTTTTGTTTCTAGTTTATATTAGTTTCGTTGCCACAGAATTTGAATGAAATTTGCTAAGAGTAACGGGAAAAAAATAAATTTTTTTTTCGATCTTGTAAACTTAAAAACTCAAGTTATTGAAAATTTTTAAAATAGGGAAAAGTTTAACGCTTGAATAAGCAAAGAAACAATGAGGATAGTATTTTACGTCAACTACCATTTATTCAATGATAGTGTGTTGACCTCTTTAATTTTATTTCCGTGTTAGTTTCAAAATAAATCCATTAATTAATATATGTTTTTCATAGACATTAAACACTTAAGAGCATTGTTTCTTGAAAAAATACTCACATTTTTTTTATTACTTAGAATTGAAAAAGTTTTAAAAAAGACACTGTGTTCACTTTCAAGAACAATAATATATATGTGCTTATTCATCTAAAAAGTAATAAAATACGTAAATATTTCAAAATCAATTTGTTTCCATATTATGTTATTTGCAATTGAATATTTCTAATTTCCATTATAATTTTACCTGTAGCATGTAGATAAAAAAAGCTGTATTAACCTGTGTTTAGATGATCAGTTCAATATTAAACAAATGTCGAAGGTCTTTTTAGCTATACATGAGTATTAAAACCTGAAAATTTTAAAGGAATAAAATATTTTTATTTAAGTCAAAATATTCCTTGTTACTCTCGTATTTATTATTTATCAAAACAAGTGGATTAGTTTATAATCTCGTTCATTTTTTTTCTATGATTCACAGAAGTAATTCAAAAGTTTTTAACTTTATTGTTTACATTTTAATTTTTGATCTTTTCAACCGAATAAATCTAAATACATAAAATTTCTACAAAGTCCATTGTTTATGAAGTTTACGCTTTATCTTTATTAAGCATTAATATAATTTTATATGTAAAAGTTATCTTTGTTTCTAAAAATTATTCTTTTATCTTTGTAGCATTTTTCGATAACCATGCACATACCATTAAAATAATTTATACATTATGCAATATTAAATTAATAAATCAAAAAGATGAAATAACTATTTGTTTCGTGTATTTAAAATTTCGAAAACAGCATCAATATTTATTCCAGACAATAATTCAGAGTGATATTAGAGTATATTCGCTTCAAATGCGCTACAAAGTAATCCTTAAACAAAGAAATTATGCAGCAAAAAATTGTTGAAAATATGATTTCATGATTCCAAATAGCCTTGGTATGAGCAACAAAACAACTACTTCAGATTCTTAAAATTAACACGAAAATAGCGGAATAGGAAGGGGGAAAAATATATGTACAAGATTTATTCACTAAACACACCTTTATAGCTGTCGTTTATAATCTAATCCTTTCCCCCATAACTTTAAACTTTTTATGAAAACGTTTGCAGTCGACAAATGCAATTTTCAGTGAAATGCTCAACCTATTGTAGAAAAGCGAATTAAGAACTTTTCGTTAGTTCATAAATTACGTTTTATATTGTAAAGCATGTAATATTAATTAGCATTATGTAAAGCATGTAATATTAGCATTATGTAAAGCATGTAATATTAATTAGAATTATAGCTAGTAATGAAAAAACTTTAACAAAAAAATAATATTATTCTATTATTTTTTTATAAAGGCCATTTTTTGACTATAAAGTTTGATTTGTTCCTTCGTTTGATACCGGATTTGCTATCTTCCCGGATCCGTAAAAAAATAGACTCGATTATTTTCCGTTCAAATGTTCGCAAAAAATATTGTAATACCCGTACTTCTAGACAATGACACGTCATGGAAAAGGTATTCCAGATTGTTGCCAAAGGTACTGAACAATTTACTTTAAAAACTTAATTTAATTTATAGAGAGAACTCAAAATAAAGTTTTAACATAAATTCATTTTAAAATATTCATTCACGAGGAGTTGTATCTTATCTAAAAAATGTCTGTTTTGAGTAGAACTTGTCGCAACGAGATTTGGACGTAATGGACTATTAAAGATATTTTAAAATAAACTTGTCGTTATTTTGTATCTAGAACATTTTTAGTCCCAGATTTGAGAGAATGATAATGTTCCTCTCATAAGAAACAGCATCCCTTGATCATCAGATTCATTCCCCTATCCCTCAATTGTTGCTTTACAAAAACAAACCATCCCCTATTAAACCCATAAAATCTTGTTCAATCTCGTGACCTTTCAACAATCTTTAGTCTGCAAGCAATGATCTAAGCATTATATAATAGTCCTCTATAACTTGAGTAGAGTAAGGTCAGTAAACAACTCACCATGTTAACCTATGCCATGTAACTCCTAATGGATTGTATTGATGCCAATAGTAAACTGTAATTTTAGACATTTCAGAGCACACATCTGTAAAAATGGAGTTACTTTTCGTCCCTTATTTGAGATAATGGTGGGTGCAGGGTGGTTCAAATTACTAAATGTTGTCCTCAACTCTTGGGATAGGACCGTAGCCAATAGCCCGTTGTGTTGTACCATTACGACGTAAATTGAACTTTCTACCTACCTCTCTCTCATTGCGGGAGTGTATAATCACTAAATATTGGTTTCAATTATCCATCTGCAGCTTGTTAGATGTCATTCAAAGTTAGATTGTTAATTGTGCCAAAGATCTACCCTTCTAACTATTTGCAGCTGGTTAGAGTTATAGATCGTGGTTTTTTTTTATCTGGAGGCACAATTAACATTCCACCTTTGAATGACATCACCTGTAGCGCTGATTTTGGGAGTCCCGCAAGCACGATAATTATACAGGACTACTGGTTACTCAAGTAGCATCCCCCACCATACTCTTCTTGAAATCCGGAAGTTCAGTGTTGCGTGCCATAGTCCATAGTCATGAAGTAGAATCGTATACAACGATCATCACTAATCGAGCATTAAAAAGGGCGTGAAAACAATGTTTCTGAGAAGTGACCATCTTATCCGGAAATGATTGAAATCCCACCCATGTAGTTCTTATAGGAATTTCACTAATTTGCGGTTTGTGGCCAGTGCAGAAATATTTGCATGGATTGAAAATTAAGCGTTTTTGCTAAACTATTGAAGACAGCAAAAGGTGTTGAGAGAGAGAGAAAATTTGCTACTATAAAATATCATGGGTTGACTAGATCATGTTTTATGGAGCAACGGCCATATTTGGACAAGCTGCGCACACACCGTTAAATAAATAGACATTAACTTATTTAACGGTGTATGGACATAAAGCTTTACTCTCACATATGAGAAAAATACACACAGGGAGGAATCGATCCCACATTGAACAGGTTACCCCCCATGTCGTTTCTCTGAAAAATGGGACGAATAAGCATCATATTTAACATTATACTCTCTAGTATAATAGTAAAGATGATGCAATTCAAATCGCTGAAATACTGTTGATTTAAAAATATCACAACCATGCATAATTGATAGCGTTTCGACCGTAATTTCAAATATAGGCACGATGTGTCGCCTACAACTCGCAGATTACTAGCGCGGTGGACAAATCCTTTGACCCACAAGACAACCTGAGAATAAAGTCAAGCATACTAATGAAAGTCATGTATGCCCTTCCTTTTAAGAAGCCTGACCACAACGCCTGAAATCTGATAGAAAGTATTTTACTTAAAATTATAATAAACCACACAATACACCACGGATATTTCTAGTAAAATTTATTTCAAACAAGTGACGCACAAAACCATATTCAGAAGCGCTGTCTTATGGTCGTAATGTACATGATTATCAGCCGTTAGGCTTTTAGCGTAAGTTTGCCATCCTGTAGATCCAGGGATGGAATTCTGTTTTGTAAGAGCATGGATGTTGGTTACTGTCACTGTAGGAGAAACGATGGCTTATCCACTGGGTGTTCTCTCACAAATAACTGGCAGTTCGGCCCCTATCGAGTGAAGGCCTAAAAGTTCAGTGGTCGCGAGTTAGGAAAAATACGACAGCTAATTTTAAACTCTGAGAAACAGAACTAGTTTTTGTCACCTATGCAATTTCGCGATCATTACAAAATTACTTTTAACACATCCTTCAAAAAAGCCTTAATTTATAGTAAACCCGGTATTATCCGCGGTCACTGTGACAAAATGTTGTTGAAAAAATTTCAATCTCAAATAAAAAAAGAGGTGTTTTAAGACACAAAAAAAACAATTAACTGATTTTTTTTGGTGATTAAGTAACTAAACAAAGTCCAAAAATCTATTGTTTATTAATTCATAATTGTATTTATAATCACACACTCTCTCTATATATATACTGGTAAATAAAAATTGTTAAAATACATTTTCATGTTGATTCGTGGCATTTTTGGTCATTTTGCGGATTATCCGCGGAATTCGCTTATCCGCGGTTGCCACGCCACTCAATTCCGCGGATAATCGAGAGTTTACTGTAGTTATTATAGTGCATAAAATATTGCTTCCTATTTTTTACATAAAGCATACAGTTAGGACTCGATGCAAAGATAAGAGATTATTTTGTCATCCATTAGCAACAAATCCAAAAAATTTTGCAAAATTGCTTTAGAAAAGGCGAAACAAATTTTCTCAGTTGTAGAGAGAGCTCCGTGTGATTTTCTATCTTCATTAGCAAAACTGACCAGATATGGATGTATGTGATACCTCATAATTGGAAGAGAACTGACCAGATATGGATGTATGTGATACCTCATAATTGGAAGAGAACTTACCAGATATGGATGTATGTGATACCTCATAATTGGAAGAGAACTGACCAGATATGGATGGATGTGATACCTCATAATTGGAAGAGAACTGACCAGATATGGATGTATGTGATACCTCATAATTGGAAGAGAACTGACCAGATATGGATGTATGTGATACCTCATAATTGGAAGAGAACTGACCAGATATGGATGTATGTGGTACCTCATAATTGGAAGAGAACTGACCAGATATGGATGTATGTGGTACCTCATAATTGGAAGAGAACTGACCAGATATGGATGTATGTGGTACCTCATAATTGGAAGAGAACTGACCAGATATGGATGTATGTGGTACCTCATAATTGGAAGAGAACTGACCAGATATGGATGTATGTGATACCTCATAATTGGAAGAGAACTGACCAGATCTTGATATCAAAGATTGAAATTGGCAATATATTGATGACTAGATATCGCTTCATTAGCAAAATTCGTCAGATCTTAATGAATTAGATATCTCTTCGATACCCACTTGAAGGGTTAAAATACAATTTTCAACCCCCCTTCTGGTATCTATTGATACCAGAATGGTTGAAATCGATCGATTCTATATACTGCATAGATTTTATATATCATTTATGATTTATATTACTCTAGTTTAACACCACGCTAATAAAATCCACATAAATTTTAAACCTCACTTTTTCAATAAATAAACACTGTACTCGAAGGGGAACGAATCTCTCCTCCCCCTTCACAAGGTCATATGTTAATGAGTTGTATGTTAAAGCGAGCTCTGTGAAATGCTGCGCTAATGGCTGTTAAGGAAGACTAGGACTTTATCACCTCTACTGATGGGGGTCTTGTGCAAATTAAATTTTAAGTACGTGTTTGCTTGGGCACTTGATTAAAAACAGAATTAGTTTCGTGAAGTGTTCGTTTTATTTAATAGCCGCACTTAACTAATTACTTTTATCAGGTTTTTTTTTTTTTTTTTTTTTTCCAAAGAAGGATTTTCCTCTTGTTTTTTAATTAAGACGGAGGAGGAAATAAAATAGGCCGGTAGCATTTGGATATGCGCAAAAACGGTTTTGTACTTTTAAAATTTATTTTGTTCTTTTAAATCAAATCGTTGATTGTTTTCAAAATGTTTGCCATGTTTCAATTGCTTGAAATTATACAATTTGCGTTTTCAAAATAATTTATTTTGAGAGAGAATGGGGTTTTTTTGTGTGTACTATTATAAAACAATTCATAAAATATTTGTGTATCTTAGCGGGTTTGATTTATAATAGAATAAAACGAAAAATCATTAAGTCACAGTGGGGATTTATTTTCTTTTCAACTTGGAACTTTTTTAATGAAGCTCACTTTGTATTTAAAGAATAATGGGTCCTTTCCTACCCTCCGCCATTATTTCTAAATATTAAAAAACACCACGCTGATCAAATATATTTCAATTTAATACTTATTTTTTTTTATCTGCTACTATTCCTCTAAGGATGACAGAGTTTGTAATAGGTTCTGCTAAGATTTATACTAAACCAAACAGTTGGATCATGAAAAGTCAAGTATTGATATCGTGCTAATTGTTTGGTTGCTAAATTTAGAATTTCTTATCAGTAACGTATACCTGAAACATATTTTACTTTCTATCCAACCACCTGACAGTTTTGAAATATTGCATTTGCATAAAAACCGAATTTTAACCCTTAAAAACAAAAAGCAATTTCATTATTATTGATACCGAGGATAGATATTGTATTCAATCCATCCACATGTGTCATAATTATTCTACACAGATATAAACTCGAAATGGAATTCTAACTGTTGTTTCGATTGGATACATTCCAACTTGTTTTTGTTATCATTGTGATTCAGCTGCAAAACGCTATTAGTAATGTAAAGAGCCAAGAAAAATGTTAATCACTTTAGAAGAAAGAAACATTCCCTATCTTGAGGGGAAACCAACCACAGCCTACAAACAGCTGATAGTCTAAGGGTGCAGCAAACCACCAGTTTTGTGAGATTTAAGCAATATATACTTCTTTGAAAAATTTTCGAATATTTATCCCCTGAGCCTCACGAGATTTCCGAGTGGTGCATTATTATTGCATGTCCCAAACAACAATATTTTATGCTTGAAAGAATGCATTAACCCTCTAATGGGTTAACACGCATATATCCATCGGCAATCAGCAGTCTTTCCCGCGTGGCATTTTAACTAGTTTCGACCTTTTTGGCTAATAGCGCCTTTCCTAGGATTCTTTCAACCAATTGACGTAGTTATTTCGTCATTATGTGTGTAGTGCGGTAGAAACAACACTACACTTCTTTGAAATCCCGTAACGATCAGCGGGTTAAATATTATATTGGTTTCGATGGTCAAAAGTGGTTAAAAACCATTCAGGAAGACTGCTGGTGGCAGAACAAATATGAGTGCGAACTCTTCAGAGGGTTAGTTAGTTATCTCAAGTTAGAAGTTAATCTCAAGTTATCTTGTGAGGAAGCCAATCTTCGCTTTCCGAAAGCCGACGGCTTAGTGGTGAAACACACCACCAGAGTTTTGCAAGAGTTGAGCAATGCTATTTCTTTTCGAAAAGACCTCGAATATCACGCACTTTTCTCAAACTGGCCCAAAGAGAAGACAGTCCAAATTTAAGAAATTCTCAACTCGTGCATCTCAACATCTCATGAATGTCATGAGGAAAAATTTCCAAAAGTTCATTGCACATTCAACGGGAGAAAAAAAAACCCTCTGCAATGTCATTAAACCATTCTGGACGCAGCTGACTGCCAGCTAATGGGTCCGTCACCAACGAATTCGGAGAGGAAAGATGCAAAAACACCCAACCATCCAACGCCGGTCTCTCTGCATGCACTAAGTTCGGTAGCTAATTTACGACTGCGGTCACGACTACCTGGGAACCACGGAAACCGGGCGTTTTCTAATAGCCCCTGACGGATATTTATGCACGGCCCCCTGTGTTGCGAGACCCCGTTCCGGCCCTCATTTGAATTGCAAATGAGCCACGGCACAAACACACACAAACATGCACTCGACGAACTTAACCTTCGTCGTCACCGTAACCCCTTCTTCCCCCAATTCACTTTTTGATGATATATTCGGAGGAAAGAGGCATTTCTGCAGCTATCGGATTAATAGAAAGGAGGTTGTAAAAAAATGCTACTGGAATTTGCATAAATTTGCCGATGGAGAACAGGTACATGAAGTTGAAAACAGTTAAGTATTGATAGGAGAGGATTATGCATTTCGTTCTGTTTGGTACCACTTTGTTTTTCTGATTGCCTTGTTTTATCAGAAAATGACTCCCCCAAACTTGGTCTTAGAACGTCTTGAGATGTTTTAAAGTCGTATTACATTGGGATATTTAGCTGTGGGCAAATATTTATTACGCGCATTTGTTTATTGCATTCTTTTCTAGCTCTGAAATGGCAGGCTATTTTTCACGATCATCACAATTGAAACAATGGCGTCTTCAGAATTTCTAATAATATTCATAAGTAATTGAAAGAACTATTTAATAAGCACAAAACTCACAGTCATACACACGACAAGCTTAACTACTAATACGTCACATTAACTAATACTCCCCCGATTAACATTTTGATGATACATTCGGAGAAAAGAGATACAAAATGGAAGTGCAAGTTGGAAAATACAGAAAATAAAATTTCGTTCCCAAAAGTTTATAATTTTCAATATTTGAAAATATTTTGAAAGTTGGTGTACAAGTATGCTCATTCTTGTTGTTCTGCGTGCATTACTAGTATTGATTTTGCTGGTAAAATAGTACTTGGTGCATCTGCTGATAAAAGAAAACCACATAATTGGTTGACTTATTGTTTAAGACACGAGAGCAAAATTATATTTGTAAAATCATTGTGTTTAAGCCTAGTAAACAAAAAAAGGTTTGTGCCATTGCGATTTTAAAATGAGTAATCGCATTCTTCTCAAAATCAAAAGATTGGTTGGTCTCTATGGTCTAATTTGTTCACATGGACTAGTTAAACCGAGACCTAGAGCTTAAAGTGAGTCCCAAACCATTACAAGCATTTATGCCCAGACCGGGATTCCATCCCATAGCCTGTTGAACCAATAGGTTACCAGGTTGTCTAAAAATCAAAAGGAACCAAGTTCAATATTTTTCTAAAAACTAATGTATTGATTAGTTTTTTCGTTAAAGTATAGTGCAGACACAAGAAAGCCCCTCCAAAAATATAAATACTTCACAGTACAACAAAGTTGATGAATTCATTAACATTTTGACTATGACTATAGATATAACAAGCGCGATTGTTTCTTGGCGCTATTCTTATAACTTTCAAGGTACAACTGCTGTAACGGCCGCAGTCCAAAGTCTTTCTTGGCGCGATTCTGATAACTTTCAAGTTGTAACTGACGTACTGGCCGTTGTCTAAATTCTTTCTTGGCGCGATCATGGTACAATTGGCTGTACCGGCCGTAGTCTAAAGGTTAAGAATGTGTGACCTCTCGATATACGAATTAGTCCTAGTGTAACAAAAAATGACAAAGGTTGTTTAGGATTTCAGGGCGCAAAAGACCAAGCTGCGTCTGACAAAAGACAACGTCAAGAAATGGATACCAAATGGAAGGATTAAGGAACCGGGAAATTGTTACTAATTTAGCTGAGATAGATACATATGGGGTAGGAATCGCACCTGCACTTTCTACAACTCGCAGGTTACTAGTGCAGTGGGTAAACTAGCTAAACCATTATAGACAAAAATGTCAATTTAGCCACAAAATTGTATCAAGAGTTACAGAGAGTTTCTGAAAGGAACATATACAGCAAATAAATTCACATAAAATTAAACCATTCATATTAAAAACCCGTAGAGAATGTTTACAAGTAAACCACAAGCACCTTCCCCTTGCCGATGGTTTACCTTGGTGTCGAAAGCTGTCCTGTAATGTCCCCTGATGCAAAAGCCTGTTTCAAATTGCCACCAGTTCAGGGTAAGGGTCTATTTGTTTTTCTCTATTTCTATCTTCATTCCCTTAGAACTTGGAGTAGTAACAGGGCAGTTTTGTCGTCACTAGCAAAACTAATCAGATCTTGATGGACGATATACATTATCACAGGAAAAATTAATCAGATCTCGATGAACGAGATATCTCATCGAGACTACTTGGAGGGTTAAAACTGATTTACCTTTTCATCCGAAAACTCACTATCCCCTCCCCCAGATTCGAAAAAGAAACATGCGCAATTTCCGTACCCACCTCCACGAACGACCAGTAAAGTGATTCAATAGCTACCACCCCCCCCCTTCCACAGCGCTAGCAAAACGACCAAAACAAACGCTCCCTGCAAACGACCCTCGTTAATTCGAATCGTTTGCAAGAGTTTTCTGGGGCCCCCTCTCCGCCCACTGCGGGATCCGGGGCCCGCCACTTCCTAAATCTCACAACGGGGAAAACGTTAAAGCGCGCGAGACAGATAACTGCGAGTCAGAGAGATGATTAGCTTTACGATACTGATGAGTCGGTGCTGTGTGTTGCCAGCAGTAGCTGCTTCTCCTCCCTCCCTTTTGGTCCTCCTTTCGCGAAAACGAAAGACTCGAGTTGGTAAAAGTGGCGTAGGTTTAAAAAGTGGGGATCGGCTAGAAAATGTGACGGGGAAATGGACACCCCTATGAGAGAAACTCATTACTAGCATTGGCGAATCGTGGTTGTGTTATGATGCCAATTCTATGTCACACCAAGGGTCACCATGTTGGGTTAAGCCCCTTCCAAACCGTAAAAAGGAAAAATACTTTTTTTTAAATTGTTCTCTGTAATCCTCGCCGACCATCTGATCTGGTGGTTAAGCCTCTAGATCGGAAGGTTTCTGGTTTGAATCCGGGACAACGAGTGGATGTTTGTAAACGTATGGTGTAGATGCGGCTGGTACACCTCATAATCTGTCGGGGTCGAAAGTTCTCACGTTGGGTTGGTGTGGAAGTTTGGAAAGTGGGGTGCCAGCTCAGGTGTTGCCTCGTCATCTGACTGCGGTGATGTCCTGGGATCTTTCCCTTGGTGGATTGATCTCGGAACGTCGTCAATAGCCCGTTGTGTTGGTCTAGTACGAAGTTAGTTACAAATTACCAAATTATTACCTCTTATAGACGCATTCGTACCAGAAAGTTTAAACTGCTTCAACTAGATATATTAATTTAGTTATCACAGGATCTGCTTTAAACGATACCAATAAAGGTTGAAAACCTTAATAATCTCCTTAAATCTGTCATGATCAAAAGTCCTCGCGTTGGGTTGGTGTGGAAGTTTGGAGAGTTACAGACCAGATTCTATTGCCTGTTCATGTGTTGCCTCGTCATCTGACCGTGGTTCAAAATTACTTGGTATTGTCCTCGAATCTTTCCCTTAGGGGATTGATCCCGGACCGTCGTCAATAGCCCGTCGTGGTCCTGCGAGGTTAAATAAAAATTACAAAAATTCCCGGCTCGTCGTCAATAGTTGTGTTACTCTAGTACAACCTTAAATAAAAAATTGCCAAATTACTCTGTAATCCTCATTGTGGTTGACTCGGCGAGGTATTCTCGCTCGTCAAAACTGACCTTATCTGTATGGACGAGGTTTCTCGTGCTCAGAAACCTTGACCACATCTTGATCTCGTGATTTTAAAGCAATTGTCAATATCCTGATGACAAGGCAACTCGTCATTAGAAAGATTGATCAGATCCTTATATCTCGTCAAAATAAGTAAAGGAGATAGTGGACTTTCAAAAACAAATTTTGCCGTTATGATCTGATTTTTATAAATTTTTCTCAGGCTGCTTTTTTTTAATAAAATATTTGTGTATAAAGTTTCGTCCGAATACATTCATTCGGAAGTTTTGCCATTAAATCTGATGACAAATTTGAATAAATTAGTAAAAACTGATAGGTTCCCTGTGCATTCATATCCCACGTATTGTCAAAATTTTATTCAAATAAGAGTTTGTATACGTAAAAAAAACTCTACATTTGGTGAATCGCTTATTAGTAAATCGATAAAAATGTACTAATAAACCGAAAATTTTGCAAACAAGCACAAGTTAAGCAACATTTAAAACAGAATTTCAAAATTTGGAAGCATGTGGTAAATTTTTCATTTAAACTTGGATTAATGCTATGGATTTTAAGGATTTTCCATAAAACTTGCAAGTAAATCGTTTGCAATCAGATCTGCAAGAAAAATTTTGATAAACAGAAGAATGTCGATAAATCTCAATCGGAGAAAAACAAG
This sequence comes from Metellina segmentata, assembly GCA_947359465.1. Lineage (NCBI taxonomy): Eukaryota > Metazoa > Arthropoda > Arachnida > Araneae > Tetragnathidae > Metellina > Metellina segmentata. The sequence goes on from OX375879.1 coordinate 87,075,185, forward strand.
AAATAAAAAGACTACTGGTTAAATATCTACTTAGAGGATTAAAAATTGTGTATGGAAATGTTGTTGACATTTCCTCCGTTTCAATCAATAAATATTTATCCATTATTTTTTATCCCCTGTACGAAAGTATCCCCTTTTTATTGCTTGGTAAAGAATGTGAACACTGAAAATATTTCACATTTCCCACTTTTTCTTTTCAATACAGATTCTATACGCCTTGTAGTCTATCCAATACCTGTCTCATATTAACAACACTCGTATTTTTATTTACATAAGTTGGTCAAAGTAATGTAAACACTTTTTGAAAGTATTCATTCTAATACTTGTCTCATTCCAAAAAGGCTCTCATGTTTATTTACAAGGTATTGGATAAAATAAGGTACATGCTGAACATATTTTACGTAACCACTTTTTTTCTTACAATACAAATTATCGTTTTGTAGTAGTCAGTCGAATACTTTTCTCTAGTAGCACACTAAAAATTATCTTTACTTTAGAGAGGTACATTTTAGAATTTGAAACATTCTCCATTTATGGATTGCTTTTGGTTTGTTGTTTTAATCATCTCAAATTACTACTCACTGAAAAATGTAACTCTCTCCAGATCAAGATCTATGGGATGGACACATAGTAAAGGGAAATGCGGGAGGTTTAAATTTATAGTTCCGCCGTGCTTTTTGTGATCAGATTACTCTGGAGAATTTTAGTTAATTCTCTTGTTTATAACTTCAGTGCCATATAACATTTATCTGTACAAATTTGTTATAATATTCTTTATTTTATGAGCGAATCCTTATTTAACCTTGGTCATTGTAATTCGCTAGTATATCGTTCATTCTCTTTTTATCGGCAATCTGTAAGTGATTGATGATTGCTTTGTTGTGTTTCAATGTAAAATCTTTTTACTGTTCATTTACCTACTACTTGCAAAATTAAAATTTCCTCGGGTGTTTCGAATTTAAGAATCATACAAATGAGCTGGGATAACTTTGATCTGGTATATGGGAGTTTTATATCATACAGATACACCTGTAGCTTCTTATAAGTGTTTTCAATGTTTTTAAAAAGCTTAACCAATCAGTTACCATTTTAATGGTTTATACATTTTCTAGGATTTCTTAAATGTAGTAGTTTGTAATAAAAGTTCTGTTGAGTAGTCTATTTAAAGCAATTCAGTAGTTTTAATATAAAAATAATCTTGATGTTAAAATAAATATATTGGAGATTAATTTTCAATATTTATCAAGATATGATTGAATTGGTTAATCCATCCTCTTCAAAGAAAATTGGGGTTTTCCTGTGACTCACAAAAATGCTTGCGTTTTGTAAAATAAAATAAATGTACAAAAACTTTTGATATCCCTTTATTCAAAAAGATAGTAGAATTTGAAAATCTAGAGGGCAATTTGATGACGATATAATTTTTGTCCCCATTTTACACATATTTCATGTGTGATTTTAAATCAAAATTAATGGGAGCCTCTATAGTGGAACGGCTTCAATTTTGGCATATGGATTGTGACCTAAAAGTAACGGTCCGCCCCCTACAGCCGGTCCCCGATCTCCGAGTATGGCGGACGGAGACAAAAGGGTTAATTACTCGGTTAACAGCTCGTGAAATCGTCCAGTCAATCTGTTCTTCTTCCCCGCTTTTCGCCAATTAATGGAACGGTTTCACAATGCCTTCTTCCCTTTTGAAACGTCCGGACAGACATTTTCGAGCGCTACTGAATTTTCGGGACGAAAATTTTATTATTATTCGTGTAACGTTTCCCCGGAAACAATGGATGGATAGGGGGATAAATTAATGGGGCCATAGTCGTTCTGCATGGAGTGTTGAAATTGTCATTTGTTATCTGGAATAATTTACACAGAAAAATCATCACAGAAAAGACTTTATTGCAGCGCCTTTTACAGCTCGTGTGTGAGCAGGGCGACGGAAGAGAATTTCCTAAACGTTTGGGAGATTGATAGGATGTGTTTTCCTCGGCTTTGGTTCTGATCTGGGTTGAAAGCACTTGGATATTTCTTAGATCAAATTCCACAAGATTCTACTGTTTTGCGCTTAAGATTCCGAATTCTTCAAATTGATTTGCTCTCTCTAAAAGCGAGATAAATACATTCTTATGAACGGATAAATCTTCGACCTCCCCAAATACAAATTCTATAACTTAAAATCGTACCTGTAAGAGGTTCACGGCACATGTAATATATATTTGTGACGAGTAAAGTTATTTACAATACATAATGTGTGGTTGATTTTACCGTCAAATGGATGGTCTAAACAAGTACACATAAGGAAGGTTATTATTGACAGATAAGAGAGAAAGGCGCCCAGGCTATTCATAGGAATTGTGCCTGCTCTAGCTAAAGCTCACAGGCTTGCTAGCACAGTGGGAAAACACACTGATCCATGGCGATCACCATACAAATTTGTGTGTGTACAACTTTTGATTAAAATATAGAAAATTGTATAAAGCATATATTACTAATATTAAATCTGCATTTATATCTTGTGTATTTCATATATATACTGCAATGAGGACAATTAAAATGAAAACATTTAAAAGTGTTGAGTGTAGATTGAATAACTTTACAGTGGTGATCACGGCAAGCCATCAAGCATTTATTAATTTAGTCATGAAAGATACTAAAACTAGCTAAAAACGCTGCATTATTTCTGAAAGGGCTTTAAAGAAACGTGGAGTGATCAACAAAATATCTGATGAGCCAATTTAAGCTTGTTTCACGCACACATTGCGGCTATTATATTTCACATAGAGACCATCGCTTCCGGCCTTCTATGAGATATCGGCTTCTCACGTTATTGTACACAGTTCCTCTTCTGTATGTGTAAAGTCTGTCTTATTCTCTGCCATTGGAAAAAAATTAATTTTTAATTTTATTTTCATTGCGGAACATATTTCTGTGGCTTATCACTATTGTCCTCGAAGCCTTTGAATTCAACTGCTAACTAGCCGGACTAAATTGTATTTGAATACTTACATTTGTATGGTAGATATAGATTTAATGTTTTTTTATTAAAAAATATTTTCCAAAATGATTTTGCTTAAGCCCCTTTCTTCTTTTCTTCTTCAGCTGAAGCCGAACTCCTGCAGGACACTCTGACATGCGGCTCCTGTCAAAAGGTCTTCGTCCTGTCCGAAATCGTCAAGTTCATCCAGCACAAGGTGCACAGCTGCAACAAGGAGAACAACTTCATCATCCTGGAAGATGGGGGCCAGCCGGACTTCGACAGCGACCGGGAGGACCCTCCGCCGGGCCCCCTGGTGGCTGCCTCCAAGGCCCCCAGCATCTCGGCACCCATCTGCAACCGCAAGGGCTTGCACCACCAGCACCACCACCTGCACAGGAACCGCAACAGGCCGGAGAAGGCCGCCACAGCATCGCCCAACAACCTGAGGTTTGGTGGGGAGGATGCTGGTGCTCGACCAGAGTCCGCGGACCACCATGGTCCGTCCCCTCCGGGCAACTACTTTGGCAAGAAGGACTTCGAGGATGTTAAGAAGCTGACGAAGGAGATGCCGGTGATTAAGCAGGAGGTGAAAGATCCAGCTCTACGATGTAGTCCAAAAATAATGGTGAATGCTTACACGAATACAATCATTACTGGTAAGTCCCATTTCATGATTTTATTACTTTTACATTACAACTCTATCAGGAAACGTCCTATCTCTGAAAGGTGTAGTACTGTGAAAGGTTACTAAGCTAAACAAATAGGGGAACATGAGTTAAAACCTATTTCATGTGAATCTGAATGAGTGAAAGTCTATCACCATAAATAGTTCATGGGTGAAAACCTATCACTATACCTATTTCATGGTTGAAAACCTGTCACCATAACTATTTAAAGGGTGAAACCTATCACCCCAACTATTTCAAGAGTGAAATCACAATATGTATTTCTTGGGTGAAAACCTATGTTAACATGTATTTCACGAGTGGAAACCTATCACTATGTCTTTCGTGGGTGAAAATCTATCATCATGCCTAATTTCATGGGTGAAAACCTATCCCATTACAATTATAAACACTCAACACATTTCGTAATCAGGTTTTTCTTATAGGTAAAACAACTTTTTCGGGTGAAGACCCAATGGATTTATCACGTGCTTAACAAACATTTAGTACTTTCAGTTTTTATTAGGGGTTAGGGAACCCTAATGTCTCCCTGCCCGTCTGAAGTACTGTTAGACATCAGAATATCTAATGAGAGAAGAATTTTATACTTTAATAATAGCCTTAATATGGCTTGAAATATTTATGTACCTTTCTTAACCATTTCAAGGAGGTGTTTTACTGTCTTTGTAAGGGTTAATATTAGCACAAATATTCTAAGTATGTAATGTGAAGGTAGATAAGTATTTTCATTTGATATCCAAGTGTCAGAAGTGTGCTAAACAAAATGTAAAACATACGGTGTGCTATGTTCCTTAAAAGACTAATAGTACAAAAATGTTGAAATGTAAAAAATACATTCAGATAAAATGGTGGTTATACATTCAGATAAGGTAAGGTCTTCACCCTATAAAGTCACCCTCAAACAAAATCGGGAGTCTTTTTTTGATTCACGAATGCTCATACATGCGTTTAGGATTGTGATCGTCAAAGGTTAAGCTCAACAAAGGAAAACCTGAAAAGACCTGAGAAAATTCCTATACATAGTGAATTAAATAACAAATGCTAGCTTATTTAAACGCGATTAAAGTAAATGGACTTTTTTATTTAACAAAGGAAAGTGCAACACAATACAGAGGTATCACGTGTTTTTTTTAAGAAGAACATTCCACAGGAATCATCCATGCAGTCGAAATATTGTTTAAAAAAAAGTGCAGGTTATAAAACTTACCTTCACATTAATTCAGTCCTAAATTAAAAAAAATTTTATTCCTTTATCTGGCTCTTAAGAAAACAAAAACGTCAGAAAACTTCCAAAAGCCGTGTGACCATTTCTGCGATTCACGCCACCAATCACTTGCATTCTGAACAGCGAAGAGTTGAAAAAGTAATGAGATTTCATCACGGACGCTCTTGTTTGTGAAAAAAGTAAACATGTGGCCATATTAATTTGCTTTTGTGAGGTGATGGGAAAAACATGAAGGAAGGGTAATATTAATGCGAAAAAGCGTTTTTTTATAGAGACTATCCGATATCAAATTAAAGTTGTTACTTTCTTGCATGTTTCAGCTGTTTTAATCCGTTTTTAAAAGCCGTGTTCGTTCTTTCAGTTCTATCTCTTTCATATTTTTTAAACTTGCACCTTATTAGTCCTCCCTTATTCCAAGCGAAATCCCTGGAGATAGAGGGTTAGTCTTTTCTGACAGTGTCAGTCAGATTTCTTATGGGGAACTGTCCGTTTCTATTAACAAAAGTTCGGCAAAATAAATTCTCCGTTTTTCTTACTGCCTCAAGAAAAGTCGAAAGAAAGATATCTCAAAAGAGTTTCCTCTTGGTTTCAAATGTGGCAAATCATGTTTTAATCGTATAAAGTTCTTAAGGTATTGGAACATATCGAAGCGGTTGGCTTCTTACAAATTTTCTCGTTAGAACTGCTTTTGTCCTTATGTTTATTTTAATGACTTAGGAAATCCTGTTAGGATCTTCAGCTCTTTTTAAATTTTTTTGGATCTATGGAAACATCAAAAGAAAATTTTCTTTTTAAATTCAGTTGCGGAAATTTATGCATGACGCTAATCTGATTGGCAAGCTTGTTAGATCCCGTCAGATGAATTTTCCAGTTGTTTACATTTCAAGACCATTCGGGGTTATTTTGCTGCAACCATGTTAAAAAATAACTATGTATGGACGAATTTCTTTTCATTGTGAAAAGATAGTAATATTTGTTATACCTGGTACTAATCAAACCTAATCTGTCAGCTTTTACAAAATCTATTATTTTTCCTTTCCCGGGTTACGGTTCCTCCCTGGGTGTATTTCTCTCTTCTATATCAGTAAAACTTCATTATGTGTACTTCCATTTACATGACGCTGTCTATCTTGTAATTGGCACAGTTTGGCAAAGCATGACTCTTGAGCTATAAAATCCCCGAACCAGTCAAACAATCTTTTCAATTCCCAAAGCAATTGGGCCGTGGAAGCCCGGATGGAAGAGTAGAATATTATTGGTCCAAACAAAGACCGTTGCCAACTTGGTCCAAACAAATCAAAACATTGCAATCTTGGTCCAAACAAAGATCGTCTTATTCGTGGGGGTATATTAAATATCCTGGAGCTTCTCATGTCCTAACGTTGACATTGCGTGAAAGTTTGGAGAGGGGATTCTAGCCCAAGTGTTGACCTCGTCACCTGACCACCGTCCAAAATAACGAGATGCTTTCTTTGGATCTTTCTCTTCGGGATTGATCCCGGACCGTCGCCAATAGCCGGATGCGTTGCTATAGTGGGACGTCGATTAGCTATCTACCAAACCATTAAGCAATAGGAGATGTATTAGAATAAATTATCATTCATCGGATCCCCAGGTGGATTTTCAAATCAAACTGCCTTGAAAAACGAACCTCCAAAAGCATTCGAGAAATTATATTAATCACTTAATAATATCCCTACTCTATTGAGCGAGAGATCAATTGTTTCCAGAAATCGAAAGCACCATGTCCTCGAATCGAATCCATTTCACATTCCTTACTGTCCTCCAATTAATCTGAATATATCCCTCTTCCCAAGTTCCCAAGTTGTTGGCGAAACTGTTTTTCAGCCCATTCGCGACAGAATGCTCCGATAGATTTATGGCAGTCGCGTCTTCCTTCCCTTAAAGTTCGAATGTGCCCATACCCTGGATGTTCTGGGGGGTGCCTCTTGGTTTTTTCTCACTGCTCAAATCTCCATGTTATTAAAACTATTCGTTGGAACGGTCTCACTAGCAAAAGACGGCGAGCCCGAGAAAAATAACGGATTTAAGGGAAACGCGCATTGGGGGTATAGAGAGCTCTTTAATGGCATCTCATAAATATTAGTGGCACTTTATTTTCTGGTCTCTGACACGGCCTGCCTTCGGGAAGGCGGACGCTTAATGTTGCAATGAGCGCCCGTGAGATATATGAATGGAGAGGGGATCACTTTGAATTAAAACGGGGTGGACTCGTATTTTTGGCAACGAAATGCGTCTTTGGGCTCCTCTGGGGCCTGATTATGTGCAGCTTTTTTTTATTTTCTCTGCTCTGTAATGTATTGCGTAGTTTTTTCAAAATAAAATATCCAGCGATTTGTGATGTACTGCCCCTGTTCCTCCAGAAGTCGAGAACTCTTGAGACTAAAGAGGTTTTGGGTTCAAAGAGCTTCTGCTCATCGGTTTTACTAAATAGAATAATTTTGCTACGGATTTATGAGATTTCCTTGTTCTGCTATATTCAAAAGTTGCACGGTCATTTGTACGTAACGGTTGTTGATATATTGGTATGACAATGGAAGTCGTCGCGTCTTATTGATAAGTGACACCGTTGTTGCCAACTGTACCAACCCACCAATTGGTAATTGCCAATCATTGGGTTTGGCAACTTTCCTTAGCAAGTTGCTAGTGCAGTTGGCAATCCTAGCTATTTCAGGATGACATAGTTGTTTCGTGTTCGATTATTTCCTGGAGGAACTTCTTATTACTAATGATTATTCTATAATTCTTCCTTCAACCATCTAATTCTTCTAATAAATCTTCTTGTCAACTGACCGTAATTCAAAATTACGCTGTCCTCAGATCTTTCCCTTCAATCTCGAACTGTCGCCAAAACCCCACTGTGTTACTCCAAATACAACATAAATTTAACTACCTACCTCACCTACATAAATCTTTTTATAAACAAAATTCTTCATTCTACTTCTAATTCTTTCTTTTCTAATTTTCTAATACTTCACTCTCTCTTTTTATAGTTCTCTTCTATAATTCTTATAATTCTTCTACCAATTGTTCTTTCATAATAATAATAACCTACAATTAATCACCTGTCACCGCTTATGTACTTTGGGCAAGGAAACTGTCCCTACATCTGTACTCTAGGCCTCTGTACCAAGTTAGACACCGAGCCCTTTCTAGAACACAAATATGAATTGACTAGAACAGATGTAAGCATTTCTTTGTCCCTTTGGAGATTTATATAGCTTTATTATGACTACATCGGAAGATTTATAACCTTTTAAGTTTGAAATTACACTGTGCATAATAGAACAAAACATTTCCTGGTACCATTTACCGGTGACATTTGCCTGTGACAGGTCTGATTACGTATTTGGAGAGGTTGGTTAATTGGTTTTAGTTTTATGGCGCAAGGTCCAATAATGTCCATAAGCAAAAACAAATAAAATTCAATAAAAATGCTTTTCAATTTTTTTCAAATCAGGCCACCAAACTATATATTAAATTGATTAAAAACCTCGTAGATTCACAGCATGAAAGTAAAAATAATGTTTTGAGTGCTTTACCCACCATTATGAGAACAGTTAATATCAGATTAAAATTTGCCATCATTAACTCAAAAGACAGTAAAATAGTATGAAATTGCAGACAGATTAAAGGATGCATAGTGTTATAGTGTAAAAACTTAAAGACAAAAACACAGTTTACAATTTTAAAATCTAATATCATGTAAAAGTGTGTGGATTTGAATGGGGTTTACACAGAAGCAAATCTTGCAAGCTTAAAACGAAACTGTTAAAAAAAATTGACGATGACGACTAAAAACTGGTCAAAAAAGATTAAAATGTGACAAATAGCAATAAGAACCACATACGCCATACATTCTCTCCGAATATAAGATTCCTGTGATTAAAAAACATGTGTTTGTGATGCGAAGGCGAGTTAAAAACGAATTTGAATATCGATAGTTGGTCTTAAGAAGCAAGGTCCAAGTTTGGTAGAGAAATAAGTTAAAGTAACATCAATCCATGATTGAGACCCATCGCGGACTGATCAGCGTTTAGAGATGAAACTTTAAAAATCCCCATTCAACACACACACACATATATCAAAAGTAAAAAAATCTGATATATTAATCTAAATCCAAATGCAGGACTTCTTTAACCTGAGGCTAAAGTTTCCTGGAAGCGATCAGCAGATAGACAGTTCCCTCGCCAATAGACGTCTTCCTAAATAAGACACAGCGACCACGGGTGTCAGAGGAGTGTGATTTACTCGCAGTAGGTCCTATTTGGCAACTTTTACCTCTGATCTTAACTGACCTGCGGGAATAAATATTTCAAACTTGACAGCTGCCTTCGTGTGAGGGCTGTTTTGTTGTTTTCTTGCCCCGGTGGCTTCCAACAATGACAATGAAGGCCAAACCCACGGCACACAGGGCGGAAATGTTTGTAATTCATGCAGAGAGGAATAACTTATTCTGTAGAGGTAGAGACGGATTTCTTCCGTAATTGAGAATTTCAGTTTGTAAGTTTGAGCTAAGGAAATATATCTCTTTAGCTCGATGAGAGCGTTTTGAAATATGAATACTTGGAAATGAAATGCTGCAAAAATACGATTGCGAGATTTAATCTGCTCGTTTTGATTGCTTTAAAAGTAGAGGTTACTTATTGCGGGGGCGACCGTAGCCCGGTTTGAAGAGTAATTTATGCAAAGAGGAATAACTTATTTTGTATATAAATATATTCCTCTTTGCATAAATTACTCTCTCTCTCTCTCTCTCTCTATATATATATATATATATATATATATATATATATATATATATATATATATCTTTAGCTCGAAGAGAGCTTTTTGAAACATGAGTACTTGGAAATGAAAGGCTGCAAAAATAAGATTGCGAGATTTAACCTGCTCGTTTTCATTGCTTTAAAAGTAGAGGGTACTTTTTGCGAGGGCGACCGTAGTCCGGTTTGAAGAGTAATTTATGCAAAGAGGAATAACTTATTTTGTAGAGTAAGAGACGGATTTCTTCCGTAATTGAGAATTTCCGTTTGTAAATTCGAGCTAAAGAAATAATATTTCTTTAGCTCGAAAAAAGCGTTTCGAAACGTGAATATTATGAATCGAAATGTTGCAAAAATTAGATTGCGAGATTCAAGCTCATTTCCATTTGTTTTAAAAGTAAAGGGTACTTATTGCGGGGGTGGCCACGGAAGCACGATTTCGAGAGCAACGGATTAGCAACTGGAGGAGTGCGAGTTCTAAATTAGGTTCAGTCAAAGGACATGGTGTGTGAGGCACACGTTAAATTTGTTGTGACCTCAAATGCCCTAACGTTGGGGTGCCATCTCAGGAGTTGTTCTCGTCATCTGTTTGTTATTCTTGGATCTCTCCTTCCGGGATTGATCCCGAACCGTCACCAATTTCTGTCATCTACCTACCCTAGTTCGAAAACAAACGTTACGCTATTGAAACATGCATACTTTGAAGCGAAATGCTGCGAAAATAAGATTATGCGATTCAACTATTCATTTCCCATTTGATTCAGTAGTAAAAAATTCTCAATACACTCTGGTCGGTTTAAGGTTTTGCTCATTTATGCGTTGTACTTCCTGTACAAAATTTTAAGAGGAGATAGCAAACACAAACTGAGCCGTATTTGTAAGGGATGTATGTTTGTAAGTACCACCTGGATTTGCTGCAGAGCACTGCTTAGCAGTGCGACAGTTAGCCACTCAGCAGTATCATCATTTTGAACTCTGATTTTGTTCAGCTTACATGTATCGTTTCACGAATATTGAAAGGGCTCTTATGGACCTAGTATATTGGGCGGTTGACAGAAACACGCGTGTTGATGTAAGATTATATCATGAATAGCTCGACAAAAATTTGCGAAGTCAAGGCGTGCAACTCTTGATAGTCGAGGTTTTAAGCACCTACTGTGAAACTAAGTATACTACTGACAAATCGTAAAATTAAGTTTGGTTAAATGTTCGTTTAGATACTAGTCTTTCATTTTTTATGTTAGTGTACCTCTAACACATGTGAGTGACGTTTGATGTATCACTATGTGATTCCATTTACCAACAATATAATAGGTTTTGTTTTCGGAGTACCAATATCAAAGCCATGACATCAATTGCTTTAGTGAAAAATGTGATTATTTTCTTAGCCAATTCCTGCAATGTTCCTTTAACTAAGTTCAATTCAACATTTTCAGTTTTAACTTTCAGAGCTTTGGTTTAAAAGTACTAGAGATTCAAACCTATGAGATGACAGAGGATTATAACTCCGAAATTCAAATCAGCCATTTTTATAGTTATCAAGATTCAATGCTAATAGATGCTTGCTATGTAAAAACATAAGTATTGCATGCTATTTGTAATGGGCCTATGGAATATGATTCAAGTAGTTTTTCTCTGTAACATGTGAATTTAACCTTGAATATACATATTTTTGTACTCTATACGATTATTCTATGGATTTTGAGTTGGAATATTGAGTCGGTTTAAGGATTTGCTCATTTATGTGTCAGGGATGTGAACTATTATGGTGATTCAGGTTGTACCTTCATTCGTGCATTTATCCTGACATATACTATATATATTTTTCTGCATTAAGACTGCTAATCAACAGATTTTATGCTATATTTTGACTTTTTTTTTTGTAAAAATATCCTAGTTTGTCTAACCTTCCAAGTGGTTTCGACGAGAGATATATCGTCATCAAAATGCTGCCGATTTTTTTATGATAATGATATCAATATCTGGTCAGGTTTTTTTTTCTGATAACTAGGTATCGCGTCCATCCATATCTTTTCAGCTTTGCTTATGATGAGATACCTCATCGAGAACAACCACTAAGAGAATTAAACTTCGTTCATTCGTTTCAACTTTAATGGTGACTCAAGTACACCTTTATTGTTATCATCAAAAGGATATGTTTCCCCATTCCTTTTGAGCGAGATATCGCGAAAAGAGAATGTGAAAATAAACATCAATTGCAGAAGATTCGACGTCTTGCATAAGTCTACTCACTGAAAGCACGATTGCCCTCAAACCCACTCTACGGTCGAAGAGCAAAAAACAAGTCATTTTAACAAATGATTCAGCTAAACTTTCTTTGCGAATGGCTCAACGCTTCTAATGGTAGGTGGAAGACGGGAAAGGCAGCAAATCCATCTGTGTGACAGACACAAAGTAACTCGTTTCTTAGAACCCATTGCTTTTCTTATGTAAATGAAGCAACAGTTATTACCTCACGGGAAAAGGTGTGAGCAATACCATCTTAAAATCGCCGCTCTCATTAAAAGCTACAGGTTGGTAATCACACCGGCGTGGTATACCTAATGGTGTACACTCCTCGTCTTTTTTTTCCTCGTGATCCAGCCCTTCTTTGATAATTAGTTTAAAATAGGACTTAACATTAGGAAAACTTCCCCCTCTAGTACCATTACACTGGAGAAGATTTCTTTCCTGTTCCCAATTAATACGCCTAACGAAGAACTCCTCCTCCCTGCCAGTTCGACAACAAAGAAACAAAAAGCAATGCCGCCATCTTCTTTAAATCGATTACGATGAAAATCTGACTGGCATTCATCGAACGCGAATCACTACCACCAGTTGCCAGCAGCGGCATTACAGGAACAACAATACAACTGGAGGGGCGTAGCTGGTAGAAATTTCGTCGGAACTTAATCATTTTATCATTAGTGGAGGGGGTCTTGTTTTGTTTTTGCTGCTTTTATCATGTGTACTCCTGCCGACGCCAACGCAGGTTTCCTCGCGCTAATAACAAGCAGCAAAATCTTTTAGGACTCAGCGGAGGCAGTGCTGGCTCAATTTCGGCCGGGTGTAGTTCTCGCAAGCGCCTTGTGTTTCGGTAATCCTCTTAAAAGTTACCTCTCTTGTAATGTCTTTCTGAAAAACAAGTCGCATTTTCCGAGTTTCGCCTTTTCCTTAATTATTTTAATGATGTTTCTCTCGTAGGATCGTTGTGTAGTAACAAACAAGTTTAGTGGCAATGCCAGCGCTGTCATTACAATAGCATTACCGGTGTTTTAATCACACCGCCCCGGCTTTAATACGGCCTTTGAGTCGGGGCGAACGTGCGAATAAGGTGAAAATCTTTTGATCCGTATTCTTATAATTATTGCAAGAATGGACCCGAATATTTTCTAAAACATCATCTCCACGTAAACAGATTAAAATTCTTGCGCCAACTTTTGTGCTGGCTAAAAATATTTTCTCTCCTTCGCATTGTTTCCCAACAACAAAACGGAAGCACGGAGAGGATTTTGAATTTCGTTCTGTTAATTTTGATCTCTTTTTTTTCCCACGTCTTAAGTCTCCTTGATATTTGAAAGTATTCTGCAGACTGTATATTCGCGAGAGGTATTTTCGCAAGCCCGGATCGTAAACAATTAACAGTTTTAGGCCTTTATTGTAGACCCTTCATTTGTTTTCCAGAATATTTTATTAATATAAATTGTCTGATTAATTAATCGCCTCGAAACGTTACTTAGATATGCTCTAAGAAAATACTTTTCCAAGAGAAGATGAATATCTGCAGGTTGAGTTTTAAGCTATTGAACAATTTAAGTCGAAGTTGAAGTTAGTTTCGAGAGCTGCAGAAACAATTGTCGAAATTAGATTGTATTTTAATTAGATCATGTTTTAAGGTTTTATTATACGGAAAATAAAGGAACATCTAAAATAGAGTAAAGCAATATTTAGTCTCTTCTAGCTAACGTTTACAAGTATTAAATTAATGCCAAACTACTAAACAAATTTAAATTTGTTATAAATTTGAGAATATTGTTCTTGATATTGCATCCTTTTGAATCTGCTCTTTTGTTTTTACTTTTTTAAAGATACTTTGTGTAAACGATTTCATCTGCTCTTTCAACAATCCTCCTTAATTTCTCCTTATTTTCATATCCGATGCCTCAAAATAGTTTTTCAGTCTCAACCATTCATTCATATCCCATTTCCCCTCATTCCACTTCTGATCAGAATGTTTAATGGGTTGTCTCTATCTCTTATCTCTTGCCGACCAACCGGTATAGTGGTTAAGGTGTTAGCCTCTAGATCGGAAGGTTCCTGGTTCGAATCCGGGTCCGGGCATGGATGTTTGTAAGCGTATGGTGTAGAGGCGGCTGGTGCACCTTAAATCTGTCGTGGCGGAAAGTCCTCACGTTGGGTTGGCGTGGAAGTTTGGAGAGTGGGGTGCCAGCTCAGGTGTTGCTTCGTCATCTGACCGTGGTTCAAAATTACGAGGTGTTATCCTCGGATCTTTCCCTTAAGGGACTGATCCCGGACCGTCGTCAATAGCCCGTTGTGTTGCTCTAGTACGACGTTAACTAAAATTACCATTACCTATCTCTTATCTCATTTTATCTAATGTAACACATGATCTTTCACATGCGAAATGTAAACTGCGTTAAATATCATATTACGATTGCTCATTGCAGCGAATATAAATTTTACGTAATTTAAAATACTAATTCGGTATCACAAAACGAATGGACTTTTTTAAAATAGCGGCTAACGTTTAGATACAGTGTTTCATTATTCTTTTATAGATTTGGTTTCGCCAAAATGTACACAAACATGCACTGCGACGCTTTATTGCTCTGATAAAAATTTAAAATGTCTCCGACATTGTACATATGTTTTCACAATTAATGTCTCGCATTTCTACAACCTACAGCCTTCCTTGCTTGTCTTCAACCAGTTTTGATCATCTTGACCAATAATTTATTTCTCATTGGATTCTGTCAACCAACAGATGTAGTAACTTAGTCATCATCGGTGTTGTGCGGGAAAAGAAATACTGCACTACAAAAAAGAATCCCGTTACACATAGGAGGATAAAGTAAATCAACCAAAGTCATCCAAAATTTTTGCGGGTCAAATTTCGTCTTGTGTCCGGCGCAGTTTGTCCACTATTGGACCTTGCGCCATAAAATCCAAACCAATCAACCAACCAAAATTTGTGCTTAATACAATGAGCTGTGAACGTGCATTGTATATTAATACAAAACAACATAATATTTTTACAAAAAAATTAATTATTAAAATTTTTTTTTATTGTATCGTACATATTGGTTGGTGAGGTTAGATACTATGTCCCAAGGGCCATATTTGATCAAACTGGATCAAACAATGTCAAGTATATGGACATACTAAGTATTATTGGCACAGAAGGGAGAAATACGCCCAAGGAGGAATCTAACCTGCGTTCTTCAAATTCACAGGTTTCTAGCTCAGTGGGCAAACCCACTGAGTACATATTGGACCAAGGGTAAGAAATTAAGTTCAAAAAGTCAAGCACAAATGCACCAAAATAATTTTCTTCTGGGTTGCCAAAATGGTCTAACGAACGTAATTTTAAAGTATGTTTTGTTGAAATGATGTATAAACAGTGTAATTAATGAATATGGCCTGAACTTGACATTTATTTGCATTTGAGGAGCCTTTTTATCTTGAAGGGAATTTTTGTTTCACATCGTTGTGCTTTTTACAGGTTATGAGCAACTACGTGTACACATAATTGGCAGTGGATTATGGGAACTATAATGAACGGCTGATTGGTCGGAATTTCCAGGTAAAAATATTTAAAAAAACAGGCATAAAAAATGACTACTCGATCGTCAAAATAAATTGTAAAGGTGCAAAATACAACTGACGACCGCTAAATTCTGGCATTTATTAGATCCCACATTCCGATCACAAAATGTCAACCAATTTAAGGCATGTTTCCAAATCAAACCATTAACAGTCATGACAGAGCCATTTGATTAAATTGACTCGAAGACAAACGCATCTTCATACTCTCAAAAACTAGTTGTCTTCCACTGCGCTGAAAAGAGTAAAACTGCCTTTATAATATAGAAATTGTAAAGGTGCAAAATACAACTGACGACCGCTAACTTCTAACCCCTATTTGATCCCATATTCAGATCACAAAAGATCAACCATCTTAAGGCATGTTTCCAAATCAAACCATTAGCAGTCATGACAGAGCCATTTGAGTAAATCGACTCTAAGACAAACGCATCCTCGTACCCTCAGAAACTATTTGTCTTCCACTGCGCTGAAAAGAGTAAAACTGCCTGATAAAAATATAGAAATTGTAAAGGTGCAAAATACAACTGACGACCGCTAACTTCTAACCCCTATTCGATCCCATATTCAGATCACAAAAGATCAACCAACTTAAGGCATGTTTCCAAATCAAACCATTAGCAGTCCTGACAGAGCCATTTGAGTAAATTGACTCGAAGACAAACGCATCCTCATACCCTCAGAAACTATTTGTCTTCCACTGCGCTGAAAAGAGTAAAACTGCCTGATAAAAATATAGAAATTTTAAAGGTGCAAAATACAACTGACGACAGCTAACTTTTAACCCTATTAGATCCCACATTCAGATCACAAAAGATCAGCCAACTTAAGACGTGTTTCCAAATCAAACCATTAGCAATCATGACAGAGCCATTTGAGTAAATCGACTCTAAGACAAACGCATCTTCATACTCTCAAAAACTAGTTGTCTTTCACTGCGCTGAAAAGAGTAAAACTGCCTTTATAATATAGAAATTGTAAAGGTGCAAAATTCAACTGACAACTGCTAACTTCTAACCCCTATTCGATCCCATATTCAGATCACAAAAGATCAACCAACTTAAGGCATGTTTCCAAATCAAACCATTAGCAGTCATGACAGAGCCACTTGAGTAAATCGACTCTAAGACAAACGCATCTTCATACTCTCAAAAACTATTTGTCTTCCACTGCGCTGAAAAGAGTAAAACTGCCTGATAAAAATATAGAAGTGGAAGGGGAGAGAGAAACATTTGAGAGAAAGCTCGGACACAGAGGGGGAATATATATCGAGTCTGGTTTTAAGGGGAGATATATATAAAATCTGTCAGAAATTGTTTTTGTAGCCGAAAATCTCTCTGGGCGAAGAAATGCAACACGTGTTTGAAGTTGGGAGTAAGATTCTTTCTAGTCTTTTCAAACAGTTGCTGCAGAGGAGGAAAGAAACAAAGTGTAAATAAAGCTGAACACATATAGGTTCCTTTTTTTCATTGATATTATTCTCTCTTCCCCAACGGCTTACAGATCAATACAAAAACCGTTTTTTGAATCATATGTTGACTACATACTTTAAGAGTGCTTGTTTTCTTTTTAAAAATGTGCAATTTTTTTGTTTTGAATAATTTTGATGATTTAGATATACATGTAAAGGGTGGGAAATTACTTTTGTGGCCTGTCCAAACTATGAGTGTATCTCGAATAACTTGGAATATTTTTCAACTAAAATATCTAAATTAGTATTATTTTGATACAACATCGAAACCAACTATAACAGTAAATTCATTCAAGTCAAATGAAGATGGTGTTAGTGTTTCTGTAAGTATTCCAAGTGTGACATCAAGTGACTCGATTTAATAAAGTGATTTTAGCAGTTTGTTAGTAAAAGTTCCAAAGCACAAATTTCGAATTACTTACGATAGTTGATTATCCAACACCATTTAAATTAAATTTCGGAAAAACTTCAGCAAAAGGGACGATAGGCTACACTTTAAGGTAACTGTACCATTAATGCTTAAGTAATAATGGAATAATATTTAAGGCAGTTGATTAAGGGGTAACATTTAAACTGCAAGTGATTATGATTTCCAACTTAAATCACTTTTAAAAGTTTGTAAAACATTTTACACTGATTTACTCCATTCAAATATTTTCCTGAGTAATCTGTAATATTTATTTAAATAGTTTTGTCTAAATCTAAATGCTTAAAAAATGAAGTTTTAATTTTTTTTAAACTAGATATTTAATTTATATTGAAATTTACTCTCTACTGAAATTTAATCACACTAATTTTTTTAAATAATTTTTCAACTCAAAATGTATTTCCATTTTATTTTGATGACTAGAAATTAAATTATGTAAATTAAATGGTGCTTCGATAAATAAGCTTTTTAAAAATAAAATGATACAGAAACAAAATTGAATATTGTCTATACTAGTTAGGTTATATAGAAGCCAAAGAAATAAATAAATTATTTACTTCAGATTAAAAAGTCAATTGCAAATTTTAAACATATGAAGCAACTATTCAAAAAACAAATGAGTCTTATTTTAAATAGTGTTTCCAGAAATAATATTCTTGCAGTGTGCAGTCTTTCACAGCAATTTATCAGAAAACATCTATTTTTTCTTGTTCTTACTGTACAGAAAAATCAAAACTCATTTAAATTATTTATAAGTGAGCTTAATAAATAATAACACACAGTACAATTATTTAGTTAATTTAAAAATCGTCTCAACTATAAGGAACTAGAGAATAAGAATAAAAAATTTAAACTACTCACTTAATACATATTAAAAAAATATCGATATTGTTTATTTAAAAATCGCCAATACAAAAAGTAACTGTAGAACAAAATAAATTTTAAGCAGACTCTTTTTTTTTTTTTTTTTTTTTTTGAACAACTTGAAAAGTGATTACGACGATATTTTATAAACTCATGATGCAAGGAAATGGAAATAAACATTACGAACTTTTAAAATACCTATGCAGTACTTTTCGGTATTACAGAAACTCAGTACACTTCAAGACAATGGATATCAGTTCCACTCTTCCTACCAGAGCACGTGTGCACCATCGATTTCTCTTTAGTGATTTAAGCAATTTTTTATACTTAAAAAATGCCACAAGGGAAAAATATATAAAAGATTTTCAGTTCGCTTACAAGAGACGTTTCTTTTTTTAAAAAAATTTCAAAAGCCATCTCCCACTGCGCTTAATTTTAAATTCCCGATGTTCTGCCTTACGATTACTTGACCGGAAGTTCCCGCAAGACCACCCTTAAAATCGATTCTAAAACACCCCTACCTCCAAAGTTCTTTTTTTATGCTTCCTCCCCCTCTTTTATAAGACATATAGCCCTGTGTTCTGAGAACTTTGAAGTCCCCTGTTGTTAGTTGGGAATTTATCTCATTCACATCCGTTTCAACGAGGATGGGGGAAACGTTGAGGGGTTGTCCTATTTCGCTGTACGAGGCAACCACCTTGCGATGCTGTGCTTTGGTTTGTTTTTTAACCATCCTGGTGGTTTTCTGGACGAAGCATCTCGGCGTTAGAAGAAAACTGATCAGATCTCGTTCTCGCAATTATAAAAAATCTACAATGACGTATCTCGTCCTTAACGAAATCGGTCAGACCTTGATGGACGTGGTATCTCGTCGAAATGACTTGCAGGGTTAATACTTCCTGACAGTTGTCTGGACGATGTACGTCGTTATTAGATAAAACTGACCCTATCTTGATCTCGTCATCGTCTCAAAAATTCGGCAATATCTTGAATACTAAGAATCTTGTCATTAGCAAAATAATTCTTGATAGATGAGATATCTAGTCGAAACTACTTGGAGATTGGAAGCGTCAAAATTCACAGGTGCTAAATTTTGTAACTACCAGTTAATAGTCTTGTTGACAGATTTCAGTAAACATTGGTTTGAATCTAACATTTCTTTATAAACTAACCATATTTTAAGTTTAGCAAATAATTTTGCAATTTGGAAATTTCAGTAAACATTGGTTTGAAACTAACATTTCTTTATAAACTAACCATATTTTAAGTTTAGCAAATAATTTTGCAATTTGGAAATTGCAGTAAACATTGGTTTGAAGCTAACATGTCTTTATAAACTAACCATATTTTAAGTTTAGCAAATAATTTTGCAATTTGGAAATTGCAGTAAACATTGGTTTGAAGCTAACATGTCTTTATAAACTAAACATATTTTAAGTTTAGCAAATAATCTTGCAACTAGGCTTTGGCCTTCTGGTCTTATTTGATCTTTAACACTCCAAATGTTTTCTACCAGGTATCTCGACCAAAAAAAAATCCCTCCAATTTCGCATCGGAAAGGTTGTGGGCTCTGTCCTCAGCGGAGCCTGCAATTCTGATGGTTCCGAGATCGGCGC